>CAWUFW010003540.1:1200000-1792583 GCA_963921515.1 Calotriton arnoldi | reverse complement strand
GGGCCGATTCCGATTTCGGCCGGAAGGGCACCGAACGATGGTCGGAGCCCTTCCGACCGAATCGGAACGTGCCGGCCGGATCCCTTTCCGACCGAGCCATTCCGATGGGCTCGGTCGGAAAGGAATCCGACTGGGATTTCCGGATGGCTTACGACGGGCTCAGAGAGCCCGTCCGCTGTCCGGAAATCCTTCAGTACTCCCCCGGCCGCCTCTTCACGACCGAGGGAGTACGATGGCAGTATTTCAGTCGGTAACTGTCTTTGGGGGCCCCCAGTAGGGCCCCCATGGGTGCGAGGCTGCCGAATGACGGCCTGGGGGCACCTATGGTGCCCCTCTGTTGATCCCTGCACCCGGTGGCAGGCACCTTGGGGTGCCGGCCACAGGGTGCAGGGATGAACTGCACCCCTGCTTTCCACAATGCAAGCATGCATTCCGCTCGGAATGCATGCTCCCATTATGTAGTATACGAGTGCGACCGAACAGGGTTCGGTCGCATCGTACTTGCAGGGCCGTAACCGACAACAGCAGGTCGGTCGGTTACGGCTCCTGACCGATGTCGGACGGACCTGAGTCCGTCCGACATCGGAATCGGCCCCAAATGTCTCTAAAGTGACATCCCTACTTAGCATTTCCCAGGCAAGATCAATTAAAGGTGTCAGCTCGTGGAGACTTCCTAAGAAGTACACTCATGTTGTATGGGTCGATCTCTTTAACCCTTCTCCTAACACCCTTCTTCTCCTCTCTCATCCCTCTTCTCCTCTCAACTCCTTCTCCCAACTCAACCCTCGGGACACTGTCCCTAATACAAAATGCACCGATGTAAAACACGCCCACAGATCACCTCATCTCACGGAGCACTTCTCATAGGTAAATTTCCACCGTCCTCCTCATTTCATCCAAGTTCGGCTCATGACTTTGATTCCCAGGCATCCTCAGTGAGAAAGAACACCGGCTCCCAATTATCGACATTCCGTTTACAAAGTATCACTTCTCCCCCATGCCTAACTCCTAAAACAAAGGCGTTAGTTTAACTTAACAAAGGCAGCTTCTTCCACCTGCAACGGAAAACGTGAGAACAGAACAACCTTGCATGTACATGAAATTCGCTGACTACCTCCAAATGCGAGCGCTTACGAGGGAAATTACATTTTCAGGCCTACACAAATCGGCCAACATAAGGATAAACGAATAGGCCTTCAATTACACAAAAGTGAACATTTCATTTAGGCCTTTAAACATCAATTTATACACACAAATTAACAGAACTATGCTTTGCAAGCATCTACAATTATTACACGTTAAGCACAATTAATCATCTCCACGTGCAGACTCTAACATGATGCACGTTTAAATCAAAATGCATTACAATACACATAGGCTTTTCGTTAGGCAATTGCAATATGCTAAAGGTTACTCTTTTCCAAGCATAAATGTAATTTCGTTTCTTCTGCATGGCACGAAACATTTTCTATTGTTTCACTTACAAATCATTATTACATCACATTTCTAATGACCAAATGTTAATACAACACAGAAATATATGCGGGTGCGGACTACCCATGATTATGATGCACCCCTACAATTTTTTAGAGCACCATCGCGCTCCATCAGTTTCCACCCTTTTTGCAGTATCATGTATGCATTCCTTTTCAGACCCAATACACTTGCACTTTTCTCTGAACCACCATGGGCACACGCTGGAAGCTGGATTTCTCCCCTTTAGCAATTTGAATGGACTGACTTCAGTGGTGGAGTGCGGAGTAATTCGATATACCCACAACGTTCTCTCAACGCACTCAACCAATTACCCCCTTCTTTGAGGGAATCACTGACGAAACCCGTAAGAACACGGTTGAAGCGCTCGACCTGTCCATTTTCGTGTGGTTCGTAGAGAGATGTGAACTTTTGTCTAATGCTACAACTCTTTCAAAATACTTCCATTTCGGATGAAGTAAGCTGCACCCCATTGTCAAAGACCAAAATGGAGGGACATCCCTCTCGTGCAAACACTTCTTTGAAAAAATTAATGACAGCACTTGTTGTGGCTTGTGAAACAAATTTCACCTCTGGTCATTTAGAATGGCAGTCAATTAGAACCAACGCAAAACGGGAACTTTCAGGTAAGATGTTAAAGGGCCCTGAGATATCGAAAGCAACAGGTTCCTTAGGTCACTTAACCATTTTTAAAGGAGGGGAATGTACTTTTAGCATCTTTTTACTGGATACACACTCATTGCATTCTCTGACTATACGATCAATAAACCTGTCCATGCAAGTATCTTCTAATCAAGCGTTTCATGGAAGATATACCTGGATGTGTTTTGTGAGCGATCTTTAATATGATATTTTGCAATCCCCTTGGAGGAACACATTTGCAAGCTTTAAAAATTAAGGGGCCGATTCCGATTCCGGCCGGAAATCTCTCCGATTGAGCTGGACCCGGAGAGAATTCCGACCGAATCGGACCCTAGCAGTCCGACCGGACGAGTACGATGCATTCGCATGCTATCGGACTCGATTCGGTCGGACTCCCATTGAAGTCAATGGGAGCCAGTCGTACAACGCGTACGCGAGCTCCTATTGACTCAATGGGTGCGAGGCGAACAAGGGCGCCCCCTACAGCGGGTACGCGTCCATGCGCATTGCGGCGTACATGCACAGGTAGGGGGGACCCATGGTTCCCCCTGTGTGCGACTCGCGCGCCTACGCGCACAGGGGTCCGACGCGGACCCCAAAGTCCGGCTCCGACAGCTCTTTCGAGCCGGACGGCGCGAGTCGGTCGGACTGCTCGCGGCGCGCATCGTACTTACCCGGCCGGGAAACGTCTCCATAGCGCAGTGCGAGTCGTGTCGTGCGAGTCGGTCGGAGCGTGTTGAAGCCGCGTACGAGTCGGTCGGCGATTTCGCGGGAGCTTGCATCGTACTCGCTCGGCCGGACCCGCGTACGATTCGGTCGGGAAACAGGGCTCCGAATCGGATCCGGTAAATCCGAATCCGATTCGGAGCACTACCGGCCGAGATCGGAATCGGCCCCTAAATGTCCCTCAATTTCCAACTCAGCTGCAACATTAAAAAAAGGTAACATTTCTGACCTTACATCACTCTTCTTCGGCCATCCTTCAATTACAAATGTCTTTAAATTACTCCGCATGTCATCATTTTGTTCACTTTCTTCCCAGAGTACATCCATGATTTCATGGAACTGTAATGGAATAATGTCATTAATACCTACCACAAAATCACACTCCTTAATCATACTTACACAATTTTGACCACAAGGTAAGCATGACAGGAAATCTGCTGTGACATTTTTCTTCCCAGGAACATATTCAGTTCTGAAATTGTACTCTTGAAGGCTTGATGCCAACTTTGCAATTCTGGCTGTGGAATTCCACCCTGCTCCAGCAGAAAGAATATTAACTAAAGGTTTGTGATCGGTTCTCAAGGTAAATTTACTGCCCCAAACATAGATTCTGTAATGCTCAACAGCCCATACGCACGCAAGAAGTTCCCTTTCAATCACTGCATACTTGCGTTCAATTTCATTCAAGGTTCTGGACGCAAACGCGACATTCCACTCTTCTTTACCATCGTTTTGGGACAACACACCACCAAGACCATATAGACTGGTACTGACCGTAATGATACATTCCTTTCTCATGCAGAAAGGTCTTAAAGTGGGAGCATTAACAATATCTTTTTTTATGTCATCAAAAGCTTTTTGTTGTTCCTCTACCCATTCATAAGTAACATTTTGTCTTAATAACTTTCTCAACGGCTCCATTTTTGTAGCAAAGTTTTCTACTAACTTGCTATAGTACTCGCACATACCTGCGAAATATAAAAGTTGTTCCTTGTTATTGGGTGATGGAGCATTGAGAATGACGTCGGCATTAGATTAGATCTAGTCACCAGACAATGTGTGTCCAAGGTACTCAACTGAACGTTTAAACAATTTGCATTTGTGTGCTTTAAGGGTAAGGCCATGACTCTCTAACCTTTTACATACTTCATTTAAATGAACTTCATGCTCATCTTCATTCTTTGAAAAGATCAAAATATCATCTTGGAAACATTTAACGTAGTTATCTATATCTCTGAAACTTTGAAACATTACTCTTTGGAAAACTGGCGCAGCCGATGCCAGTCCAAAAGGCATTCTTGTGTATTGGTAGAGCCCTTGTGGTGTGATGAAGGCTGTGTACTTTCTCGACTCCTTTGTGAGCTCTATCTGGTGGTATGCGGACCTTAAGTCCAATGTGGAGAAAATCTGTGCACCTTCCAACATGGAGACCACCTCATTTATGTTGGGTAATGGGTGACAGTCTATCACAATGTTGGAGTTTAATGCCCTTAAGTCCACACACACCCTGAACTTTTGATCCGGTTTGCGTACTAAAACGATGGGTGAAACCCATTCGGATGACTCTATGGTTTCAATGATGCCCTCATTAGATAATTCTTTGAGAACGTCTCTTAATTCATCCCTTATATTAATGGGCACACCCCTCAGTTTTTGTTTGACAGGGAAAGCATTTTCTTTTAACACAATTTTATGTGCAAAATTCTTCAATTTGCCCATCTTGTCACAAAAAACATTGTTATAAGTATTGATCAATTTTGCTTCTCTATCATCAAAGGTAACATTTGCAGTAATATTAGTAATTTTATCCATTTCCTGTTCCCCACATAGTGTCACAGGTTCATTGGACCGTGGATTCAGGATGATACCTAATTTCCACTGGTCACGCCAACCCAGCACATTTACTCCTCTTACTGCAATGTATAGTTTTATGTGTGCACATCTCCCTTTAAAGTATAAAGGTACTTGGAAGAACCCTTCCTTCTCGATTCTTGACCCATCAAAGCTCTCAGCCACAATGTCAGATGGCTGTAATCAACCATATCATACACATTAAGTAATTTCTCTTTGTAATACTGTGAAGTGACAATCGTCCAGGGTGAACCAGAATCTACCATGAGTTCTAAGTCTACTCCTAGAACCTGTACAAAACATTTAGGGGATCTCATAATCATTTCCTTGTCGGGTCCACTGTTGATGATGGACACAACATACCCTTTGTTAGACTCTGACATTTCGCTGATGCTAGTAACTTTGTTTCCCTCAGACATGTAAGAGACCGCACGCCGTGTAAGGTTAGGGTGACGTCTATTGTCCCTGCATACATTACCAAAATGCCCCATCCTGCCACAATTTCTACATTCTCTATTATTAGCAGGACATCCTGGGAATGATGGTGCATGAGATCTACTTCCACATCTGTAACACGCATTATGACTGACAATATCATTTCTCCTATTAGTATAACTATTGTTATGCTTAGTGACATTGTACTTCATTTGTGGAACATCATTCTTATATTCATTCTTAACTTTAACTACACAGATTTCTTCCTCAGTTGTAGTCTTACTAGCATTCTGCCTTACAGATTCCATCCATTTCTCCGATTGTTCCAAAGATTTTGCTGCAGCTATAGTTTCTTCTAGTTTAGGATCTCCCATGATCCATAACTTCTCCTGTATTTTCTTGTTCTTTACATGCACGATAATTTGGTCCCGTATCATTTCATCTGTCATTGTTCCAAAATTACAGTGCATACTCAAGGATCTCAAAGCAGTTAAAAAATCATCAAACGACTCTTCTTCTTTCTGTGCCCTAGTGTAGAATTTAAACCTATTCAACGCAATATTTGTCGTCGGTTTGAACCTCTTTTCCATTCTTGTTAAAGCCTCTACATAAACATTCATGTTATCACCCCCTCCTCCTCCATCTTGCGAGGTAATTTGAGGTAACGCCCTGAAAATCACTTGCCCCTCTGAACCTAGGCAGTGTAGAAAAATGCTTTTCTTCCTTTCAGCGCCCATGCGTTCCCCATCTATGGCCTTCATGTAATTGATGAATTCATCCTTCCACCTTGACCAAGGTATAGGTGGATCACCTTTGATTTGCAAAAATTTCGCTGGTGGATCAAATTGCATTTTAAAATTGTAAAAGTGGCCCCCAATTAAGAGGCTGTAATAGTTCTGTAAGTGTATATATAACTGCCAAAACAGGAAATACTAAATTGATATCACCGTAATGATGAAGAGAAATAAGAGTCACTACAAGTCACTTCCAGCCATAAAATAATGAAAGCAACATTACATTCACTCACCGCTGTAGTTAATAAGTGGATAAAATTCTTGGATGTTCGTGCAGCGGTGCGTAATGTTGATCAAGACATTAACCGGTGCGTGGTGCAGGGTAGTTATGGTAACGGACAAAATGGCCACTAAGCTGCGTTGCACGTATTCAGGCTTGCGTGCATACGTAATTCCAACGCTTGCCTGAATGCGTGTTCCAATCCGGCTCGCACAGACGCAGACAGTGTGAACGAATGCGTACCATGAGCAAAAAAATTGTTTAAGAGGCAGGTAAACAATCAGTTTCACAGTACCTGTATATTTTTGAATGTCTTCTTCCTCAGCCTGTTGTAGAGATACTCCGATGTAAAACACAATTGGAAATTAGTAGAAACGGCACAAAAGCACCTCGAACGGTTCTTCCAGTTCACTCTAGGAAATGCGAATAAAAGCAAAAAAAAATACTTGAAAATTGCTCAAAAATAGGCTTTTGTGGATCCAAGAAACACTCTGTGCCCGTGCTGCTGTGAGGTTGACAAGAGTGGTTCTTCAGCTCTTCGCCAATATTAAATTCTCCAAACCAAATCTTCTTTTAAGCAAATAATTTATTGGCAGCACGGCAAAGGCATCTGCCCAAATCAAACTCCAGATGCAACTGGAGTAACAGTGTGGAACATACATTAGCCAGCACCCCATAGAGAATATAGAACACAATACAAATGTATACAGGGCGCATGCCAGGAAAGACAGGCTGTGTGGGTGATGTAATGATCATGCAGTAAAGAATGTAGTAAATAAATGCACAGCACAAGAATTTGGAATGCAACAGGAAGTGACATCACAAGCACTTTAAAGTCGATGACATCGCTGAAAGTGACATCACTGAACCATTGTTCCCGTAAACATCAAAGGACATTACATAATGAGAGCTTTGACTCCGAAGGAACCACAGGAAGTCACAAACTACAATAAGTGCAAGCTGAATTAGAAACCCCAAAAGTCACTAAAGACAGCACATGGATAGTTTGATTGTGACTTATGTGTTACCTGGCGTGTGAAAATGATATTAGATGCAATTAGATATCATTACTGCAGCTTTCACAGTCGAGCTCTCGTGCCAGGGTCGCAAAGGACAACCCAGAAGTCATAGCAGTGACCCCTAGTGACCACTAAATGGCATCCGTGCTTAACTACATATGACAGAGCAGGGCCGGCCTTGGCGCTGGTGGCACCGGGTGCAACAGTCTTTTTGGGCCCAACTCAATTACCTACTTCTCCATGGATTTCCTCACTACCACCTTCCAACAGTGCCCCTCATCGGTTCATAGCCCTCTCACATGCATGTCATTGTTTATATAGCGCCACTCATGCCAGTGTAGGGTGTCAGAGCACTTTACATCACACACACATTATAAAGAAACTATTATTCATTCAGTTTATCGTACACCGGTCTGAGGTGATTTGCACAAAAATTGAAAGGTACAGTATTTGACTAGAGAGATGATAAGATTTATGCAGTTTTTTAGGAGAATGTTAACTGTTTTTTCTGAAGTATCCTTGTTCATGGTGGCTCCAATGTATCATAATTAACCGTAGAAATGTAAAAATCATTGAATAGATAATGGATGCATTTAATTTATATGCAAATAATAGATGGGTTGTGATGACATACAAGTTCATTTAATGTGCAGTCTGTATCTAACAGTGTTGTTGTGGCTTTAGCCTTGATGATTGTTTTTAATGTTTATAATTATACATGTGTCTCTCTGATTTATTATTGTTATGATTTTTTTGTAGCCCTAAAGAAGTGTCATGCACTCACCTGGTTCCAACTGCGGAGACGAAACTGAACCCGTTGCTGGACCTCGTATCCCTCCCGAGGACATGGCATGCCGAGGAACAAATCCTTAGTCACACCCAGTCCCCGGGTGGGGGGGTTCCGTTTGAACATCTTTGCTGGGGTTTATATATCTTCTCCTGCCTACTTGCCCATTGTCTACTGCAAGGAGCCCTGTATTGCTTTGTAACATCCAAGGACACTCGTCATTGCACTTGCCATCGTCCGGGATAGCTGCCGCTGGAGTACCCGCTGCCGCTGGGGACTGCATGTCCCACAATCCCTCCAGTGCAAGCACTTGTGCCTCATCTCCTCCCTGCTATTTCTGGCATGCTGCAGTCCCGCTGATCAGGGGCCGTGTGTGCCATATGGACATCTTTGCTGGGGCCGAGATTTCTTCTCCTGCCTACTTCCCATTGTCTACTGCAAGGAGCCCCGTATTGCTCGGGAGCATTAAAGACATGCTGAACCCCTTGAACTCTATGAGCTGTTGGATCACTGAGAAGCTTCCAAGTTTCCATCTGAGGACGCTTTGAAAAAGTATTAGTGGATGGATGTTGCCACTAAAGAGTTACTAAGTGCCGCCTGTTCCAAGCTGTCATGTGATTTAATTGATTTTAAATGTGTGAGTGGGTATGAGGCATTTAGGGATCAGATTTTGGTAACTTCGGATAGGAAACTTTATTTCTAGTTTCGAGTGAGTACCTTACCACTAAGACCGTTTACTTCGAAGTGGGTCAGCGGGGGACCAACGGTATGCCCAGCCTGTAACTCCCACAAGGAGAGCCTGTCTTACATCTTATTTACTTGTCCAGCTTATACCTCCCCTCGTAGAAAGTGGCTGGCTCCAGCTTGTAGACTCTTAGATGTTCACAGCCACTTAGTTGCCTTTCGCATCCTTAGGACAGACACCCATCCAGTCCTAGCTATCTCTGTTGCCAAGTTGCTTGGAGCCATGTGGCTTCTCAGGAGAAAAGCTCTCCCCACATTCCTAGCAATTTGAAGCTCCTGGTCTAGTCAAATTTTTAGTTTGTCGATCATCCAGGTACTGCAGCCTTATTCTGATTTTAAGTAATGTTACTAATTGTACTTTTTATATTTCATTTGTTTTAAATGATGTGTAACTTAGTTTTTAGACTATCATTATGGTTTTATGAACTGTTTATGTCTCATTGTCTAAACTGGACTGTCATATTTATAGTTATAATTATTTGGTCTGTGTTTGTACTTTTATGGCCATTCAAGCCGAAAAAAAGTTCTTTTGAACTGAACTGAAAATAAGAAAAGAGAGACTTGCGGTACTGGTTCCAGTCAGCAACTGTGCGACACAGCATTAACTGGAGACCCTCTGAGTCTGCTAGATAGATGTGCACAGGACCAGGACCTCTGATTTAGCAAAGACGCAATGCACTGGAAAAAACAAAAGGAGGCAATTACCATTAATACACTACAGGCCTCTCAAAAAATGAATTTGCAATAACTTCAGTAACATACACTTGCAGGCTCTTTTAGAAACGTGGCAAGGAAACAGAATAACAAGAACCACAAATTAGAGTTGCACACTCCAAAGGAATACTTTGAAATACAGATTGGAGTTACTGGCACTCCCAAGGAAACACTCGAACATAGACCTCGGTGCAGGGCTCATACATGAAAGTCTGTAGTCCTTGTATAAACACAGTGCAAAGGCCAAGGTTGCAGGAAGAGTCCGGAGCAAGACCAATCAAGGTGAACTGGAGGGAAAGCACTGAGAGGAAACTTGAAGACAAGTCTATAGTCTTGAAGAAGCCAATACTCCGGCCTGCTTATTACTATCAAAGGATAGTCCACACTAACCTGATATCAAGTACTTAGCCTAGTTCTTCAAATTGTCCTAAGTTCCAAGAAGGTTTTGAGGTCTTGACTCAGGAAGTCGCCGGGGAACTAGAGTAGCTGAGCAGGAGGCGGAGACAAAGGATGTGTTGAGGGAGCTAGAGCCAAGGTAATCACTGGAGTTACTTGGAATTGCAGAAGAGTAGAGCACTGCCCAGGTCCGGCCGATTCTTCAGGTGAGTGGGTAGGAAGGAATCTTGTTCTGCAGGGAGCGTAGGCCAAGCAAAGGGCTCGAGCTTGGGTGTGGTTTATGTAACATGCTCAGGGCCCAATGGGTACAGTGGCATCACGTGTGCCACGTGGCAGTCTGGAAAGTTCTCCAAGACTCCTGAAGGAAACGTGTTAGTACACTGGCTTTGACCTTACGGGAAGAGAAGGTGCGAACTAATGGATGGAGTCAATTAACAGGAAACAAATGTTTTGTCTAAGCGTGCACAAGGGAAAATGCTCCAGAACCCTTGTAACAGCCAAAGTCACGTGTTCAGGGAATGCTTGCAAGCTCAGGCGTAATGGAATCAGGGGGATTGGGGAAATCTGTGCATGGAATCATAATGAGCAATCAGGTGCCACAGGGGTAGTGTAACATGAGCCCTGCGCGCCTGGCCCACTACACAGAGGAGGCTGTGACAAGAAGTTCTTATGAACAAAATGTGTTGGCTACTATGAATTTATTGGATTATGATTTTATGAACATTAAGATATGTATGGAATAAAAACTATCTTTTTTAACTTCACATTGGAACCCAATGCTATTACGATATGGACTTCTAAAAATTGAATTTGTTTACATACCTATGTGTGCGGCTTATAAGATTGTGACTTTATTGGTATACAGAGTGCTGAATCATACATTGGATATTACTGGATTAATTGTAATCTCTTAATTTGACACAGAGGGACATCCAGATGAAATTACAATAAGAAGATACAAAGTCATTCAGAAATTGCAATTTCTGAGATGTGCTAAGCAGATATAAAATGTGTTTTTGGCACGAAGCTGAAAAAGACGAGGCCTAAATATGGTAGAAATTTGGTCAGTCAGGGAAATTTAACATTGAGACTTCTAACACAAGCAACGGTACTGGGCTCAGGTGCAAGTGCATCAGGCCAGACGAACAGTGTAGACAAAGCTGCAGAAGTATAAGGACATTTTGCAATCACAAAGACAGCACAAACTGTTAGGCTTTGTGATTGCAAAAACCCAATTTGGAATAAACAAACATGAGAACTTTGATGCATGCAAGATCAACAATGTTACTTCTTGCAGACATTCCAAAGGAAATGTCTCAGTGGTTTACGATGAAACCACTGATGGCAAAGCATTTGAAAGTAGTGACTGTCCTGGCCAATTGATAACCATTTACAAAGTGGGAACTGTCAGTGATGGATATCTGTCACTGTGAGAGTAGCAGTTGAGGGCATGTGAAGGATTCGATTCCCTTCCATGTCCCATGCCATTGTAGAGAACTGCTGCCCCTTGGAGACTTCTGCATTCTCAGCCATTACTAAAACTCGCAGAGTAAATCCCACCCCAGTTTTTCTCTGTGCCCGATTAGAATGACTGGTATTACATTACTTCGTCAATTTGCATCTACGATTCCACCCTTCCCATCTGGTCAATAGTTAAATGATTACATAAGTCACCATGAAAAATAAAATGCCTCAAAATGTGTCATAGTAGATATCAAATGGGGTAAATTACAATTTTATGTTTCAAATAATTTTGTGACATAACAATGAAGTCTGTTTTAACTGGTCAGAAAGGCATTCATGGTTATGAGGTAGTTGGCTCAGGTTTTTATGCACTTGTCGTCAGTCTCTGTGGTTCGTTTTTAATTACAACAGGAGCAGCAGTACTGAAGGAACTTGCCTCTTCTGGTAAACATCAGCCACCTACATAAATGAGAGCAGGAGAGTTGTTCTTCTAGTGCAAGGTATCCTTAAATATTTAACAGTAGAACTAAGGGTTGCAAATTCATGTAATTGCAAATTTGCAAAATCCCAATAATATTTCACGAAATGACACTTTTGTTTGCCGATATTTCATGTTGCTTGTTTTTTACACGAGTAGGCACTTCACTTAAAAAGTCCTGTAAGATGCAAGCAGGAGGTTGGCTCAAGCAACAAAATGTCTCCCAATGAGACATTTACATTCTGAACAAGTCTCCTGTTGGTATCTCATTAGCTGCTTTTAGGTCGTAACTGGAAACCTACCAGACAGGTCATCTGTCTGGTTGCAGGACTTCTTGTGGGCATTCTGAAAGCGGACTCAAGAATGTATTCTACCCATTGCTTACCATTGGCGTTGTGGTTTGTAACTCATGTTTGCTTGCTTTCTATTTGCTGACTTTATTTTCTTAGGCTGTCCAGCATGGCTTTGTCCCTACCGTGGATCAATGCCAGTTTACTGTATTTTTCCACGAGTGCTTGCTTTCTGTAAACAGGTCTTTAACATTTGTTCTTGTCTTGTCACATTTGCTGTGCATTCAGAGGCAAAGGTCATATGTCAGGCTCTGTATTCCGAAGGATCTTGGTGTTTACTTTTCTTTCTCTGGCTTTAAATTGAGAGGATTTCACTGACAATCTGCTATGTGAAAGGAAAGGCTTTTTTTCTAGCACACAACACAATTTAAATGCATGTAAATGAACTGTGCAAATATTTCAGAATATATCAGAATTAGAAAAGCACAATTGAAGCACATTGTTTTTAAATTTTGAAGTGTGGTGGAAACAAATATTGTAGCATAACCAAAACAAACCAATACACTAGGTGATGCCATTTCTATACATTATCATGTGTGTGCTGTATAGTTTTATCTGTCAAACTGTATGTCTGTGCGAATGTAATGGTCATTTCAATTGACAGTGCATTATCTGTAATGGCAGTACACTACCACACCATGCATACTCCACTCTACCCCACTCCATTCTATGCCCCTTTACACCCCTCCACTCTGACACTCTACATCACTCCACTCTATGACACTCCACTACACAACACTGTATGCCACTCGACAACACTCTACGCCACTCTACTCTACTCTACTCCACTGTACACCACTCTACACCACCCTACTCTGGTCTATGGCAATCTACCTCACTCTATGCCACTCCACGTTATGCCACCCTACTCCACGCCACTCCACTCTATACTACTCCACGATACACTACTCTACTCCACTCTACAACACTCCACACTACAACACTCTACTCCACTGTTAGCCCCTCCACTCTACGGCACTCTACTCCACTCCATGCCACTTCATTCTATGCCACTTTATGCCATTCTACTCCACTCTATGCCACTACACTCTACTCCACACTAGGCCACTCTATTCCAGTCTACCCCACTCAATTCTATCCCACTCCACTCTACTCCACTTCACGCCACTCTTTGACACTCTACTCCACTCTTCACCACTCCACTCTACGACAACCTACTCTACTCTACATCACTCCACTCTACACCACTATATGCCACTCCACTCTACGAAACTCTATGCCACTTCACTCTTGCCACTCTACTCCACTCTCCAAAACTCCACTCTAGGACATTCCACTCTACGTCACTCCACTCTAGGATACTCCATGCCACTCCACTCTATGCAGTTCTACGAAATTCCACTCTGCAACACTCTACGCCACTCCACTCTGTGACTCTCTATACCACTTTATGACACTTCACTCTATGTCATTCTATGCCACTCCACTCTATTTCATTCTATGACACTCCACTCTACACCACTCACCAGCACTCCACTCTGACACTCCACACTATGCCACTCCACTCTACTCTACTCCACTCCACTCCATTCTACGGCACCCCACTCTATGCCATCCCACTCTATTCCAGTCTATGACACTTTACTCCACTTTTCAACACTTTACTCTACTCGGCGCTACTCCACTCTACACTACTCCACTCTATGCTATGCCACTGCACGATACTCAACACTATGCCCCTCCACTCTGTCACTCTACTCTACTCTACTCTACTCTACTCTACTCTACTCTACTCTACTCTACTCTACGTCTCTTCACTCTATGACACTCTGCACCACTCCACTCTATGCCACTCCACGCCACTCCACTCTACAACACTCCATTCTATGACACAGGACACTATGTTATGCCACTTTATGCCACTTTACTCCAATCTATGGCACTTCACTATACCCAACTGTACGCCTCTCCACTCTATGACACTCTACAACACTCCACTTTACCCCACTCTATTGCACTCTATGACACTCCACTCCACTCCACTTTTTGACACTTTACTCCACTCTATGAGCCTCCACTCTACAACCCTCTAAGACATTCTATGGCACTCCAATCTACACCACTCTACTCCACTCTACATCACTCTACAACACTCCACGCCACTCTATGACACTTTACTCCACTCTGCTCCACTTTACTTCACTCTACGACACTCCACTCCAACCCACTACACTCTACACTACTCCACTCGACTCTACGACACTCCACTCTATGACACTACACTCTACGACGCTCCACTGTATGCCCCTCCACTCTATGCCCCTCCAGTTTACGACATTCTACAACACTCTACACCATTCAAAGCCCCTCCACTCCATGCCACTCCACTGCACATCACTCTACTCCACTCTGTGCCACTCTACTCTACTCCACGACACTCTACGACCTTCCACTCCATGACACTCTAGTCCACAACACTCCACTCTATGCCACTGTATGCCACTCAACTCCATGACACACTACTCCACTGTACAGCACTCTACTCCACTCTGTGTCACTCCACTCTATGCCACTCTACTCTACAATGCTCTACTTCACTCTAAGCCCCTCCTGTATATACCCCTCCAGGCTATGCCCCTCCACTCTAAGTCCCCCAGTCTACGACACTCAATTCTACTTTATGCCACTTCATTCTATGACACTCTACTCAACTGCCTCAATGCCATTTCACATCACTTTACTTCAGACTACACCACTCCACTCTACTCCACTCTACACCACTCCACTCTATGATACCCCACTCTACGACACTCTATGCCACTCCACTCTACAACACTCTACTACACTCTATGCCCTTTGACTCTATGCCCCTCCATTTTCTGCCACTCTACACCTCTGCACTCTACACCACCCTACTCCACTCCACTCTACTACACTACACTCTACACCACAACAATCCACAACACTCCACTCTACGACACTCCACAGCCCTCCACTCCACTCTATGCCACTCCAGAACACTCTATGCCACTCCACTCCCTTTTCGGCACTCCACTCAACGCCAATCTCCTCTATGCCCCTAACTTTAGCAATGCAGTGCAGCATGTACGATGGTGTACAACATGGCTAAAACACAGTGGCGATACCTATTGGCTTTGCAAATGCTTGGTATACAAGGTGCATGCTTGAGTAAATAAAGTTATGCACATTGAAAAACGTCATAAAATTTCACATATTTCGTACAACCCGAAATTCAGGAATTTTGCAGATTTGACTTGGGTTATGAAAATGTTTCCTAAGCCTACTAAGGAGCATAGTAAGATGCTGCACAGTGATAAAACAAGAGCAAACAGTTCTCACAAGTGTTTTTAGTGCGGACTATGAGTTGCATTCTAATTCCAACCCCTCTGTTTGTTTGCTTAGTTTTAACAGCTGGGGCTATATTATAAACCATGTGTTGTATGTGTAGGAGGGAATTCATGAAATAAATGCATGTTACAAACAATCCAGTCCTGACTGTATGCCAACATGAGAGCATTAATTCATTAGGGAATGTGTGCTACAAGCATAGGGCCTTTAAAACAGACTAGTAGTTTTAATGGTAATGCTAACGAAAATGTGCTGGATCACCACATTTTATTCTTGAAAATCCATGTTTTCTGTTGCCATTCAAACTAACAGGGAGGAAAAGGGCAGAGAAAGAAAACTTTCCACTTCTCTGGTACGTGATACAACTGTGACTGAAAGAGTGATCATGCAGGGATCTGATTTGAAAGAAATTATAGAAAGAAACACTGGCTTCCTTATCTTCTATACACTGCTGCAAAGAGGCATTGTTAATACATTAATGTTGCAACATACGAGCCTTGCTCCATAAGAAATCATACATTTGAGAGCCAGTACAGATGAGAGAGTATACCATTTTGGGACTTCTTGCAAATGGCAGTGAAATGTTTGAAAATACTCTACTGTTGTGCTTCTGAAACAATACACAGAACTATTCCAGTGTGTGTAATTGGCAATGAATCCATACTTTCACTGCCCTGGCTATACTACTGGCAAACAGAACTAGTTGTATGAGCAGTACCCTTTAGTTACATGTATGCTATGACAGTGCCAGAAGTCAGACCCTGGAAGGAATGTCTGGAAAAAATCCTTGACCTGATGGTTAGTCGCCATTCAAGGTTCCCCACTAAAGTCTAATGGTGAGCGTCGAATGTGTGTTGACTTTGAGTGCCCAAAGAAGATACTGATGAAGCACATGCACCTGCTTCCTCTGACTTTCATTCACCCTCAGTGGGGTTGGTTGGCTCAACTTTACACCAAGCTGAACCTACAAGTAACATTACAGTGGGCAATTGCATGAAAACATGATGAAAAGAAGGCCACTTTTGGGATCAAATCTAGTCTACTTCAATACCAAGTGATGCCACCTGCTCTTTGCAATGCATCAACAGTGTTTACATTTTTTATTAGCAAGTTCTTTTTGGAATACCTGGAGTTTTTCATTAATTGATAGATCCAATGACACAAACAGAGGTATATTTAGGTCACAATTTGGAAACCTTAATAGAATAACCGCCTCGCAAATGCAAGAAAATACCAGTTACATGATACTACCATGAAGTCACTGGGATTGATTCTAACCCTACAGGGAGTTCGGATGGATCCCAAAAAGCCTTAAGTCCTTCTTAAACTTACTACTCTGCAGTCAATGCCTGATGTATAATATTTCCTAACGTTTACCAATTTATCAAAGACTATTAGAAATAGTGCTTCACATCACCAGACTATTGATAAAAAGGAGAGAAGTTTAAATGGATCCCTATTGCGGAGACAGTGTCAGTGGAATGAAAGGTCTCTATATATATTGTACCATCAAGGTGAGCAAATGCCTTTTCTTATTGCAGGCAACACTTCTGAATTTCCAAACATGCAATAAAAGCATACACAAATCACAGGAATCTACAATTCCTCTAACTGTCGTGAACACTGTAACAAGGCCCATTTAGATGTTGTCTTTTATTTATCATGTGCTTGCTTGCAGGTTCTCCTTTTATCTCTTTTTATTAGAAGTTTTAGACACATTCAGAAGTGTTAGTATCATGTCTGCCTCCTATTCTGCCTTGTTGTTTATATTATGGTCACTGCTATTACAATATGGACGCTTTCAGTGACAGTTAACATGTTTCTATTGGCAAATTATCTACATGTACATGGAGATGACACATTTATCACCATATTTGTTATGTGTTGTTAAGCCTTTAGTGTCCCTAAGTACTGTTGCATTCTAGAAACATGAGATAAAAACAGTGATCAGATACTATAAAAGCCCAGGTATTTAAACATTAACCTCTTCGGTGCTCAGGACGGCCCCCGGCCGTCCGACGTCACGGTGGGCGTGTGCTAAGGATGGCCGGGGGCCGTCCAAATCCCGCCCACTTATTAATTCTCCCTCACAGTGGGAGAATTCGCGCAGCGCCGAAGGGGTTAATTGTCAGCGGTTTTTAATAGAAACCAGCCACAGTCGGTGGCTACTCCAGGAGTGGTGCAGAGACTTGGCGTTCAGGTTAGCCCTGCTTATAATTCCCTATAAAGGGCTGTGATAGAGAATAGCTAAATAACTATTTTTACTGAGAGAAGATGTGCTGTGTGATTCACCTTCAGTAATTCGATTTAAAGCTTGTTATTTTCTGCTTCTGCTAAATTTGATCATAGTGCTTAGAAGTAGTGATATGGTATTAGGATGCTACGAACTGACTACCAAGTTGGAAATGTTCATGTTTTTGCTCGCCATGTCATGCAATTCTACATTTATTTTCTCATTCTGTGTGGTTAATTTTCATATTATATGCACTAAACTTGTGTTTAGAAATAAACATTTTAAAGTTTATCCCCTGCTTCTTAGTGCTATTTTGAGTGTGTTATTCATTTGCAAAAGAGGGTTTGGTATTCCACTTTGTCTCTGAAGTCATCTAGTGGGACTAATCATAACCAGAAAACACAACTTGCAGAATTCTGCTCAGTGGGATGTGTATGGGTAGCAGTCCAACTTGATTTCTAATTTGTATTGGTGAATTGGGGGACGGATCATGACAGCCTTGGTGACAGCTATTTATCTAGACGCCGGATAAATAGGGAATTTTCTCTGCTATTTACCCAGCTGCAGGCTCAATAGGAGAGATTCCTCAGTATTTGGTCGTCTGGCTTGCAAATAGCAAATAAATGCCACTATTTAACTGGTTGCTAACTAAATAGTAGAGATTATGCAGTTTGGCTGGCAGCTGTGCAAACAGCAAAGAAACTTTAGTATTTAACTGGTTCCCCACTAAGTATTCGAGATTTTGCCGACGGCCTTGCGAATATCAGTAAAACTTCACTTTTTACCTGGCTAAATAGTAGAGATTATGCATTGTTTGACTATTTGCCATATAAATAGCAAGAGAACTTCATTGTTTACCCAGCTTCTGGCTAAACAGCTGAAATTATGTAGCTTTATGCTTAGCACAGATTACAGCAGGTGCTTACCACCAGATAGAATAAAGGAGTGAACACAATTAACACCCATCGCCTTATGCAAGTTAGTGCTGAAACTGGTTTTAATGTAACCTGCACCCCAAAACCACTAACTCTAAAGGTCCTAATAGACATCAAGGAGAAAGTTTGAATGTTGGAAGTTAATTTGGAAGACATGGTACACAATGCCACTCCAACACATAGCAACTGGGGAGGCCTGCTGTGTGACAAAAGCTCCTGCTCCTTTATGTTTATCTGAAGAGGTGGCTAATGATAAAGATGATTAGGTCCTTTACAAGACTAGTAGAAACTGTTGACTCTTCTAGAGTTATGTTCTTGCTCACAAAGTCATGTGACTGCATCAGAGCCAGATATAGTATTACCAAATGGCTCCATGTTATCAGAAAACCACATTCTCTGCCCCGACATTTCATGTAACAAATCAGTATATTCTGGAATCAGTCCAATTAAACACATCAGGCTAAATAACCTGAACGAAATGATTTCTATTACTAGTCAAATAGGTTGTGGGTGCTCTTTTCAAAATAGAATCTGTATCATTGGCCCCCGTTTAGAAATCACCAATGTAGTATCATGGAGCGTTTTTATTGCAATCTCATTACGGAAGGAAGAATAAAAATTGCACATATTTAAAAAAAAAAAATAGAATCTGTGTGGCTAACCAAATGCCAGTCAGTTTTTCGTCAGATGCCTTTGCAGCAAAGTTTGGCAATTCAATATTGTCTGGAGTAAATGACTGCATGATTAGTAATAGCATTGTCATTCGAGTCTCATTAGAATAAACAGAAGCATGATGGACGTTGGATCAATGTTACATCCTACATAATCAGATTTCCAAATATACGATTCTTGAAAGGGAGTCTCTATGTATTGCATTATTGACCTGTTGATGCAGTGGATGTTCAAAACATGTGCATTGATTATCCCGTCATTCAGCTTTATTGCTTTTAACAAATAGTTTAGCACTGATTTCATACAACCAGGACTCAGACTACAGAGGCAATAAGTATAGCCACCTAGGTGTGCTGTGGTTGGGTTTCAACTCGTCTTATATTTTCTGCAAATAAATGAGGTACAGCAGTCTTTCAACAGGTCACTTCTATGTCCCATAGACCAACAATGAAATCATTCTTCCATTTCTATGACAGTGCTGTGATACATGTGGTATTAACAAACATAATAGAAACATATGAAACGTTCTCAGAATTTTCATCATGAAATTAAATGAAAAAAGGATTTATAAAGTGCAGCTAATTCCCTGAGGTCTCTAGGCGTTATGATCATGAGAGGTTGAGAAAGTAAAAGAGTGTTATTATTTCATTGATTATTTCATTCCGGTCCAAAGATCAGATATATTTATTTAAATTCACACTATGAAAGTCCTCTGCATGGCTTGGAAGTTCTTTACCATCCTAAACTGTCTGTTAATGTGGCTATTCCTGTGTTTTACCCCATTGAGCTGAACAATCATAGCTGTCCTCTGGAAGTGTTCCATCCTTTTTTGTATGGCAGGGTTCTAATGACTGGTAACACAAAAATGATACCCAGTCTAAGTAAGATTGACCACTGGCCCATCAACCCAGATTATACAGTGACAGATTCCAGCAGCAGCAGATTAATATTGCAAGGGCACAAGATATGTAACCTGTGTCACAGTATGAAAATTGGACATTGGATGTCCAGATACCAAAACTGTGGTTTCTTGCCTTTGTCATGTATGGCAACTCAGTATGGGTGGTTTACTGATAGTGGGTGAATGGTGGAGTACATTTGAACCCAGGGATGTACTGCACAAGTTTGTGTGCCTCCTTCAGCAGGCTGTCTTAATCCATGGTGGATATGCTAGTCTGCACATAGTGCTTCCTAAGCCCAGCTCCCAGAAACCAGTTGCAGTTGGTGAATGTGGAAAAAGCTGCCAAAGTATTCCCTTTGTTGCATCAAGTTTCCTACCACTCTTGTGAAACCCACTCATCCCCTGCTTCCTTTGTTGGTACGGTCTCTGAGGCAATGAGAACAGATGGGCAGGTCACTCTGGCCAGGAATCAACAGAATGAGTTTGAGCAGTCCATACTCATCTGGTCAATGTTTCTTGCATCAGAATCCTGGCAACATTGGACCACAAAAGGAAGAAACACTTCTCCAGGATTGTACTATTTTGTATTGTTTGTATTGCAAGATTTGTCTATTGATTTATGCCCAGGATAAGGTCCCAATGCACTTCTGGGACATCAGCTAACACGCCACCCTGTTTGCTGTGTTTGGTTGATGCTGCGTGGTTTCTGTGGGAAACACTGGGCATCATGCATGATGGTTGGAAATGTGCTCCAAATCATTTCATAGCAGGTTTGTGGTTGTGCTTCAGCATGAAGTGAAGCAAAGAGTTTTGAAAGCTATAGTGTTGTATATTCAGACATGTGCCATATTCTCAGTGATTGCGCTTGGTTGGTAGGTTGTGGGATTGTAGTCTGGCCTATATGAAAAGTATTAAGTATCATGCGGGAGGTTCAGAGGAATGCTCCAGTTGTGTGACAACAATCCTGAAGATGTGTTTATGCATGCAGTGTAGCAGAGAAGAGTAAGATTGATGATGTCAAACTTGTGGATATGCACCATCATTAGCTAATCTGACCTAAATATGATCATCTTTGTGGAAACAGCTAGGGCGATCCTGTCAATAATAACTGAAGCTACGCCATGCAGAAGGCCAGTTTCCCTTTTAATGAAGCAAAAAAAAACCTTCAACAGCAGAAAGTGGTGCTACCTGACCAACAATACCCTCCTTGCAACTTAGGCATAATAAAGACATGCACAAAATGCAATGGATGGAAAAGAAGCCCAGTTCCCAGTGACATTTTCCTCATTATTAGATATAAAGCACAGAAAACACTTCATGAAAAAAGGTTGATACTGTAATTACTGGTCTCCAAGTTTTAGCCTATTTGTGCAGTATATTCAACTTGAAATCTAGAGGGAAAACTTTGGAAATATCAAAATAGTTGGTGTGGCCAATTGTTGGTATATCCAGCTACATCGTCATTAGGTCTCAAATAGATCATCTACAAAAATAGAAAGAAGCACTTTATCAAATATTTATCTATTTTGTGATTAAGTATAATGTAATTGCAAATAGAAACACAACGGACATACGCATCTTACAAATATGAACCTGATAATAAAAAACATATTCATGTGTAAATACAAGCCCTCATTTAAATCTGATCGACATTATACGTCTTCCCTATGTCTGACAGAAAACACTCAGAAGACAAGAGATCAGACCTCAACAGTCAACGAGCAGACACTATAATGTACTGTCCAGCCCAGTGACTATCTTAGAAAAATCAAAGTACTTTAATCTCACAGGAAAACAAAACACTGTACAGTCTAAATAGGAATAAAATTACCAGGCTGTAATCTCAATGAAGCGCTTCACCCCCACCGGTGCCCTCTCCTAGCTTTAGGGGTTCTCCTCATTGCTACAGTCTCTCCTGTGAAGTATGGCCTTAGGCATTGGTTAGGTACAGGTGCAGTTCACTCTCGATGGCCCCACCGGCTAATGTGTAGATCACTTCAACAGTTTATGCTAATACTAGATCTCACAGGCATTCTACATTTCTTAACAGCAGATTTACATCTGCACATTCAGTCTCTCAGCCTTTTCATAGCTGGGCACCATTTTAACAGCTTGATGAAAATGTGCATTGGTGAGTGCATTTTGAGAACCCACTCTTGCAGCAGCAGCAGCTTCACTGATGGAGGACCGCAGCCTCACTTCATTTGGCACCCGGGCCACTGGGCAGCAATTGGCGCCACAGGCCTGCACAACGGGCACTTGTCTTCAGCAATTGCAGGCTCCCAGATACCAGATGCAGACGGATGCTCAGACTTGGCATTGTACTTCCTGAGGATGATCTGCAGCGGGTATTTACCTTTGGCAGTTGTGGCAGTTATAGCCGGATCAGGGCTTCCGCATCAGTGGCTACATCAACTCCTCTTGCAGGGAGATCATCACACTACAAAGATCGACTACTACCTTCATTCTCTCTGGTAATCAGCTTGTTCTGGATATTCCTCATGCTGTGAACAAGCTGGGCTTCTCCTCCTTGAAAGCCTGTACTCCTACATGGCCAAGGGCTCTCCTTCCCTCACTGAGAAGGCAAGCAGGCAGGCTTCTAGCTACCAGGCAGACCCTCAGCTCGTTGAGTGCTCTGCAGAGCACCAACTTACTTGCCCATTAAGAACTTGGAAGTTGAACAAAGTATGATGATTTGGGTCTGTTTGACAAGTGTCAAAGCTGGCCCCCCTAACCACGAAGAGTGTTACCTGGTAAAGTCAAGACTGTGGTGATGTTTAGGAGGTAGAGGGCAGTGGAACCAAAGAGCAAGCACCACCTCTGGCTTTGGTGAAATGACCTAGAACTGGGTTGTTGTGGCCAACTTCAGTGGGTGGAGCAGCTGTGTCTGAGGGATGGAGAGAGAGAGACGACCTTGAATCCAATACAGGCTAGACAAGGGATGACAAACCAGACCGCAGTACCCCGCAATTAAACTGCCATTCCAAGACCCATTCACCACCAATGGTGGGCCTGTGAAAAAGAAGAGGGAGGATCCAAGTTTTAAAGGGGGTAGGGTTAGGACCAACGCATGTGGTCAATCACCAATCATAATTCTGGGCATGTTAGGACCTTTCCCTCTAGCAAGAATGCCACTATTTGGCCATCAAAAGCTTTGGACCCTCCTCAATCCTGTTTGAAATCCACCCTATATAAAGACTAGAGAAACTTATGAAAGATTGGGGAACATTGAGACTATACGCCTGAGATGACCACTGCCTCAGCTTTCTCGAAGGA
Source organism: Calotriton arnoldi (assembly GCA_963921515.1). Classification (NCBI taxonomy): domain Eukaryota; kingdom Metazoa; phylum Chordata; class Amphibia; order Caudata; family Salamandridae; genus Calotriton; species Calotriton arnoldi. Next base: position 1,769,122 of record CAWUFW010003540.1, on the reverse strand, counting down.
CAGTAAACAATTTCCTGAGGATTGTTAAAAATTGAAGAATCTAATGGTGTCAGCTCATGAAAGCTGTATCCATCCTCCATCTTGTGCAACTTACTATTGCACACACCCTACATATTCACCCCACATAAACACACTCAACATTCACACATGGAATGTCAGTGCAAGGGTCTGGGATTCATACTAAAGAAGAACTTTATGCAAGTTACGTCAGTAGTCTGCACTGTCCCGTCACACCATTGTCTGAATTTCTCTATTAAACAGACAAATTCAATACAACTGCAAAGTCCAGTCCAGACCCACAGCACCCGTTTAATCTACCCTTATCCACACCCGACCCATTTCCACTACTCCATCACAACCTCTCCCATGCCTCCTTCTTCAAAATCCTAACCAAGCCCCCTTTTTAACAAGCCATCAGAGTCTCTCTGCATAGCATTCCCACCCACATAACACCATCTCCCTTTCTGGAACCTTGACCTGCCAACACTATGATTACCTCTAACTTGTGTCAGCCCTTAGAATTCCTCTGTCAAGCCTCAGAACCCATCCTATTCTTTCTCTCTGCCCCTACCCATCAGATGGCCCTCAAATCACCCACCATCATCAACTCTTAATATCCCATTCCTCTGATGCCCATCAAAACCCATCAGCTCTCATACCACCTCAACAAGCCTCAGCCATAATACACCTGGCAATTCTTTAACCCCTCAAACCACACTGGATGGCCTCATCCAGGACAACCCACAACTTGCTGTCAGATCATAAGTGTGTCTAGTTGTTGCCCCTTTCCACTGCCACTAAGAGACTTTGATCTCTTTCTGTAGAAAATTGGGTTATTAGTTTTGTGGCCTGCACATGTATTATGTCTATAATTTCTCCATACTGGGAACCTAGCACCCCATTGTAGCGCTTGACTCTCTCAGGGTAGCGAAGCAGAGCAGTCCAAAGCCTACTCAGGAGAAGTGGTGTGGGCTAGTAATCAGTGTTCGCTGGCACGCAATAATCACGCTCAATAAATGATTGTCCAGTCAGTGCTTTTGCTTTAGAAATCGAAAAGTACACTTATTAGACACACACAACTAAATACTACACAATAATTTTAACATATATATACATTAGGCAGATGGAAAATACCATGGATGGAATAGCATCATCTCCTTTGACCCCCTAAAGGGTCATACAAACATATAAGGTAAGTCTATTGGCTTGGTCAAAGGTTCAAGCTCAACAAACCACATGTTAAAGACATAGGGGCCAATTCCGATCTCGGCCGGTAGGGCTCCGAATCGGATTCGGCTTAACCGGATCCGATTCGGAGCCCTATTGCCCGACCGATTCGTACGCGCGTCCGGGCAAGCGAGTACGATGCGAAATCGCCAAACGACTCGTCCGGGCGTCCCGACCGCTCCGACCGACTCGTTCCCGGGTCTAACCGCACCGACCGACTCGCTCGGACTCGACTCGCACCGCGCAATGGAGACGTTCCCCGGCCGGGTAAGTACGATGCGCGCCGCGAGCAGTCCGACTGAGCCGCGCACTCCGGCTCGAAAGAACAGTCGGAGCCGTACTTTGGGGGTCCGTGTCGGACCCCCCTGTACGCGTAGCCGCGTGAGTTGCACACAGGGGGGACCCATGGGTCCCCCCTACCTGTGCGTGTACGGCGCGAGTCGCTTCGCCGCGTACACGCTGTAGGGGGCACCCTTGTCCGCCTCGCACCCATTGAGTCAATGGCGAGCCCGCGTACGCATTGTACGATAGGCTCCCATTGACTTCAATGGGAGTCCGACCGACTCGAGTCCGATGGCATACGTGCGCATCGTACTCGTTCGGTCGGCCTGCACGGGTCCGATTCGGTCGGAAATCTCTCTGGGTCCGGCTCGGTCGGAGAGATTTCCGGCCCGAATCAAAATCGGCCCCATAAACATTTGGTATGTAAATGAAAATAATCATGTGTAAGTGCACTTATTAATGTTAACAAAGCATATGCATGTTGATCAGCAATCACTGTCAAAATTATTATATCAACAAAACATTTAAAGATTAACATAACGTGTCTGCGTCCTTTTTATATACTTTCACACCATGAAAATGCAATCCTAAACACAGCTTCTAAAGGACATCACTTTCTGATCACAGAGGGCACTGCACTGGATCACTGACATAATATCGATGATCAAAATATCCCCATACACAAATATCAACACAAAAATATCGACATCCTATCTTTATAATGTAAATGACTAAAATATCGAAAAAATTATATAGATGTAAAAATATCGATGTACAAAATATCGTTTTTTTATGTATAAAAATAAAGTTAAATTAATTAAATAATAAAATTAACTTAAAAAAATTATTTAGATGTAATGTACATTTTAACAAATATAATAAATAAATGTAATTTAAAAATTTTAAACATACATATATAAAAAGTAATATATAAATGAATATTTACTTTAAAATAATTAATTAACTAATAATTTTTTTTTTTTTTTCAAATGTTATAAATATATAAAAATTTACAAATATATATATATATATATATATATATATACACCTATAACATAAAATCTAATAAAAAAACATTATATTATAAATTAAAACATTAATGTATTTAATAATTTTTAAACTTACATGTTGCACTCCATTGAATGCAACAGTAGGGAAAGTGTTGGATAGTAGAGGGGAAAAAATTACTATTCCCACTCCAGTGAGTGCAACAGTAGGGAAAGTGTTGGATAGTGGAGGGGTACAAATTACTATTCCCACTCCAGTGAGCGCAACAGTAGAAAAAGTGTTGGATAGCAGAGGAGTAAAAATTAATATTCCCACTGAAGTCAATACAAAATTAAAAACAAACAAAATATCAACTACAATACAAAATTAAAAATAAAAACCAATAAAAATAATAAAAATTACAAAATATAGAAACATATTATAATGTTAAAAAAATCTAAAACATTACCTACAAACATTATTTTATACAAATTAAAAAAAAAAATTTCAAACAAATAACTATATTTAATAGAAATTAATTATAATCAAAAACATTGTGACATAAAACTAATATTTTTTATTTCCTACCCAATAACACCACACAATTCACAACTCACATCTAAATTTCTGAAAAAGTGTACCTCCATAATTAACATAATTAATTATCAAATAAACAAATATTATTAATTAAAAAATAAAATAAAACAGTTAAAAATTAATTTACTCACCAAACATTACCCCTATAAAACAAAAATCTACACAGAAAATAAAAGTAAACAATTACCATAAATATTTATCAATTAATAAATTAATAATAATGAGCAACTAATTATTAATTAATAAAACCTAAAATACTTTCCACCCTCTACCCCAATAAATACCACAACACACACCTAAAAATCATTACACAATTTCCATAACTAATTTTACATTATTAAATTATCAATTAACAACAACTTATTAATTAATTGAAAACAATTTACTTCCCCCTTTACCACTATAAACCCACAACTCACATCTCAAATTAATTACACAATTTCCATAATTAATTTTTTATTATTTAATTACCATTAATTAACAATTAATTATTAATTATTATTTAAATAAATTACTTCACACCCTATTCCCCTATATACCCACAAACCACTCCTACAAAATAGACACAATTAACATAATTACCAATTAATTAATAATCATCATCAACCAATTAATTAATTAATAATAAATGAATTCCCACAATTAACACTATAAAATCTAAATTTAATAAATACTAATAAATAATAAATATTAATTATTTATTATAATTAAATTACTTCCCACCCTATTCCCCAATAAACCCACAACCCACTCCTAAAAAGAATAACTCAATTAATATTATCAATTAATTAATTATTAAAGTTAACAACCAATTAATAATTAATTAATAATAAACGAATTACCACGATTAACACTATTAAATCTAAATTAAATATATACTAATAAATAAAAAATATTAATTAATTTATTAAAATTAAATTACTCCCACCCTATTCCCCTATAAACCCACAACCCGCTACAGAACTAAAAAACGCGAAATGTAATTAACATAAAATTAATCACTACTAAAAATGTAACACATACATTTAAAAACAAAAGCAATACTTATTTAAAAATTAGATCACATACTTATAAAATACATACTAAAATACATAACACTAATATAAAAATCGATATTTTGAAACCGATATTTTTGCAAACGATATTACTGACTTCAATATTTTAAAAACAATATTTCTTACCTTAAAGTCGATATTCAGGACCATGATATTCTTGCTGTCGATATTCCTGTATCACAATATTTGCAACTCGATATTTTTGTATATCGATATTAAAAACTCGATATTCTGTCTGTGCACCCACTGCACTACTACTATAGAGCAGAAGCTCGAGCCTTGGGAGTGCTGTAAAATTCTATGAAACATCCCAGAGAGTCAAGGATTCCTTGACCCCACAAACGTAGGGTCAGTTGTACAATCATCTCCCTGGGGGCCAACTGTCACTCCTACAGCCCCAACAACACTTGCTGATTGGTTGGTGGTGTACCTGTTCTCCTGGGGCCACCACAAAACAAGAAAGACATGCACATAAGAAAGGGCTTTATGGGGTGCTCCAGCTTGGAGCAGGGAATATTCTAACAGCGGGTCTCCCGCTGTGCTGGGAGCCTGCTCGCGTAAGTTTCCTTTTGTTTTTCTATGTTTTTTTAATCCTAGGCAGTGCTCAGTCCCACCTGAGCGCCCCCGCATGCCTCCTTCATTGGGAGAAGCCTCGGGAGCCAACCCTTAGCTGCCCTGCCAGCTCCCGTGCAATCTGCACTTCCACATGTGAGACCGCGGGAGCCGGCAGCTTCTCCTTCCCTACCCACTCCTGTGGACAGGGACCTCTTCACTGACGGTGGCCACCTGCTCCCCCCTAGACATGGGCACAATGAGAAGGGCAGGCCCACCACTACTCGGGAGGACTCGGCAGTGCTCCCCCGGCATTCATGGTCTTTGGAGATGGGGCATACACGGTCCAGGGGATTGGGTCCTCTGGCCAATGAAGAGTCTGGGGTGGGGGCCCTATGCACATCCTTCTCTGGAAAATTTAAAGCTCAACCTTCATGCTCTGACCCCCAGGCCCTGGCCCACCTCGGGGCAATTTCAGGAAAGGTGGCACTTGTTCTGAGAAAAAGGGGTCAAAGATCATCAGTCTTCGAAATGCCATAGCCCAATCCCCGTCAGACCGATGTTGGCGATCTTGGGCTCATTTTACTCCTGGTGGAAAGCTCTAGCCATCAGGAGCAGTTTCAGCAGACTACTTCATGTCCAAAGTGGTGTAATCCACATGGAGCTGGTTCTTCTGGCTCCCTGCGCCAGCCTTCCTCCTTATCTTTGTCGCTAGAGGCAGAAGTCCAGGGCTTTCCCCCAACTGGTCCTCAGGGGTTTTAAAGGGGCCAGCCTCACTGGCCCTTGGGGAGACCCACTGGGCCTGGGATCAACTGGGGCAGAGTCCTTAGTCCTTTTTTTGGGGGGCATCAGGAGGCTCCCCCTTCCAGTTGTTCATGGATGTCACAGTGCCAGAACAGAATCTGTCTGAAAGGCCACTTGCATTAAAAAATTACCCTAATGGTAAATCTAGTGTTAAAATTTCTCCCCAAAATTACGTGATGTTGCATAATGGCATAATCTCTGGTATTTCATGAAATTATGTTATTAAAAATTATCAAAATCCCTCCAACTACGTCGGTGAAATTGAAACTTCGCCCAGGCCTACTGCAGACCCTCCCCCTTGTCAGTTCTGACAGTTCATCTTTCCCGTCCGTTTATATTAGATTTTATAGCCATCTGCTAGTCCTCAGATTTTGTCAGAACTTTCTACCAGTGGCGGCGGCACGGATTGGGGGTGGTGGGGGGATAAAGGGGTGTTAAAAAAGAAAATAAAAACATACCTTATCGCCGCGTCTCTCCTCGGCGTCGGATTCGGGCCGGAACCGAAAGCACCCAGGCTCCTCTAAGCTGATCACAACACTGCAATGCAGTGCTGTGATTGGTCTGAGTGCCATGGTTCGACGCTCAGACAGGCAGTGGGAGCCTGGGCATGTTCTCCACCCAGGCTGTAATGCAGCCTAGGTGGAGAACATGCAAAGTGCGCATGACTGTTTGGCCAGCCCGAGACGGCTGGCCTATCAGTCATGCCCACTTACTGTGCCCACTATTCCTTCCCCTGCTCTGTGAGAAGAGCAGCCCGCCTGCCCCGCAAAGCTGCTACAGCAAAAGAAAAGAAAATGATAATAACATCGTTATTATCATTTTATTTTTCCTTTATTTCACTGCTGCAAAGAAGTGGGGCGACGCTCCTCAACCTTAGTGGAGGAGCCGCCACTGCTTTCTACAAATACTCAGTTCAGTCCTGCCAGCCTCACCTCTAATTACTCAAATGCTACTATCTGCTAATGCTGTTTACACTGCTGTTGATGTAAGAACACATCCAGCCCTCTCTGTCCCCACCACAACCTTTTAGTCAGCCCTCAAACTTTCTGTTTTTTTTTTTTTAGCACTCAAAGTCTCTATACTAGCACTTAGTCCACCTCCCCCATTGTTGCATTTCAGTACTAACTCTTCTGACCCTCTGAGCCCCTCGGATGTCTCTCTTAAACTATCTTTTTGGACCATCCTTGGCTGTCCATATAGAGCCACTTGGCATAGATCCCATTGCCGACTGGCATTCAGACCCCCTTCCAGCACTTTCTCATCCATCACAATGCCCTGTTGCCCTCATGTACCCACTGTCTCAGCTTTTGCTACCCACTGTCTCCATGACCCCAGCCTTACTGCCCCTTAAGAGTCATTAACCATTGTGCCAGTCCTCACAATCCACTGAACCTAGCTGTTGCCCTCAATGATCGTATAACCCTTGTTACGTACTTCCACACCCTTCAACTTGCACTCAGAACTTCGCAAACTACACATCTAGTGCTGAAGCTACCACTGCTGACCTCAATCCTCAACGCTAACACAGCTGACAATTAGAAACCTTTGTTATTCAGAGTTCTCCTGTAGGCCGTCTGAGCCAATCTATCTGCAGCTTTCCTGACTCCCTCTTTTGCTTGTCCAAGTCTTCTGTTCTTAAGCTCCTCTTAGCTGGTTGCCAAAACCCTTTGAACCCCTTTGTTAGTCATTGATTATGTTTGCTGACTTTAGCCCTCCAAGTTCCTCAAACACTTTTTGCCATCCTTCACAGACCACAAGCCTTTTACCTTCCACCTTCAGATCCCTCTGTCAAATTTCAGTCCCTCTGCCCGAACCACCCTTAGATGACTGTGCCAGCATCAGGCAGATTCTGCTATACCACAGAGCTCAAAGTGTGGCAGTCCTGACTTTTCATCCACTACATGATGTGATTTTTTAGTCTACACTTACCATCAATACTTGAAGTGGGCTTTAAAGGCATACCATCTCCATGGTTTGACACCATAAGAAGAATGACTAAGATCCATTTACAAGAGAGATATTCTAATTCATATGGCAGCGAGTCACTCAGGTCTCCCCATTCTCCTGGTCTTCTTCCTTTTCCTCCTGATCTTTCTATGTCTCCTGGTCTTGGTCCTAGCCATGGTCACTCTAGTACTGCTTTTCTGAATCTGGTGGTCCTGGCACTAGTCCTTTGTGGCTCTGGTCTTCCTGGCCCTGGTCCTTCCTGGCACTCTATGGTCTTGGTCCTCCTAGTTGTGTTTCTCTTTGTCCTAGTCCTACTGATCCTCCCCATCCTGGTACTGTTGATATGCTGAGTCCTACTCCATATGGACCTTCTTGTACTGATCTTACTGGGTCTATTCTGCTGGCCCTCCTATTCTAGGCCATCCTGATCCTCTTAGCCCTGTCCCCTATCCTCCTGGTACTACATCCACAGATCCTTGTTCTCTTTATTTGGGCCTATTGGACCAGGTCATCTTGGTCTAGTCCCCTTGGTCTTCCTGTTTGTAGTTGTCTTGTTCATCCTGATCCTTCTCACCCTGACCCAGATACCACACGTCCTAATATTCCTGCTCCAACTTGGTGCTCCAGGTTGTGGTGTTCTTGGATATGGTCCTCATAGGCCTATTCCTGGTCCTGCTTATTCTGATCATTCTAGTTCACCCAATCTTCCACATTCTTGTCCCTGGTCCTAATGGCCCTAGTCTACCTGCTCCTGATATCCACAGTCCGCCTGGACCTACTCCATCTGATCATTTTACTCATGGCCCTGGTCCTCCAAATCTACCTCCTCCTTGTTGTCCTGCTTGTGGGATAACTCATAATCTTAGTCCTGATCTTCCCTGTTCTGTTCATCCCATTCCTTCTCTCACCCATCTTGGTCCTAGCCACCCATCCTGTTACCAGATGTAGTAAGCATTTTAACAGTCACAAAAGTTTCAAGTTGACATTTGTATTGCTTCAAATTTTGTTTGTAAGTACTAATCCCTTTTTATGAGTCGGAAAAGTTTCTTTGACTCCTAAAATGGGATTGTCAGAAGATACTGATTCCGAATCTGGAAGGGGAGTGATCCAAGCATCTCTTCCAAATACTGGATTAGTATCTAATTTATCAATGCTTTGTGACCAAAATCCGATCACAAAACATTGCTATTTTACTGACACCTCAAAGAAGTTGATAATGTATTCGAAAACGGAAGAGTTCCCTTTGTCAATGTAAAAAGAATGTTTGTTGAAGAGAACTTTGAAATAATAAAAGTAACTTCTCTTTTTAAATGCAATCCAATTTCCTTTAAGAAAAACAGGCTCCATTTAAAAAATACAAAATTAAAAATTACTTTATTGATCGGCAATCACATTGTGGTCTGCTAGTCCCAGCCCTTTAATGGTCTCCAATCATAGTGAGTCTCAATTTGCGACCTACCTCATTAATATTCATGAGGTAGGTTGGATTCCAACCCACTGCTATTCGGATGTACTAATAGGTTAGTTCTTAAAATCTTTACTGCTCGCAAAAATACTGGACGCAATTTACAGCAAGTATTTTGCGACTAGATATTCATAAATTTGGCCCGCCATTCTCCTGGCTCCTACCATCCTAGTCCTGGGTCACCTTGTCCTGTCTAACCTTCCTGCTCACCCAGGTCCTCCCTAACCTGGTATACCAGATGTAGATCCTCCTGGGCCTTGATTTTCCTAGCCTCCTTGGCAGTGGTCCTACAGTTGTTCCTTGTCATGGTCCTCTTAGCTCTTGTCCTTTTGACTCTGGTGTTTTGGGCCTCTGTTCCTGATCCTCCAGGTTCTGTTCTCCTAGTCTTTCTCACCCTGGTTCTGGTCTACCTATTCCTGGCCATCACAGCCCTTGTTCTCCTCTGAATCCTGTGCCCAATGGATTGATCATTTTGCTTCTAGTCCTCCTTGTTCAGGTTTTGTATACCTGGTCCTCTTGGGCATTTTGGCTCTTGCCCTCATGGTTCTACACCAGCTGGTCATGGTCCTCCTTGTTCCATTCCTCCTGGGCACGGCAACCCTCTTCTTCATCCATCTTGACATCCTGTTACTTGGCCTTTAGCCTGGTTCTCCTGGCTGTGGTCATCCTGGTCCTGACCTCCCTTGACTTGAACTTCTTTTTTACACTGGTCCTCCTGGTCCTGGTGCAGACATATTGGTCATCTTTGTCCTAATCTTCCTAAGCCCCTTGGTCCTAGTCCCTCTTGTGATTTGTGTCCTGGTCCTCTTAGAGCTTATTATTCGGGCTTGCCTGTGTCCACAGTCTGACCATCCTAGTCCTCTATTACCTGGACCTCCTGGTCCTAGTTCACCTGCTCCTGATTTTCATAATCCTTGTCCTTCTTGTGATTTCCTTTCGGTCCTGGGCCTTATAGTTTAGGTTCTCCTGGCCCTAGTTATTGAACCTGGTCCTCATAGACATCCTAGTCCTGATCTCCTTAGTTCTAGTCCTTTTGGTTCTTTTTGTTCTTGCCCTCTCATGCTGGTCACCAGAAACCTTTTCTTTTGGCCATCCTAGCCCTCTCCGGTTCCCACAGTCCTGGGTCCTCCTGACTGTTCCTTTCTGGTCCTTTTAGCCCTGACCACTTTGTCCTAGTCCCCCTCACCTTGTGCCTTCTAGTCCAAATAGTGTAGTGTCTGGTCCCCCTGATCCCTTTGGCCCATCTAGTGTTGTGTGACCTGGCCTTTTAGTCATTGCCCTTCTTGTTTGGGTTGTCATTGTTCTCTTGGCTGTGTTGCTTGTCCTCTTGGCCCTCTTGATCCTGGTTCTACTTGTTTGGTCCTTTTGAGCCTGTTCATTTTGGCCAAGCTACTCCTGGCCACCCTTGTCTAGTCACTCTGATCTTTCTGGCCCTGGTTGTCCTTGTTATATCTGGTCAAAAAACGAAATTCCTCTTTGGTAGACTCAAACACTTCTCTCTCATCCGCACACTGTAATTATACTATATCACCAAAACATAAATTGAAAATTAAAAATGGGATAATCACGTAAATTCGAAGTGGTCCCAATATTGTTTCAACAATTTATTGTAATTATTATTAAAAATCATTAAAAAACAAGACAAACAATTTACATTACTAAAAAACAATCAATTGTTGTACACACATTAAAAAAAAGCATTAAAAAACCCAGCATTTCGTCAGGTAAGTCACATAGAAGAAACAAACATTAATCTAATAATGAACAAACAACAAAGCGGGAGAACACATTAGACAGAAAGCTCATGTCATTGCACGAAACACCAGTCTGTAATAGATCATTTGTAACAGTCGGAATATTTCATATATTAGTTTTCCTTCGACTAACAATTGTCCCAAAGATCTAGTGTACAAACGTATTTTTTACAAAAAGGCATCGACGCGTTTCGGTGGGTACTAGCATATGACTACCACCTTCTTCAGGAAAAACGAGATCTCCCAGGTACAATTTGTGATCAATACAGTATACATAAAAAGAAAAAGAAATGTTATATCTGGTACTCCTCACCCTGGTCCTGCAACCCTGGGTTCTGGTTGATCAGCTCCACTTGGTACTCTGGGCAATGGTCTCCTAGGTCCTGATCTTCAAGGCTCTAATAGCCCTGCTCATGATCTTCCTGGTCCTAATCCTCTTATTCCACCTAATTCGCCTAGTCCTTCTTGCTCTGGTCCTCCTTGTGCCCTTGTCTCTTTGTCTGCCTACTCTCTGTCCTGCTTATCCAGGTCTCCTGGTCCTGCTGCCTATTGTCCTCCTGGCGCAAACTTCATTGTTCTCCTCAATCTGGCACGGATCCTCCTGGCCACTTGTCCTCCCACTCCTGGTCCCCACAGCTCTGCAATAACTTGTTCTAGCCCACTGCTAATTATCCTAGCCTAGGTCTGATGACCATGGTAGCTTTACAACTTCCTGACCTTCCCAGTCATGTACCTTCTGGCCATGATTGCCAAGAACTCCTGCCCCTCATCCTCTGGATCTTGTTACTCCTGTATCCCAGTTCCGTTTCTTTTTTTTTTGTTGAATATTTTTATTGAGAAGCACATGTCAGTTAATAAACAATACATTAAATCAGAATAAATGATAAATCAACTTATGGCCACACAATAAATTACTATGGAATGTTAACTTATTAGATTTATAAATACAAAAAAGATAATAAAGATATCAAAAGATACAATATCTTAGATACTCTTAAAACCTGGAAAGGAAGAAATAGGAAAGGTGGACTAGGGAGGGGATGATATAGTATGTATTAAACCACATATTATAGATAGTTGGAAGATAGTAGCGATAATATCATACAAATATAATATTTCAAGTGGAGATATTCCCACTAACTCAACAATTTCCAATAGGTGAACAGTAAGTCCTAATTCAAATAACAGTTTACTGGCTAAAGCATCAACAGTCCTAATGATAACATCAACAGTATGAATATAAATAATGATGGTAATGAATTAATAAGGAGATGAAAAAGGAAGTGATTCCTTTACTGTAGTTCCTAATTAGAAGAAAAATCTAAAATATTACCAGAAATATTACCAGAAATAGAATATTTATTAGCTAGAAAGGGGTTCCAAATTTGGGTGAAAGTTCCAACATTGTCCTGCAATCCATAAATGAGTTTTTCAAATGATGCTATTTTATACATTTCAATAAGCCATTCATCATGTGTAGGGCATTGTGGTGTTCTCCAATGTTTTAATATACAAATATTTCCTACAGTGAGTGCAATAGCTATCAATCGTCTTGTATGGTTTGTGAGATTTGGGAGATCAGTAACATCATGTAATAGAACTAATTTTTCCGTTAAAGGAATGGACACTTGTATAGCTCTGTGTAGAGAGGCAGTTATGGAAGCCCAATATTCCTTCAAAATTGGACATCAGAATAAAATGTGTAGTATATCGCAGTCCTCCTGTGGGCACCTCCAACAGGTAGATTGGTGTAGTAAACCTGCTGTCTTGAGTTTTTGTGGTGAACAGTACCAGTTATGAAGAATTTTGAAGAGAGTACATTTAATTCAGGCCTCTCTGATTCCCTTATCCATGTTCATAATAACATCCTCCCATTCCTCATTGGAATAAGCTACAGTAATTAACCCTTGCCATTTGACGTAAAGTTGTGCTAGCAATGGATGTGAGTGTAATTTATGCACTATGAGATTATAAAATCCAGAGACTGTGCCTTTGAATTTCCCCCACATTTTTAAGCATCCCAGTTCCTTTTCATCCTCCTCACCCTAATCCTGGTCCCCTGGACCCCCTGGTCCTACTGCCCTCGTTTACCTAGTCTTGCTAGTTTGCCTGATCATAATCCTTAAGCTCCTGCCCCTCCCTGGTGCATGTATAACTGGTCTTCTTATTTCTGGTACTCTTCTTTGTGATCCTCTTGGATCTGGTCTTCTGACGCCAGTCTTGGTTTCCCTACACCTTCAAATCCCCTTGGTCCTCCTGCCACATCCTAGTCTAACTAGTCCTTTTGGTCACCAGATGTTTCTGTTCGACCTTGCTCCTCTGACACTGGTCCCCTTTTTCCTGGCCCTCATAAGTGGTCCTCCTGGATATTTCTTTTTCATTGTTCCCCTGGCCATGGTCCTCCTAAGTCCCATAATTCATGTTACACTGGAAATTGTGGTCCTCCTGGGTTTGGTCTATCTTATCCCTCTTGCCCTTGTCCTTCTAGTTCATGTGGTGCAGGTTACCCTTGTCCACCTGGTTGTCTGTCTGACTAAGCTTGACCCTCATGGGCCTTCTGATCCTGATTCAACTAGGCATGGACTTCCTGGTCTTTTCTATTTCTCCTAGATCTATTGTTCTATGACCATTCCTGGTCCTTCTGGTTCTAGTCCCCTGGCCCTCCTTAATCTGAGCTCCATGGTACTGGTCCCACTGTCCTTGGTACTCTTTTTTACTGTTCCCTGACTACTGGTCCTCTTGGGTCTATGCGACTGGGGCTGCTAATCCTGGCACTGGTCCTCCTTGCCCTCTTGATTCTATTCAGAGCTCTCTGCCACCTTAGCCCTCTTCATCCTGCTGGTCTAAGGTCTCCTGGTCCTCCCATCTCTTGTCCTTCTGTTCCTTCTGTTCCTGGTCCTCTGGATCCTGATTTCCCTGGTCCACATCCTTCTTGTATTTCTCACTTTATGTTACCCCTTGGTCTGTTTTTCTTGGTTCTGGCCCTTGTCCATTTGTTTCTTGTCCCCTCTGGCCATAGTCTCACTAGTAGTCGTCATAGATTAGGTCTCCCTGGTTCTTCTTGTCCTGGCCCTCATGGCACTGGCCATCCTAGTCTTCTTAGTGGTCCACCGCCTGATTCTTATGCTCCTACTGGTCATCATCCTCTTTCAAATGGTCTTCCTCTTTCCTTACCCAGGTGCCCTCCACAGTGGCTTTACTTGGGTTCAGCCTCCGGCATGTCACTAAGCGAGCACAATCTACTTTAAAAAGAAGCCAAAAACAGGTACAAGGCTTTACATAAGAAGCCCAAAATAAGTCCAGCCATAAAAATCATCACAAGGAGGCTCACGAACATTAAAAAATACAATGTATTCTCATGAGTCAAGAAAAATGTATGTAGCATGCATTAAAACATACTCATTATGCTTTGCAAATAGGATGTTAAAGAGTCAAATGCAAGCAACCAAATACTGCCATAATGAAGCTCAAAACATCTGTGTGGCATAAACTTAAGCTTCTGAAGCAGTTTGATTTGTGCATCTTTTATTTTAATTTTATATCAGCATAAAGTTATTTATTCCAAATAGGTTTTACTGTTTATGCATCTGTAAACAATGTAAACTTAATTCATTCACTTAACTTGCCTACATACTTTTGTGCATTTGCGTGTGAACTTATTTTCAAATGCTTCACCCACCTATCTGCACCCCTTTTATAAGATGGCTTCCACTTTTTCATTGTCTGGAGTCCCTTTTTAGGTCTCGCTTAGCGTTGCAGCGCGCATGTGCTGCTCGCTCTGCGAGACATATTGTGGTAGAGGAGATTTCAGAAGGGGACTTGAAGCCCCGCCCATCATTTTCATTGGCTGGCGTCATCGTTTATGGTAAATGGTGGCCTCCGATTGAAAATGAGGCTTCTTTGTTACCGCCCTGTCTCCTTTTGGGACGCCCATACGGACTGGATCGTTTGCTTAATGGTTGTCGTGAGGGTATTTCTTAGCTATAGGAGGCTTGTAGTGACGGATCATGTTTCTGAAGTCTTGTTTTCCCATTAGCGTTATGTGTTATTTTGCCCTGGCCAATAGGACAGCAGTGGCGCGCTTGTTTATTTAGTTACCTGGTGCCGCACGTCACGGGGAGCCGCGCGGACCGGGAGCAGCTGCAGCGGATCGAGTCCGGTATTGTTTTCCCATTAGCGTTATGTGTTATTTTGCCCTGGCCAATAGGGCAGCAGTGGCGCGCTTGTTTATTTAATTACCTGGTGCCGCTCATCACAGGGAGCCGCGCGGACCGGGAGCAGCTGCAGCGGATCGAGTCCGGTATCTCGGAGATGGCTGTCAGTGTGACACAGACAGGTAGAGATTAACGACTCTATCACTTCACCACCCCCTCCCCATCTCCCTGTGTACACCCCGCCTCCCCCCGGCCCGTCTCTCTCTAATGTGGTGACTTCATTTATCTCTGCACAGAATCTGTTCACATTTGCAAATGAAGACACCGTCATTTCGGTTTAATTTGAAATTGCTTGTTTACTGTCGCTGCGGCCTCAATTAATTATGTCTTCAGGGAAAGGCTCCCAACCCCAGAATATTAATCAGGGGTCTGCGATGACAGACTCGCAAAGGCCGGAAAGTTCACTTCTCATTTCTGTCGAGATGAGGTTTCCGGCATTGCCGTTTTCGGCGCGTTTTCGCATTTCTGCCACCGAGGGGGTCAAGCGAGCCCATTATTACTGTGGCTAATCCGACGCCTGACACCCTACACTGTCATAGGCTCCACGAGGGTCCTGCGGGCCTTCGCCCCCTCAGTACGTCACGACTAGGCCCTGCCGCTTGTCATGAACGCGGTGCATTTTAGGAGGGGGTGTGAAGAGCGCACTTTGAGACTAGGCTCCCATGGTGGTAGGGTTCGAAGTGTCCTTCATTCCCGAGACCACCTCAGCTCTCTACCTCAGCTCTCTACCTCACAGCCTTACCCTTATAGAGATGACGAAACGTTAAAACGGGAGTTACTGGCAGGAGGGGCGAGGTTGGTATCGTTGAGGGCCTTTCAGCAGGGTGGAGTTGCCATTCTGGCATTTGGATGTAGGCTGCAAGCGAGGGACTGCTTTCAGGGCCGGGCACAGGCTTGAAAGTGCTGAAACATAGTTTTCAATTTATTTTTTTTAAGTGCTGTAATTTGCACCGTATGAACTTTTTTTTCCTTTGGTGGTGGCGGAGGAGGTAGGGCAATCCTCATGGCCCAGCCTGGATGGACGACCTGGCTTTGCTCACTGGTGTGCTGCAGTACGGGGCTGATTTGAATATGTTTGCCAGGGCTAGTAGGTTACTAGCCCAGTCCTGCTACTCTGTGGGCCTGGATGATCTCAGTGTAATGAATGACAAGTTAACCACGTCGAGGCCCTCCCGATCTTTTATGGTTGGTTGGTTGTATGTCACAATATTGCAGTCAAACTATAAACCTAAAGGTACATTGTGGCCATATAATAGCCAGCCATCAGTATGGTTGATTTTTGAGTGTGATATTTTAGTACAACAACTTGTGGTTAGGTGACTACTGTTGCGGACATTTCTTTTAATACTTTTCTCGTTTCTGTTCAGCCGATTTCACTCTGGCCTTAAAAAATGGCCTATCTAACCGAACCCTCTGGACACCTAACATTACATGCAAGGTAGCATTCCCTGAAGCATATACCAGTGAATATGGCATGCATACTAGCAAAGTTTAATGTCAAACATAAAATTACACACCCATCTGATTCTGGAGAATGGCAATTTTCTGACTAAGCACCTAATCTCACCAGAAAACCCACTGGTAAATGAGTTCCCCAGTCCCCTTTCTACGTGGAAGGGATTTTGCTATGGAAGATCGAGCAGCACCAGCAGAGGGGTATGTCTTCCCTATGCGCTGTTAGTATTGTAAATAACAATGCCTTGTATTTATGTTTTAAAACCCAAAACATAAATAGAAGGCATTGTCATTTACTATGCCAATAGCTCAAAATCGTGTGAATGCGAGACCTATTGCATTGCAAATGCTTGTTTGTTCATGCTCTGCTAAATAAAGACCGCCTTCACACTGTTTATCTGGCCACCAGCCAAATGAATAGTGCCTAATCTCTGCTTTTTAGCCTATGACCAGATAAATAACGAAGTTTCAGATATTTAACAGCTGCCGGGTGAATAGTAGCGAATGTGCACTATTTTGCGGGCCGCTGAGGCAATATCAGTGATAATGTACTGTTTGGTTGGGGCGGGCGGGATAAATGGCTACTTCTAAACGGCAAAGCTGGTACCAGACACATGAGGATTAAAGATGAAAATAAACTTGACCCAGCAGAACAATATTATTTGTAAGCATCCCAAGAGTAAGATATTGGCGTGAAAATGCATTTGCACATGCCACAACACCTTTGAGACAAATGGGTACTTGAGACCTCATTTCATACCTTGGTTTATTGCCTTCCATACTTTGCCTCACTTCATTTTTAGCCAATGCAGAATTCACAACAAAAACCATGCATAGGTACTCTCATGCACTCTGTGAGATCATCTGGGAATCATCAAGGCTACTGCATTGCTCATTCTTTCTTCTGGCAGGTGCATTGTGCAACCATGGCACACAAAAGCACAATCTGTGCAAGGCCTAGCTGAATGTCCAAGACCAGAGGGCTCACTTCAGCCATTACCGATTCCCTCCAATTAGTGGCATGCTGGTTCAAAGGGCCTCATAATCCAGCATCTTCCTGAGAAAAGGTTTTCAGTGATTTATGAGACAGTTTCCCTTGTAAAATAATTCCTCCTGGTGAGCACTGAGCGGCTTATTTACAAGCCCCTTGCGCCGCTGGTGCACCACTTTTAACATGGGAAAAAGTGACGTACCAGCGGCGCAAAGGGCTTGTAAATAAGCCCCTGAGTGTCTTTATTTCTCCAGCTCACTGTTCACCTTCAACAGGAGCTCAAAATGTGTTACATGATAGAGTAGGTCTACTGTTACCCTTCGGGTTTGAATGGCCATGGTATGTATGGCTCCCCCATTACTCCTCTGCCCCTGCGTGTATGTTGAAAGCAGGTGCAGATGACTTGGGGGCCATACTAACATAAACATATAGATAGGTAAAAAGTGATCAATGTTAATGTGTTCACCTCTGGGTTCTGAGTGACCTCATAGACGCTCGAGCTTCTGAGTGACATCATAGACAGCTCGAGCTTCTGAGTTACCTCATAGACAGCTCAAGCTTCTGAGTGACATCATAGACAGCTCAAGCTTCTGAGTGACCCCATAGACAGCTTGTTTCTCAGTGACCCCATAGACAGCTTGATTCTGAGTGACTCAGAATCAAGCTGAAAGGACAGCTTGATTCTGAGTGACCCCATAGACAGCTTGATTCTGAGTGACCCCATAGACAGCTTGATTCTGAGTGACCCCATAGACAGCTTGATTCTGAGTGACCACATAGACAGCTTGATTCTGAGTGACCCCATAGACAGCTTAAGCTTCTGAGTGACTCAGAATCAAGCTGAAAGGACAGCTTGATTCTGATTGACCACATAGACAGCTTGATTCTGAGTGACCCCATAGACAGCTTGATTCTGAGTGACCCCATAGACAGCTTGATTCTCAGTGACCACATAGACAGCTTGATTCTGAGTGACCCCATAGACGCTCGAGCTTCTGAGTGACATCATAGACAGCTCGATCTTCTGAGTTACCTAATAGACAGCTCAAGCTTCTGAGTGACATCATAGACAGCTCAAGCTTCTGAGTGACCCCATAGACAGCTTGTTTCTCAGTGACCCCATAGACAGCTTGATTCTGAGTGACCACATAGACAGCTTGATTCTGAGTGACCCCATAGACAGCTTGAGCTTCTGAGTGACTCAGAATCAAGCTGAAAGGACAGCTTGATTCTGAGTGACCACATAGACAGCTTGATTCTGAGTGACCCCATAGACAGCTTGATTCTGAGTGACCCCATAGACAGCTTGATTCTCAGTGACCACATAGACAGCTTGATTCTGAGTGACCCCATAGACGCTCGAGCTTCTGAGTGACATCATAGACAGCTCGAGCTTCTGAGTTACCTAATAGACAGCTCAAGCTTCTGAGTGACATCATAGACAGCTCAAGCTTCTGAGTGACCACATAGACAGCTTGATTCTGAGTGACCCCATAGACAGCTTGATTCTGAGTGACCCCATAGACAGCTTGATTCTGAGTGACCACATAGACAGCTTGATTCTGAGTGACCCCATAGACAGCTTGATTCTGAGTGACCCCATGGACAGCCTGATTCTGAGTGACCACATAGGCAGCTTGATTCTGAGTGACCCCATAGACAGCTTGATTCTGAGTGACCCCATGGACAGCTTGATTCTGAGTGACCCCATGGACAGCTTGATTCTGAGTGACCACATAGGCAGCTTGATTCTGAGTGACCCCATAGACAGCTTGAGCTTCTGAGTGACATCATAGACAGCTCGAGCTTCTGAGTGACATCATAGACAGCTCAAGCTTCTGGATGACATCATAGACAGCTCAAGCTTCTGGATTACATCATAGACAGCTCGAGCTTCTGAGTGACCCCATAGACAGCTTGATTCTGAATGACCCCATAGTCCGCTTGAGCTTCTGAGTGACATCATAGACAGCTCGAGCTTCTGAGTGACATCATAGACAGCTCGAGCTTCTGAGTGACATATGAGCTCAAACTTTGCTCTCGTTGTGTAGTCGATGTCACTCAGAACATGTATTTAATGAAATATTGGGAATTAAGACAGCTGCAGTGAGGTATGAGTGGAGCTAATGCCCCTCATTGCTGCAAAGAAAGTGTTTCCACTGGTTCTGATCGTGTCACATTAAAACAATTGCAGAGACCCACACTGGTAGCCACTTTCAGCAAATATCGTTTTGATTCAAGCACCTACTTTGTAAAATGGAAACAGGAATTAAGCAAACTATAGCTTTGTTGTGATAAAACGTTTTCTGGTGTACACACAGGTTTGTTTTTCTCATGGCTAATTGCTGGTCCCTTTTTTGAATGCCTGTCTGTCAAAATGTTGACTGCATAAATATCAACCTACAGACTTAAAAACTCTAAAATAATTGACTACGAATATATTGTCAATGTAGACATACATAGGAAAATACTGATTTTCTATTCTAACGCTATATCTACTACCTTGACAATATATTCCAAGTGCCTATTTTAGAGACAATATAACTAGTCGATATTTAAAACAAAGGGGCATATTTACAAGCCCCTATCGCCACCACAGCATCACTTTTTTGGACGTTGTGGTGGCGATAAGGGCTTCACCTTATTTACCAGGCAGCGTTAAGCCACGTGGCTTAATGCTGCATTGTAAATAAGGCCCTCTTTCACGCTATACTTAACATGGAAGGGGAGGGCAATGGGTGTTGCAGTGGACATTGCACCGCAACATCCATTGATTTTAAAGCTGCCCCATATTTACAAGGGTGGCGTAAATATGGGGCAGCACCAAAATTAAGACCAGGGAAAACCTGGTCTTTCCCTGGCGAAATGGGGAGAAATGTTTAATTTATCCTCGTTTTTGCTTTTTCCATGTGTGCTTCGTTGTGCAGCACACATAGAAACAGCAAAACGCCATTGATTATTTATGTGCAGGAAGGTGTCCGTTCCTGCACATAAACAATCATTAAAAAAATGACGTTTTGCAACTTGTATGTGTGCTGCATTAAGCAGAACACATAGGAGTTACAAAACGCCATTTAAAGATTGTTTATGGGCAGGAAAGGACACCTTCCTGTACATAAACAATCTTCCCCTGCAACGCAGACACCCTTGCACTACGGTGCAAGGGTGCCTGCATTGGCACTAGGCAGCTAAATTTAGGGCCAGCGCAGGGAGAAAACAAGGGCTGCACCATATTGTTGTCAATATGGTGCAGCCCTGCATTTCAGAAGTGGCGGAGCGCGCCGTTAAGTCAAAAAGTCTAACGCCGCGCTCCGTCACTTCCATTGTAAATATTCCTCATAGTTGCCCTCATTACAAGATAGAGGGAATTGGTGAGGTATTTACCAAGCTTGGTAAATACCTCCAATTTCAACTTCTTAACTTGCAAATGAGGCATTGCATGCAGAATCCATATTTAGCACACCAAATTCTGCAAGTTTTGCCTTTATTACAGGACTTTCCCCGGATAAATTATGGCACGTTTGACCTGCCAGAACTTATGAGGGGGTTATTGCGCGGATGTGATAATTATCACACACCTTGTGATTCTGATCCCTGTGCAGATGTGTTTGCACAGGAATCGGACTTTAGCCCTGCACCTGTAACCAGGGCCAGTGTTTTGCTATCACACCCTCTTATACCTAAAACCACAGAGGCTGGTTTATACAGTGTGTAGTGCCGAATAACCCCTATAAGGGGGCTGACCTGGATATTTATTGAAGAGACAACAAACGTGCGTATCTTTAACAAGAAGATGAATATTTTGGTAAAGAGCGCACAAGTCGTGGTATGAAACTGAAGACTGGTGTCAGGGTGTCAGGTTCTGATGTGTCGTCACATCCTTTGTATTGGAAGCAGCTGATCACCAATCTGGGAATATTAAACCAAATTTGTGTTAGACTTGCTGCAGAAACTGAAACTGTTAAAGCAGCACTGAAGAAAGGTTTTTTTTAATTTAAATTAAACAAAGCCTGTCGGAGATAGTTTAAAGCTATGACATTGACCTGTGGGATGGGATCATTTGCTTCTGATCATGTTTGAGCAGGATAGAAATTCAGGAGTGTTGTGCAGTAATTAGCCGTTAATAATGCTAATTATGCACCTGGCAAGCTTCCCCCCTGTCACTTAAAAGAGCTATCATCAGTATATATCTTTTTGGCAGTGAACATTGCTGCTAGGTGGTAGTAGAGCTGAGTGTGCCACTATGTTTGCTTATTTTATTCTCTTAATTTTGGTTTTCGACGAATGCCAACCATGCACCGATCTCCAGTAATGCTACACCAACAAGAGGTGTTGCATTCTGGACAAGCACTAGCGAAGCCAATATGTATCGGCTTTAAGTAGTAGAGCTGTTGGTTTTGCCAATGTTTTGTTTGCCACTGGCATGCAAACGTATGCATCTAGAGACACGTGCAGGCATGGCTGGCAACTTTGGAATGGGTTTTCTGCAAAGGAAACCCATTCCAAGATGGCCCCCATGCAGCATGATATGTGCAAGTGCCCTGACTCATGTGTGTGTCATGATGCTTGCATGGGCATGCATCATGGCACATGTCAGCCATTTTCAATTCACAATTGTAACATTGTACGCAGCCTTGTTAGAATGATAAATTAAAATGTAAAAAAGGAGCAAAAAGGATGTGAGTTGACCGGCAGCATTTGGTAGGTGCCAGAGCGTGTACATTTTATGTTCAAAGAACTTTATTAAGTTTTGCAAGCAGAGTTGTACAGTGGTAAAAGGAAAAAATGGTACAGACAGAAGGGAGAGTTACATTGATGGGTAGGGGAAAAGGCTGTGCACAAAGTGAGACATAATTCGATTATGTACTTGATACATATCATTTCTCTGATATTGAATAATGTACAGAAGAGTTATGCATGAATATCATCTTGGATACATATGAGGAGTTTACCTTTCCGAAAGAGTGTTACATACATGGCCTTCCTACATGTAAAACAATCTGAAGTTAATAGATAAAAGAATAAGTCTTCACATGGGTAAGCAATAAGTTAATTCTTTATACGACCCAATGTATTTATCAGATGAGCACAGGTGTACATTTTATAACAAAAAATGTGAATTCGAAAATATGGGGAGTGTAATGGGGAGGGGGCCAGGTAGCATGGGGTGGAGGAAGAAAACAGCATGTGGGGGTGGAAGGGAAAGTTAAATAAAGAGCCAGGAAAGACATGAACTCCCAAGGAGTGCTTACAATAAAATAAGTCCCATCAAGTGTGCAGTGGAAGAATACAACTCATCGAATCAGAACACTGTGAGACCAAAATGCTGCTGGGCAGGACAAACACATGAATAGGGAGGAAATCCAAGCCATCACATCAAGAAGAGACTACTGAGATAGAAAAGAACGCCATCCAATCATGGACAAGGTGCTGATCCAAAGTCCACTCTATGTATATTGGAAACAGAAGGTCTCCCTACAGTCAGCTGAAGCTGTCTGTAGAGGAGACCTAAAAAATGAAGCTAGCTCCTTGCTCACCCTCGGAAGCCAAGCCCATTCCCAAGCCAGAGAGTGAAGTTGCCTGTATCTTGTGGTCAGCTCACAGGTCACTTCTTCTATAAATGATGCTGGATAATTAGCAGGAACCCAATTTTCAAATCAAGACCATTTATGAAGAAAGTGGGTCGCCACCACCATGCTTTAGGGAACAGAACATACTAGCACACTTAAAATGTCCTTTTCAAGTTTTTTCTTTCTCTGATCCCTATTTTCTATATTTCTGACTGTTACCATTTTTACAGTGCACCACTTATAACACATTTTAGTTGTTTCTAACTGGTGGCGATGCCTGTGACAGTTCTTTTAAACTTATACCCTTGTTAAAGAAGTGATCCTGTCATTACCTAGCCCTGGCTAGGACAGTCTGCTGTCTCCAGTACTACTGTAATGCTCTATCTCCTTTGAAAGTCATTCTTATCCCACAGCACTTTATATCACATCAGTGTGGCCACAGATCACACTTGTTTTCTAATCTATGTCTGTAAGGAAAAAAAAGCACTGACAGATCCTGTGTAGATGCAGAGTTACACACAGCCAGCCCTTTCAGGTTCAACTGCAATGTTTAATTCATTTAGGCTTCACAACTCTCTGCATTACCTGCATGGCAATGTGGCTCTTTTCCACTTCTCTGTCATTCATTTGGTAGAAAAGGTGCTCACATCTGTTTACTCTGTCTCAGTTAAATAGGTAAACTGGTGTTAATGCTTTAAAAGGTGTAAGTTGTAAAGATACTCTAGCATATGAGGATTCACCATGTCATTACACTTTCCATCATTACTGTGTTAGACCCAGGCAGTAGTTGTTTTAGGTAACTTGAACTCCACCGCAAATATCACAAATGTTGACACTGTGCTATGCAAGTTAGATTTTTACTTGGTAAACCCAGTCATGCATTTTCTTTGTAATAAGAAAATACATATTCTGTGAGACTGCAACAGGGCTCTTCACCCAATTATCAACCCATATGGTGTTTAAAAAGCGTTTAAAAGGGGCTTTGGTTTGGGATGCAAAATGTTACTTTTTGTGGCCCTCTCAAAGGAGCCAGCTGACTTCCTGAATGGTTCACAGGAGGGGCAAACCTGGTTGCAGTACCTACACCACGGTGAACAAAACCCAATGATTAGTGGACACTTGGAGGGTCATTTAGATTCTCGTGGGCAACCATTTAGACCAGGGCTCTCCAAAGGCAGTCCTGGAGGGCCGGATCCATGCAAGATTTTTAAGATAACTACATTTATCTAAATGGGGATATGCTAAAAATCTGGCATGGATCTGGCCCTCCAGGACCAACTTTGGAGAACCCTGGTTTAGATCATGGGGTTGGCTGAGGCCTGTGCATCTGCCTTTCTGGTGGCGGACCGCCTGGCAGGAGTTGGTGTGGTAGATGCACTTTTGGCAAATCAGAATGCCATGCTCTGCATTTGTTTTCCTTTTGTTTTTGAAACACTAAAAAAATGACTTACCTTGATGTGCAGTGAGTCTATTACCAGCATGCGGGTCATTGTTTAATGTTGTTCACATGGTTGACCTTGGCATGGAAAATAAGCATCAGGAGGGCCTCCCTTAAATATGGCAGCTCTCCCCATGCATCAAAAGCATCAGTTCTGTGGCGGACGTGCCACAGCCAATGGCTGGCCACTGGTGAAGCCATAATATATGTGAAATAGGCCACAATTTTACTTCAAATGCCATCTTGTTCAAGATGGGAGTCGCCTCCGTCAACCTGCTCTTCACCCCCTGCCCACCTTCTCTCCTCGCAAACTCTGTGCAGCAAGCAGTCAAGCTGAAATGTGCTGGTTTATTTCCAATGGTATTTTTGTCCTTGTCTCCATGAACTTTCAGTCACAACTTGAAACATCCCAAGGTTCTGCCATTAGTTCATTGTGTTCCATTCGTTCACATAACACATTATTGTTAATGAATTTTATTTTATTCAAGCATCTCCTGATGACATTAGCATAGAGAGTGCTGAATATTTATTCATGTAGTGTATTAGTGCTTAGGTGTTCAGGCATTATGACACTGGTTTTACCGATGAAATTCTACATTTGCTCACAACACATTGAGACTGCTGATCCTGTAATTTCATATGCAAGAATAATGTAGAAACCCCCCTTGATTTTGGGGGTGAGACAGAAGACTTTCCTGAAGACCTAGATTCTTCTAGGGTTGCTGTCTGGTTTTCTCTTGATTTTGGTGCCCACTTGGGACTGAGAATGGTTTCTGATTTTTGCATACTCTGTGTAACTCGGCACTTCACACCAACTATTATATGAATTTCCATCCAAGGGGAGCACCCGACAACAAGTAACGCAATTGCGTATTCCATCAGCGTCAAAAAAACTAAAAGCCCAAAGAAACCTGGCCCTTCGTTTGTCCAGGAAAAGCCCAGGAAACAAAATTTTATTTAACAACTTTAAAGAAGCACAAAAAGCCTTCAAGTCATCTATACATAGAGACAAACAAGCAGTGTCTGACCAGTTCTGGATGAAATTAGTCCACGCAACCAACACTTCCAACGCCAAGTTATTTTGGTCTCTTGTGAACAGGGGCTTACAAGGAGGAAGCGGTCACTGTAGTGCAAATATCAGTTCAGGCGAATGGAGCCAGTTTTTATCATCACACTTTAGTGACCACCCGATCAGGGAAGATCATTCCATCCCTTTCCCATTAGCCGATCCCCCGACACCATCCTCCGAAGCAAAGAGTCTAGGTCCGCCCGGCCTTAGCATTCCAGTCAATTATGTAAAGGCAGAAACAACAAAAGATGGACAGGAGAAGAGCGATGATTTAACAACAGAGATCTCAGTCGCCCTAGAAACGCAAAAAAATAACATTGCTCGCTCAATCAGGAAAGCCAGGGCCGAAGGAGCACCAGGGCCCAATGGTCTCCCTCAAGCCCTGTTTAAATCAGACATCGATTTGTGGTCAGAATACTTGGCCCCCCTGTTAATTCACTGCAGGCTAAATAATACCATCCCGGAGTCCTGGAAAGGCGCTATCATTCATCCAATCTACAAAAGTGGGAAGAGAAACGATCCCAGTAACTATAGAACGATAGCTCTCCTCGACGTTGAGTCCAAATACTACACCAGCATTTTACTAGAAGAGCTGCTGGCCTGGGCAGACTCTCCAAAGCGCCTCCCTTTCAATCAGACCGGCTTTGTGGCTAACTCTGGAACCACAAGCAATTTACTCACTTTAACCATCTTGTCGGAGAAAGCGACAGTCCAACGCAGCCAACTTCACTGCTGCTTCATTGATTTCAAAGCGGCCTTTGATCGGGTGCCCCTGAGTCGGTTTTAGCAAAAACTAGTGCACTGGGGCATACCTCAGGCCCTCCTAAATGCCTTGATGCAACTCCACTCGGAAACTTGGATCAGAATTAAGTTGGGGGACGGCTCGCATGTCTCCAAGAAGATCGAGACCAAAAGCGGTGTTAAACAAGGATGCGTTCTGGCCCCACTTCTTTTTAACTTGTTTATTTCGGACTTATCTCCTATTCTGGATAGTGTCAACAGTCATCCCCCCCAACTAGACGGAACCCGCATTAGCAATTTGTTGTACGCTGACGACTTAGTATTATTAAGTCAAACAAAGGTCGACCTACAGAGGCTACTTGCTGAGTTGCTCCCGTACACCATCAAAAATTTCCTTGAGCTGAATTTATCAAAAACAAAAACAATTTCCTGAGGGAAGCAAAAGCGGCAGAGTGGAGGGTGGTTCTTTGACAACAAAAAGATCGAATCAGTACCCCATTATAAATACCTGGGAATTTTCCTTGACACCAGAGGTTTGTTTGCAAAGCAGAAAGAAGCACTAAGGGCCAAAGCCCTGTCACTTGAGGTTGCTTCTGCGAAACTGTTGAAACAACTACTAGGCCCGAGTTTAACCCCAATGTTGAAGGTGATGAAGGCAAAGATAACCAACTCTCTGCTATATGGGCATGAGATCATGAAGGGCGCAATAAGCACTTTATTAAATCAACTGACCATCAAAATTTTTAAACGCGCCTTTTGCCTGCCAAGATCTGCATCACCATCTCAAGTTAGGCTCGAACTAGGCCTATTAGACCACCACGGCGTTGAGGCAGGTGCGTTCATAAAGCTTTGTAACAGACTGCGAAACGCCTGGGAGGGCAGCCTGGAGGCCAGACTTTGGAACGAAATACTGAATTCCCACTTCAGCCACAAACACCGGCATCACCTAGACCATTGTCTGCAATTACTTGGAGTCAAGGAATACTGGGGAACAAACCCCTCCCAGCCGGCGCTGAAAGCAGTCATCAAGAGTAGCGTCCGGCTGTGGTCTTTCCACTCTGATAGGGCATCCTTGTCAAAAAGAATACATGCCTGGGCGGTAATTTCTGATTTTAAACCAGGGGTGGAATCATCCTACTTATCGAGCACGTTTGCACTTTTTTGGAAACTAACGTTTATGGCCTTGAGGATGGGAGAATGGCCTTTTTTAAAGAACTTGCCCGAATGGCGCCGCTCCAGCACTAGTATCAAATGCAGGAAGTGCGGCTACTACTCCGAAACAATGGAGCACATAGTTTGCGTATGTCCCGCCATGCTTACTGACAGACGGTTCTTATTGCGGGACGAATGGAACAACCTCGGAGGACGTACATGTCGACAAGCCATAATCGCAGCCTTGAACTCTGACAATACGAAGTTGAACATTCGGGTTACAAAATTTGTTAACAGAGCAGCAAAATCGCTAGGAGTTAATAGAGCCGCAAAACCCCCCCAACCCGGCTGCGCAGTAAGGCTGCTTAAGGTTTACCCAGTGAACTTCTGATTACTGACATTGTTTACAGGTTTTCAGATGGCTTCTTGACTCTGTCGGTTTAGCTGCAAAGGCCCTAGGCAATCAATTAACGCTGGAACTTTTTAACTACACCCCCCTATTTTTTAGATTGTCTTAGTATTGATTTGAGCGTTTTTAATGTTGTGTCTTTTGTACATAAGAATTGTTGAACCTTCCTTTTTATAATCTTAAACAGCAACATTGTGAAGGTTTTAAGTAACCGCACAATAAAGTATTTCATTCATTCACTTCACAGCCTTCTAGGCATTGACTCTGTATGGTTTTTTAAAACAATTCTTTAATAAAACCCTATAACTTTTCCATTGATCTACAACTCAGTTATTGAGTAGGCCCATTCAGTCGCAACCATTTTATTTCAAATTGTATTTTCTGGTGTTGATGTTTGGTAGGTGACTAAATGCGGAGACACATTGCCTCATGAAAATTAGGTTTAAAGCTGTCTCTGATCCAGCAAAATGTGGGAACTCTGATTGAGGTAAAGTTTTGGGGTGTCCAAGTTTTGGGGTACACCATTTAGCTCCTCCAATACTGTGCCAATTTAATATTTTTGGGGGGCCCGCGAATGACATGTTTGGGGATCCCCTGTTTGTTTTACATTTACTACCACTCCTCAGCAAATTCCAGCCTTTATGGTGCCATACAATACTGAATTATATTTTACATTTACAGGACTATGTGCATGCATACAAATAAAGCAAGAACAAGCATTGGTAAAGTCATTTATTTTTATGCTTGAAACTAGACATTTTGCCTTGCAACAACACAATTTACCTGGAATTCAGTGGCCAACTAGCCTGTCCCTCTTAGTGTAGGAAAGGCACGGCAAGAATGACATGGATGATGTGTAGTGGACTAGTGTCACTTATCAAAATAAGACAGGTGGCTTAATCTACTGGATCATTATGATCCGAGACGTTTTAAGGCATGGGCAAAGTGGACTCTGGCCCAGGGCCCCCGTCTTTCAGGGGGGGCCCTAATAGAACCTGCTCTTTTCTGCAGAGGCTTGCCCTGATGACCTCAACAGATTTATTGAATACTGTTTCTCTTTAATTTATGTTAAATGTGAGTGGTGTGTGAAAGTCTATTACAGACATTTTGCAGACAAATGTGTTCGTTTCATGCAACATCCATAAATAAAGTCTCTTTTAGATCAAAACAGGGCCTCATATATGAGAAATGAGAGTGTCACAGAGATTTTTTGCAGTAATATTATCCATGAATATTATATGTAACAGCTTTAGAATGTGGACGAGTGTGCCTGTGCACTGTTGGTGACTTGACCAAAGAGGGCCTGAAGGAGCTGAAACTGGATCATAAATTCAAAACTGTTCCAAACAGGGCCCCCTAAAATACAATTGGCCCGGGCCCCTGTTGTATTCCTCTTAGGGTATCCATAAACGGGCTTTCCAGTATCATGTCTTTATATAGGCACAATTCGCCCTGCCCTTATATAGGCATAAAATCCCAGCCCTTATTTAGGCATTAAACCATGCACTCCAAATACAGGCATGGTCTCTGACATCCGTCCACCCTAACGTCACAACGAGTTCATGAAGAACAGACCCTTAGGCTGCGGGAGTTTCCCTAGTCCAGGACTATTGATTTCTTCAAGGACTCATATATTATGCATGAACCATTATTCCTTAGGGGGTTCATTCATGACGTCTTTCGCTGTCCAACTCACGTCAATACTAACATTCTTAGGTGGTCTCAGGTATAAATATACCTTCCCTAGCCCCTGTAAACCAGAGGAGACCTCGACTTCAGAGGAGCCCGTTTCCAGGCCTGATGCACTGAGAAGACGCTGCCATTCCCTGCACGCAGAGAGCCAAGCTTCCAGCTTCCAGTGATCTGACTTCCCTTGCGGGGTGTTGGAGTTCGAGTCTGGCAAAGAGATTCCTACCTCTCTCATTCTTCAGGTATGGGGCTGACTAGAAACTAGAGGGACTCTTGGAATACTAGGCATACTAGACTTAACATACTCTTAGTATACCATAGTAAGGAATACTTCACCTACTTCTTCCCTCTTCCTACACGTAGGTTAGGTTAGGTACATTGGGGTAGAATTAGCTTAGCAACGCATCGTATGAGTACTCGCATTTTTAGTCTGTGTTATTTATGTAACAGCATATGTACTAAAAGATAATGCTAACGCAGTATTATTTATTTCTACTGCTCACCCTGTACATTATTTATCTCGCATACTGTCTTGTGATCGTATCAGCACATTTTACTTACACCAGAAACAAGACTGTTCAATAAATCCTTTATTGAAACGCCCGTTTATTTCTTTCTGTGTAACTTGGAGAAAACTAAGCATGCACGACTGAGCTGAGTGAAATAGTTATCTATTGTTTCCACGACTCTGGGACACGTTCTGTTTCTAAAGGGAAACACAGTGGTCATGTTTTGCGGCTGCCAGAAACTACTCCCTTCTTGTTGTCAAGAAGTTTCTAGTGGCCTCTGAGCTAGCTGGCACAAGTAATTAAGTTTAATATACTCGATAGGGACATACTGACCTTAGTCCTATGTCAAACCTATAGGATATATTATTCCAATGCGCAGAGCCTATTAGGGAAATAGGAGCTACACTACATGGCGCCCAACGGTTTGGTTAGGCAGTAATTCAACGTTAGATACTGAGTAACTCAGCCGTGCTTTTTCTCTCAAGACCCCTACCCATATACTCCAAAAGACATCTGGAGTGGGCAGGGTTAAGTATCCACCACGGCTACATAGGGCAGCACCCTATATATTAGCTGTTTGGTTTGCTCAACGTTGAAGGATACAGCGTTCCAAAATATTGTGCACCTTATCTTTGTTTCCTTGAAACTTGTTTTTCATTTTGCAAAAAACAAAATGACTGAAGACGCCGGAGACGGTGTAACTGCGGCTGATCCAGCCCTACCAGCAGTTTTTAACGTTACCGGTTTAAATGAAACCGAGGAGGGTGTTATAGACATCCCTCAAAACTTAAGAAGAGCCACCAAGAGGCGGTAGAGCAGTTTTCGTGATAGAGGCACATGAATCCTTTCAGACAGAGGTATTCTATTCATGGGTAATATTTCCTGAATCCAATTCAGTAACACACATGTTTCACTTCTACAAAGAAGATGAACCACCAGAGGAATACAGTCCTTTCGAGGATATAGAAATTCCATTAACATACCAAGAGCATCAGCTCTGGTTTAAAGGCGCCCTAAAACATCACAAAAACATTACTAGGCTCGGTCCACTAGGTAGACCAGGAGCAACATGGCCGATTTTAGCCGGCTACACACCTCATTCAGACATTGAAGAAATGTCAGATGAGGAGTTACTTACTCAACTAAAAGAGTTAATAAAAATTTACAGACAATTGGTCCAATATGTCATGCAGACTTTTACAGTCCAACCACCATTGACATATCCAAATCCAACTCCCCAACAGGGGAATACACTAAAAATTACACCGCAGACTCTATACGCAGTCATGGGTAAAATGCCCACAAAACGTGAGCAAATTCCATTTTGGATAGCTGGATAGCTCAAAAAATTACTCAAATCGAAGCAGTATTTCCAAATACTAGCCCACATGAGAAACACAGAATCCTAACAATCAGTTTACCGATGGGGATCACACCACAACTGGAAGACTGCACCACTTGGGGCTCAGTCTTTGCTGCCATCTATACTAAAACACATGGTATTCCATCAATTGCGGTAATACCTGATGTCCTAAAACAAATTCAAAATGAATATGGGGCAGAGCCTGCTCTAAATTTAGGTATGAAATTACTGAAAAATTTCGACCAGGTCTCAACAATAATATTATCTAATATTAAAGGGGAGGCAGCAGCAGTTGCGATCCG
Organism: Calotriton arnoldi; assembly: GCA_963921515.1. Classification (NCBI taxonomy): domain Eukaryota; kingdom Metazoa; phylum Chordata; class Amphibia; order Caudata; family Salamandridae; genus Calotriton; species Calotriton arnoldi. Next base: position 1,737,550 of record CAWUFW010003540.1, on the reverse strand, counting down.
CCAAAAATTGAGGGAATTCGATGTTACAGAACATCAAACTGAGCTACCCAGAATTATAGAACAATCTTATGCAGAATTAGGCAGAGATAGTTTGGGTGGAAGACCACTGAAGCCGAAACTATCTGAAAGTCCTGAGAAGGACTCGATAAAACAAACTCCTACATCTTCTAAAAAGAAGTGGGAGTCTACTAAACAAAAATCAAACGAGAAACGTTCTCAATCTCGAGGTAGGTCTCCTCAAAAGGAGCCCTCTGAAAGGAGGTATAACCTCAGGAATAGGGATAATTTGAGAAAACCTGATAGGTATCAAGATACTGATACACATTCCTCTCGCCCCTTTCAGATCTCATCACAGACTTCGGAAAGAAGAGGACGATCAGAACACAAAGAAGAACGCGTGAAATTGAAAAACGACAAACACGCTTCAAAAACAAAAAACAAAACCTCAAATCTCCAGAAAGAAGGTAGCAGGTCTGAAGATCAGACATGCCGAGAATACTGAGAACACAACTCAAGAACGGAGAATGGGCTCAGACCATGCTGGACAGTGCAGCAGAAGTCACAATAGTTCGCCAGACCGTGAAGGAACTTCTGGAGATAGTGGACTTGAATGAGTACAGCACAGTAGAGACTGTAGACACCAGGGTTAGTACTCCACAAAAGTTATATGAAATAACACTCCGGATGGAGGGAGACAAACCTAGACAGGTGAAAGCACTTTTTTGGGAAAGACTATCAAGGGGCTATGACATACTTCTAGCAGAAAAGGACTGGCCACTACAATTTGTCAGGGAGTGCCCACATGGCGAGGACATAATTATGCCTGCCTTCTCCAACCATATTCCTATACATCAAAAATATACATATGCCAGGAAATGGGCAGTGGCCCAGGCCCCAGGCCCCAGCATTATATAAAAATCATGTAGGATGGGATGAGGACTCACCTCACCATAAAATACATCTGAAACATGAACCAACTGCACAAAGGCAGTACCCAATAAAGCAAGAAGCTAAAAAACAGGTCAGGGAGATCTTAGATCAACTTGAGTACCAAGGGGTGATTGAAACATGCACCTCCTCAATGAACAATCCTTTGTTTCCTGTCTCCAAACCAGACAATACATATCGTCTAGTTTTGGATTACAGACACCTAAACACTTGTTCTAAAACTTTTGCAGTGCAAAATGCACATAGCACAGCATTAATGAATAACATTGTGCGTAAAAAATATAAAACCACATTAGACATCTCAAATGGTTTCTTTTGTCAAAACATAGCCCCTGAAAGCAGGTACTTAACAGCATTCTCCATTATGGGGACCCAGCGTCACTTTTGTCGACTCCCACAAGGGTTCAAAAATAGCCCAGGTTTATTCTCAGCGAGGGTAACAGAGTTACTACAAATTTATGACAATGAGGCATTGTCCTATGTCGATGATATATATCTGACAGACGATGACCTGAAAAAACACTTGAACAGGGTGAGCACCATTATACTGGGTTTTGCCTCTGAGGGCTATAAGTTCAACTTTAAAAAGTCCAGAATTGCCCATCTCAATGTCCTATTTTTAGGATATGAGCTTTCAAGTGAAGGCAAGAGCTTGGCAGCTAACTTTTTAGAAAAGTGTGCGCTGCTCCAACCTCCAAAAACGCTAAAAACTTACAATCAATCCTGGGTTTCCTAAATTTTGGAAGAACATACATACTAAATTATGCAGAAAGGGTTAAACCTCTCTACGCATTAATCAAACCTGATTTTTCAATCAAAAACTGGACACAGGAACACACAGAAATCTTGCGTTCACTCCAGGCTAACATGTTAGCAACAAATCACTTACAAACACGTGTAAGTCAACGAAATTTGGTGATCCGAATAATTTCGGGTCAATGTGGATTCACCTACTTAACCTTCAATGAGGGTGAGAAAATACCAATCGCGTACAAATCCCATTTGTACACACAAGCGGAAATGCGCTTCAGTTCAACTGAAAAATTCTGACAGCAGTTCAAACCGCTGTAGCAAAAGAAAGAGCCTTAGCCCAAGGGAAACGCATTATTGTCGTAACCCCGGTACCGGCTTTAGAAGCTGTTACAAAGCGAGCATTCCAAATGCTAAAGCATTACATCCAAGATGGATACAATGGGTTAATTCTCTTGCTGCAACAGATGTTGAATATGTTTTTGATCCAGATTTAAAAACACAAGCATTCCTACAATATGAACAAGAATGTCCTCTGCCTACTGAACTTCTGCCTCTTGATCAGTACGAATTTATAATTTACACTGACGGATCCGCACAACCCGCAATAGGGGTAAGCAAGCTTACAGTGCAGCGTGTGCAATCGTTAAAGGTCGCATGCGAGATGGCATCTTCAGACCTATGGTCCCAAAAACACAATCTCTAGGGGATTGTACAGCTCAGCGAGCTGAACTACAAGCATTCAAACTGGCACTTGAAAGTACAGATCGAGAATTCCCACACTAACAGTGTGCGATTCTGCTTTACTGTGTTCAGTCGTATAATGAATATATACAAAAGTGGCTTGAAAATGGTTTCAAAGATGCGAAAGGTGGCACAATAAAGCACAAATTGCTTTGGGAACAAGTAGTTCAGTTGAAAAACGAACTACCAAAGGCTCACGTGATACACACACTGAGTCATCAACGTGATGGCGTTCACGTTGCAGGAATTCATTGGCTGACGAAGCCGCAAAGGGGGCTGTGCAAACGGCTTCCGTAGCTGCGATCACTCGTTCAAAAACAAAAATAGACGGTGAGATAATGTTGGCTGTCAATGCATCAAGCAAAGGCAGCAGTGCAGCGTTACCAAAAAAGTTTCCACTCAAGTACTCTTATGTAATTGATGCGAACAACGTTCCTTTTGCTCGAATCCCTGGAGTGGGGGATAGGGTAATACCAAACATGGAACGTAGAGCAGCCTTGATTTATGAAACACATTTGGGGGAGGGTCTGTCACATCAAGGGATCTCTAAAACTATCTTGACTTTAAAAGAGATGTACTGGTGGCCTGGGATGAATACAGAAATTCACATATTCATCAACAACTGCTTAGACTGTAAATTATAGTGAGAGAGCCACCAGACACCATACTGCGAATGCGGCAGCCCAGTACAGACACCACTGTTAGACAGCATTCGACTATCTACGCGCCTGCGTCCTACTGGACAAAGGCATTCCCGCAAATACTGAATCTAGGTTCCTATGGTTATGGCCTCAGCGCCGGCTGACGCTCGAACTGTTATAAAAGATTTGCGAGTCTTTATCGGCACATACGCAATAGGCACGCTACATTCTGACCAGGGTCCTGCGTTTAGCCTCTAGGGCTTACAAAGAAGCCATGGCCAGTCTGGGCGTTGCATTGCGGTACTCCTCTCCATTCCATCCTGAGGGAAATTCGGTTGTGGAAAGGAAAAACCGGGACATAAAGTAGTCTATAACAGCTAGGGTATTAGGTTCGGGTGATGGGTGGGTCAAACACCTTAGTGGCGTACAGCGCGCAATGAACAATCTGCCAAGAAGTTCTCTAGGGGGGGTCACTCCATATGAGATCCTATTTGGGACAAGAATGTGGGTACCAGACCTAGAACACGTAGGCACAGTGGTGGAAAATAAACCATTTGATATCAAAGATCGTTTGGCTGTTTTACAGGACTTAAACAAATTAAGAACGAAACAAAGCAACGTATTCCTACAGTCAACCACCACTGGGGATCAACCGGCTGTCCCAGCAAGGCCTGTCTGGATTCCAAAAGTTGGGGATCTAGTCAGAGAAAAAATTGCGGTCAAGAAGGAATTTGGACCTTCTTACAGACAACCAGTACCTGTCCTAGCAGTTCAAGGAACAAGAACAGTACTTCTGCCGCCCCTTGCTGGAAGAAAGGAGAAAAGATTTGTGTCCATCGACCTGATCAAACCACAGTATGTGGCCAATACCAAATAGTAGGCCTCGTGGACTCCGACCTAGTAGCAGACGCACTCCTCTCGCTACTATCCAAGAGGTTAAGACTGAAAGACTGATAACAATCGAGAATTCAGCTGTAACAGACGGAGGACTATGCAACAACGCTATGGAACTCATCCCTCTTGAACACCAAGTAACAGTTCGTCCAAATACACCTGTCTACACCAACATGGCAAGTGATGAACTGGTTCCAGTGATTTCTACAAATCCTGATGCAATTCCAACAATTGACAGAACTGCTTCTGGCTACTTCATTAACTTTGATACGTTCTCAGAAGATCCGAGTGAACCTGAAACGACGCCAGTGTCATTGAAATTCAAGCAACAAGTACAAGACTTTCTTCAATTTATGAATAGACTTATTTGGTTTCTCCATGGATTGAACTCTGGATTACATCTGGACTTTTTGTTTTCCTGCTCTGGCTAGCTTTGGTTACAACTGTAAGCATGCTTATAAATGGCAGATACATCCATGTGCACACTGAAGGAAAAGACATAAAAGTACTTTTGAAACCTCATAAATCTTCCCATCGTGAGGCAAGAGACTTATCATCAGTGAACATCACAGCTGTTCCTATACTTGATGGTATAGTGTGGGACAAAACAGATTATGATATCTTCGGCCCGAATGAACAATTGAACATTCCACATTTGTTTAAAATTTCACCAAGTGATCTAATTACGTCCAGTACCTATTCTGATTATTGAGACCGTGACTGACATAATGTTTGACCTAGAAAAATCTGCTGCATTTTCTAAACATGAATATTTAGAGGGTTCATCAGACTATGAACAAATGTATTGCTATAACCACTATGGTCATCATTATTTGCATAAATCTGCATATCCAAGAAATGTGTTTATGTTTAACCAATGGGAACATTGTCCTACACCACCTAAAGGTAGTTCAAAAACATTTGCTAATAAGTTTCCATATTTTTCAGGATACAATACATCTGAACCAGAAATGTTTTACTATAAAAATGTAAACAAGACAGGGATGAAAATTATGTTAACAAATACAAAACAGATTTATTCTGCATTTTTTAATACCCAACTGTCTAGACAGGGTTTCGACTTTTGGAAAGACACAATTGACACAAAAACTGTGTGGGGTACTAAAGATTGGCAAGTGCAGGGGATAGAAGCTTTATTTAGAGCCTGCATCATCCCAGAACAAATAATGTTTTTGAATGAAACTATCCAACAAACATCTTGTCTTGGATTAGCCAAGATAAAAGAGATGAACACACCTTCTGTACCAACACCTGCCAGTGAAAATAATACAAAGGCAGTGGTGACAGTTGACAATATACTACAACTCAACAGATCTAATCCTACTTGGAAAAAATGGTTGATCTGGCCCACAGACACGAATAACTGTCAGGAAAGATTCCTGAATAAAACTCAGGGCTTTACTATTCATAGGCCAGACCCAAGATACGTCCAAAGACAACATCCGGGGGTAGTAACAACATACAGTTAGGTAAATTATGCCTCGATTGGCTGCATAAGTCTACACTACATGATGTGAAACAACACTTAACCTTACTTAAAAAGGACGCAGATCTTAGGGATTTCTTGCTTGGACCAAGAAAACCGCGTCAAAAACGTTTCATATATGCCGGCATTTATGCTGCATATAATGAAGCTTGGAAGGTATCACAGATAGAGGCCGCAGAACGAATACGTGAACTTGATCGTATTAATTTAGAGAAAACACTCTCTGTGGTCGACAATGGGTTAACAACTTTGTCCTCCAGAATATATTCATTGGATGGCATTGTATCCTCTGCTATCGACATACTAGAACAAGATTTGGCGATGTTACAACAAGGCCAATCTCAATTACGTTCTATTATGTTATTAAGCTGGACGCTGCAATCTTTGCGAGCGGGCTATGTGCCTTGGCGTTTCATCAACACAACGGCTCTGTTTGCAGAATACAATCTCACTGATAAACAGATCGAACTGGCACAAAGAGGAGCAAAGTATACAGTGCTGAGCATTGAAAAACTGGAAATGTTACCATTCACTGTGGCAGAAAAACCAGCTACAGAATGGCTTATTCATGGCAAAATAACATTACCTGTGAGTACTTTTCAGTTTCAGTATTGCCTCAGACAAATGCAAGCAGGCAAATATGAAAGGTTGGGTAAGGAATACATTAAGACATTGTGGGATTTACCATATACATATAGATGTTGGAGTGGGGATCGTGAAGTGTTTTTGAGCGGTTCAAACTGTAAACTTGCACTGAGTGGTTCACTTATATGTCAAGACATTTTCTTGCACGGGGCTTGTAATGGTTCAGTGGAAAATTTGTCTTGCCATCAGCAGGGTACTCCAGCTGTTGTGATTAATCCAGCGTTTGGACAACTTTCTAATGGGAGTTACCTCATGTTGAATGATCAGAGCTGCTGCGGAATGCTGCCAGGCATCCCATATCTAGTAACGGTCACCTCCAGGGTCACTTGCTGTATGCAAGTATTGTTTCCCCCAATAGACACAGTCAGGGAGTCGCCTCTATGGCCTTCGCTGAACGTCTCTTTTATAAGATTTGATACTCTAAGCAGAATGAAAGCCATGCTTTTACAGCAAACAGTGCCTTTGACCTTGGCCAAAGAAACCTATGATCTACAAGTAGCAAGGACTTCGGCTGAGATACAGACTTTAATACGTACAAACTGCCCTATACATTTCGTGGAAATGATATCACGTATCTTTTACATGTCTGATACAACCGGAATTGTACATGTATTTAAGAGCATCTGCTCAGGTCTGTTAGCACCTTTCCAGGCAATACTCGGAATCATCCCGAACTTTGCACATTCGGTGTTTGGTGGCATACCATTAATTCTAGCACTTGTTGCCGGAATTCTATTTCTCTTCCTGCTATTGCGCTATGGCCAGCCTATTCACAGACATCACTCCGAGCGAACTGGAGAAAGCTCTCCTTGAACGAAAGGGCTGTGAGCAAATAGTAAAGCTTTTGGGCATGACTCATCTACGGGACCTTAATACAACCTGGTTCCTGTCGTTCAGACCAATCTGGCAAGATTGCATCTTACCTGTTCTACGATGCCTGCTATGCGGTGAAGAATGCGTGTTGGACACATGTCTAACATTTCCATCAGCAACGCCAACGGATGTCGATACTCTGCTGGACCCGATAACGGCCCATGCTCTGTGTTGTCCCCAGAGGCTTCCTATCCTGCTGTCAGCATTCATTGAGATCTCACAGACGCTTCCGGCTGCTGCTGAGGTACGAGAAAGATCTACAGGCACACAGGTAACAACGGACGCGAACATTGCTGAGGCAACCTATGCTGGAAGCAATGCTTCCCATCTCTGTGCAATTAATCTACTACACGAGGTGTTCCAACTGACACCAACAACAGTGGATGATGTTTTGTCTATTGAAATAGATGATCTCATGTTTACACCAGACCCGTGAACTAACTCTGATTCAGCATACTGTGTTCCAGAGATGCAGTGACAATTTGGCCTTCATTTTTAAACAACTTGGAACTCTACCAAAATTGAACTTTTTCCCCATTTTTTTGAACGAAAATGGCACATCAATCTGCTTAAAGTAGAACTAGCCTTATAATATAGACTTCAAGGTACTTCCACGGACACTTGGTAATCTTGTGTGTCTAAAACAGTTCATTAATTTTTCTGACATGAAATGACTTTGATTTTTAAAAAACGTATCGATCATTTTTTGTCACATGTAAATATTACTGCTTATTTCATTCCAATTGCATTTATTTTTCGAACTTTATGCCTGTAATGAAAAGCAATGCTTCAAATGTACAGTACCTTTTGCATTCTAATAAGTTTTTTAAATGCCTTTTTTAAATGGTTTTATGAAAATTTTTAGAAATATGCGGTACTCCATTTTAATGTTTAGCATTTTAAATGTTTAGCATTTTAGTATTATCGTACACACGAAAGAGGAGTGGGTGTTGTATTCCTCTTAGGGTATCCATAAACGGGCTTTCCAGTATCATGTCCTTATATAGGCACAATTCGCCCTGCCCTTATATAGGCATAAAATCCCAGCCCTTATTTAGGCATTAAACCATGCACTCCAAATACAGGCATGGTCTCTGACATCCGTCCACCCTAACATCACAACGAGTTCATGAAGAACAGACCCTTAGGCTGCGGGAGTTTCCCTAGTCCAGGACTATTGATTTCTTCAAGGACTCATATATTATGCATGAACCATTATTCCTTAGGGGGTTCATTCATGACGTCTTTCGCTGTCCAACTCACGTCAATACTAACATTCTTAGGTGGTCTCAGGTATAAATATACCTTCCCTAGCCCCTGTAAACCAGAGGAGACCTCGACTTCAGAGGAGCCCGTTTCCAGGCCTGACGCACTGAGAAGACGCTGCCATTCCCTGCACGCAGAGAGCCCAGCTTCCAGTGATCTGACTTCCCTTGCGGGGTGTTGGAGTTCGAGTCTGGCAAAGAGATTCCTACCTCTCTCATTCTTCAGGTATGGGGCTGACTAGAACCTAGATGGACTCTTGGCATACTAGGCATACTAGACTTAACATACTCTTAGTATACCATAGTAAGGAATACTTCACCTACTTCTTCCCTCTTCCTACACCTAGGTTAGGTTAGGTACATTGGGGTAGAATTAGCTTAGCAACGCATCGTATGAGTACTCGCATTTTTAGTCTGTGTTATTTATGTAACAGCATATGTACTAAAAGATAATGCTAACGCAGTATTATTTATTTCTACTGCTCACCCTGTACATTATTTATCTCGCATACTGTCTTGTGATCGGATCAGCACATTTTACTTACACCAGAAACAAGACTGTTCAATAAATCCTTTATTGAAACGCCCGTCTATTTCTTTCTGTGTAACTTGGAGAAAACTAAGTAGGCACGACTGAGCTGAGTGAAATAGTTATCTATTGTTTCCACGACTCTGGGACACGTTCTGATTCTAAAGGGAAACACAGTGGTCATGTTTTGCGGCTGCCAGAAACTACTCCCTTCTTGTTGTCAAGGAGTTTCTAGTGGCCTCTGAGCTAGCTGGCACAAGTAATTAAGTTTAATATACTCGATAGGGACATACTGACCTTAGTCCTATGTCAAACCTATAGGATATATTATTCCAATGCGCAGAGCCTATTAGGGAAATAGGAGCTACACTACACCCCCAAAATCCTTATGGTGTCCCTGGGGCTCAGAACCTGTACATAACTGCAAAATAAAGAACATTTAACATGTTAGATACTTTCAAATGTTCTCACTTTGTACACACATTTCACCACTTAATTTACACCCAAGTGAACTCGATAAGTGTCTGCTAAACAGTGTTTACAAGATGTGCCTAGGGTGAGGTAGCTATGTGGTCCTGAAGGAAAAAAAAATACATTACTTTTAAAAAGTTTGAAAAGTATATTCCTTACCTTAAACCTGTAGTGTGTGAAGTGTATTCCTTGGAAGTAGGTGCAGCTTGGATTGATGCCTTTCAGCTTCCTGTCTACTTGACCTCATGTGCATATTGAGCACAGATTGCACGCGATGTAGGGAAATTATCAAAACATAGTAGCCTGTGTATATGTATATATTTAAATGAACTAATTTCATTAGGTATGTGTTGTGCCTGATTCACAAAAGGCTCTGCATTCACTGATCTGCACTTGCATCGACAACTGACATTGCAGTGGGGCGTTCCCCCTTCCTTGCCACTCCTCAAGCAATGGACAAACGCTTCTCCTGGGTGGCAAGGTATGGAATAATTCCACACTACCAGAAGCATAAGGGGACCATTCACGAAGTGGAAGCTGTACATGGCTGACGGCTTCCAGAGAGAAAGAAGGAGAGAGAAAGAGAGAGAGCGAGAGAGAGAGAAAGAGAAAGAGAGAGAGAAAAGGAGAGAGAGAGAGAGAGACAGAGGGAGAGAGAAAGAAAGAGAGCGAGAGAAAGAGAGCGAGAGAGAAAGAAAGAAAGAGGGAGAGAGAGAGAGAGATCGGCGCGCCCAAGCTACTGGCCTGTGGGAGAGGAGAAAGTAGTGGGCAAGTGGCAGAGGTGTGTCTTATGCCACCCGCCCCCATATTACTCTCTTAATGTGCCACTATGTGTGGCACTGCGAGCTTTGTTCATTTTAATGCATCACTGGCACATCTCGACAGATGCAAGGTGTCCAATGCAGGCCTCCGTGATGTTTTTGCGACTGTGTGCAATGAAGGGTACAGCCGGTTCACGCCATGCAAACAACCATTCCAGCAGTTTGTCTGGGCACATTTGGCGGTCCCTGCCTTTGTATTGCAGATATAAGCAAAGCCCACGAGCCCTACCGACACGCCGCGAGACAGGCTGGCAGGAAGCGCTCTCGTGTCGTATCCATGAGGCGGATGCAGTGGTCCTCAGAAGGCAGAGGCGGCGGGATGGAATCACATCACAGGCCACAGACGTGACAGGCGTGCAGAGGAGGTGGGAGCCTGGCAGTGCCTGGCAGTGGAAGTGCTGATGCCCAGCTTCATCCAGAATGACTGAGCTCTATCAAGATTACTGTGCATGCAATGCGGCAGTTCTGTAAGGCGTTATATATGCAGCCAGCCAGGAACTCCTCGGACACCTTACAGTGAAGTCACGTTCCTATGGACACAGAGACGTTTTAAAACATGGGCAAAGTGGATGATTGCCTAGGGCCCCCACCTTGCAAGGGGCCCCTGGAGAAAGTAAACTTTATTTTTCTATAGCTCACCTCTGTCTATTTCCATAGCTCAGTCTCTCTGCCTACCTCTGCCTCTGAATATCTCTCGCTTTGCCAAGGGGCGTCTTAAGGATATCTATGGGCCCTGGAAAGAAATATTTTAACTGTTTATGCGTGAACCCGTTTCTGAAACTTTGTTTGGTATCTTGCGGGCTTCTCTTCGCAGAAAATGGGCAGTAAAAGTACTGACTGTGGGCCCAAATATATGTTTTGCCCGGGGCCCCAAGAATCCTTAAGACAACACTGATCATGATGACAAATAAACCCCCCTTCAAACTGGCATACTTGCTGCAAAGGGGAAACCAAAGCACAGCTACGAGGAGTTCCACGATTGCACCTGGTTAAACCTGATACATTTCTTCGTAATTCTCTTAACTTGCTTTGTTCCTAAGAGAAATGGAACGGGACAAGGGACAGGCGAAGGGCTAAAGTTAAAGAGAGTGGTATAGTAAAAGAGGTGAAGTAAGGGGGAAGGGAGGTAGAGAGAGAAAGAAGAGAGAGATGTGAGGTAGGGGAAGATGTAAGGCAAAGAGAGGAATGTTAGGTAGCTATAAAGAAAGATACAAAGGGGTAGAAAGAGAAGAGGTAGGTAGATAAAAAAGAGAGACAGAGCAATAGGTAAGGTGTTAGAATGAGGTAGAGAGGGCTAGTGATAGGACAAAGGAGAATGGATTGTAGTGACTGGGATATGGGTCTGGTAAGACGAATGGTAAGGTATACAAACAGATAAGGTAGAGAGAGAGGTGAGTTAGAGAGTTAGGGGCAGAGAGAGTTAGAGGTAGATAGGAAGAGAGATGTAGTGAGAATAGTATAGAGAGATGCAAATTATGGAAGTAGTGGTGAGGAAGAGAAAAGGACAAAAGAAGCAGTGCACAGGTAGAGAGATCAGGTATAGCGAATAGTGAGGCATAGAGGTAAAAAAGAGATGATGTGTAATGAGAAAAAACGAAGTGAACAAGATTGGCGGAGTGAGGTAGAGAATGCGAGGTGAGATTGATACAGTGGGAGAAAGAGAGAGAGTGAGGTAGTTACAGCAGAGTGGAGTAGAGAGTTAAGGATAGTTAAGATTGAGACATTATAAAAAGAGACAGAGGAATGGTGATTAAAAACAAAGATTGAGGTACAGAGAGAGATGAAACTGCAAAAATTTGAGAGAGTAGGTTATGACAGAGAAAGAGGTAGGGACAGAGAAAGGTAGATGGAAGGAATCAAGGAATGAGAAAGGTGAGTTAGAGGGAACAATAATTGAAAGAGAGAGTGGGGAGGAGAAAGAGTGAGGTAGCAAACAAATGGTGAGGTAAATTGAGAGGTAAAGTATTGAGAGAGAGGTGGGGTAGACAGACAAGGTAGTCAGAGAGGTGTGAAGTAGGGAACTGTGAGGTAATGAGTGGCAAGAGAAGCTGTAGAGAGTTGAGGTAAAGTGAGAGAAAGAGCGACAGCGGAGGGAGAGTTGAGATAACAAGAGATGAGACTGAGAGAGTGGCACATTATATGGAGTATAGATACAGAGATGTGGGATGGAAACAGAGAAGTGAGGGGAAGAGAGAGGGGCGCGGTAGAGAGTTGTGTTAGAGAGAGGGGTGGAGAGAAAGAGATCTAGAGCCACACACAAAGTGGTAAAGAGAGAGGTGAGGGGATGGTTAGAGAGAGATGGGGTGGAGACTCAAACGATGTATTGAAAGAGTTTCAGTACATAGAGGTGAGGTACAGAAAGTGCAGTTAGAATGACATGATAGGTACAAAGAGAGTAGTTAGGAGAGAGAGGTTGGAAAGGGTGAACAAAGTAAAGAGGGAGAGATAATAGAGTGAGAGGCAGGGAAGGTGGAGAGAGAAAGGTAACTAGAAAGGTAAAGAGTTGTGAGGTATGGAGAGGCACAGAAAAACAGAGTGGTTGAGATAGAGAGACACAGGAGAGAGAAAGAGAAATAGAGAGAGAAAGAGTGAGACAGAGATACAGACAGAAAGAGTCTTTCGACACTTCTGATGAGACCCCTTGGAAAGTGGCGCCCTGGGCCATTGCCCACTCTCTGCATCCCTACAACAGGCTGTGTTGTGGCTGCCCAGGCCGCGCTGGTCATCACTTCTGGAGTAAGTACATTTTCTGTGTCAGGAACGGGCCTGGAGTGGAGGTTTTCTGTGGAAAGCACCTCAGGGGGTCCCAATGCATCCTAGGATGGTCTAGCCAGATGCTAGGAGGGCACCGTGAGCTGATCAAACACATCTGGTATGCTATCTCGCTCTGTGTTATTAAGAGAGCCCTCACTACACGCATACCCACCTCTTTCAGCGATGCCATAACATCTACCTTACAAGAATCATTAATTTATAACAGGTTCAAAGGGTGTATTACAAAGCAGATTTGGCAGCTATATTGCTGAATAAAATATATGTTTTATCTTTATCAAGCTAGGATCGGACGTTTAAATGCCCAGGATGGCCATTTTTGTCACCCTGCCAGAGATACAAAGCTGACAAAATCTAAAAGGATTTTAGAAAGTTCTAAACAAAGGTAAACATTGTGGTAAGAAAGGCGTTCCCCTCAGAAGAATAATGCCCGCAGTTTGACTGGCCTCTTCCCCTGTTTCACAAATTCATAAGAGAGGCAGTGTCCTCAGACTTGTGATTGGATCTGGCAACGGAATGTAAGAAGAGTGTCACACTGAGGGGGTGGTCTAGATGGTAAGGTGCAAGCTTCAGCATCAGGAGGTGCTCTGTATTTGACCAAATGGTATGATCCTGCGAATAAGCTCCATGTGCCTCGGATCTCTTGTGCCTAAATGTGGCTGAGCTTCTTGTTGGCGCTACACGAGAATATTTACAAACTGGATGACAAAAGATTTGCAGTTTGCACACTTGCGTCTTCAAACTTGTCACGCTTAAACTTAGGAGCATATTTACAAGGAAGTCGCGGAGTGTGGTGCTGCTGTAAATTTCGCAGCACAGTGTTCCTCCATTCCCAAAACGCAGGGATGTGCTGTATTTACAACAATACGGTGCACCCCTTTGTTTTCTCTAGCGCTGGCACTAAAAATAGCTGCCTAGCGCCAACACAGACATCCTTGCACAATAGTGCAAGGGTGCTTGCGTTGCAGGGAATGATTGTTTACGTGCAGGAAGGTGTATCTTCCTGCACGAAAACAATCAATAATGGCGATTTGTTCTTCCATGTGCGCTGCATTCTGCAGCACACATAGAAGTAGCAAATCATCATTTTTCTAATGATGGTTTATGTGCAGGAAGGTGAGACTTCCTGATCATAAACAATCATTAAGGGCCTTTTGCTCTTTCTATGTGTGCCGCAGAATACAGCACACATAGGAAAAGCTAAAACAAGGAGAAATAAAAGTAATATAAGAAACAAGGAGGAGAAATAAAAGAAATAAAAGCTATTGTATGGAGTTAGTTTTTGGCGCTGCCTCAGATTTACATATCCTTGTAAATCTGGGTCAGCGTCAAAAAGCAATGGGTGTTGCAGTGGAACGCCCACAGCAACACCCATTGCACGCCCCTTTCATGCAGAAAACTGCATGAAAGGGTACCTATTTACAAACCGATGTTAAGCTACAAAAAGTGGCGTAAACGCAACTTTGTAAATATGGTGCAGGGCATTGCGCCACGGGAACGTCGGTAAAAGTGGTGCTATCCCCTTGTAAATATGCCCCTTAGTTTTGGAATTTCATGTGCCGGTGCTGATTTACAAGTGGTTCATATTTGGGGGTTGGCGTAGCTTCGAGAGAGGGGTGTTTTGAGTGTTACACCCCCCTAATAAATGTATTTTTTAATAAAAAGGTCAGTACAGGAGCTTTCAGTCAGGTATGGTAGGGTGTTTGTCAGATTTCGCTGGGACCTTTAAAAACTCACTCAGACAAAAACACACACACACAAACACACACACACACACTCACACACTCTCGCTCTCATTTATGTGTTGAAGCTCTTAAAACAGTTTTTTACTGTTACAAAATACTGTGTTACAAAATACTGTGTTTTAGGCACGCCCTGACAATCCGCTCTCCTTTCCCTTTCCACTGGCCTTTAAGACTTCTCCTGCTCCCCATATAATGATTAACATGATATCCCAGTAGGATTGTCAGAAAATCTGAAGCTCACCAACACCCTCCCCCCCCCACCACCCTCACCCACCCCAGTCTTACTAAACTAAGCTACACACCAGGGTTTATTATAGAATTATTCTCCCATGAGTAAAGCTTACATTTTTTCTTAGCGATTTAAAGCAACTCGTTGGATTTTCATGGGGTCTAGTTACATGCTATAAAATATAAAGGTAAAACTATCTTGATGATAGTGTTAGAAAACTCGTGTCACCTTGGTCACTCGGCTGCCAACTCATAACATATGTTGTTTGGAAAAACTTGAGTGGTTGTGCATCAGCGAGCTGCAGTCAGTGGTTGCCCTGGTCCTGTCTGACCCTGCCTGCCAGTCCTTGTCTCTAGCACAGTCTGTGTTGCGTGGGAGCCACTCATCTCTCTTGGGTACACAACACAAGTTCTGTCCCTTCTGTAAGGATGTTAAATCTCCATCCAGACACCCTTTAAGTGTGCCATGCTGGGTGGGAGTCAGTCATATTTTCTGCCGTACTACTTCCGGGGCGTTACGTATTGCCTGGCATGTGGCAGGCTTCTCACTGAACTGAGTCCTTTTTTTTTTAGGTCTCGCCTACGCAGCGCGCATGCGCTGCTTAGGCAAAAAGACCTTTAGCAATCGCTTCGACTTTTCAGCCAAAAACGTGCACGCGTTCCATTGCCTTCAATGGCAACGCGTGCACGTTTGGCGATTCACTTGCGGGAGCGAGCAGCGCCATATGGTAGCAATTATCGCTCCTGGCGCTGCTCGCTCCCGCAAGTGAAACGCTTTCACTTTTGCCCACACTTCTCTTTTACTTTTGCACAGCAGTTCTGAATCCCAAGAACTCCTGCCTGCACACCAGCTCTTCCGAACCCCCATCAGAGTGACCTGTCTCCTCTATCATGCGAATTACGCCCCACTCGGCTTGCTTGCCTCAATCCAGGCTGGTCTAGGGCCCACGGCCTGACAGGCTCCACCACCTCAGGCCTGGCCTCCTCGTCCTCGCCACTTCCCATTAGTAACAATATATACTGCCTCTCTACCCTCTGGCAGCCCAGCCCCCTCTTACTCCCTCCACCCTGCAGTCCCGCACAGCTCTGTCTTTCCTCTACCCCCCTCCGCCCCCGCAGTCCTGTCACACCGTGCCCTCTGCTGCTGCGGGTCAAGGTGTGGGCTCTCGCTCCTTCTTCCCGGATCAGCAGTTTCTCTGCGCAGTCTTGTCGCTATGTGATACTCTCACACGGATCTGCGCGGCTCTGCTGCGTCTGCAGCTTTCATCTGCTGCAAAGGATGCGCAGCCGGCCTGACCAGGGAACCCAGCAGTGACGTCACTCTCTCCTCTTGTCACCAGAACCAGGGCCGGCAATTGGTGGGGTTGGGAGCAAAAAGTAAAATGGCTCACCTTTGTAAATCGCAGTTTGAGAAGTAACTGTGCTCGCGTTTATACTTCTTGCGAACTGTTTATCGAGATTAACTACATTTCTGAGGGCACGTTGTTAGTGGGGACCCGACCTCCACATTTTGAACAGGTGTAGCACCGAGGCTGGGACTGCACAGCACCTAAGGCGCGCGTCCAAAACCTCTTCTAAGAGGTTGGCACCTGTGTGCCCGCTCTACAGCATGGTCACAGGCTGTGGTTGGGCGGATTTAAAAAGCAATGACCTACAAGTGAATGGCTGCTTCTCAACATGTGGAAAATCAAATAGCACAAACAGATGGTCTCCGAGTGACAGCGGCAGGACTTTCAGGATGCTGAGACAGAGAATGACCTAGGTGAGGGTGGTCTCAGAACTTGCACCTTCACATACATACTCACCACCTGTGCATTCATCTCAGTAAGTCAAGCTACCCCTCCAGGGATCTTTCTCTAACCTACGTGTCACTTACTCCTTAACTATGCATGTTCTATGAGCGATGAAAAGCTTGCATTTGTCTTCCCTGCTGGATCTGTAGTCGCCTCTAGATGTCCACAACTGCTGCTAACAGCGATTTGCATTTGGTGCAAGAGGTTAGAGCGTTGATGGCAGGCAGAAGCCACATACCATTGCCCGTGGAATGTGCTCCTCACACACAAAGGATTCCACACACTGTAGGACAGTGCTGGGGGTTGAGCTCATACCACACAGATCTGTCTCCTGCAGATCCCAGGTTAATAATCCTAGCGGGACAGACTTTACCTTGCATCCTTGTGAGTTCAACCACTGGGACAGATAATCACACCTACTACATAAATGTCAAGAGACAATTCTGTTTGTAGTGCAAGGATTATAAAAGGTAAATGTAATATTGTATTTCGAAATTCATCAGCCTCTGCTGGGTTCACGGCTCTGCGTTTCGTCCACGTTGAGCAGCTTTTCGCTTCCCCGCCCACCCTGCAGATGATTTTGCTATATCGGCCCTTTCATCTCGCCATTAGGTCCTCGTTCACTATTTGCTCGGCCCTTTCATCTTGCCATGATGTCCTCGTTCACTATTTGCCCGCTGTGTTGTTCTAGAGCTGGGCAGAGCACCAAGCTGTACCAACCTGAAAACGATAGTCACATACAGCTCGCTTTTTTCAAACAATCCTCTTCCTCCCCTCAAGCCCTACTCCCCTTCCCCCCCCCAAAAAAAATCCCTAAAGTGTTAGCATTCCAGTCTCCGTTTTGGTTAAAGAAGATGACTGCCCAATATTTCCAACCAAGCCCGTTCTTTGATGTGGGCCTTCGCAGCTTGTTTGCACTCGGGAGTGTGCAGTTCAGCAAGTAACGGAGCGCAGGGACCTCAGACGGGCCTAGACTCTCTATTACTCACTCTCTACTACTCTCTCTCTACTACTCTCTACTACTCACTCTCTACTACTCACTCTCTACTACTCTCTCTCTACTACTCTCTACTACTCACTCTCTCCTACTCACTCTCTACTACTCACTCTCTACTACTCACTCTCTACTACTCTCTACTACTCACTCTCTACTACTTTATACTACTCTCTACTACTCACTCTCTACTACTCACTCTCCTACTCTCTCCTACTCACTCTCTACTACTCACTCTCCTACTCTCTACTACTCACTCTATACTACTACTCTCTACTACTCACTACTACTCTCTCTCTACTACTCTCTACTACTCACTCTACTACTCTCTACTACTCACTATCTACTACTCACTCTCCTACTCTCTCTACTACTCACTCTCTACTCTCTACTACTCACTCTCTACTACTCTCTACTCTCTACCTCTCTACCTCTCTACCTCTACACCTCTCTACCTCTACACCTCTCTACCTCTACCTCTCTCTACCCGCACATATATATATATATATATATATATATATATATATATATATATATATATATATGAGAACACAGTCCCAACTTCACTATAGATGAAGAAACGCAGGTACAGACCACAACGTGCTGCTAGTAGATATTTAAGTGCAACTTTATTCCGTGCAAATCGGCATGACGCGTTTCGGCCGTGTCACCACGACCTTGATCACATGACACGCTGGAAACAGTTTTTCCTTTAAATAGTCACACAAAGTACCCTCCTCCCTACTTAGCCAATAACCTCACACAATAAAACTAAACAACATATTATTGGAAATCAGGGAAAAAAAACATATATATTTACAAATGGAATTAAGTAAATAATTATTATGCACATGTTATAAATAATTACCGCAATGGTTCATAATACATCCTAAAATTTCCTGATCCTACAGAATATCTTGTGCAGTTATGGCTGACAGCACTGGAGGCTAAATCCAAATAAACACCATAAATTTAAAGTGCAAGTGCTTAAAAATTTAAAAATAAAATAGTAATGATAATAAACAAAGAAACAGGGTTTAACCCACTTATATCTCGGCCGCTATTCAAATCATAGATAGGCCAGTAGGTACAATTACAAATATGTGAAAAAAATCACAACATAAATGACACAAATAAATATATATCACTAAAACCAATGTATAAACCAAATAATGTACCCTGAAGGGTGGTAAAACAATCCAAATTCAGCATTACATTTGAATAGTAATTGTATAAAGTGCAAGTGCACTAGCACCGATAAGTCTTGGCAGTATATGGACTCGTAATATGTACTCATGGATACTATATGTACTAACATTTTTTAACTTTATGCAAAAAGGCAGTTTATGAGCAGCACAAAGAGAACAATCCAAACACAACCAAACTAACAATAATGTATGTGCAAAATAGCAAAACTGTGCAAAATAGCAAGAAACTAGCAGCATGAGGGAAACACATCTCACATATAGGACATAGATTAAAGTAGCAGATGATAGAGTAGAATAAAATATCTGTGCCGCATCATAAAAACCGTCTAAAAAACCAGTAAAACAGCCCCAAAAAAAACCTAACAAAACCAAAAGGTTAAAATCAGGTTAAAACTAGAGCATGAACCGGCCCAAAGATCGGCTAAAATAACGCACACACTAAAATTCATCTGTAAAAGTATAGCTGAATAGTCATTACACGACACAACAGAGGGTGCTCATAGGAAATTGTGCAAATCCTCTCCTGTATTGAGCCCATGGGGCATCTTGGTATCTAGCAGCAATATATAGTGTGATTCCAGTTGCCTTAATCTTTTTTCTCTGTTACCACCTCTTGATCGTTTAGGTACCGCATCAATAACAAAGTATCTTAATTCATTTAGGTTATTGTGGTGGACTAATTTAAAATGTCGCGCCACAGGGTAACTTGGGTCGGAATTCACAATGGCCCGCAGGTGTTGTAAAATGCGCGTGAATACCTGTAACTTAGTGCTACCCACATATTTCAACTTGCAGGAGCACTCAAGTATGTACACTGCATGGTCCGTTTTACAAGTAAAAAAACCTTTTATTTTCGTGGGATTGGTTTCAAAGGCATTTGTAAATTCAAATGTTGTGGTGCCAAATTTACAGGCCCTACACGTGCTACATTTAAAAAACCCTGTGTGTTTAGACAGCCAAGTATCGATCTTAGTTATCTCAGGACTAGTTCTAACCAGGGCATCCCTCATAGAGGGCGCCCGCCTGAAGGTAACATGAGGTAGATTAGCTACCAATTGAGACATAGTAAGATCAGTTTGGACAATAGGCCAGTTTTTATAAATAATTTTTCTTATTTCCTTGTCCTGACTGCAAAAAGTAGTAATGAACCGAACAGAAACTGGATCTTGGGAAGTAGTACTGGTATTCAATATTGCTTTATGTGTGGTTTTATTGGACACTGTTCCCAAATAATCAATACGATTCAGACTGTTGGCTTTTAACATAGCATGCTTCAAATCATTGCTTTTATACCCACGGGCTAAAAATCTTTGAAAAGAGTCATTTTGACAACTTACAAGGTCACTATTGGAACTACAAATACGTCTTATACGTAAGAATTCCCCATATGGTATACTTTTCACAAGATGATGGGGTGAGAGCTTTGGGCATGAAGTATCGAATTTCCGGCCGTAATTTTTCTGTGAAGCTTAGTTTGTAATGTGTTCATCTCAATATATAGTTCTACATCCAGGAATTGAACCTTTTCCGCACTAATCTGAGCAGTAAACTCCAGGTTTAGTGTGTTATTATTAATACACTGCACAAATTCAGTGGCTGATTCATTTGTCCCTTTCCAGATAATACAAATATCATCAATGAATCGCCACCATCGGATGACATGGGCTTCATACAGCTCCCTGTGGGTCTGCCTGAGGACATGCTCCTCCCACCAGCCAACGTGAAGACACGCATAACTAGGGGAGAAGCAAGCCCCCATAGCCACACCTCGCAGCTGCTGGAAGACCTCATTGTTAAACATAAAATAGTTGTTATTTAAACATAGTTCAATCATGTGTAGTAACATACTATTGTGTTGGTAAAAATTGATGTTTCTTTTCTCCAAATAAAACTTAACTGCATTCAGACCATCAGTATGACGTATGCTGGTGTACAACGAACAGATGTCCATCACAATAAACAAATATTCTTCATGCCAGTTAACCGATTGTACAGAAGATAAAAATGCCCAGTGTCTTTAATAAACGAAGGTAGCTCCTCGACAAATTCATGTAGGAAGTAATCCACGTATTTAGACATAGCTTCAAATAAACTCTTCTGGGCCGATATAATAGGTCTGCCCGGAATGGGAATCATTAGTTTATGTACCTTCGGGATGAAATACAGAACCGCTGTGATGGGAAAGTCAACTTTAGAAAACTGTATTCATTCTTGTTCAATAAACCATCCCTTTTCCATTGACCAAGTTCTTTATGGACTACGTCCTTCAGTTGTTTCATATCATTAGCCGTGGCCTTTCTATAACATGAGACATCATTGAGATGACGATATGCCTCTTGTAGATACTGTGTTTTTGGCCATAGCACAATATTGCCCCCTTTGTCTGCCTTGGTTACAATAGTATCAACATTTTCTCTTAGTTTCTTCATTAATGTTAAATATTGATTATCCCTATAGGACCGATGTTTTGTCCTAGCCAATACTTTACGATTAAGAACTTTTAGGTCGCTTATGACACAATCACTGAACGTGTCAATAGCATCTTTGGGCATAAGAGGGATAAAAGTAGATGGTGGACGAAAAGGACTAGGGGCAGATAGATTACCAGAGGTGCCAAGATTGACCAGTTGATCTTGTGTAGACACAGCAATATCATCAGAGTTATCCACAAGAGCATGTATAGTTTTAAGGTCAGTAATGTCACTCACTTGTAGTTGAATGCTGGGTTTGTCAATTGCCAAGATATTAGAAGCTCTGGTGGAGGCTTTATTTAGTTTAAAATGCTTAAGAAGTTTGAGCTTCCGTATAAATTTAAACGTATCGATTCGAGTTTGAACATATTGGAATCGATTGGGCGGGCAAAATGACAAACCCAGTGTCAATAGTTGGATTTCTGCTGCAGTAAGATTGATATTAGTTAGATTGATGACAGTGTTATCCATAAGCGTCTTATGGTCGGTATTCAATTTTTCTTCTTTGCATTTCGCCATCTTCCCCTGTTGTTTCCTGATCCTGCTTTGGCGCCTTTGTTTTCTGCATTTGTTCCTCCGTCTGCACCTCTCTTCTCCTGGGTGCTCTGCCGCAGTGTTTGGCGGCGATCCTCCACTAAAAAACCAAGTTCCTCCGATGGTGAAAAGCTGTTAGGAGTTAGGGACGGTATGTTATTGAGTCCACTGTCCTCAGATCCAGTACTACTAGCAGCCGAACTGAGATCTGTCTCACATGTTACAGTGTTGCGCAAACCCATAGTAGGGGCTGATGGATTTTGGACCCCATTGCTTGCCTTTTAGCCATATCAAATTTGCGTGCAAAGGTAAATATTCTGCCAGATTCATAATCTTTTTTATCCCTTGCAAATTTGAATATCTTACGGGCTTTGATAGTTTCCTCATGTTTTTGTAAGCGCAAATCAATCTCAGCTTTACTCTTTTAATGAACTCTTGTTGTTCATAGGCCGCCAGTATTAGATTAAGAGAGTCAATCTGTTTTAATGTCTCCTCCTGTCAATTGCCGCATATTTGATTAATATCGTGACCATATTCATGGAGGATTCAAGGTTGTTAGTTGCCCATTCTTTTAGCATTAGCGGGTTAGGATTTTCAAATGAAGGAGCAATTAAAATCCTCAGCCCTCGTGGTACTCGCCCCACCTCTTTATACTTTTCTAGCGAACGCTTCTCCCACCATTTAGTCAACTCGGTGCGGAGAAGTTTTTCTAACGTCTTGAGATGCGTTTTTACTTCACTTATGGATTTTGGATTGTTCTCATTTATGCCCACAGGTGTCTCGTCAAATTCAGGTAGATTGTCGAATAAAGAATCCGCTACAGCCTCTCGATTCCGTAGCGCGTCTGCCAAATTAGACATAGTTGCCGGAATAAAGATTACTTTTGCACTTGGGTTAACGATTCCAATACTGGAGCGCGTTCCCTTACTTTTTCAGCACTATCCCTGCCGCCCGCATATGCCACAAATCTGTAACGGTCCAGGCTTACCATCAAGGAAGACGGATGGTCCGTTGGCGTCCTACGACTCCCCTCGAATCTTCCGTCCTCGTTGGAACCGCCGGGACTCGAAATACAGCAAACTCTCGGCTGCGGGGGGCTGGCTTGCAAAATAACTCCTTCCGGGTCACACAAGTATCGCATCCGCGATGTTGGCCGTAAGCAAGCCTGCCGCAGAGCACAGGGAGGGTCCGTAGAGGCAAGGACAGCCGTACCTTGCCAGGAATAGACGAGAACACAGTCCCAACTTCACAATAGATGAAGAAACGCAGGTACAGACCACAACGTGCTGCTAGTAGATATTTAAGTGCAACTTTATTCCGTGCAAATCGGCATGACGCGCTTCGGCCGTGTCACCACGACCTTGATCACATGACACGCTGGAAACAGTTTTTCCTTTAAATAGTCACACAAAGTACCCTCCTCCCTACTTAGCCAATAACCTCACACAATAAAACTAAACAACATATTATTGGAAATCAGGGAAAAAAAACATATATATTTACAAATGGAATTAAGTAAATAATTATTATGCACATGTTATAAATAATTACCGCAATGGTTCATAATACATCCTAAAATTTCCTGATCCTACAGAATATCGTGTGCAGTTATGGCTGACAGCACTGGAGGCTAAATCCAAATAAACACCATAAATTTAAAGTGCAAGTGCTTAAAAATTTAAAAATAAAATATTAATGATAATAAACAAAGAAACAGGGTTTAACCCACTTATATCTCGGCCGCTATTCAAATCATAGATAGGCCAGTAGGTACAATTACAAATATGTGAAAAAATTAAAAAAGAGACAGAGAAACTCTATAGCGAATTAAACTATATAGACAATACTATTATGCAAATCATATTATAAAGCAGACACCCTCAAGTGGAGAAGATCAAGAACCACCCATTAAAATTAATAGTATGAGATAATATTAATACAATCAAAAACTAGAGATAGAAATAGAATCCAATAGTACCAGTACACATTGAAGTTATATTACTTAATCCACTGTAACTAACTCAAAGATCAGAAAATTTCTAAATGCCTATACCACTTCTATTCATTGCTTAATACGTTGTTTTTCCAGAGATATATCTGTTATCACTCTATTTATACATGATAATGTTGCTGATTGATATTAAAGTGCAAGTGCAAAATATCACAACATAAATGACACAAATAAATATATATCACTAAAACCAATGTATAAACTAAATAATGTACCCTGAAGGGTGGTAAACAATCCAAATTCAGCATTACATTTGAATAGTAATTGTATAAAGTGCAAGTGCACTAGCACCGATAAGTCTTGGCAGTATATGGACTCGTAATATGTACTCATGGATACTATATGTACTAACATTTTTTAACTTTATGCAAAAAGGCAGTTTATGAGCAGCACAAAGAGAACAATCCAAACACAACCAAACTAACAATAATGTATGTGCAAAATAGCAAAACTGTGCAAAATAGCAAGAAACTAGCAGCATGAGGGAAACACATCTCACATATAGGACATAGATTAAAGTAGCAGATGATAGAGTAGAATAAAATATTAGTGCCGCATCATAAAAACCGTCTAAAAAACCAGTAAAACAGCCGAGGCTGAGAACCGGAGGAGCGTGGTCGAGTGCCCTTCCATTGCTTTTGGGTACTTTGATGGAAAATTACTAAACACGGCTGCCCTGCCGTGGGAAGGAGCACCATTTCCAAAATGAAAGGCTGTGGTTTGAAACGATTTCAGACGTGCCAGCACGACGTTCCAAAATTAACAATGAGCCCGCATTCACTGTTCCCAACCTACTACAGGATGTTAAAATGCATAAATATGAAATATACATTGAACCTACTAAAGGGATTTTAATTTACTCACCTTTAGGGACTACAGATCCCGTCATGCAACAAGAGACATTGAAATCAGTCAACGCCCACTGGGGGCAATCGCATCAATTTAAATAAATAAGTAAAGGTGAGCCGTCAATGTCTGTTTCAGCAAGCCCATGAAGAAGAGGCGGAGTAGCCTTGAAACGCGTCGGCATGGAAAGCAAGTTGATGGGAACTGTGGTGCGAGCTGAGGCGAGGCTGAGAACCGGAGGAGCATGGTCGAGTGCCCTTCCATTGCTTTCGGGTACTTTGATGGAAAAATATATATATATATATAGATATTATCTACTGGCGGTCGCCAGTAGATAGTTATAGTTAGGACCTATTTTCCATAGGAAATTCACAACATTCTATTTCCAATAACTTTGGCGCCGGTCGACGAATCTTCGCGAAATTCTCAAAACTTATGGCCCGCTCCGGTCCGCTCCTATCCTGAAAGTCTCGGTGTGATTCGTCAAGTGGGGGCTGAGAAAAAAGGGGGGTCCCAAAACATGTTTTCCCCATGCAATTTTCCATAGGAAACTTTAGACACGGCTACAGCCCGAACTGCAGAACGGAATTACACCAAATTTGGCAAAGAGGTAGTTCTTGGTTCAGAAAGAACCCTTTTTGTTAAATGGTGTAAATCCGTTCAGTAGTTCCTGAGAAAATCAAAAGTAAAATCACATATATATCTGGGCGGAGCCTAACCACAAATGTCATTGTGAGATCTGATTGGCTGTCAGCACTTCATCCTGGAATTGCTGGCAGCCATCTTGGGACCAATATACATGATAGTACCCCATTGAAATGCATTGTAGTGAATCAAAGATTTTGAGGGTTACCAAAAGGAGAACTATAAAGGGTGATAACAGACTTTAGTTACAATAGAATTCATTTGTTGATGGTACCATACTAATTTCAGGAATTGTGGTGTGTTCTAAGGTGATTTTACCCTGTGAAAAACCTTCTGCTGGGATATCATGAATCATGTTTGAGAGAAAACTATTTTCACATGCTTGTCCCATAGAGTTTTGGAAGGTGCTCCAGAAGCTAAAATGAGAGCATATTTTCTGTAAATTCACATTATCTTTCTCAGTCATGTGAGAATGAAGTCTGACATTCTCAGTAAAACATGTACATCCAACAAGGGCAGAGACTGTCAGTTGATTCCTTTGTGTTCTACTGCAGCTTCCCAGAGTGTTCTAAAGAACAACTAGAGTGCTAACAGCCTTACTTATGACAAAATTATGGCACACCTGAAGCCATCTTGATTGGAATAAACTGGTAACTCTTAAAACATTTAATTTAAAAAGGAACAAAATGAGCTGGTTCATTTTGTCATAGAAATTATGGTTAGTGCTGTAGAAAGAAAAATTAGGACATGTTTTAAGTGAGATCTCAACTATCTTCCTGTTATATTTCAACAGGAGCAGCCTGCCAGTTGATTCCTTTGTGTTCTACTGCAGCTTGCCAGAGTGTTCCAAAGAACAACTAGAGCGCTAACAGCCTTACTTATGACAAAAGTATGGCACACCTGAAGCCATCTTGATTGGAATAAACTGGTAACACTTAAAACATTTAATTTAAAAAGGAACAAAATGATGGGGTTCATTTTGTAATAGAAATTATGGTTAGTGCTGTAGAAAGAAAAATTAGGACATGTTTCAAGTGTGATCTCAAATATCTTCCTGTTATATTTCAATGGGAGCAGCCTGTCAGTTGATGCCTTTGTGTTCTACTGCAGCTTCCCAGAGTGTTCTAAAGAACAACTAGAGTGCTAACAGCCTTACTTATGACAAAATTATGGCACACCTGAAGCCATCTTGATTGGAATAAACTGGTAACACTTAAAACATTTAATTTAAAAAGGAACAAAATGAGGGGGTTCATTTTGTCATAGAAATTATGGTTAGTGCTGTAGAAAGAAAAATTAGGACATGTTTTAAGTGAGATCTCAACTATCTTCCTGTTATATTTCAACAGGAGCAGCCTGCCAGTTGATTCCTTTGTGTTCTACTGCAGCTTCCCAGAGTGTTCCAAAGAACAACTAGAGCGCTAACAGCCTTACTTATGACAAAAGTATGGCATACCTGAAGCCATCTTGATTGGAATAAACTGGTAACACTTAAAACATTTAATTTAAAAAGGAACAAAATGATGGGGTTCATTTTGTCATAGAAATTATGGTTAGTGCTGTAGAAAGAAAAATTAGGACATGTTTCAAGTGTGATCTCAAATATCTTCCTGTTATATTTCAACAGGAGCAGCCTGTCAGTTGATGCTTTTGTGTTCTACTGCAGCTTCCCAGAGTGTTCTAAAGAACAACTAGAGAGCTAACAGTCTTACTTATGACAAAATTATGGCACACCTGAAGCCATCTTGATTGGAATAAACTGGTAACACTTAAAACATTTAATTTAAAAAGGAACAAAATGAGGGGGTTCATTTTGCCATACAAATGAACAACTTTCCCAGCACGACCCCCTAAACCCTAAAACATTACCCCCAGCACGACCCCCTTCACTACCTAAACACAACTGCACTACCCTAAACCCTAAAACACTACCTCCAGCACGACCCCCTACACTACACAAACACCACTGCACTAACATAAACCCTAAAACACTACCCCCAGAATGACCCCCTACACTACCCAAACACCACTGCACTACCCTAAACCATAAAACACTACCCCCAGCACGACCCCCTACACTACCCAAACACCACTGCCATACCCTAAACCCTAAAACACTACCCCCAGCATGAACCCCTACACTACCCAAACACCACTGCACTACCCTAAACCACTACCCCCAGCACTACACCCTACACTACACAAACACAACTGCACTAACATAAACCCTAAAACACTACCCCCAGCACAACCCCCTACACTACACAAACACCACTGCACTACCCTAAACCCTAAAACACTACCCCAAGCACGACTCCCTACACTACCCAAACACCACTGCACGACCCTAAACCCTAAAACATGACCCCCTACACTACACAAACACCACTGCACTACCCTAAACCCTAAAACACTAGAACCCAGCACGACCCCCTACAGTACACCAACACCACTTCACTACCCTAAACCCTAAAACACTACCCCCTACACTACACAAACACCACTGCACTACCCTAAACCCTAAAACACTACCCCCAGCACGACCCCCTACACTACACAAACACCACTGCACTACCGTAAACCCAAAACACTACCCCAGCACTACCCCTATACTACCCAAACACCACTGCACTACCCTAAACCCTAAAACACTACCCCCAGCATGACCCCCTACACTACACAAACACCACTGCACTACCCTAAACCCTAAAACACTACCCCCAGCACGACGCCCTACACTACCCAAACACCACTGCACTACCCTAAACCCTAAAACACTACCCCCAGCACAACTCCCTACACTACACAAACACCACTGGACTACCCTAAACCCTAAGACACTACCCCCAGCATGACTCCCTACACTACCCAAACACCACTGCACTACACTAAACCCTAAATCTACCCCCAGCATGACCTCCCACACTACACAAACACCACTGCACTACCTTAACCCCTAAAACACTACCCCCAGCACGACCCCCTACACTACCCAAACACCACTGCACTACCCTAAACCCTAAAACACTAACCCCAGCATGACCCCCTACACTACCCAAACACCACTGCACTACCCTATACCCTAAAACACGACCCCCTACACTACACAAACATGACTGCACTACCCTAAACCCTAAAACACTACCCACCGCATGACCCCCTACACTACACAAACACCACTGCACTACCCTAAACCCTAAAACACTACCCCCTACAGTACACAAACACAACTGCACTACCCTAAACCCTAAAACACTACCCCCAGCATGACCCCCTACACTACACAAACACCACTGCACTACCCTAAACCCCCTACACTATACAAACACCACTGCACTACTCTAAACCCTAAAACACTACCCCCAGCACGACCCCCTCACAACACAAACACCACTGCACTACCCTAAACCCTAAACCTACCCCCAGCACGACCCCCTACACTACCCAAACACCACTGCCATACCCTAAACCCTAAAACACTACCCCCAGCATGAACCACTACACTACCCAAACACCACTGCACTACCCTAAACCCTAAAACACTACCCCCAGCACTAACCCCTACACTACACAAACACCACTGCACTACCCTAAACCCTAAATCACTACCCCAGCACTACCCCTACACTACCCAAACACCACTGCACTAACATAAACCCTAAAACACTACCCCAGCACAACCCCTACACTACACAAACACCACTGCACTACCCTAAACCCTAAATCTACCCCCAGCATGACCCCCTACACTACCCAAACACCACTGCACTACCCTTAACCATAAAACACTACCCCCAGCATGACCCCTACACTACACAAACACCACTGCACTACCCTAAACCCTAAAACACTACCACCAGCATGACCCCCTACACTACTCAAACACCACTGCACTACCCTAAACCCTAAAACACTACCCCAGCACGACCCCCTACACTACCCATACACCACTGCACTACCCTAAACCTTAAAACACTACCCCCAGCACGACCCCCTACACTACTGCACTACCCTAAACCCTAAAACACTACCCCCAGCACGACACCCTACTCTACCCAAACACCACTGCACTACCCTAAACCCTAAAACACTACCCCCAGCACGACCCCCTACACCACCCAAACACCACTGCACTACCCTAAACCCTAGAAAAGAAACCCCCACCCCATGCCCAACTCCCCTTACCTCTCACTCCTCGTGGTTCCTCTCTCCTCGTGGTTCCTGCTTCACGTCGTCTCTGAGGGGCGGTGCACGTCATTGTGAGGAAACGGAACAGCCTCTGTTTCCTTAAAACGACGTGGATCATCTACATGTTTTTTAGAACGCATGGTCATTTACCATACATACCTTTACAACAAAATTCGTTGTAAAGGCATGCGTGGTAAATGACCATGCGTTCTAAAAAAATGCGTAGTAATGA
The DNA here is from genome assembly GCA_963921515.1 of Calotriton arnoldi. Classification (NCBI taxonomy): domain Eukaryota; kingdom Metazoa; phylum Chordata; class Amphibia; order Caudata; family Salamandridae; genus Calotriton; species Calotriton arnoldi. Next base: position 1,707,795 of record CAWUFW010003540.1, on the reverse strand, counting down.
CTTCGCGATGTATAACGCATGCGTGGTAATGCATGCGTTGTAATGGTATCGCGAAGTAAAAAAGTCGTTGTAACGGCTGCTTACCGATCGAAGCTGGCCCCTGTTCTTCAGTGAGACGTTTATTTGATTAATTAGGAGGAAGGAATGTGGTTTTTGTACCGAAAAGTGCATTCCCGGCTGTTGTATTGTGAAAGTGTCCGCGTGGCCTGGTTTCACTTCCGGTGAGAGAGTGAAAGAGTCTGTTTGGATCTAAAGGAGTTCTGTTGTTGGACGGGGCCGGCGCGAAACGTCATCAGAAAACATAGCTAATGGAAAGCGTCCTCCCTGAAGTGTGGGGCAGTGCCATGAGAGGTCAACGAGTGTGCATCCCACCGCAGTATGACCGCACCGCGTGACCCATGTGCCGCCTCCAGGGTAAGGGAGGCAGAAGCGGCATCGCAGGTCCTCTTGAAGACCGTTGTAGCACTAATTCTACATTTTGGTACTAGGGCATTTTAACTTCGTTGTTCCTGCCAGATACAAAGAGAAGATCCTGTGTTATTCAGTGCCCTCGTTACCTTTTTTGTGGGTTGTGGTGCTTGTCACTTCGCTGCCCCGCTGGTGCACATGACTGGGCACCCTACCTGCCATCTGCAGGGCCTCTGCCCTCTGATCACTGGTTTTGGTTTCTGGAGTGGCAACATAAACAGTTGCTCCCAAAGGACTAGCCTGAACACTTAGGTGAATATCCCCTGCACCAGCATTCCACGGAAATTCTTTCCTAGCTCTCCCACGTCAACGAGGACGTCATAATAGCACGGTTCCGCTCGCGACACCGTATGACGTTATCGGAGCCATAAGAGGACCTCGTCAGCGTGCTGACGTCAGTTCCACCCATTTTTTCCGTGCCACCGAGGCAAACAGGCGGACCGAGACATTTTCACATGTATACATAGTATAATAAATATATATATATTCACTGAAAAACCATAGGTTTCAGGCACGTTATAGTTAGAAATGAGCATTTAAAAACCTTAGAAATTCACTGAAAAACCATAGGTTTCAGGCACGTTATAGTTAGAAATGAGCATTTAAAAACCTTAGAAATTCACTGAAAAAACCATAGGTTTCAGGCACGTTATAGTTAGAAATTAGCATTTAAAAAACCTTAGAAATTCACTAAAAAAAACATAGGTTTTAGGGGCGTTATAGTTAGTTGGACATTTCACTCGTACAAAACCATAGAAATTCCCCCGTTATAGTTAGTTCAGCTAACTATAACTCGCGCGCCCGCAATGCACTGCTGATGACGTCACATATTACATCACTCATGACATGGTCAGTGACATCACTCATGACATCACTGATGACATCTCAAATGACATCACTGATGACATCATCCTTGTGATAGAGTGGCAGGCCTCCTCTCACCCTAATATAACCTTTGATACACACACTCAAAAATACAAACTGACATTTTCAAAACAATGGACATACCAATAGCAGTTACAACACACCTATTCAGTAATTCCAAGATCTACACACACATCCACTCATTCACCAACAGTCCCTATACAGTCACGCATACATGTACTCACTCATCATATGTACTCATACACCTATACATCCTGTTACACACCGCCACTCATCCTTAGAGTTACTCACACACATAGTCACACATGCAAACAAAGTATCAAACATCCATTTACTTGCATATACAGTTATACACACACTACCACACTTACTTCTACAGAAACTTACACATACTTACTCTCTTAAACAATCACTTATAGAAACACCTACTTATTTGTACAGGAACTCTTCCAATCTCTCACTCTCACATATACTCACTTATATACACCAATACTCACATATACTAGTTTAAAACATATGTAGTTACTCATAAAGACACTATTGAGATAGTCATTCACTCACTAACACACCCATACACACACTCATCCACCTATACAGTCCTGCACACATGCTGTCTTCAACACATACAAACAGTGAGTCACTTTCAGATTGCGAAATCTCTCGTCAATCCCCCCGTTCCCCCTTTGCCGTCTGATGATACTCTGGGACGATGTAATAATTTGGCAAAGTACTTTTTAAAAAAAATTGAGGATATCTACTCCACTTTTCCCCCTATTTCAGCATCTTTATACATTCCGCATTTGGACGATCAAATACTAATCACAGTTCCCCGCCTTGAAATAATTCCTCCCTTGGATCTAAAATCCCTAAAAACTATTTGATCCAACTGAAATCTGGTTCTCCCAGTGATGTGGTTCCCCCACTATCCTCTGTCAGGTCACTGACTCGGTGGCTATAACCATATTGGACCTTGTTAATTTATCACTCTCCTCTGGATCTGTTCCTCTCTTTGGAAACGGGCTAGGGTTAAAGCCCTTTTAAAAAAACGAGTCTGGACCCAGAAGTATTTGTAAATTATCGACCAATTTCACTTCTGCCAGGGATCTCAAAAATAGGTGAAAAATATGTTAATTGCGTACTCTCCGCCTTTCTTGAGAAGAATGAATGCCTCCACGCCTCTCAAACTGGTTTCAGACCTAAACAGGGCACGGAAACTGCCCTGCTGGCGGTGGTTGAAGAAACCAGAAAAATTCTAGATGTTGGTGGCTCCGTGGCGATTGTTCTGCTTGATCTTAGCGCAGCCTTCGACACGGTTAACCATCAACTATTGATTGTGAGACTCAGAGAGGTTGGAGTGACTGGAACTGCACTAAAGTGGCTTGAGTCCTTCTTGGACAATAGATCTTTTCAAGTATTCGAGGATAACTCTATTTCTGAAAGTATGCCTCTGAGATGCGGGGTGCCTCAGGGCTCCTCCCTGAGCCCCACGCTTTTTAATGTCTACATGAGCCCCCTTGCCAAGATTGTAGAACCTTTGGTATCCAGATTGTCACTTACGCAGACGACACCCAGCTGATTGTGTCATTGAACCAATCTGATAATGTGAAAATTAATCTGGCCAACTGTTTGGAGAAGGTCTCCGCATGGATGGATGGCTCTTTTTAAAACTTAATGGGGCAAAAACGGAGTGGATGTTTTTGGGTAATACTTCACCCAAAGATGGCAACCTATTCTGGCCGAGATGCTTAGGTCCAATGCCACCTCCTAAGGATCAGATTAAAAGTCTTGGTGTATGGCTGGACCATAATCTTAATTTCAAGGAGCAGGCGCGGAAGGTGGCAGGTACCTGTTATGGGATCCTGAGGATGATTAGAAAAATTCTCCCTCTGCTGCCTTTCATTGCAAGAAAACTGCTGGTACAAGCACTAATCCTCTCCAGACTGGATTATGCTAATGTGCTGTACTTAGGCTCTCCATGCTCAACCATTAAAATTTTACAAACGGTACAAAACTGTGCAGCCCGCCTACTTATGCGGGTCCCTAACTGGGTATCCGCAAGACCACACATTGCCTCTCTTCACTGGCTCCCAGTTGCGGAACGAATTCAGTTCAAGGCACTATGCATTGTCCATAGAACTTTCTCGACTGAGGGCCCACCGATCCTTCGATCCATCATATCCCCTTACCTTCCTAAGAGATCTCTCCGCTCTGAGAATAAACATCTAGCAGTAGCTCCCAGGATATATAGATCACGGAGCGGTGGACGTATATTTGCATATACCGCGGCAAAGTGCTGGAACCAACTTCCTAATTACATACGCCTGGAGGACAACTATTTGGCTTTTCGTAAATTTCTGAAAACGTTTCTGTTTTCATGATTCCTGACCATTGCACAGTGATGTTACTGCCTTTTAGCGCTGGGAGGCCTTATGGTAGCCATGCGCTCTAGAAATGCATATTCATTCATTCATTCATTCATTCATTCATTCATGCATCTATGCACTAAGTAATACCCCCCACCGAACCATACAGACACTCAGACACTCATACTGATTCTCAAAAAACCAACTAATAACCCATATAGACACTCATGTAGCTACTCACCAACCCATGCAGCCACTTATACACAAAGTGAGAGACTGATACAGATATTTTCATATTTAAACATTACTCACTAACCCATGTATTCACTAAGATACACTTAATCAGTCAGTTATACAATCAATTTTACAAAAATAATCATCCATTTAGGCACTTATATACTCATTTATTCTTCCATCGACCTTGAGATATACATATATAAAACATATTTAATTTTCAGAAAAACACACATTCACTGGATGATGTCATCAGTGATGTCATTTGAGATGTCATCAGTGATGTCATGAGTGATGTCACTGACCATGTCATGAGTGATGTAATATGTGACGTCATCAGCAGTGCATTGCGGATGCTGCTTGTTATAGTTAGCTGAACTAACTATAACGGGGGAATTTCTATGGTTTTGTACGAGTGAAATGTCCAACTAACTATAACGCCCTGAAACCTATGGTTTTTTAGTGAATTTCTAAGGTTTTTTAAATGCTAATTTCTAACTATAACGTGCCTGAAACCTATGGTTTTTTCAGTGAATTTCTAAGGTTTTTTAAATGCTCATTTCTAACTATAACGTGCCTGAAACCTATGGTTTTTTCAGTGAATATATATATATATATATATATATATATATATATATGTATATATGCATATGCATTTATATATATGTATGTGTATATATATATACACATACATACATATATATACACATCTGCATTTCTATATAAATACAAATATAAGTGCATGCATACATATACATATATGCATACATATGCATGTTATGTACATGAAAGTTTGAAAAACACTAATAAAACCAAAGATAAAAAGCCACCCAATTACAAACAGAATTGCTTTAACTTAAACGAGGGCGAGACCTATTGCATTTTCAATGCTTGTTCTTTCTGTTTTTGGTTTTATAGTGCGAACTCTACAGGAATGTATTGGAGCGCGTTACATAAGCACCAGTTACATTACACATGGATACATTCATTTTCAGCCCTCCATTAAGTGCGTCGCCTTCCTGCTGCAAGCACAGCAAAGGTGAAAAATACAATGGTAATAAAACCAATGTATTACCATTTTATTTTTAACTGCCCCCATGCGGAGGTGTACTTGAGGGTGGGGCGGGACAACTGCTACTGATTGGCAGCAGGGGAGAGGTGCTCACTCCAGTTTAGAGTGTGCATGTCACTTTGGCCAGCTGTCTTTTGACGGCCAGCTTTACATGCTCATTTTAAACCTCTCCAACCCGAGCTGTCTCAGACAGCTGGGTGGAGAGCAGGCACAGGCCCCCAGTGCCAAGGGGAGCACCGAGCCAGTCCGCTCCAGCCAATCCTGGCGCTTCTCTCATGCTGCTTAACATTATCAGCAGTATGAGAGCAGCATTTGGATTGGTTAGAGGAATTGATTCAGACCTGCACCGAAGGACTGGAAACACGAGTATGGGAGGAGACGAGCCAGTGCATTGCAGGGAGTAAGCAGATATTTTATTTCTATATCTGTGTACCACTGACAAGCACTGTAAGAAACTCGCACTGCCTTCAGCCTCAACACCAGAGATCTGAGTCCTGGTTTGTTATAAACGCTGTTTATAACAAGCCATAATTGAGAGCTTTGGCGTTGACCTTAAAGGCATTGCTGGTCAGTGGGTCAAATAGCTGATGTGCTTGCCCAACCAATTATTTATGGCATCAGCCTCCACTGTTCACTTTCTGTTTTCCTTTAATGCACGGGGCGATTACCTGATTTGCCCAGAATCACAGGATGTTAAGCTGATACCAAGACTTGAACCTGGCTCCTCAGTTCTAAAGCTAACAGCTGTGGCCCTTACACCACATCTATTTCAGCAGTAGTACCTTCTACCAGGGCAGTAGTTGCCACTGTACCACTCTGGTATTTGCTGAGTGGGCTGCAGGATAAGGGGCTGCTGTCAAAGAGGAATCGTCTCAGGCGAACCAACATAAGCCGAAATGGCTCTATTTTGGTTGTGGCCTCCTGCACTGTGAGTTTGGTCTGAAAACAATTTCAAGGCTGAGTTTGGTCTCCACTTTGGCTGTGAATCCTGCACACAGGTATAGAGGGCATACGGAGAGGGCTATAGAAGCTGGTCTAACTACTTTACATCAGCACAAGACATGACCTCTAGGGTGGCCCCTCATTGTATAAATTCAAGATCACTTCTGTGCAGCTCCTGTTCCTTCCAAATTCTCAGTTTTATAGATTGACATTACACAAATAACACAGTGACTCTGGCGTTGTAACCCAACTATTTAAGGGGACTTACGATTAGTAGCGGGTATAACTCATGTGATTCCATGTTGTGTAATCATGTAGAATTACCTAAAAATTCTGTGTAATTCTGCGGAATTCCGCACGAAGAGTAATTCTGCATTCAACACTATTTCTTAGCACAAAAGTGCACCCTCATGTCCAAAGTGGATGTGAGAATGCATTTGCACTAGAAACAGCACTAACTGCAGCAGAACACAAATAACGAGCTCGAGCAGCCGCTCGCACTAACTAAATGTGCTCTCGCAGTATGATTTTTTCCCCCAGATTACTCTTATTTATGCAAGTATGAGTAATCGCATAATTACTGGTAATTCCAAGTCAAAGAGTACGCAGAATTAACAAAATTACTCTAATTACTCCGGTGTAATTGAAATTCTGCCCAGGCCTACTTAAGATTCTCCTGTCCACAGCTCAACTTGACTAGTACTTCCATTATTAGAGTGACAGGTAGGGTCCCAGTTTATAGCTTTGCGTTTTTGAGGGTGACTGTCTAATTTTGCAAGTGTGCAGGTATTAAACACCAAAATCAGGTGACACCCACAAATTGTGGGTGACTTGACAGGTCTGCTCAAATCTCCTTTCTGCACTCACATTCCCTCTCCCTCTCTCTTTTTCCTCCAGTTTTCTTCCGTTGCTATCTATTTCCCTTATTTATGTCCTTCATTCCTATTGTCTTGTCCTCTTTCTTTTCGTTAATTAAATATGGTCCTTCTGTTTCCCGTTCTGTACCTGCCCATCTTTGATTTCATTCTATTTTTGATGTTCTTTATCCCGTTACTGTCACTGTCTCTGCGCTTGTTCATGCTTTCTCCTTCTATGTCTTGTGTCCATTTTCAAACCCTTCCTTCCACCTCCCTTCTTTCTTTGTCTCTCATGTGTGTCTTGCCTCCCCAGCTACCCTGCTATTTTTTATCCACTTGCTTTCCTTCCTTTTCATCCACTCTTTTACCTTCCAATATTTGCTTCAGTCTCTATTCTTTCTCTTCTTTTTCACTTTCCTTGTCGTCCTCTTCATTATGTGCCCTGTGCATACGTCCTCTGAATCAGTAGTGGCCCATCCCTTGCCAAAGTGGCAGGCCAGGCTGGGCCGGAGGAGGGAGAAGGGTTCGGGGGACACAACAATAAATAAAAATAAAATAAAAACTTACCTTAACGCCGCCATCTCCCGCCGCATTGCGCTCTTCCTGCATCTGGACACAGGCTCCCAGACTGCACTGTGGTCAATTCTGACGCTGCATGAAAGCAGCATCAAGATTGGCCTGAGCGCGGGCAACTTGCGCTCCCAGACAGACTGGGAGTCTGTGCCTGCTCTCTCCAGCCCCAGCAATGCAGCTGGGGCTGGAGAGAGCTTCACTGCGCATGAGAGTTTGGCCAGCCTGAGACGGCCGGCCAAACCCTCATGCGCAGGGAAGGGAGTGCCCCCCCCACTCCCCAACCAGCTGTGTCATCCCTGGACCTGCCCCCAAGACTCATTAGAGTCCTGGGGGCAGGTCCAGGGGATTAAAATAAAACAATAATAAAACAGGTTTAAAACCCATTTTGTTATTTTATTTGCTGGTGGTGGCAGGGAGGGCGCGCTCCTCCGCTCTAAAGGAGCGGCGCTTCACAAGGGGTTTTAAATGGCAAGTCGACATGGCAGTGCAAACTGCACACAAAGGCTCTCCAGTGGCAAGTCTGAGACATGTTAAAAGGGCTTCTTGTGTGGGTGGCACAACCAGTACTGCAGGCCCACTAGTAGCAGTTAATTTACAGGCCCTGAGCACATGTAGTGCACTGTGCTACGGACTTAAAGATAAATATTCCAATTGTGGATAAGCCGAGAGAAACCATGTTTAGGAGAGAAGCACATGCACTTTAGCACTGGTTGGCATTGGCAAGGAGCTCAAAGTCCTAAAGCCAACAAGAAGAATACAGATACAAGTGGAGGTAAGCAGGCAAAAAGTTTGGGGAAGACTACCCTAAGGCTGTCAAATATAACAGTTCATGTTTATGAGTTTTATAGAGCACACTTGTTGAATTTACATTGCTGTCTTTCTTTATTCCCTTTTTCCCCTTCTTCACCCCCCTCCCCTATTCACTGTTGGTTTGTCACTTAAAACGGTGCAGTAGTATTGTTCTGTGCTTGACAGTGCAACTGATCTTGGTGCCATTCTAGATAAGCTCTCACATCGTGTACTGTGAATACAGTATGCCTCATCTTTACCTGCATCAGCATCACAACAAGGCTGCTACCCACATTGGGGCATCCTGGTGCTAAAGAGTTAGAGCTATGCATCTTACCATTGGGTAGCCTGAACTACTGAGTGAAAATCCATGTTTTCAGTTCCTTTCTGAATAAGTTTTCTTTGCTGAGCTTCATAAGTTGAGTGGAAGGGTTTTCATAGAGTAGGAGCAAGAAAGACAAAGAACTGGTCACATTGTATAACTTTCCTGATCCGACAGATGATGACTAAGGGGCATATTTATGAAAAAGTCGCACCGAGCAGCAAGGTTTACGCTGCATGACAAGGAAAGGACAGGAATGCACCATATTTAACTCAATATGGCACATTCCTGCCTTTTCCCAGCGCTGGCACACAATGTGCTGCCTAGCGCCAATGCAGGAACTGTTGCACCATGGTGAAGGGTGCCTGCGTTGTAAGCAGGATTGTTTTTGTGCCGTAAGGGTCCCCTTCCTGCATAAAAACAATCCACTGAGGTATTTTCCTCCTTCAATGTGTCCGGCAGAATGCCGCACATATAGAAAGTTCTGTGTGAATTGGGGGGTTTGGCCCTTACCTACAACCACCTTGGGCCTTAGACAATTGTATACACAAAACAAGATCAGGTGGTTGTGAGATTTAAACACATCTTTACTTATGCATGAGGTACATTTTACTCAATAATCATGACCTCAAATTTGTTTTAGCAATGACTGAACACAAAAGTTTTTTAAACTTTCACATTTGGTGCGATAAAAGAAAGGACAATCCACATTCACCTCGATGTGCACATATAGAAAAAGCACAAAACGGGGATAAATAAGGATCTTTCTCCTCATTACGTCTCCACTAGCAAGTGCTAGCATTTTGGTGCATTCCCAGGTCTACCATTAATGGTAAATCTGGGAATGCGTCAAAATCCATGGGTTTTGCGTGGAAAACACCCACACACCACCGTTGGAATGCCTCCCTGGGGCAGAGTAACGCAATTCAGTGATTTTGTGTTGTGTTGCGTTACTCTGGATTTATAAAGCCACTCTGGGCCATGCAAGGTGGCCTTGCGTAGCTTGATAAATCACATTTAAAGGGTTGTGGTGCAACAGTGACAAAACCCCTTGAAAAATATGGCCCTAATTTTTCATTAGTTGGCTGACAATTACGGGCAGGGATGTAAGGTTAGGTTAGGTTGCACAGATACCTAGGACCGCTATATTAGAAGGTTCTGCATATCAGACATAGGGACCTGAATTGTGAATGCTTCACAACAGGCAATCACTGGATAGCGGTCTAGTGTCCTGAGATAGAATGGCAACGTGGAATGCACGTGGAATATTGAGGAGAAACCTGGTGGTCGCATTCTGCGATATTTGCAGTCGATTGAGGAGGGAAATTAATAAGCCAAGATACAGGGCATTTCTGTAGTCTAGACGGGAGGTTATCGGAGATTGAAGTACTGTCTTTCGGGTTGGTACTGGCAGAAGAGGTATGCATTTTCAAGCAAAGCAGGAATTCACCAATCTGGCTGGAAAAGGAAAGCTAGTCTTTGAACCAAAATTCTAAATTGTGTACCACAGAGGGGGGTGCTAGTATTTTCCCAATCTGATCTGGCCACTAGCTGGGTGACCAGGTGGTGAAAAAGGTGGTTTTCTCCCCAATCAGCTTAAGGCAACTGTTAGACATCCAGGTACTACCAGCCTTCATGCATTCCTTAAATCTTGCTGTATGTCTGCCGCATTATTACAACTAGATACAATAACTTGGTTATCATCGGCACACAAGGCCGGACTGCCCGTACCGGGCATCGGGCAGTTCCCCGGGAGACTGGAAGGGTGGGTGACTGGTTTTGTTAGTGGGGGGCTGGTTTTGTAGTGGGGCAGTAGTTTTAAAAGCATTGCACAGTTACTTGTAATTCCAGCTGTTTTCAGGCAACAATAAAACTTAACAAGTGATTAATGGACCTGCTGGAGAGAGACAGGAGTTTTGTCTAGTAGTAGTTTTGGCTCAGCTAAGGTAGCGCAGAGGGTTAATATGCCTGCTGCAAAGAACGTGTTCCATGCATATCAAAGAACAATATTTTATGTGCATAGCTCAGTGCGTTACTGCTTTTGTCACAGAGATTCTTTTGTTACTGTGCAGTTTATAAGTTACAACCGTAATCTAGCACAGTGAGCTATGAAATGCCATCAAAGAGCGGCATGCAAACTGCATGGTACAGGTTACAAAAGTTATGTTTTTTCCTAGTATTTCATTATGCTGATGTTGCTTAAAAGGTTTGCTCGGGTAGAAATAAATTCTTATTATTAAAGTCAACACTAACCACTGTGTTATGCTCTGAATCCTGAGTTTGGCCATCTCCACACCAAGCACTCTTGAAAAGTGCCAGTATGGATGGCATGTGAATCCTACATCCTTGTAGTCCCCTTTGCTTTATGTAACATTTTCTATATACTGATGTGCACATGTATGATTCATTGTCTCTATTTGTATGTGATATAAAGTGCTCTGACACCCTACATTGGTATGAGAGGCGCTATAAAACAAATGAAATACATGTGAGATAGGAGCTATGGAGAGATGAGAGGCATTGTTGGAGGGTGATAGTGAGGGGATCATTGAAAAGCCCCAACAAAGATTGCTGATCCTCGTGGTCATCATTTACTATGCTTTAAAGGCTAATACAATTGAATATATAATGAAAGATGTGTTGTAGATTGCACCATTTTTCCCCAACTTTTCTTGGGGAAGAACCCTCCCAAGCCCAGTGGTAGTGGTCAGGCTCGCTCGCTGTGCTCACTCGCTATGCACTGTACGGAGGCTGGTCTACCAAAATTTGCCAGGGCTGCTTTGGGTTCCTGGCACAGCCCTGTCGGCACAGTAGAATATTTCCAGTCCAAATGGGTGGACAGAAGCACCAATGGGGGGCATATAGACATTAAAAGGGTGAGGCTAAGAGGTGCCCTGGGCACCCCTTGTTGTCATGGAGTCAGATCAGAACGATACAGGGTAAGAAATACAAACTAGCATAGGTTTGACAGAAAAAATACAAACCATTTCAGGGCAGACTGGCATATGCCGAAATCTGTGGCAGACCTGAGTCAAAGGCTGGCAAGAGGTCCAAGTGGATCAGGGCAGCAAACCTGAGTCAAAGCCTGCTAATAGGTCCAAGAAGAACAGGGCAGCAGAGATCAGAAACCTCCAGGATGTTTCTGAGGTTTTTGGAAATGTCATTAAGGCGGTTTTGGTGCTGTATGAGGGCTTTCATGATGATTGGGCTAAATCATGAAGTCAATTGAATTCCAGGTAATCTAAATGGATCTCCATGGCTTTTGCTAGAAAGGAAAGTAGAGAGAGGGGCCGAGAGAAGGGACAATAGTTGGCTATTGTATTGGGACCAAATGATGATTTCTTAAAGAGAGGTATAATGGTATATATTTTTCCAGATGTTGGACACTGTGGTGGTGTGTATAGAAAGACTGATTAATTCAGTTAAGTGTGGGCAAATGAAGGAACACCGATTTTAATGCTAGAGGGAGGACAGAGTTATGCTACCTGTTATGGTGATAGGCAGAACATTTGAGAGAGTTCAACCCAGAGGTGAGTAGAGTTTGGATTTAACATCTAAGGGTTAGAGAGTATCAAAATTTGAGTAAATTGCAGTAATCGTTTCTTGAAAGAAAATGGCAAGATTGTTTCAGGTTTCAGGAGATAATCAAATGGTATCATAAGTGGCTTTGGGCTCTACAAATGATTGAACCACAGAGAATATCTCTTTGGATGCATTAGCAGCCGCTTCGATCTCAGAAGTTGGATAGGCGGCATGAGCAATGTGGATGGCATCTTGATAAGATTACTTTTTTCGTTAATTCTTTTTCATTGAAGAATCATAAAGCAATAATAGAAAAGGAAAAAGTAACACATTGCAGAGGAACTTATACATCAGAATTATTGCGAGTTTTGAGAAAAAATCATTTTTGTACTGTGGATCCTGATCATTTTTTATAAAAAGAAGAGGAATGGAGGAATAAGAAGTAAGACAGGAAAAAGAAAAGGGGAAAGAAAAAGGAAAGGAAGACAAAAAGAAAGGGAGAAATATTCAATTAAGGTAATGATGAGTGGGAAGAGAGATAAGTAGTAAAAGGTAACTGGTACACATCTGATTTATTCCTCTGGTGTAACGTTGGTGAGGAGAAAGTATGAATTCTGTGTTCATCACATATAACATTCTACTGTGTTAACTCTGATAGTTTAGACGTATCTTTCAAACAAGAGAGTATAACTTTGAAAGCAAGTGCAATAAAAAGATCAAACAGTAAAGTTTTGGGGTAGAAATCAAGTTCAGACATCAGAGATCCTAAGAATTGGAATGCTAACAATATATTACACTTGAATATCTTTAAACATTTAGGCCAAAGAGATTTCCTAAACTTAAATACATAAGGACCATAATATAATAAATGGCTTAAAGTACCATTGCATTCGGAACAGGACCAACATAGTGGAGAAGCAGATGAATTAAATCTAGAAAGACATTCTGGGGTAATAACAGCTCATTGTAAATAAAAAATAAAGAATGTGTAATTCGCACAGCTTTGGATGTGTTGAATGTTTCAAGTCAGAGTTTGTCCCAGAAATGAACAGAGAATGATATGGAAAGGTTAGTTTCCCACAATAGTTCAATAGAGTTTTTGGTACGGGCAGAAGTTGGTGATAATAAAGTTTTATATATACTAGCAGCTTTAGGAATAGATTCTTGTGAAATAATATCCAAAGGTGTAAGAGGGTGAAGTGGAACTTGGAGAGGAGGAAATTTATGAATAAGTAAAAAGAATGTAGAGCAGAAGATATTATTTCATATTCCATTAAAAAGAACTAGGTAAACGGTATTGTATTTGTAGTTGGAGAAAGGGTATAACAGAATTATTTCTCATCAATTGGTGAACAAACATAATGTTTTTCTCCTTCCAGTGTTTGAAATAAAAAGATTTGTGATGAAATTTGAGGAATTTATTATAGCAAAGAGAGGACTATAGAAAACATTGTTGAAAATCGAGACCAGTCAAAAATATTGTACGAGACAAATGCTGGGAATATTTTAAAATAGGATTTTAGGAGCTTAAAGAAAAATTAGACATATAAATGATGTCTCTAAATGAGAAGCCATTTAGCAAGGATCGTTCAAATTTAATCCATCATGGGATGGGTGAGTCTTGAAAATCATTAGTCAGAGAATAAAATTGTCAATTTAAAAAAGCAGAGTGATAAAGCTTAAAATCAGGGAAGCGTAACTCCCTCTTCACTCTTTGGACGTTCAAGCTTGAATAGGGCAATACAGGGATGTTTATTGATCTAGGGGAATTTTGTACAAATTGAGTTAATTTGTGAAAAATAATAATTAGGGATCTTGAAGGGTAACATAGAACTTATATAAAGGACAGGCAGTACAATTATCATTTTGACAGTATCTAGTCTTCCACACCAAGATAAATGCAGAGGAGACCAAGAAGAAAGTAATGTTTGTACTTTCAGTTTTAAAGTAGGGGTGGGCAGAACTCGCAAGTTGTACTCTGCGGAACTACGCAGAGTCACATAAAAACTCTGCACGATTCCGTGGAGTTCCTCCCACATCTAGGAATACGTTTTGCCACTGCCGGGTTAAGACTTGTAAATTGCAGTTCTCTGTGGTACTTAACGAGACACTGCCTGCACTTTTTATCGTATCTGTATTTCACATTCCGCTATTGTGAGCTGTCCGAGGAAGCTGTTGGCAGTAGTGTGCGTGTCGTGTAGCAGCCTGGTTTGTGCATCTCTTGTGTCATTTCTTCTTTTCTCTGGAATCTGCGTGAAGGTGCGGGGTGGGGTGGAGTGGGAGAGGGTGGGAACTGAGGTTTCTGGTCCCTCTTCTAGATGCAGGTACCCCATGCAGGTTCTGAGTGGGGTTCAGATTTCAGCAGCGGTGATCTTGAAGGGAGTGCATGCGAACTGTACGCTCCTCTGGCTGTTAAGACTCACACCTCTTTAAATAAGGTATGTACCGCCTCAAAATGCAGCAGGTATTTTCAAATACAATATGTTAATTGGCTGTGTATGTTTTTTACAAGTAATTAAATGTCATTATATCTTTTAATAAGAACTTTGGATGTGTGTGCTGCAGTGTGATTCTGGATGGTAGCCGTGGTTCTGAGCGGTGTGTTACTCTATTTGCCAATGGGCATTTTGTTGTTAGCAACAGCCTGCATCATTATCCATCTGGTCTCTCTGCCTGTGTCGCTTCCCCATTGGTTGTTCCTCTCTGAGGTGAGAAAATCAGTTGGGATACAATTCACAGGCATGACCCACCACATTGTTCCTCACAAACAGCGCTCGTGAACGGAAGATCTCCAGCGGGCAGCTCGACTGTATTCAGCTGACACAGTATCAATGTAAAGGGAATGCAAAGTGGGTGTAGCTGGGTTGCAGGTTTAGCGGATACATTCTTCAGCACAAGTGGTTCATTTGTAATGAATAATTAGGTAAGTAGTGCAGGGAACAAATGTTTTTCCCAGGAGCCCACCTCTGGTGCTGTCAAAATCTGGAGTTGCCAAACATCAAACCTGTCAGCCCTGCTTCCACCCCATGTCTCTTTCTTTCACCACAGTACACTACCATTCGCTTTACCCCACTCACAAAACACTTTTTCCTTCCTATTTTCTCCCCTGGCTACAGTATCCTCTATTTCCCTTCCTAGTCTGTCTCCCTTTCTGCCTTTCTCTGTCATCCTCTGCTTCTAAGTCTGATGATGACCTGGGCACAAAACTTTATCATGTACAAGTTGCATTAACAGTTAACACTGGCACAAGCACTCATAAAAATGCGTTAAGGAAGCATGCACTTGACAAAAGAGAAAAGGTGTGATGTAGGTGCCTTGTGCCCAGAAAAATCTCAATATCACTCAGGTGCAAGGATACGCCAAGTTATTATAATAGACATGAGCAAAGAGCAGGGAACCCCAAGGAGGACTTACTTGGGAGATGAGCAGAGTGGCAGCTTTCGTTATCATAGCGGGAGCTGTGGGAGCCGCACCTTTGCCTCCATGCCACAGCTGCTGACTGGAGGAGAGAGCATGGCAGGTGAGCAGCCTGAGTCACTCAGGAGCACACACCTCTGAACAGGGCTCCAAGTGGGTCCTCCCGCAGGGCGAAATGCACACTTACCAAGCCGTACTACTCAAGGGCAGGGAATGCTCGCAGTCCCCTCATGAATGACACAGTATAACTTTTCAGAGTGAAGTGCATTATCTCACGGTGCAGTGCAACCACTCATGGTGCAGTGTATCATTCTTTTCATGGCACGGAGTGTCTTTTATGAGAGAGCTTCGTCTGTGACTTCCCACTCATCCGCATTCGGCTGCCACTGTCCTTTGGCTGCCTTATGTTCAAAAATAATGCTTTAGAACTATTCTACAGCCTCAAGTGCCGGCTATCATGTGGCTGGGAAACACTTTCCGGAGCAGCGAGGGTGTGTTTTTTCTGTTCCATCGCTATGATTGCTTGAGGTGCAGAAGCACTGAGGGGAAAGAATCTTTGGGCGGGTCTTTTGTACTTGCGAATCTCAGGGCTTGAACAGAAAATACAGCCACAACATCCACCTAGTCCCGTCCTAAGCTTGTCATTCAGTTCAAAATGAGGGATGGGCGATAAACTTCGCACCGTGGCGGTCGGCTGAGTTTTTGATGAATGAGTAGCAAAACTCTGCGAACTCCACCGGTGGAGCAGAGTTTTCTGCCCACCCCTATTTTAAAGTAGTAAAGTTATGGTTGAATGTGCTGGGGATCGTAGGAGAAAACCAAACACCAAGGTATTTAATCTTGGAGGGGCACCATGTAAAATTTGTTAGGAAACATATATTGATAGGAAAATGAATTTAATGGTAACATTTCAGTTTTGGAAAAGTTAAGTTCATATCAAGAGATATTAGAATACACATTGGTTTCTTGTAAAAAAGGATCTAAAGAGGTCAAGGGATTGGACATGTAAATAAGAACATCATCAGCATAAGCTGATAGCTTAATCTCTACGGAGTTGTATTTGACCCTGGAGATAAATGTATTGCAACAAATATGTTCAAGGGATGGTTCTAGACAAAGAGCAAAAAGCAAAGGGGATGGGGTAACCTTGCCTGGTACCTCTATGTGAAGAAAAATAGGGAGGTGGGATGAAGACTGACAAAAACACTGGCACGAGGATCAGAGTATAATAATGTTATGAATGAAATAAATTTTGGAGCAAAGTCAAACCATTGACGAGTGGTGAATATGAAGTGCCAGTTAATACGGTCAAATGCTTTTCCAGCATCCAGAGACAGGGCTGCAAGAGGTGCATTATGTTTCTTATCTAACGCATTATCTGCATCAAGTCTGCCCTTAATGAAACCGGATTGTTCATGTTTTACAAGAAGGGGTACAACAGTTTCTAGGTGGGATTTAAGAACTTTGGCAAACATTTTGCAATCATAATTAATCAGTGAAATAGGACGATAGTTTTTACAAAGAATGGGGTCTTTATCTGGGTTGGGGATAATAACAATCAAAGCTTTCAATAAAGAGCCACTAGTTTTTGAGTCCAGTAGAAAGGAGTTAAAGAGCTCTAATAATTAAGGGAAATCTTTTGTTTAAAAAAAAAAAAGAAATTAATTGAATAGAAACTCCACGTAAGGCCAGGTGCCCTGGCTGTTTGTTGGGTCTAGATGGCATCAATAATTCTTGAAGGGTAATGTTAGCTTCTAATTCATTGAAAATGTTGTAATGGGAAGGAGGTTTAGGAAGACCACTAAACAATGTTTGTATATTATGTTCTGATGGGATGGTATCATCTGTATATAATGTTTTGTTATATAATTGGAAGGCATTGGAGATATCAGTCATAAATTGCTGTGGCATTATTAAATTCATTGCAGATTGGACCAATATTTTTATGTTCTGTTTTAATTTTTAAGTAATTAGCCAATATTTTTCCAGCCTCAATCTGACCTCCATGGAATTTAGATTTGACTTTAAGAAAGGTGCTGCATGCATCAGTGGAAGCAAAATTGTTACGGTTAGATTTAGCAGTAATTAATTCATGTAATACAGAGGAAGACTTAGATGTAAAGTAAGTATGTTCAATTGTTTAATTTGCTGAAGTAATGTAAGATATTGAAAAGTTAACCTCTTTTTCCTTTTAGCAGAGTAAGCTATGGTGAAAGCCTAAAAACAAGCTTTAAAAGCATCCCAATTATCAGGAATAGATGTATCTTCAGGTTGGTTAGTTTGAAAAACTTCCAGAATAAAAGCAGTGGCTTCTGTTATAAAGATTTTATCAGATAGAAGGTAATTATTAATTATCCAACAACTTTTTTTCAGTGAAAAATAAATCAAAGGAGGACAAAACAGGTGCATGATCAGAAATAAAAATGGAACCTATTTCTGTTGATTGCATAGAAGCGAGTAAGCGTTTTGTAACTAAAATATTATCAATTCAGGATATGGTATGAACATTAGAAAAACACGTAAACTCATATGTACCAGGGTTGCAAGTTTTCCAAAGATCAAATAGTGGACGAGAGGCAATGGCAGATTGGAATGCCTTATGAGACTTGTCAGGATTACATTTGCATTTGGATTTTCTATGCGTACAGGGTTCTTACCATTGATTAAAATCATCTGCCACAATAATGTTGAGATTACCAATAGTAGCAAGTTTTACATTAAAAGTGTGCTAGAAATCAGGATAGGGCTTAACTGGGCCAGAGATATTGAACATGGAGACATGTTTATTATGAATAATGTCATTAACGAAGACCCATCGTCCACTAGTATCACATTAATTTGATAAAAGCTGTATTTTCAACATTTTATGACAAAAAATAGCAACACTAGCTTTGTGATTAATAGCTGGAGAAAAAAAGACCTGACCAACTCATTGTTGTTTTAATTTAAGCAATTCAACATCATTACAGTGAGTTTCCTGGAGGAAGGCGATGTGAGAATTAAGAGAGTGAGAAAAAATAAAATGTGTTGAAAAAAGCCATGTAATTACTAAACATGGAAAAGGAAAGATAATATGCGCAAATCAGAGTTCTTAAGACTCCTGAATATTGGTGTTCATATCATGTCGTGAGATAGTTTGAAGAAACTATTTTAATTTGACAGCGTTGTCAAAGGATCATGAGGTACCTTCATAAGTGATTTTGCATATGCAAGAATGAAGGATGCTGTAGCGAACGTTCAACTTTCTCATGTGAGGACACAGGGAAAGGAATTCCTTTCATCTGACATTAGTCGCATTGGAGAGATTGTGAAAGATGAATATATTGTGATCGGAGCAGACAAGACAATGTTTTTTCTTGGCAGCTTTCAAGACACGCAGAAGTTCAGTGAATTCTAGAAATCGCAAACTGATGTCTTGAGGTCTGGAAGAGTGAGGATGAGGGGGACCAAGGTGATGTGCTCATTAAATTTTAAGAGGAGGAATATTAGGAAGTCCGAGAAGATCTGGGAGAAATTTCTTCAGGAATGCAAGGAGATCAGGTCCCTCAAGGGTGAAGGATATTCCATCTATTTCTGTTTTCAAGATCCTCTGTATGTAGTTTGAGTTTCAGGATTTCTCGTTCAAGAACATTAATTTTAGTAGCTACATCTTGAAAATTACTAACAGGTTGCTCCATTTTGACCATTTTGCCCTCCATAATAATCCAGTGGTCCTCAATTTGTTGACGTTTTTCATTAGTAGCACACATGAAAGGTTTTAGCCCCCTCCCCATATTGAAGATAATATCCAAGACTGAATTGTGAGAGAGGATCATTTTTTGCCCTTTTTAGACTTTTTGATAGAAGAGGTGGCTTTAGTAGTGGCAAGCAGAGAACTAGCCATTTTTACGCAGTATATAGAATGATGTGGAATTGCCTGGAAGGGTTTTGTCCTGCCCATACAAGGTGGTAATGATGCAAGCGGAAAATAAGGTTCAAGTAAGCGGAAAATAAGGGAAGTAGAACTTAGTGCGGCAATCTCTAAGTGTATGTATCATTAAGGTACATTTCTCAGAGTTCTGTATCACAAATGTAGAGTATTCTATGAGGAATATGGGGGGAAAATAACTCAGAAGAAACTCACAGCATTGTATTGGGTGTTAGGAAGAACCTCATGATAAATAGTCACATTGAAAGTGCAGGCTTAAGAAGGCTGTTTATTGCTTGAGGCATTCCTGATTTTCTTCAAAAATTTAAATGTGGGTGGCGTGGTAACAAAATGGCAGCTGCTTGCAATTTATGGAAAGTCGCCAGAGTGGCACTGGAAAAGAGGGAGTCTACCACAAGCTTTAAATTTAGAGTATTTGTTCACTGGTTCCAAAGGATACGGACATTATAATCTGCCCTGACTGCAGTGGTACTTAACAGCAGGAAGCAAACTGAGTGAGTGGCACACTGCTAAAATGGCAGCTGCTCCTGAATGACAGAACTCACCGCTGTGGCACGGAGGCACTCAGGAGGCTCCATGGAGAACACTCTTTAGATTGAAACAATGCGGGGTTTAAGAGGAGCACAAAGGCATGACTAGAGTAAATATGTGCAAACTAAAGTCAGCTTTTGAAGTCTTGGAGATCCAAGTCGCTTCAGTGCTCATGGGTCCTCCACCATTTTGTCTGCCATATTGATAAGATTTGATGGCAACTTTGTAAGTAGACTTAGCCGAAATTGCATAAGTGTATCTCCACTTCTGTACCAGTGCTTTAGATTGCGGGGAAACATACTTGATGACATCATTATGTATGACCAAGGCAGTATAACTCAGTACCTAAAAAATTAAACTTTAATACAAAACATACCGTCACTTGACACAGCAATATTAATGTAAGCAGGCTCCATACTAATGTGAAATTGTTCTGGAACTAGGAATAATTATTCCACTACCAAATTGAATAAGATTACAAAGTCTGGATTTCAACTTGCAGCTGTAGTTTGATGAAAGTGATGCACATGGAAAGGTCTATTATGACCATTGTGAACGAAGCAGGGTATGCCATGTGGCATTGGAACAGGGGACGTGTGAGTTGGCTGAAGTCATACCATCAACTTTCAGCTGTAAGAAACTGGGTTACTGGTTGACTGCGCTGTGAGCCCTGGTCAAGCAGCAACCACAATCCTTGTCAGCATAAGGCACAAGCAAACCCCAAGTTTAACCTGTGCCAAACCCCCTTGTAGCTTGGCACAGAGCACTCAATATCAACTTAGAGGCAATGTGTAAAGTATTTGTGCATCACTTCTAATAGTAAAACAGTGAAAACACAACACACAAAATCCCATGCCAGGTTAGACAAATAGAGCACAATTTAATTAATACAAAAACAACAAAACAACAAAAACTCATTCAGTAGAACTAGAGTTATGAATTTTCAAAGAATAAAGTGTAAAATAGCACCTAAAAGCAGAAAGGGCAACCGCGCAATCTGGTCGTGCTTGACCGGATCAAAAGTTCAGGCCAACCATAAAATGAAATTAAATGAGATACCAGCATTTGTAAAGCGCACAGCTACCTCCGGAGAGGTGTCCCAGCGCTGGTGGCCGTCGGGAAGATTAAGCGAGCTATTGCCCAGAGTCACAAGGTGCTGGGTTAACCTGCCTCCGGTGCCGGGGATCGAACCGTGAGCCCCCGTGTTCCAGGATCAGCCACCCTGGCCGCTACCATGATGGAGTGCAGGTCGGATAAAGTCCCAGGTTAGTCCCTCTCACAGCTTATCTTCTCAAGTTGTGTGTTGAGTCCCGTTCATGTTGGAGGGGGCTACGAGGAGCAAGGAGAGCCGCCGGACGATGTTGGTGTGGTGTGAAGAGAAGACTGGGCATGGTGGACGGGCGAGCTGGAGCTTCGCCCTGACGGTCCCCATGGACGGTTGATGCTGCCGTCACCACAGCAGGGCAGCAGTTCCTTTAGAGCAGCAGTCAAGCAAAGTGGCAGTCATTGTAGCCACACCAGTCCTTATTCCTGAACTTTCTACATACAGGTCCAAAAGTGTACTGAAGAGTTGGTGTCTGAGGTCCCTTTTTATACCCTGGTACCCTGGTTCTGGAAGGTGGGTGAAGCTTCTAGATAGTGTCTTTAAAGTGCATGGAATCTCCTGCCTCCCCTGCCCTGGCTTCAAGCTGGCTGCAGTACCAATTTTGGGTTTTTAGGTCCTTTGTGTGAAGGCAGAGCATAGGCTATTCAGTTGCAAGTGGGGCTGTTTCTCACCTCCGCCCCCATCCTGTCAGCAGATGGCCCATCAAGGGACACCTAAACCCTCTATTGTGTGACTCTCTGGGAGGAATTCACAAAGTCTAACTCTCAGTTATACCCGGTCATGTGACCCAGGACAACAAACAAGGATTTAGCCTTTCCCATTTGGAAATTACACTTATATAATGTAATAAGGTAACTCCAATGTTATTCTATGGGAGAGGTAAGCCTTGCAGTAGTGAAAAAAACAAATTAAAGATGTTTTCACTTCCAGGACATGTAAAACCTAAAAGTACATGTCCTGCATTTTAAATACATTGCACCCTTCCCTCTTGGCTGTCCCGGACCTACCCTAGGGTTGACTTATATGTAGTAAAAAGGACGTTTTGGGCCTGGCAAAGGTCTGTTTTGCCAGGTCGACATAGTAGTTAAAAACTGCACCCATACAGGCTGCAATGTTTAAATGTTTAAAAT
The DNA here is from genome assembly GCA_963921515.1 of Calotriton arnoldi. Classification (NCBI taxonomy): domain Eukaryota; kingdom Metazoa; phylum Chordata; class Amphibia; order Caudata; family Salamandridae; genus Calotriton; species Calotriton arnoldi. Next base: position 1,685,657 of record CAWUFW010003540.1, on the reverse strand, counting down.
GCTTCTTGAGTGGGTGGTACAATCAGTGTTAAAGGCCCACTAGTAGTTTTTAACTTAAAGGCCCTGGGCACAGTTAGTGCCACTTTACTGGGGACTTACAGGTAAATTAAATATGCCAATTTGGGTCTAAGCCAATCTAACATGTTTTAAGGAAAGAGCACAAGCCCTTTAGCACTGGTTAGCAGTGGTAAAGTGCACAGAGTCCTAAGGCCAACAAAAAACAAATTCAGCAAAAATAGGAGGGGGAACGCAAAAAGTTTGGGGATGGCCCTGCAGAAAGGGCCAGGTCCAACATCAGCCCTGCGTGGTTTGCAGTAAAACCTTTGTGAGGAAAAATCCGATTGAAAAAATGTTCTGTCAAAAATGTCATTGGCTGAAAAAATAAAATGAAAAAAGTTGTGTGTGCAAAAAAATGGCAAATGGCATGCCTTATAGGGTAGATAAAGTGTATTGGGGAGCAGGGACAAGGGGGATATCCCCCAGCTAAAGCAGAAAGGAGCATTTACGGTGAAATATAGAACAGGGTGAGGTAATAGTAATGGGGTTTTATCATCCAGGGGGATATCAATCAATCAATCAATCAGGGGCATTGTAAGCGCGCTACTTACCCGTGAGGGTCTCAAGGCGCTGGGGGGGACGTGGGGGGTGGGGTCCGCAGATCTGTTAGCCGAAGAGCCAGGTCTTGAGAGTCTTCCTGAAGGTGTTCAGGGAGGGGGCACGTCTGATGTCTGCCGGTAGCTTGTTCCAGGTCTTGGCTGCAATGTGAGAGAAGGATCTTCCGCCTGCTCTGGCTCTGTGTATGCACGGGGTTTCGGCCAGTGCGAGGTTGGAAGATTGGAGGTTTCTTTTGGGTACGTGGAAGTTGATTCTGTCGTTGAGGTATTTGGGTCCGTTGTTGTGTGGGCATTTGTAGGCGTGAGTGAGGATTTTGAAGGCGATTCTTTTCTCCACGGGGAGCCAGTGGAGTCTTTGTAGGTGTTTGCTGATGTGTTCGTGCCGGGGGATGCCGAGGATGAGTCTGGCAGCGGTGTTCTGTATTGTCTAGAGTTTGCGGAGTAGGGACTTGTTGATGCCGGCGTAGAGTGCGTTTCCATAGTCCAGTCTGCTGGTGATGAGTGCGTGGGTGACTGTCTTCCTTGACTCAGAGGGGATCCATTTGAAGGTCTTGCAAAGGATGCGGAGGGTGTTGAAGCAGCTGGAGGTGATGGCGTTGACCTGTCGGTTCATGGTGAGTGATGAGTCGAGTACAATGCAGAGGTTTCTGGTGTGGTCTGAGAGGGTAGGTGGGCTTCCGAGGGCGGGTGGTCGGCCACCAAGTGTTGTCCCATGCTGAAGGGGTGGTTCCAAGGATGAGGACTTCTGTTTTCTTGGCGCTGAGCTTCAGGCAGCTGTTGGCCATCCAGACTGTGACGTCTTGCATTCCTTTCTGGAAGTTGAGTTTGGTGGTGGTGGGGTCTCTGGTGAGGGAGAGGATGAGCTGGGTGTCGTCAGCGTAGGATACGATGTTGAGGCCGTGTGTCGGACGATGGCTGCAAGGGGGGTCATGTAGATGTTGAAGAGGGTTGGGCTCAGTGATGATCCCTGTGGGACTCCGCAGGTGATTTTCGTGGGATCGGAGAGGAAGGGTGGTAGTCTGATTCTTTGGCTTCTTCCGGTAGTAAGGGGTTTTTAAGATACAGGCGATTAGTAAGCGGTTTTAGGATTCAGGGAAGGGTAGCAGGAAAGGGTATGTATGGTTCCTGAATTGGTAACATTAAGGGGTAGTAAGGTTTCTTTTTGGGTTCAGTGAAGAGTAGCATTAAGAAGTAGTAAAAGATTTTGGGGCTTATTTACAAGCCCCTTGTGCCACCAGTGTGTCACTTTTAACATGGAAAAAGTGACGTACTGGCGGCACAAGGGGCTTGAAAATAAGCCCCTTTAGGTTTCAGAGAAGGGTTGTGTTAATTGGTAATGAGGTCGTTTTAGGGTTCAGGCAATGATAGCGTTGCGGAGTAGTTAGAGGTTCATAGGATTCATGGATTGGTAGCCTCAAGGCGTAGTTAGGCGATTTAAGGTTTACTGAAAGTTAGCAATATGGGTAGAAAGTGTTTGTGGGGGGTTCTAGGGTTCCGAAAAAGGTATCATTAAGGAGACATTTTGGATTTTAAGGGTTCAGAGATGGGAAGCATCAAGGGGTACTAAGGTACATCTACATAAATTAAAGAATGCATGTAATAAAAACTACTTCTAAAATACTACGGGTGGGTGGAGTTTGCAGAGTCCCAATACGAGGAATTCTTCAGAGTCACAAAAAAACTCTGCTGCGCTACATGGAATTCCGCGTTCGGACGGAGTTTGCTGGCGCACCCGCTCGCGTTGCGTTGGGTACTCGGAGTGCGTCCGTGCGCTCCAAAATCGCACAGGAACGGCGCTTCTTAGTCTTGAGTGTGATCGTGCTCTAAATCACGCGCGAACAGTACCCAGCGTTCTGCATGGGTGCTGCCATCTTGTTTTTCTGCTCTGGTGCTGGGCCTAATTTTTAATCTGTTGTTAATCTTTGTCATCCTCCTCCTTTATCACTTTTCGACCCCGAATTTTTACTTTTTACGATAGTGTGCGTCTTTGTGTATTTTTATGTTTTTCCTTACATTTTTCCGTGTTTTTGTGACTTTTTGACTTATTTCCCCATACTTCTTTCTTTATTTCTTTCTTCTTTACTTTCCCTTCCTTTCCCATCTTAGTTTATTTGATTTCCTCACCGAGCGCCATGGCAGATGGGCTCCAATGTGGGTGTTGCCGCCGCCCGAGTGTCCATCCCAGGGGATCTTTGTAGAGGAGGAGATGGCAGCACTAGTTTTTTTGTGCCGCGCCACCTCCCTTGTATGCTGGCAGCAGGTAGCAGGCCCAGTAGTGGCTACTCCCTGCAGAAGCATCGCCAGCGGGGGCCATGCGCCGGTGTGTGCGGCTCCACAGTGAGGTTCAGCACACCACCCAGCAGATGAGGCACCCCTGGGCCGACATTCTCAACAGGGAGCAGGACCTGCTATGCATTGAGATTCCGGGGCTCGGTGAGTATTAATTATTTGTTGTGTTTGTGTTCTACAATGCTAAAAAAAAATCCGAATAGCATGCTGCTGACACTCAGGGGTAAGTTATGTGTTTAGTAGAGTTTACGCTGGTATATTTTTATTATTATTGTGTGATCCAGTTTTTAGTTTCTGCTAGGCAGGTGCTGCTACCTAATCACATTCATCAGGCGCTCGCTTTGGCTGATTAATAAAGAAGCCATTGTAGACTGTTTCTTCTGTCACTATAGTGAATCACTGAGTAGCGCATTCTCTCTGTGACTTTGTTTATGTAGCTCGTACACTTCAAGGTTATTTATTTAATTGAATTCACAGCGATGATGTGAAGTATGCATCTATGCATTGCAAAAAAAGGAGAGTGAGTTGGCTCATCAAGGGTGTTGAGAAATGGGAATAGACTAAAATCAAATATCATTAACTGCAATAAGTAGTTTTTGTTAAGGAGATTTGGAATATGGATTTAGCGCCAGTCGATAGACTCGAGTTGAAAGAAACTACTAGTATTATAGGTGATCTGTTTTAGTGACTGCGTTTGCTTTTCATAAAACATTTTGTGGAGATTATTATCAGAATCACTAATCTATTTTTATTTATCTTCTTTATTTCTTTCATCAGCACCTAAAGAGGAAGAAGAGGAACGATTTGGAGGGTCCGGGCAAGCTGGTAAGCCGGGGCCGACCACCTGCGCCACTGCAGAGGGCTCTGCAAGTCCCAGTAAGTCCTTTTATGATTGTTGTGGAATTCTTAGAGCAGAACGGACCGTAGAATCTTGGGGTATATTTTGTCCATTGGAATGTTGGTGCTATCTATCGTGAGTCAGGAAGATTCAGATAGCAGATAGCAGGTCCAAGTAAGCTAGTATTTTAAAATAAAAAAATCACCATGTATGTTTGTTCTGAAGGCTTTCCTTTTCCTGCTTATGCCTTGCTCTAACACAGTTCAGTTGATGAGACAGTGGCCATGGTCATCATGGACCACCTCCCCCCCCCTCAGAGTAGTGTGCTGCTACCCATTCATTTATTGTTACAGTACACCACCAGTTTCTAATGACAGTGCAGCAAGGCTGGAAAAAATGTATGAGTTCCCACGCGAATAGAATTTGCCACCCAAACCCATAGGTTTTTCATTGAGCGTTATTCCATGCCTGGCTTGTCTAACTTTGTGAACCAACCAATCAAATGCCCAGAGTGATATTTGGAAAATACGTTCTAACTGAGCTCTAGTCCTGCATTGCTGTTGTATTTGGGGTTGCGTATCTGGGATCTAAATAAAACTATGTGTATTATTTATATTCTAGCCACACAGAACATCGGTGATGCCGGCTCCAGTGTGGCTGCAGGAGGAGACGGCGACAGCTCACTTCTTGTAGGGGGAGAAGCGGCTGCAGGGACGGGCACTGGTAAGTCTCTTGCAATTACTATGCTCACTAGCTATTGCCATGGCTTCGCTCATCATTGTCATCAAAAATGACTGTGAGGTGAAACTCCCCCCCAGCTTTACCAGCCACAGCGGTGGTTGAGTTCTTAAGGACTCTTCTATCTGCAAATGCAGGAAAATCTCACATAATGCACTTTGATGGCTTGAGGGAGACATGAAAGAACAGAAGGCAACTTAAAAGAAAGGAAATGGTATAAGAGTGAAAGGGTGGGTGGGCCATTCTTGGCATGTGCCACATTTAATCACGCGATACCCATGTGAAGTGATTCCAGAACATATATCATGGTTTCCCATAACAAATTAATTTACACTTGTTCAGAAGTTTCCCTTGTGAATTGAACCGCGAGTAAATAAGCCAAAGATGATGAATCGATGATCAGTGTAGTGGCCCCTCTAATATATAGAAAACAGCTCTACCCTACCTGTCTAATCTCTCTACCCTACCACCTGCAGTAGAGAAAATCAAGTTCCCTTTCATTGGTTCTTTCCCAGCACAGGAATTTGTTGGGAAACGTGGTGGCGGGTACAGCCACAGAGTAAAGTGGGAGTAAGTGCATGATTTGATATCAAGTTTGGCATAGGATACACAGTGACGAATGTGCCAAATAAAATCTATATAATCCATTCCTTTACCTGTAGTGCAGTCCATTACATTCATTTTCCTCAACGTCTACTTATGGCAGACCGGATAATATATTAAAATCCACATTTCATACATGAGGTGTGTGACTGACGTAGTATCTTATTTATTATTCATCATCCTCTTTGGAGACAGGGTAGAAAGAGAAATGCATTTGGCGGAGAGCAGGGTCATTGGAATTATATAATTGTCAACTACAGCTGCAGCCAGTAGCAAACTAGCAGAGGCGCTGGCTAGCAATGAGCATGGCTTCATTATTTTACCACCACACACAACTAGTACCTTATAATAGTGCATAATGCCGTACTCATCAATGAGAAGTCATTTTTTTTCCAGCTGGTGGTCCTGGAAGAGGAGGAGGAGAAGATCAATGCTCAGCTTCCAGCCCCCCTCAGCCTCTAGCCTCCTAGCCATCCCATCGTCGGCGCCTCCATCAGCCAACTGCTGCCACCCCCCACCAAAATGGCAACAGGCCATTGGTGCGCCGCATCCTGCAGCGGCTGGACACTATTGAGGGACGGCTCACCTCAATGGAGCAGAGCATGGACCATCTCCGGATCGACATCCATAATGTCCTCTTCTATCCCTTTTTTATATTTTGTTTTGGTGAGAGGGATTTGTTGTTTGTTGGGGCTGGGTAAAGAGGGTGGGAAGGGAGTTGGGAGTGGGCCTCTAGATACTTTGATGAACATTTTGAGTTTTGGGGCTAGGGTCAGTTTTGTTTGGGAGAGGGGTGGGCATGTTGTTTGGGTGGAGACGGTGGGTTTCTTTGCAAATAAATAAAGGGGGAAAATATTTTTTATAATCTAAATTTATGCTTGAAGTAGTTTATTTTACTTTTACTTTGCACTGCTGCCTTCAAGTAGTTTTCTGCAGCCTGTATTAATGAGTCACCTGGCAAATGGTCCACATGTCTGTCGTCAGGTGGATGATGTGAACAACACTTTGCTGCAAAGCTTGTCCAACCAACTGCAGCACATCATGATGCAGTGGTGGAACAGCCACTCTGGCAAAATAGGGCCGACTTGGTACCTTCCATTTTGGGCATATGGTTGCCACAAATTCTAAAAATCCCACTCCTTCCACAAATGAAAAAGGGAGGAGGTCCAGCACTAAAATTTTTGCCAGCTTCCCATTGTACAAACGTGCGGTTGGGTGGTTTGGCTCGTAGGGCCCCTCCTGCCTAAACATGCCCGTAATAGTAGCCTGGATTTTCTTATTTTCTTGGGGCACTGACACAGGCGTCTTTTGAGAAGTAGATGCTAGTGGTAGACTCAATGTGTGTCGTGGTGGTTGGGCAGTCACTGTATGCTGCAGTGTTTCCATGATCTCACTCTGAGTCTTCTTGTGCCATTGTGAAGTCGTTGAGGTGGGTGATTCTGCTGGTGCACTGCTGGGAACAGGGCTGCTTTGCGTGAAGATGTCACCCTCTACTTCCTCATCATCACCTACCTGTACATAATAAATGATTTTATGGGGCATCCGTTCTAGTACTAAGTGATGCAAAAACCGAGAGACATTAGGCAATAGGCATGCGACGGGGGCAGGCATTGTCCCCAATGTCATGAAGGAATTGTGGAGGCTTCTTCAATGCACACTGGTCCAACTGCAATCTAGCAATATATATGTGACTCATAAAAAATTATGGGGAGCATAAATCTGACACAAACATAATAATGTTCCCCTAGTTATTTTTTTTAAGTGTTTTTTTGCAAAGAAAAACTATGTTCAACGAGAAAACTTGAAAAGTTCTATGGGCGCACTGGCATACTTCCGGGAAGTAGAGTTTGTCCTCAAACTCAGGTGGTTCACCCAGAAGTTGGTCAGCTAACACATTTGATTAAATTTCAGACCAATCACCCTCTTCCTCCTCCTGTGCTGCTGTTTCAGAAACGGTGCAATTGTGTGGTATAAAATGTTGGTTCATTTTGATCATAGTCAATCTCTCCACATTTAGAGGCAAGAGACTGGTCCTTCTTACTGTGACGACCGCACCAGCTGCACTGAACACACGTTCAGCAGACACACTGGTGATAGCACAAGCCAGATACTTTATTGCCAGCCTGCTGAGCTCTTGGCCATTGATGAATCTTCCCATACCAATAGCTGATGTTCCCCGGCTCTCCCCACCACCACGACCATGCTCAGCAATTTTTTTAAGGGGCTCCTCCCACTTGATTGTGCGGTGTTTTTTCATATGTGTCGTCTGGCCTCCAGTACCATAATGTGTACTAGGCTTACCTCGACGAACATTTGTGTGACAAATGGTGCATACTGCAATGTGCTCCCCTTCTTTGCTAACTGTAAAAAAGTTCCAAACTGGGGAGGAGTAGTTTTTTACCGGCCCACTGCCAATACCTGAAGACAAACTGCAGGTGAGTGGCCATGTCATTGATTGCCTCTCTGCATTCCCTGAGGCAAGGGTTGGTGCAGGTCTCAGCTGGGGCTTTGCAAATATGGGAGCTGGTGGAGGTGCTACCTATGCTACATCCCTCGGAGCTGGTTGAATAGCAATATCAGATTCCTCTGTGTCACCTTCCACCATGACTACCTCGTCATCGTCATCCTCCGCTGCATCCCCTTCCAAAAGTCTAAGTCTTTCTGGAACTTTTGTTTCCCTTGCCTCTCCTGTTTTCTCCTGGTCTCTATTGGGATCTACTCCATGTCCCTATCATCATCATCAGAAGTGGTGTTGCTTGAAGAAGATGGTGCTGCAGTACCCTTCCTTTTCCCTGCTGGAGATGTGGGAGCCAATGATTCTAAAAGAGGAGGTTCAACTACTTGCTCTGAAGGAAGCTCAACCTCCTGTTCTGCTGCCAACTTTGCTGTGTTTCCTCAAAAGGTTGTGCACTACTTTGCGAAAGGGACAAATCCAATTCAACATCGCTACTCGTCAGTGTCGACATGATTGTACTGGCCGCCTCACTGGCAGACATGGTCCTGGGCTTAGGTTGGGGAAGTGGTGCTGTTGATAGGAGTGCTGCTTTCAGCTTGCTCGCCGGAGGCCGGTGCGACAGGCACAACTTTCCTGAAAAAAGTTGTGGTTGGCATGCCAGTGGTGGCAATCTGCTTCTTCTGCTCCCCACTAGCCACTTTCTTGCCAGCACCTTTCTTTGGGGTCGTCTTGAAGCTATCAGTTGGCAGTGGCACTTAGCTTCACAACAAGCTGAAGAGATGACTGTGTTGCGTAGTCAGTCACGTGTCACGTCAGGCATAGGCCCTCTTTCTGGCAGTATTGTGGGTGATGTCTCTTCTCTTGTGAACCTAAAAGCAAAAAAGCAAGAAAAACATCAGTGAAATGTGTCATTGTTGCAGTTCAAGTAGTAGTACAAGCCAACAATATCATTCAGTGTGGTTACTTAAGTTATTATAAATAATTCACAATAGTATACAGTGTTCACTTCTAAAATGCAACACTACACCAACATAAACTTTCATGGTGACTGTACACTCAGGAAGGATTAGAAAGAGCAACAAAAACAAAACAATACAGCTGTAACTGTTTGCTTTATGTGCAATGTATCACGTGGGATGTGGCACGCAGGGAGGTGCAGCTGAAAAATGCATTGACAATTGAATAATCCTTACACAATGATTGCTGTTGGGCAGCTATAGCAGACATGGGGTTGATTCATTAATGCCAGATGCTATGAAAATGGTAAAAATAAAAAAAAATACAAAATTAAATAAAAATTACATTTAAGAAAATTATGAATAAGTGACATTATTCTCAAGCATATCATTCCTTTTTATTTATTAAACTGCTGTCTCATTGCTCAACCATCCATGCAAGCATATGGCAAAGGGCCACACTGACTGGACACACAAAATGGCTGGCTGCCATTGCCACATGGTCATCAACAACAACAACACAGAGCAAAAAGGCTTTGGGAGCAAAGAAAAGACATGCAGGTCTATGGCAAAAGCACATTGACTACCTACACAAAATGGTGATTGACCAACCACATGGTGAACCAGCAAGCAAGGAGGCATGGCTGCAACATAATTATTGAAGAACAACAATTGCAAACCTATGGCAAAAGCACACTCGATGCCTAAGAAAAATGGCCACCAGCCACATGGTCAGACAACAATAACCAGCAAGGGGGCATGGCCACAAACAAAGAAGAATGCAGGCCTATGGGGAAAGCACACTGGCTGGCTACACACAATGGCTGTCAGCCACATTGTCTGACAACAACAACCAGCAAGGGGCATGGCCACAAACAAAGAAAAAATGCAGGTTTATGGGGAAAGCACACTGGCTGGCTGCACAAAATGGCCGCCAGCCACATGGTCACAACAACAACCAGCAAGGGGGCATGGCCACAAAGAAGAAATGGAGGCCTATAGGGAAAGCACACTGGCTGGTTTCACAAAATGGCCACCAGCCACATGGCCACAACAACAACAACCAGCAAGGGAGCATGGCGGCAAACAAAGAAGAAATGCAGGCCTATGGGGAAAGCACACTGGCTGGCTAAACAAAATGGCCACCAGCCACTTGGTCATAAGTTTAACAACAACAACAAGCAGCAAGGGGGCATGGCCATAAACAAAGAAGAAATGCAGGCCTATGGGGAAAGCACACTGGCTGGCTGCACAAAATGGCCGCCAGCCACATGGTCACAACAACAACCAGCAAGGGGGCATGGCCACAAAGAAGAAATGGAGGCCTATAGGGAAAGCACACTGGCTGGTTTCACAAAATGGCCACCAGCCACATGGCCACAACAACAACAACCAGCAAGGGAGCATGGCGGCAAACAAAGAAGAAATGCAGGCCTATGGGGAAAGCACACTGGCTGGCTAAACAAAATGGCCGCCAGCCACATGGTCTGACAACAACAACCAGCAAGGAGGCATAGCCACAAACGAAGAAATACCAGGCCTATGGGTAAAGCACACTGGTTGGCTACACAAAATGGCCACCAGCCACATGGTCACAACAACAACAACCAGCAAGAGGGCATGGCCACAAAGAAGAAATGGAGACCTATGGGGAAAGCACACTGGCTGCCTACACAAAATGGCCGCCAGCCACATGGTCTGACAACAGCAACCAGCAAGGAGGCATGGCCACAAACAAAGAAATACAGGCCTATGGGTAAAGCACACTGGCTGGCTACACAAAATGGCAGCCAGCCACATGGTCATAACATGCAACAACAAGCAGGAGGCCTGGAAAATAAAGAACACATGCAGGTCTAGGGTGGACACCGACTATACAAAATGGCCCCTGACCACATGGCATACTGATTCTTGAACAATAAAGGCAAATGGGGGCCTATGCCAAAATTACATACACACACACAACATTGATTCAGCAATGCCAAAAATGAAAATTAACAGGGCTAAAAATGTTCCCAACAACACACATCCCCCAAATGCATTACCCCACCTAAACACTGTTTGCGTGGAAAAAACGTGAAAAACCAAACAAATCCACATTTTGTATTTTAATCCAATGCCATCCATGGCCTAAATGATGTTTCAATTCTACAGACACCACAGAAACAGTTGTTTCATGCACCCATGAATAGTACAGGGCCTACTGGCTGGAAGGCTCATTGGCAAACCAGGCCACATAGTGAATTAATTAAATCAATCAATGTTGCAAACTGATTAAAAAACATGGAGAAGAAAAAAAAAATGTACTGAACTGTGCATAATTTTTCCTTCACAAAAGAAGATAAATTTCATACACAAAAAAACTAGGCCCTTACTAAAACTGCAGGCCACCTACCACAATAAATTTAAAAAATCAAATAAAAGGACAAATAAATCCAGGTGCATGCCCCAGTCAAACAAACAACACCCTTATACACGTGTTTTTCAACTTACTTGTGATATCTCAAAAACAAAGTCCTTTAATCAAAAGGTATATATGCAGCAGACAAGGAGAGTGATCCTTCCAGCTCCAAATCCCAATGAAAAGTGACCAGAAGAGGGACAAAGCACTGGGAGGAGCCTGCTGGACAGGAACAGGAAGTTGGAGTCTCCGGGCACTTCCTTATGGTTTGACAAAAAAAGGTTTTTAAAAAATGGCTTCTCGCACAAAAAAACAACTCCAACAGCCAGTTTGAGAACAAAATCCACTCCAAATGCCTCTCAGCTGCATTCTCAAGCAGAAAAGCTGCTCGACCGCTCCGTTTGCGATTGCGACCGGCTCTAAGAATGCTAGATTGGTGCTGTCACAGCTGGAAATCATGCAAGTGTGCACGAATTCTTGCTGGAGTTCTCAAGTGGCATGAGAAATCTTGCACGCGCTCGCAAGTGGCCTGAGAGTCTTGGCACTCGCGGTTGAGCGCCAAAAGAAGACTCGAGAGTGCAAAACGGAAAAAAAACTCCACTTCGCGCCCAAATGGCGGAATTCCGGAATTCTGCAGAGCGTGGAGTTTATAACCTGGGGTTATAAAATGCAACATTTTTGGAATTGTCAAAGGTAACAATGAAGGTCACGGCATTATTACATCTGCATTTTAAAAGTTGATTTAATTGCATACAACCCCGTGCTCAGTGGGGAATATCTACATGGGGGCTCCCCACAGGGTTTGAGTGAAGGCTAGGCCCTGTGCTCATTCCTTGCTCTGCACCCACCAAAGGATGTGTGCAGTGGGTTATCTTCATGCAGCAGCTTGGTGCAGGTGAGTTGATATGTTTTGATACCAGTGATGCCATCAATGAAGTCATTTGTAATGTTATTCGTGACATCATCTCTGAATTCACGAGAACTGCCTTAGGGTGAGTTATGGTTGCTGATCATACCTGGCAAATGTCCCTGTTTTTAAGAGTAAACATCATGACATTCACCATCCCGCTAAGTAATGTGCTTTTTTAAAACAACTTCTATGTTTTTTTACAATTGGTTTTGAATCTTCTGAGTACTTAACCCTAACTCCTCTGTATCAAATAATCTTAAATGCATATACTTATATCAAACACTCACCGTTAACTATTCCTTTGTTATTGTTGAAATGTATGTCTGTGTGAAGTTGAATTCAGAAAAAAATGAATGAAGACTTTTATAATTAACAGTAAGAGACTTGTCTTTATGGGATTTGAAACCTGGAGCTGATGTAAGCTACCAGGACTAAGCATACATTTAGCTGCACTCTTCACGCCCCATTGTATTCAGCAGGAAATGATTGACAACAAAAGTGCTGCACGTGTCGTGCAAAATATTCAGTAACAGCGTGTTCTGAAGTTGAACATAAAAGGAAGCAAATTGCAAAATTCCATTTGAGCTGCATGGGGTTTGAGAAGGCATCTTGGGCTCGCAGTTGGCACATTTTTACAATCGGCCAGCAACCTAGAGGTCTTGCCTGCCCTGGTGGGAGGATAATCGTACCAGTGGAAAAAGAGAGGCAATTAAGTTGAAAACCTTTAAGACTGGTGCCTAAATTCTGCAGAAAGTATTCTTCAAGATACATTACATCGATACCAAGCAGGGTTACTTATTTATTTCAAATTATTGGTACAGCTTATCATGCACCCTTTAGAACCAGAGTTGTATGTTTTTGGGATACATTTCTACAGCAAACATGCATTTGCAGTAAATGTTTACCTCGAATGGCGCGTAATTACGCACACGGTAATTGAAGAAATTTTCTGTAACAAGAGTAACGCAAAATCACCAAAATTATCCTAATTATGTTGGCCTAATACAAATTTTGCCTTGAATTACTCTGTATCTAGCGCTTCAAAAAAACAGAGGAATGAGGATAAATGGTGCTGTTGACTGCACTAGATACAATCATACAGAGGAAGAATGATTCAGGGGCAAAGGCGCCAACTTTGGAAACCAGATTTCTTTGTCGGATGCTGCCAATCTATACCGGCAGGGTGGCAGGGGATAAGGAAGAGAGGAGGGCATGGGTAATATTTTTTTTTTGTAAAAATCACTTACCTGCTGCTCCTCTCCCACTGCTGGCTGACTCGTTGCTCCTGCTCCTCTCATCCCGTAAGTGGATGGGCCTGAAGGCACAGGCTTCCCACCCAATCCAGACACTGCTCTCTAGCATGAGAGCAGCGCCAGGATTGGTCTGAGCGGCCTGGTTTGCCGCTCAGCCAGTGCCTTGGAGCCTGTGGTGTTTCTCCAACCCAGCTGTGCAACACAGCTGAGGTGGAAAAACATAAGTGCGCATGTCTGTTTGACCGGCCCAAGACGGTCGGCCAAACACATATGCAAACTTATAAGTGCACAATACTCCTCCCTGTCATGGCTCGGCCCGCCCCTCTCACTCCATCTGCGTCCGACGTAAGCAGTTCAGACAGAGATAAATAACACAATATTAACATTGTTATATTATCGTTTTATTTATTATCTGCTGGAAGTAGAGCAACTCTCCTCTGCCATTACGAAGGAGCTGCCCCTGTCAGATTCCCTACGTTTGTTCCCTTATTTTTCAAATTTGATAGTGGTCAGAAACAGGTAGACTTCTGGTGTTAAACATGATATAAATGGACTAAAATATACCTTTAAATTCAGCATGGAAGGGGTTATACTTGCAGGCGCATGCTGTATCTGTCAAGTCTTCTCTCTCAGACATACCAAAATAAACTCTGCATTCTGTCCTGGAGATTTGAACATTATTTCATTTCACTATAAGCAGCACCCAGCAGGCAGAGGTAGATTGGCATGTAAGAAATGGGAACATTTCCCTGAAGGCCAGTTGAGCTCAGACTGACAAGCTTCCACCTGAGGCTTTCATCGCCATATTAATTGCGTGCATGGAAAAATGTTCACCGATCATGACATGTTCATTCCGATGGGGAAGTTTATATCTAGCCAACATGACTGATGTTGCTCACTGATCCCAAACAGAGCAGGAAATGGGAGGCAAGAACTACCTACATGGCTTGCCCAAACATCCTTTGTCTCTTCAGCACTAGCATTTGTACCCACCCTCTATCCCTGATCTAGGACGATGGTGAAAGGGATCCAGGGTGTAAAGGGAACTGACCAGGTGTGGACAGTTGTGGAAAAGTAAACCTCCCACTTGAACAAACACAGAAAGTGGGCAGGGAACAAAAATTAAAATGGAGATAATAAGGATAGCAGCAAAAGAAAATAGACAAGGTGGTGCCCCCCACGTTTATTGAAAATAAAGAACTAATATTGATGCATAAATGCATGACTAGCTGAGTTAAAGTGGGCAGCATAATTTCCAATGTATTATACTCATCTTGAGGGACCTGTGAAAATGCTCTGCCATCTTTGTCTGGTTTCCAGCATACATTGTGTCTACATCCCAACACATCACTGGGGCTAATTGGTGCACATACAGGCATTCTCAACAGAAAGCCTAAAGAGCTAATGGCATAAGCCCTCATGTGTCTTCTTACACTCTCAAAATGGCCCATCCAGAACACAGATGGGCCATTGTGCTCTGATGCCAACTGTAGGAAATATGCACTTGTTGTGCAACGCCCCCCAATTTTTGTCCTATTTGTTTTGCTGGCATTAGAACTCTGTGCACTTTATCCCTACTAAACAGAGGTAAAGGGCCTGATTTCGATGTCGGGCGGAAAACCTCCAACAGTGTGTCGGAGCCTTTCTGCCCGACATCAACGGTTTCCCTCCAAACCCCGTATTAAGATGACGGCGGTCGGAGGAAAACCCGTGGGGCCCGTCGGAAGAGGAACGGAATTGCAATTCCATGAATGACGGCAGAGCTAGCCTGGGCTCTGCCATCGGGATTACAATGTCGGTTTCTGACAGTCTTTCCATGTCTGCCTTTCCGACATGGAAGGCTGTCGTAAAGTGACTTTGGGGGGCCCTAGCAGGGCCCCTTTTCCCCCTTGCCCTCCACTATGGGGTCTTGGGGACACCTATGGTGCCCCCCTAAACACCCCTGCACCGTGTGGCATGCACCACGAGGTGGATCCCACACAGTGCAAGGACGTTTCCAGACATCCATTTTACTATGGCAGCATGTGATGTGGGCCTTTTCCACCCGCCGTACATGCTGCCAAAGTAAATGGATGTTTCCGACCACCCTATGGGTGGTCGCATCCTAATACTGAGGCCGGAACCGCCGACCTAAGGTCGGGTGGTTCCAGACTCTACCCAACATCGTAATGAGCCCCAAAGTGCCCCCTTTAAACATGTCAAAATCAGCTTCACTCTGATTGGCACTATTGACTTTCCTATAAGACCATAGTATATGGTGTGAAAACACATCCCTGCACTGGAAAGTTAAATGCCACATATGGATTGCAGCACCTATTGTGCCATCCTCTACAGCAGCACGGAAAACAGTCCTACCCCATGTAGCCTAAAGGCCTACCCTTTGTAACCTGACTGCTGCTGAGTAAAACCTGCAGTGCAACCTATCAAAATAACCCTTTTTGAAAAGGTATTGACCTCCCTTTTAATTATTATTAAGTCTCTCCTATGTAGGCCTTGCAACCCACAAGGCAGAGTGGAAGGGGTATCACGAAATGCTGAAAATCTGCTGCTCAAACCTTCAACTTTCAAAAGGGAAAGACTTGTGGGGCAATCTTTCCCAGGTAGTGAGACTAGAAGTTGAAACTCGCTACCTCCAAAACTTTGCAATACCACCTCTTTCTGGATCTTTGAAACGGACCTTAAAACTCATCTCTTCCAATGACATTTTTCTCAATAACACTGCTCGCCAAGGTCCACACCAGTCATACGCCCCCACATTTAATGGCCAGTGACCCTGACTGTTACATTGCACTCTCGGGAGCAATAGCAACCTTTCTCCTTTAACTCTGTAAACTGTAAATATTAATATGTATTTGTGTAACCTTAATCGCTTTAACTTTTCTAAATATGTAATCTGTAATGAATATGTAATTTGTAAATACGTAACTCTCACCATGAATAACCATAGAAGCTATACGTATTGTCACCTACTACCCTGTTACTCTGAATTTCTTATGTAATTTTTTTCACTCTATTGTAAAGCGCTTTGACACCTCTTGGTAATGTCCACTCTATATAAAAATGCATAAATAAATAAATATGGTATTTAAAGTGGTGCAGGTGCGAAATTATTATTACCAGGTCCTTACAGTAACAAGGTCCAGAAAGCTATTTTCACTGTGGCAGGCCTAGCTGTTCAATGTATAAAACCAGAGTGGAGATTAAAATATTAATACTTCTAACTCGGGAAAGGGACCATCTAGAAAAAAAGATAAACCACTATTTTATTAGTTTTTAAAAAACCAGGGCCCAGATTTATGAAGCATTTGTGCTGTTCTTGTGTCTCACAAGGTGAAGTAAGGACAATACAAAGGCTTCAGTAATATTTACAAAGCCATGCAAGGGGCATTTGCGCTGCCTTGCATGTGTTTGTAAAGAAACGTAACAAAATGCAGCTGCTTTCACCGCACTTATATTTCAACTTCAATGGGTGGAGCATGGGTGTTCAGTCACATGCATCCAGCCATGGGTTTTGGCACATTCCTAGATTTACTGTAGCTAGTAAACTTGGTAATGTGTCAAAATGCTACACCTTCCTCAGTGATGCCTAACGAGGAGAAATATCTTTATTTTTCCTTGTTATTTCCTCTTTCCATGTGTGCTGCATTCTGCAGCACATTTATAAAGAGAAAAATGCCTCAAAGGATTGTTTTTATTCAGTAAGGTGACCCTTCCCTTCCTGCACAAAAACAATCCTGCCTATAACGCAGGCACCCTTGCACTATGGTGCAAGGATGCCTGCGTTGGGGCTAGGCAGCACACAGTGTACCAATACAAGGAGGGAGCAGAAATGTGAAAGTAAATATGGATAACTTCTTCTCTCTCTCTTTTACGTAACGCAGCTCAGCTACTTTGCTTGCTGCCCTGCATTGTGTGGAATATTAGTAAATGTGTCCCCTAATTTAATGGTGAAGTTAGATTTTTAACACATATTAAGGAAAAGTAACTACTCTCTCCCTGCCTGAGCTTTCAGAAGGCTAATGAACATTGGCATCTGCCAACTCCCTGCCTGAGCTCAGCCCATGATGATTTGTGAAAGATGTATGAAATGTGTCCTAGAAGCACACATTAGACTGACCTGAATGGACAGAGGACTCATCTGAGCTCAATGGAATATCCAGGGTGGGGACTGTGGGCATTCTGTTGACTCCACAGTGTCAGATCTTGCCTGACAGGCCTGTTGAGGCACATTTAACACTTTGGCACACTTAAAAGGGAGAGGACAACATGCCAGGAAAATTCTTGGGGTATCCCCAGTCTGGTTGCTGAAGAATCCTGCTTTTGTCCTACCAGACGTCTGTCTATAGGTTTGTTGTGGGTACAGTATCTGCTTCTAACTGAAGTTTAGTGTTAGATGTGTCAGCACACAAGTGATTACCATAGTTTTCTGCCCTACACACTACCTACACAGTAACTACACCTACCCAAGCCTTAGAGCCCAAGTTTATTGTGGCTGAATTTGTTTGCCATCTTGAAAATGCCCTGACACATGGAATTTTGGGTCTGTTTGCAGTAAGACTTGCTAAGGTTCTATAAATGAATAAATAACTGAATATTTGCATTGTTCTTTTGTGTTATACAGGTGCTTAAATCACCTTATATGCCTTGCTGCTAATCTAATTGACTCTTGCTTCAGTTTGATATTCACCAAATGGATGTTTCTTATGCGTTAGATGCAATATCACATAAGAAAGTCTCTGTACTAGACTCCACTAAGCCAAAGGGCCCAAACTCTTTTCAATTCTCTCCATGTTCAGTATTGTGCCAGGCACTGCCTCTCTGTTTTTTCTTTACCTCCGGTTTGTGCCCCAGCTTCATCCTCTAACCTCCCTGTGTATTGCTTCTCTGCTTTTCTGGTTTCCATGTCCAGACCACTTCCTCCACCATGGGACCCTTCTCAGCCTCACCCAACAATTCACATTTATTCAATGTGGATGTGTGCTGCTTTCTTTCTGGTGCTTCTGTGAAGATATTTATTCATTTTCTGGCCATGAATGTACCTGTGAATGTACATTAGAATACTACAAACCCAGCTACAAAGCAACAGAGAGATGTACAGAAAGAGGGAGAACAATATAGAGGAGAGGAGGGATAGGAAGATGGATGCTGGGAATTAGATGGGGAGAGAGGGATGAAGATGGTTTGAAAAGGGTAGGGTTGAATACCACATAGTGATAGGAAGGTAGCAATGGCAGTAAAAGCTCCACAGGGGAACAGGGGGAATGGAGGAAGGAAATGGCTACAGGAAGAGACAGCAGGATGTAGAATAACAAAAAACAGAGAAGGGTAGACAGTGGATCACAAGAGAGAGAGCAGGGGAAAGCAGAATAATATGGAAGCGGTGTCAGAGCGTAGGGAGTAAATACTCCCTATACCGCCATCAGACTAATCCTCAACCTTCTTCGCAGCACATGCATCACACCTCATCTCCAAAAACTAAACTGGCTCCCCAATCAGAAACGCAGCCAGTTTAAAATGCTCACCGAAGACTACAAGGCTCTTTACAACTAGGTTCCCACCTACCTCAACCACCGTTTACACTTGTTATTTTAATTTGATATCGCGCACAAATCACCCCAACGGGGTATCTCAGCTCTGCGGATGACACAACAGCAGGACCAAACGGCAGAAGTAAAAAAAGAAAGTTTTTAATAATTTCTTACAATTGGTGTAATCAAAGCATGTGCAAATTTACGTTGCAAATGTCAAATGTTGACCTTGAAATGTCAACTACACATTTAATATCGATTAAGTCCAGAATCACATCTCCTGCTGTATTGTTATATAAACTGTCAACGAAAAATATAATTAACAAAATAAAATAAAGAGATTCAAACATAAAAAATCAAAGCATGTGCAAATATGAAAAGGTAGATGATTCCAGTAGGTAGAGGACAAATAAGAACAAGATCTGCCTCCACACCTTAATCTTTGAATGCCGGGAAAAGTAAGTAGCTCTTTAGCCTGTGATTGCAGATTTCTAACAGGAAGATAGGGTTTAAGCTTCTGGTGTAGGTATCTTGGTCCTTTCCCCACTAAAGCTCTATGGGTAAGGCAACAGATTATAAATATAATTCTCTTTCTGACCGGTAGCCAGTGTAATGTTCTTAGTAGTGGATTTGATGCAGATCTAGAAGGAAAATTACAAATAAGCCATGGAGCGGGGTTCTGCATGACCTGTAGCTTAGAGAGTAATGTCTCATTGGCAGAAGCCAAAAGATCATTACCATAATCGAGCCTACTAACAAGAGCCTGTACCAAGGGTTTCCTAGCCGCAAGAGGAAGAAAAGGCAGTGCTTTCCTCAGAAGCCCCAACATGTGAAAACAAGTGCCCGTTATTGATAGGACCTGCTCTTTCATTGTTGGAGCTTGATTCAATTTAACAGTGAGGTTTTTTATGACCTGCATGTGGATAGGAGCACTTCCTAATTCCAGTGGCCACCAGTCAGGAGTCCATATTTGTTGGGCTTTCCCAAAGAGCATAATCACAGTTTTTTCAGCATTAAGCTGAAGGTAGTTTTCGGACATCCACTCTGCCACCGCTTTCATCCCATTGGAGAAGGGTTCCTTCACTTTGTCCACATTGCTATCAAAGGAGGAGGTAACTGAGTGTCGTCAGCATAAGACAGGATTTCAAAGCCAAAAGATTTAGGGGCATATTATCAAGAAAAGGCGTTAATATTATCGCCGGTTTAGCGGCAGAAAACTGCCGCTAAAGCGGCGATAATGGGCTTGATAATATGCCCTGGAGAATTCCAATAGAAGCCCATGTTCTGGTGTCAACATGGGCTTCTATTGGAATTCTCCAGGGCATATTATCAAGCCCATTATCGCCGCTTTAGCGGCAGTTTTCTGCCGCTAAACCGGCGATAATTTTAACGTCGTGCTTGATAATATGCCCCTTAATGAGTTTGGCTAGCGGACCAAGTGTATATTGAACATGGTGGGGCTCAAGCAAGATCCCTGGGGTACACCTTTATCAATCATCATGGTGCGCTACTTAATGTCACCCAATGAGATGACCTGAGATCTATTCGCCAAGAAGTCCTGGAACCATTTCTCCTCAGTCCCGTATATCCCTATCTCATTTAGCCTAATCAACAGCTTATCATGCAACACAGTGTCAAAGGCTGCATGCAAGTCTAAGAGCCCAAGCATAGAGGGAATGATAGCATCTAAAGAACATCTTATGGAATCTCTCACAGCAACCAAGGCTGTCTTCATGCTATGCCCAGACCTGAACCCAGATTGAGAAGGTTCCAAAATATTATTTTCCTCCAAGTAGCCTGTCAGTTGTTTGTTGATGAGACCTTCCAAAATCTTACCAAGAAATGGAAGTAAGGAAATTGGCCGATAGTTAGAGAGGATTGAGGGAACTAAATTGGCCTTTTTTTAATAGGTATAATCTGTGCAGATTTCCAGGCCATAGGAAATTGGCCTAGCCCAACATGGATCAGAAGGAGAACCAGATTTGGCACACTGTATTTGTTCGAGAGAGAGACTGTGTCCATCTTTCCCAAGAGGAGTATGAAAATTCAGCTTAATTTTAGGCTAATTAGAAGGCGAGACAAAGTTTTGATAAATTGTCATGTTTTTAGCATTGAAGCAATCAGCAAGAGAGTTACATAATTGCTTAGAAGGTTGAATCAACTGAGAACAAGTCTGGGGATTAACAAAATCATTTAAAACTGTTAAAAGGTCTTTAGAAGAGTTTCCAGTGTGGTTAATGTGATTAGTGATATAGATTTTGCGAGCAATTTTTATGTTCTGATGGTACTTAGTAAGCCCTTTTTTATATGCCTTTTTATCGCAGGGATTGTTAGTCAGACACCGTCTGATTTTTCCTGTCTCAACTCTGGAGTGTACCATGTGCATGAGTCCTATGTTTATTGTTAGAATGCGTTTTAAGAGGAACAATCTTATCAAAGGCAGAGTTTATAGCCTTATGATAATCAGCCAAGGTGTGAT
Organism: Calotriton arnoldi; assembly: GCA_963921515.1. Lineage (NCBI taxonomy): Eukaryota > Metazoa > Chordata > Amphibia > Caudata > Salamandridae > Calotriton > Calotriton arnoldi. Next base: position 1,664,593 of record CAWUFW010003540.1, on the reverse strand, counting down.
TTGCATCTTGGCCCTTTGTGGCTAACCAGAAATCAAATTTTTCGCCAAAAATATCAGAAGTAATGTGCTGCCATTATCGTGAGACTCTCTTCTGCCCAGTTCTTGGTTTCTCAGACCTCTCTGCTTTAGGTATCTGAAAGCAGATTGATGAATGATCAGTCCAGGTCAAAGGCAGGGGAGGCCCACAGGACAGTGCATTAGAAGTGGTAAAGATTAAGTCCAAACTGTGACCTGCCAAGTGAGTAGGGCCTTCAACCTTATTATGCAGTCCTAATGTCTTTTGATCTGATAAACGTGAGCTACTTCCATGTCTAAAAGATCTTAGCCATGATAATTAAAGTCACCAAACTGGAGAAATTGTTCTGACAACAACACATAAGTCGCTAAGTTTTCAGTAAGGCGATGGAGGCAGATAGAGTAGAGCACCTTTCCAACAGTCTTTAGAATTGAATTCCAATGTAAAAATACAAAGTTCTACCCAGTACACACTCAAGGTGTCAATAATTGAGACCTTGATTGTGTCTTGAAACACAATAGCAATGCTGCCCCTGACTTTTCTTATTCTGTCGACCTTCAACAGTCGATAGTTGTCGGGGAGCGCCAACGTTATGGCAGGTAGAAAGGTAGGGCTTAAACAGGTTTCTGTTAAAAAGCCTATTTCTGGTAGAAAAGAAGCAAAAAGATCCCAGCATTGAGTTGAATGTTTAACTAGGGACCTAACATTACATAGAAAACTATTAAACAAGTGTGTGTTCTGAATGGGCAAAGCAGAAGCATCCACACTAGGGTTGCTTGAGATCGAAACTATTGTAGGGCAACACGCATTGTCTATTAACTCCTCACTCCCCTTAATATCTTTACAAATATCAACAATACTGTTGAATTGGCAATTTAGACAGATTACAGGTCCCATTAAAGCTTGGGGGAAACTAATCATACAAGACTGCTTCAGAGATGTTGACTAATGATGCTGCTTAAGAATTTTATAAAGAGCTGTGGGAGAATATGTGAGTCTAGAGCGGCTAACCTCTGATGAAGTCTGAGTAGGGGTTCTGGCGCCTGGTGACGGTCGGGCGCGAATGGGCACAGAGGGCTTGCCTTTGGACTGCCTGCTGCGCACATCTGCTGCATGTCCGTGGCGGCATCTGTTTTTATAGTCAAGCTCCCCAAACAACTAGCCTGCTAAGTGGCGCTTACGGCGCAAGACCGGAAGTATGAATAAGTTGGCTTCCTCTGCTCAATCGGGATAATCCTGCGGCAGACCAGGAGGTCAAGGAAATGTGGCACAAGTAAAACATTATGGGAGAAAGGGATTACAAATGAAAAGAAAAAGGCAGCAATTAAAAGCTTAAATCCTTTTTAAAAAGTGCTACGCTCTGTAGTCGCTTGCCTGCGAGGTCCGTTGCGCTTTCGTGCCGGCATCTGTTTTTGTAGTCAAGCTCCCCAAACAACTAGCCTGCTAAGTATCGCTTACGGCGCCAGACCGGAAGTATGAATAAATTGGCTTCCTCTGCTCAATCTGGGTAATCCCACAGAGAACGGGAAGTCAAGGAAATCGAGTGCAAGTAAAACACTATGGGAGAAAGGGATTACAAATGAAAAGAGAAAGGCAGCAATTAAAAACGTAACTCCTTTTTAAAGAGTGCTGCGCTTTGTAGTCACTTGCCTGCGAGGTCCGCTGCGTTTCCGTGCCGGCATCTGTTTTTGAAATCAAGCTCCCAAACAACTAGCCTGCTAAGTGGCGCTTACGTCAGATTGGAAGTATGAATAAGTTGGCTTCCTCTGCTCAATCGGGATAATCCTGCGGCAGACTGGGAAGTCAAGGAAATGCGGCAGAAGTAAAACACTATGGGAGAAAGGGAATTACACTTCCACCAACCAACCAGGAACCTCCGCTCTGCATCACTCACGCTCGACCATACACCCCAGTATCCATATAAGCATGGCAGGAGATGGGGCCTTCTCTTACCTGGCAGCCAAATCCTGGAACGACCTCCCCCAGCACATCAGGACAGAGGCGTCACTGATGGATTTCCTCAAGAAACTAAAAAACTTGGCTCTTCAACTGACCCTACTTGCAGAATCTGCACCTACTCAGTACCTGGATACCGTCTCGGGTGACAAGTTTCATGCTCTACAAATCCATGTTACATTACATTACAAAGTTGGCAGCCGAGAAGTGCCATAGATACATAAGTATGAGTGGGAAGCAGGGATGAACGGGGTGCATTCTGTGTCATAAAGGGGAATGTGGGCGGGTATAAAGGGAGAGTAGGGATTGAATAGAAGGCTTGGGTTGAGCATCTCTCAGATAAATCTAGTAACCTAGAAATTACACAGTGACAAGGTGTTGCTTGAAGAATAGTGCCTTGATATATTTTTTTAAATGAAGGCAGGATTGTGCTTGGCTCCTTTTAACTGGGATGACGCTGCATGCAGTCTGAGACTAAAAGAAGAGGGCTTGGCATATGGTCTCCACCTTCTTATACTTAGGGGCGTAGCTTCCAGGTGGTGTTCGGGCTGTTACACCCCCCTAATAAATATACTTTTTGATAAATAGTTGGGTACAAGTGGTTTCAGTCAGGTATGGTGAAGTGGCTGTCGGAGTTCACCGCAGTTTTACATATATACAGATGAAAATGCGCACAGTCTTCCTCTCTCTGTTTGGAAAGTCTTCAAAGATGGTGGTTATTTTAAACAACTCTTGTGTTTTTTCCAATTTAGTAATACGACCAATCTGCATTCCTCTTCATTTCCACTGCCCCTTAAGCCCCTCTCATGAGCCCTCCTTATTGTATAATGCATTTTAACTTTAAATGCCAGTGCGATTGTTCACACACATATTTAAATATCAAAAGGAGAGAGAGGATTAGAGAACTAGTCCTTATCCCCAAAGTTTAATGTATATCATCAAATAGGACTAGGCTAAGGTTGTATACAAATGCAACATTGTATGATTTTTGTAAAAAGAAAAACTTTTTCTTTTTTTGAAAGCCCTCACCCACCAACCTAGTTGGTGGCATGCTTCATCATCGGGCCCACCTGGTGACACCGATTGTGTCCCTGGTGTGCTTCAATGCCTGGTTTACAGCGGAGCAGGTATCTTGACTGAGTGTGCAGTGCTGTGACGTGAAGGTGAATTTAAAAACTGTACAGTGGTCCCATTACCCAGAGGGTTTATTTTAATGGTTGGGCCTCTGGCAGTTATAAAAACAAGGCAATGGATGCGCGTAGAGTAATAATGGCTCTTACATCCAAAAACGGTCTACATGTTTCAGCCAGGCCTCAGATGTGTACTGGCTTTCCTCAGGACCTAAAATTATGTGCGTGGTGAGATCTAAAACTTGTTTTGTGTTCAGACCAAATGTGTTGCACGCTCTAAGGTGCACTATGTATGAGAGGGGGGGTTACCCTCTTAAGGCACTCCTATATGACAAATACATAAAACGGAACATACAAACAAACATACAATAATACTGCGAAATTAGGCAGAGTTGCTTATAGTCACGTGCATAATTCTACTGGTGACCGTCAAATGGCGCGGTAAAACAGGCGGCGGTGAAATGCCGATCTGGCGGCAATGTGTGTCAAATACCGATATATGCGCTAAAGTGAAGATGTATACATGTGAATAAAGTAAAATAAAATAAACTTGCTATAAAAAGGCCTTTCTTACACTTGCAATTAGCGGAAGTGCCCCATGAGAGTCTGGCAGGGGTTCTAGCTGAACCTAGGAGAAAAAACGAAGGACGGCGAAATCGCCGTGGTAAAGCACAAGACAAAATCTTACCGTGAGAAGGAGTGAACGAGCCGCTTCCCTTAACCCCACTTACTGCATTACAGCTCTGGACCCGTATAAAGACCTAGTTGGCTGTCTCGGATCTCCGAAGATATGAGGCCCGGGTCTGGCGGGCGCTTAAATATCACCCGTAATTGGCGGATGAAGCAAGTGTGTACCCGTTTAGCCTGTGAAGGAGAAGAGGGAGGGAAACAACATAGAGAACAGACTCGGGGAAGTCCTCTATTCTAACTACGGCCCTTTCTAATGACGCGGAGCGTATGCGCCCGGTAGGCAAGGTTACTGACAACGCGTCTGGGGGTGGGCGTGGCCACAGATTGAGTGACGCTTGGCGTCTTACGTGTAATCACTAAAAGGTGAGAGCGGGGTTAAATTTGAGATCATGACAAAGTCCCCTAATAAATTGGGACAACAAAGCTGACAGAGAACGCAGACCAGAATTAGTATGTGTAGAGCACCACGCGTGTGGGTCACTCCATGTCTAATATTATGTCTGAAAAAAGTATTCGTGATGGACTAATAAGTCATAATACATAACAAATAACTGGGCATGCAGAGTAAGAAGCAACTCATGAGGAAGTTAATAAGTAAGGCTATGCCAGGGGATAGAATCGTTTAACCCTGGAGCTGGGTGGATAAACGATAAATCCACCGTTGTTCCTTGGAAAGTAGAAATTTATCATTGTCAGTATTATTGTGATCAAAGTGTTCGATCACTGTCCAGGACATATCATTCGTAGTATGCCCTAGTTGTAAGTAATGATCTGTCAGGCGACTAATGTTTTTTCTACACCGTATTGTGCTCCGGTGTTCAACTATCCTTGTCCTGATTTTGCGTGTCGTCATCCCTACGTAGCGTAGACCACAGGGGCACTCAATTAAGTATATCAGATTTGATGAATTACAATTGGTGTGGTGTAGTTGTTTCCAGGTGGTACCTGGTTCCAAATCAAGTGTTTTGGATGGGCGTGTGAGATGACATACGCTACAATTGTTGCATGGGTAGTGTCCCGTGATATTGGGGAGACCCCATGTATTAAGTATGGTGTTTACGGTTGATCTATGGGGCAATCTAGGCCGTGTAGATACTAAACGGTCCTTAAGGTTGCTAGATCGTTTGTAGGCAAAAAGTGGTAATTCCCAGTTTCTATTGCCTGAGTTTAGAATGCGCCAGTTCTTTTGAATGATGCTGGACACTTTATTGGAGGCATCATTGTAAGTGGTGACACAGGTCATGGGTTGATCAGGCACTTCTCGTGTCGTAGTATCCAGCAAGGCTTCACGATTCTGGTTACGAGCTCGTTTTCTTGTCTTCTGCACGATTTTGCGTGGATATCCTCGGTCATGTAGTTTAGATACTAGTGCTGCTGATTGTTTGTGGTAATCAGATATATGGCTGCAGTTCCTGCGTATTCTAAGGAACTGGCCGAAGGGAAGATTTTCCCTGAGGGTCGAGGGTGAAAGCTATCGAACCGAAGGAGGGAATTCCTAGCTGTCGGTTTGTAATGAGTGGTGGTTTTTAAGATACCATCCTCCGCTGTTATGTTAAGATCAAGAAAAGCCAGAGTGGTGGGGCTGGATGTGCATGTGAATTTTAGGTAAGGGTCCCTTTCATTTAGCCATGAGAGGAAGGATGTCAGGGATTCTTGAGTACCTGTCCAGATCAAGAAAATGTCGTCAATATAGCGACGCCATACTTTGATGTTGGCAGTGTATGGGTTGTTGATGGGGGATATATGTCTCCGTTCAAAATGGTGGACATAGAGACCTGCCACACTTGGGGCAAAGACACTCCCCATAGAGGTGCCATTGGTCTGGAGGTAGAATTGCCCTTCATATTCAAAGTAATTTTCCTTTAAAGCCAGAGTGGCACAATTGAGGATAAATTCTCTGGGAGTATGGTATTCCCACGGTGTGTCCATGAGTATATCATGGAGGACTTGTAAAGTGGCGTCCTGTGGGAGGCTCGTATAAAGGCTTTCAATATCCAAACCTACTAGAAGTTGCGTGGAAGGATCAAACATCAAATCCTTGATGATGTTCAGGAGATGCTTAGTGTCTTTAATGTAAGTTGTTGTTTTTTGTACTAGGGGTTCAGGAAAAATCACAGTACCTGGATAGGGGTTCCAAAAGGGAAGTTCACACACACCCATATCTCACTGGCTAAGCTACACCCCTGCTTATAGTGCCTGGATGTTGCTGCTGCACATCTTGTATAGCCTGTAAGATGTCTTGATCTTCAACATCAGGCGTGATAGGATGCCATCATTGACTAAATTTCAGTGTTGCAGCAGGACTTGAAGATGATGCAGGCACACATAGAGAACCAATGGAGAATTACTGTTATCCTATTGAAGGTCTGAAGTACAATGACTCAATGCATCTTCATCTAGAACAGTGTTTCTTAACCTTTTGACTTCTGTGGACCCCCACTTAATCATTACTGGAATCCGGGGACCCCACCGAGTCATTTTTAGGTTTCGCCTGCACAGCGCTTGCGCTGTGCTAGTGAAATCTATTGTATTTAATATAAATCTTAAAAGGAGCTATACATCCCGCCCTTCCTTTTCATTTGTTCATGTGCTTGCCACTTACTTTTCCACCATTTCTATTGGTTGTAGTATACAATTTCCTGTTGGTCTCCATGTCTTTTTCTTATCAGTGTCCCAAGGCCGAAGTACTCCTTTCCATCTGGTTGAACTTCGTTGTTATTTTAATTACGAGCACACTGCTTTTTTTGACCTACTTCTTGGTGACTGTGCTGCTTTGAACTTCTTTGTTATTTTAAGCACAAGCAAGCATGTCGCTTTTTTCAACCTACTTCTTGGTGACAGTACTGCTTTAAACTTCTTGTTATTTTAATTACGAGCGAACATGCCGCTTTCTTTGATGACTTCTGGGTGACTGTGCTGCTGTGCTTCTTGCAGAATTTAAATTTAACATTTCTTTTATTTGGTGCGAGTTTTTCGCATATTTTTATATTTGTAGTGATGGGAACATTAAGCAATTTGCTTACAGGATGTTGAGCCATTGCCGAGACTCGAACTTGGCTCTCCAGCTCTAAAGTCGGCAGCTCTGGTCTCAAGGCCACATCCTCTCCCCTCCCTCTGAGACTTGCGTCCTTCAGCTGTCTGAATGGAGGGCTCTTTAAACAAATCAAGCAGCGGTGTAGCAAGGATGTCAAATGCCCTAAATACATTCCGTTTGACTGCATCATAGGATGCCCATTTATTTCAGTGGATTTGCAAATTATCAAACCAATTGCCTATCAAGTAAACATTAATTTATTTCAATTAATCTAAGGTGTTTATAACATCTATCCCCAAGGCAAGCCTTCTAGAAAGGCTTCTACAATGGCTACAGCTGGCGACTTTTAGAACTTGAAAACAATTTGGAGTTTTGGCGTCATGTGAATTTTGGAAAATGTGTTTACTGCTTTGTCCCCTTTTGAGATGCACTTTTTGCGAGCAGCATCCATCAGCAAGGGCTTTTTCTTCTTGCTTCCCCCATCGTCTTTGCTTCCTCATCGTTAGCGTTTGCACTCCTCTCACCCTGACCTCTCCGTGGCCTCCGCTTGCCCTCCTCCCAAGACGGAACTCAACCATTTTGGCAGATTTGCTTTCAGCAGTGACAGGACCTTGCTGTGAGTGCCAAGAAAGTTTGCTTTATGCCATTATTATGCACCGCTTCTTCGAACCAAATCACACCTCTTTCAAACTGTTTACCCAGTCCACCCAAGCTGTTACACAGTGCTAAAATTCATGAGATACCACTGCAAAACTCCACGAAACAGCTTGTTGTCGTTTAAAAAAACATAATTTTCAGCCTGCAGTAAGTAGTTTAGTTTCACCACGTTTTCTGTGGTTTATCGTGAGGGGGAGGGGTAATTGTTTTTAGTTTATAATGAGTTAGATTCTCATGCTTGCAGTTTAATAAAAGTTTACAGTTTAGTAAAATGTACTTTGCACTTTACATTAGCACCAGTTACATTACACATGAATTTGGTTTAGTCGCGAGGAGATTAAATGATTTGCCCAGAATCACAGGATGTTGAGCTGACAAAGAGATTTGAACTGTGGTCCCCAGGTCTGAAGTCGGCAGCTCCGACTGCTACACCATATCCTCTTCTCGCTTCTTAAGTGTGTTTTCAGGGACAGAGCCAGGAGCACAGAATTCCCTCCAGAAGCTCACCTAGCACTTAGCCTCTTCACTTATGTTGCTTGTTTGCATTTCCTAACAAGCACTCTTCACGAGTGCATCTGCAGGCCGTCTTTCTCCTCCCCTTGTCTTGCAGCCTCCTCCTTGGTCACACCTCAGTCACCCCTCCTCGTTTGAGTTATTTCTGTTTCTACATATACAGCTCCCATCTTTTTGACATAATTCGCCACATTCAATAAACTAATCTCTGGGTCTTTTAAATCATTTCCCTTCAGACTACAGGGATGAACATTAAGTCCTCTGTGCACACAAGGGACCCCTGTAAAACGACTCAGCATTTATCGCATCATTCCAGTCAGAGCAAGACGCAGCCAGCACCATGGGCGCAGTCTCACCTAATCTCAGTCCTCGGCCTCATCTGCATTCACACTTTGCTTATTGGATACATGTTTTTTTTTCTTTGTCCTCCCCCATTTAGCTAATCTCCCTGCTTTGTAATACCATCAGAAACAGCATAATAAATTGCCTTTCTCAATATACAAGTCATAACACTTTAACAGATTTTCATTAACTTATATTACACAACTACTCATCAAGCTACAATTTACCACAAAAAACACCTTATTATTAATCACATAGGCAAAACATATTGCGTTTACCAATGCTTGTTGAAATCTGGGGACCCTGGCCTGAGCAATTTCGATGATTTGAACTGCCACAGAAAACACAAAATCATGGAAACAAGCATTCATAAAACAAATGCACATTTTGCTTCTTTATGTACATACACTTTATTAATCAGTGAATGTTAAATTATTTTTATTTCTAAGCTTTCGCAGACCCTCATAGTGGGTATTGCAGACACCCAGTAGTCCTCGGACCACAGGTTAAGAACCACTGATCTAGAATGATCTTCAAGGGAGCTGGTAGGTTTCGGTGATGCTTGCTTTAGAGATATGCCTCTATCAAGGTGAGAAAAGACAAGTGCCTGGAAGGTCATTCTAAGCTCATCTTTTGGAAGGAATAGTGTCATTCTGCTAAGAAGAGTCTTGTTGTCAAGCTGTCTTTATTGTTTTATTTCTGTTTCTGATCAAGTGTACTTTACAAATAACCATAGATCTACAATGCAAGAATAAAGCCATTTCACAAAAGAGAATAGCTGTAAGCAGAAGGCACCACAAAGGGAAGTAAATATTAAACGGGACTGGAGAGGATTATAAAACATAATCAGTTAAGGTAGAGCAGAAACAGTTACGTTTTCAGCAGCTTCTTGAAGGTAAGCTGAACTGCTTGAGTCTAGAGGGATGGCAAAAAGGAATTCTAAACTGGTTGTTGTGCCATGGCGGTACAGCTTTAAAGCCCATCAAGAAAGGTGATTGTAAGAAGAGTGAGTCCACACTCCAAAACCCTCTCACTCCTCCAAAGATGGTAAAAGAAGTGATGCTAAGTAGCGAGATGTACATGATGAAGTGCTTTGTGATTCACATGATCACACTAAATGTTTTGAAGTGTATTTTGGCCAGGCCTGGGTGAAGCTTGCGGAGTCCTGCTATGCAGAACTTCCCAAAGTGCTGAAAAAACTCAGCGTAGTTCAGCAAGCAGCGGATTATGGTAAGTCACGCTGCTCGCGCTGATATTTATGGCCGGGAGTTTGTCCCATGCTTTAAATTCAGCACGAATGGCACAATGCGCAGTGTGCTGCTTCTTTCTGGTGCTTGAGTAGATGTTCTACTCGAGCTGCAGCTTCCTCAACACGAGCAGCAGGTTTCTCAACGCGAACTGTTGCGACCTCCCGCAACCGCCCTCATTGATAAATCTCTGTGGGAGGTGGTCTAACTCGTGCTCGTCAAATTAATGTTGGGGAGATCCACAAGAGGAAAAGCTCAGCTCTGCGCCACTTCATGGAGTTTTTCTTAACTCTGCGCTCTATGCAGAGTGCGGAGTGGGCAAAACTCCGCGAACTCCCCCGGTGGAGCGGAATTCATCGCCCACTCCTAATTTTTACTTGGATGGGTAGCCAATTGTCCTGTGTGGTTGGGCTTTCATATGATGACAATACATGTTACATGCAAACCAGGCTAATTTGCATGTATACATGACTGCATTTAACATTAGAGAATATATGTTTAGGCATAAGTCCCAGAAACGTGTTTTAACTGTTAGAATGGTAATGCTAACAAATGTGTGCTTGATCGCTCTGTTTTCATTTTCAAAACTCCATGTTCATTCTGACACCATTCATGTTACACAAGACAGAGAAGGAAATGTCTCTGGGACACACATTAAAATCGCTGCTGCAGAGGAAGAGATCCATCTTGAGAGGGAGAAAGAAAAGTAGCATTGGCTTCTGTAGCTTCCATATGGTTTGGTTAAGGGGCATTGTTTCCCTTTTTAGCTAAGCAGCAGCCGAGCAAGAGTAACCCCTCCTTGCTCCATGAGACCCAGACACGGTTAGTAATAAAGGTATATAAGCAGGGCCAGACTGGCTTCTGGGCATTTCAAGGGGCTGGGAGGGTGGTAGCCAGATTCGTTGCTGGGGACCTGCCGCCCACGTTTCCTACTTGCAGAACTTCTAAATTAACAATGCAAAAACAAATGGTTTGAAAGCATACTTTAAAATCATTTGTTTTTGCATTGTTCATTTAGAACAAAACTCCCGGTAGACAGTCCGGCCCTGTATATACAGTCCTGGTGCAAGGGCGAAGTTAGACACATGACTGGTTGCTGAAGGGCTGAATTCCGACTGCCGACCTGATAACAGCACAATGTAGGCGGAAAAATCATACATGACTTAGTATAATAAAGCCTAGTGAATTAAGACAGTCATTTAGGTTGGATGACTGAAACAATTGTAGACACATTGGAACTAACAGATTAGGTTCAAATATGCATGTTATCTTCTGAGTTCTTTATAATAATTATGATTATTCTAATGTATTTGTTATGTAGACAAGCACTGCATAATAAATAGCCACATAATTGCAAAATACCAATCATTGTGTGTGGTTATGAATTTGTGGTGCAAGAGTGAGGTTCTCCTTAATCATCACCTGTAGATAATAGATTCTCTCACAGTATTGTCTGACTCAACACATAGGGGCCGATTCTCAAAGGGTCTCTGCACTGGTGGTGGAGGCCCCGCCGTCGTGGCGGGGGGCTCGCACTGGGTAACTGCAGTACGGAGGTCCCGCAATGACTGCAGGGCCTGCGTAATGAGTGTGGAGGCCCTTTGTGAAGTGGGCCCTCTGTGTCTAACATTTCATAACTCACTAGTGGAGCAGTGGGAGACACCTGCTGGTTCTCCTTTTCTCCAAAAAGGACACTTTTCTTTTTGGAGCTAAAAGGATCTACTAGGTGTGATGCTAGTAATATTGTGAGGGACTCTACGCCATGTTCATTTAGTAATTCAAATGCATTTCCTCTTTGATTAAATCACTGATGACCGGCGTAAAGGAAGAGAAGGACTGTGGTAACAACCCCATTGCCGTAATCCAGGCAAGACATGATCACACCATGTGCTGCAGTTCTCAATTGCCAGGAGTTAGGAGATATTTGATTTTTCTCAGAGCATGGAGGGAAAAATACAAATTCAGCCAACTTATTGATGTCATGCACTACAGTCAGTTGTTGTGTCTACACAGTAAGGATTTCACACATTGTAAGATGCTTGTTTAAAATTCATCAAAGGAGAGGTGATTCAAAAGGGTGGAGACAAATTTGACTTTTTTCTTTGAGTGCAGAATTTAAACCCTGTCTTTTGAGGGTTTGATTAGAAAGTGCCTTGACATCTAAAGCTGTATTTTCTTGGGGCAAGTTTTTATTGTGATCATGGCATTGGGAGCATTTCATTGTAGAGCTGTATGCCCTTGGCATATTGGTGCATAAAGGCACCAGTTTCTTCACTTTTTGGAAAGAAGTTCCAATTAGATTGTGGTAAGTAATAGTGTCGGTATTTCGGTATTAAGGGATTCTCTAGCTTATGTTGCACATAGAAGCGCTGTTCTTGCCAGTTTTTACCAGTTGTTGGTGGAAGAGATAAAAAGTGAGCCACCTCAGAACCTGGTCACCTAGGCCAATTCTGTGCTCCACACTTCTAGCCGTCTTTGTTGGTTGACTGTTTCGAATCTTTCCGTGAGGTTCAGAAATGCCTGGAGGCTGGAAACTCCATCAATGGTGATATCGTAGACATTTCTAAGGACCTTCAGGTTAGGTGTCTCCAGGAGGAACCCCGAGCTGAACCCAGACTGTTAAAAATTGAGAATTTGGTTGGCGACAAATGTGCTTAGTTCTTTGGACTCCTAGCATTCAATGACTTTGCTGAACCACATTGTTAGTGAATGGTACGTATATGGGGATATAACTTGGGTCTAAGTTAGCTTTATTAAGGATAGGTATGATCTGGTCTGTCATTAGTGAGCTGGAAAAAAGATCTAATGATCAACTAGGTAGATTTTCTAAAAAACACAGGTGGAAGTTAATTTTGATGAAAAGTGCTAGAATGGTTTCCCAGAGGTAAGTGAAAGATTTTAGATATCTTATTTTCTTGTCTATATTTTTGGTGACTGTATCTTGATTTTGACTATGAGCATGTGCATGTAACAGTTTATGTAGTGCAAACCAAGCTGCAGAGCAGTGCAGCGCTGTACAGAGAGAGTACAAAAAATGTTTTGGGGAGTGATGCACATCCTGAAGCTGAAGATGATATTGATATGGAAGTCCATGAATCTGGTGTTTTTGATGAGTTATGCTCCAAAGGCATCCAGGATCATCTCAATGAGCTATTCCTGGGCCTAGTGTTGGCTGCTGGTGTTATTGATGAGGACAAATTCCGCCTTGGTGTAGTTCAATATATAAAGGTCCTGAACATTCTTGGGTGTTAGTGCGATAGCTCTTTAGGAGGACATTAAGGACACCCAGAGGAAAGAAACTGTAGGAGGCTGGTTAAAAAATAGAAGTTAGTGTAATAGATTATTGGTTTCAAATTGGCTGGGCTGATAAAAAATGACATGCTGTTTGATTGTTTTGGGTCGATAGTGCTTGCTCAGGATTAGCTGCCTTTGGAACTTACCTTTTTATGGTGAGATTTCTTTCTGGCCTCCCATTGGCTGGTGAAAGGACAGGCAGATGGTCATGTGACATGAACCTGCTGAATGCTGAGGTTGCTTCCCAGAGTAACTCCACTAGTTAGGCATGTTTCTTGCCCTCAGACCTACAGATGTAATTCTACAATCTTCCTCTATTCCTTTGTGACATTCTTCTTCCTTATGTACCTGTACTCATGTGTTGTGCACCTCTGCCTATCCAACCCTGATGTGTCTTTTGGCTTCTTTTCCAAATCCTTGCTCTCTGTTCCCTCAAAACACTGTGCTGCCACTCTGCCTATGCTGGCTAACCTATGCTGTTGTGCAGTACAGTCCCATCTTTCACTAACTTTCCAAATTTCTACTTTGCACAGTTCTCCCTCTTTATTCCCCTTTTAGGCATCTGCTCCATCCCACTGCCTCCCGGCAAAGCATCATCGACTCTCTCTCTTTCTGTGCTGGCAGTGCAGATGAATGAATGAATGACATGACTTATAGAGTGCCCAACTACTCAGGAAGTGTACCGGTGTGTCCCCCACGATGAATCTGGACAGTCCAATCAACCATCCTTATGAACCAGCCTACTCAGTTATTCTATCCTTTTATGGTACCACTCCCCTCCTTGAGCCCCCTTATATACCTGTTCTATCCTCCACACTGTACTATCTACCCCGCTACCAGGGTTCCAGAATGGTGCAACTTTTATCCCAGACTGAAGTGTGGCCCCTGTCCTCCACTGTGCAGTAGGACTCACTCCCTCTGATCCACATTTCTGTCCTACCTACTCTCCTATTCCTCCTCCCTTGATGAAGTCCCTCTCCATCTCCATGAGATTTCTAAGTTTAGCATTCAGCAATATAATCATTAATATCTCCAGTGGCTTCACTTTGCAAACAATTACTCCTCAGCAATTGTTACTGGAAATACCAGTACAACAGGAACTAGTGAGTCAAATATCTAATACCATGTATTTATTTAATATCTATGATGCTATCATGCAGCAATGGTGACTCATCAGAGTGAGGCAGGGCAGAGGACAGCAAAGTAGGAAAAGATGGTAGTGTGAGTAAAATGAGGAGAGGACTACACTAGCGAATGCATCTAGAGTGAATAACAGAAAGCACTGCTGAAAAGATACATTACATTTTTGTGGAACAGGAAGTAGTTTTCTTCATGACCCAAAGATAATACGATCTGGGATTGGATCTTGCATTTTTGGCTTTGAAGGGAACAGAGATACTGGATGCAAGGAAGACTCAGACATGTGAAGATCTGAGATTCCAGGAAAGATTATAAATGGCGACAGGTTGCTGAAAGTGGGCTGGGCCATTCAGTGTGAAAGCTTCTGCATGATCCTGATGGAAATTAATTTGATACTGGACTCTATACAGAGCAATAGCAGTTCTTTTAAATTTGGATTTGCTAAAAGTGGAGCTTCAAATTAAATATGGGTCTTGCATGAAGGTTCTTTTAGCGGGTGACCTCAATGAACTACTATCGGAATTTAGGTAACAAAAAAGAAATCAAAGTAAAAAAAAAAGATGGCTCAACAAAGGCAGTGAAGTTGCCAGATATTTTGCTTAGAAGACCCACTGACCCTATTGGAAGAAAATTGTAGCATGCTCATAACAAACGCCTGGATACCCTCACAGGTGATAAATTGTGCTCTACAAATACCGATTGATTGATTAATAACAATGAAACATGAGAGTGTGGGAGGATGAGTTTTTAGGAGTGAATGACTCTTACTGTCCCCTTGGCCAGTTTAGGGTGGTGCACCCTTTGTTGGAGGCTATATCTGTCCCACCCTTGCTTGGGCAATGGGCACAACCTGTTGGCTCCAGACCTGAAGTTTGGAGTTAGCTTTTCAAGGTCTCCACAGGACCTCCTGGACAGAGTGGAGAACATTAAGTGGGCACTGAGAAAGACATCTAATAATATTGAAATGTCACCCCTTGAGTCAGTTGGGTGATTTGTGCTGGAACGTACAAATGGTTGGGTATGACAATACATGGTATTTGCAACACAGACTTCTAACAAGAGGAAGATTTTTATTTATATATTAATTTTTAAAGCATGAGATTGTCACTGGGAGGCATCAACGGCACAGAAAAGAAAGAAGCAAGAGAATCAACAAGATAATCAGGTTTTTAACTCTATAAAAGTTCAAGAAGTCAGACGTCTGTCTCAGTTCCAGGGGTAGGCCACTCCAAAGGATGGAGCCTATGACCCAAATGGTTCTACCTCCACTGCATTCTTTCCAGTATCACTGGATACGCAGAGCGGGAGTGCTGCCTTCAGTGTTAGTCGCCGAAGCCACAGGATTTGTGAAAAATCAAAGCACTACATGAAGAGCAAGGGAAGCAAATGAGCCACAACCATTCACCAGGAGAATGCTAGGGTTGTATAGTCAATCAATCAATCAATCAATCAATCAATCAGGGTTGTAAAGCGCAACTACTCACCCATGAGGGTCTCAAGGCACTGGAGGGGAGGGGGGTGGCTCCGTTGAGTGCTTTGGTCATCCAAAGAGCCAGGTCGTTAGGTCCTTCCTAAACTGGGGCATATATAATGCATCCAATTGTGCATTTTGAAGTACATTATCACAAATGCAGTACAGTATGGGTTGGTAAAGTAATGTCATTTACAGAGAGCATATTTTCTATTGAAATGCCTTCTTTAAATTTCAAACCAATTTGCATTAGTCATACAGTTTTACTGCTAAACTTATATGGTGTATGAATAATAATGCATGGACATTTTATTTCTGTACCTAGTTTTTATTAAAGTGTCCTGTTTTATTTTGCTCCTATTATACCCTTTATTTCCCACACACAAACACTTATAAAGTTCATTTACACATATTTCAATTTTGTTGTGTGTTAGAAACGATTTGCCATACAGCAGCCTTTCCTTTCACAACTTCTGTACCCCAGGTTGCCAAATGTATTTGTTTAGGCGCAGGAGAAGGGGAATTTAGGCACTGAACTCCATGTTTAAAAACACAAAATAAGCAGCAGTTTGTTGGAAAACATTGACTGACATTCGACCTCTATCTTTGAATGCACAGCAAGTGCTACATATGGAAAGAAAATGAAAGGCCTTACTGTTCATTCTCCTTTTGAACTCTTGCAATGATATTCTGGGGGTGCTGCAGCACGCCCCAGACCCCTAGTTCGGGGGGGGCCTGCCTCTGAGCCCATTATTGGTCGGGCAGTCTCAATTTTGTTCGTAGAAAAGAAAAGTAGTTTATTACAAAGTTTATCAATGGGAATAACCAACGCTTGACTTACCACAAGCGCGGGAGTAGATGGGAGTGCATGTTTTTCCTTTCTCTCTCCCCGCAACTGCTTCATTCTTGTTCACATTTACCCACCAACCCTTAAAATGGTGTGATACTTACCATGTCCCTTCCAGCTACTTTTTTAATATAGCTCCTCTGTTGTGCCTTCCACCACTCTTGTCGTTCAGCTGCATTTATCTTCCCAAGCCCTGTCTGCTGTACCGCTATGTACTTTTAAAAACAAATTAATTTATTATACATTTTTTTTGCCTGGCTGCTCGATTCTATACCACTCCATGATGGACTTCTGTCATTGTGGAATGTTATTTTTTTAAAAATGGCGACTGCATAAGGACACTGGAGAACACACACATGCATCATGACGAATGCGTATGTGTCATGACACATGGCATACATCTTGGAATGGATTTCCCATAATGGGAAACCCATTTCACCATTGTGAGATGTGCATGACCATGCATCTTAACACATGTGTTTGCATGCTGGTGTAAATGTGCACTGGTAAAGCCAATAACTTGGCTATTTAGAGCTTGTTTGATTAAGGGCCTTGCCTTCCTAGACTAGACTGCACCAAATCTATTTATTGTGCTAAGACTGCGCACCATCACTGAAATAACGTCATTAACAGGCCACTGCACTCACGCTGTATTCCATAGCACCCAATCTGCAGCCAACTACACTCAGATAGCAGCCCAACAGTGGTATAACACAAAATAAGGGGGACTGTCTTCTAGCTAAAGTGATGGGGACTCTCAGAATTCTATGACATAACTGTGTAACTGCCAAACCATAAGCATGCTCCTCTGACCAACTACTCTTGCCCTCTAAAAAAAAATGAGGGAGGAATTTTGGCCACTCCATGTTACTCTTTAATGCAGAGTTCTGGCCAATTCCGCCGCAGAATTCTTCTCGCGCAAAGCTCCAGAATATGCGAGCCAAATTTGGCTTCCCCAGCATGATTTTCTAGCACGCGCGAACACAATCAGTCACGGTTAGAGGGCCACCATTCAAGTAGATTTGCTGCAGCTTGAGTAGATTTTCTACTTGAGCGGCAGCAAAATCGAATGTCTGCTTGCTCTTGCGCAACGCATGGTGCCGTTCGCGATGATTTTCAGCGCTGCTTGCGCTATCGGTGCTAGATTGTAGCCTGAGCATCAAAAGCCGCATTTTTTTTGCCTGTTGGCGGAATTTCGTGCTATTTCGCTGAGCTTTTCTGTAACTCTGTGAGTTCCGCCCACCCATAAAAAAAACCACATAGTTTCACTGAAAGCCAAGTTGCCGTGATTGTTCAAATAAAGTTGTTTACAAAGAATATGTTGCTTTGAAACAATTAAAAAAAAGATTAAATCTCCTCTCTATATTGGTATTTTATATCTATATATCTATATATATATATCTATATTCACTGAAAAAACCATAGGTTTCAGGCACGTTATAGTTAGAAATTAGCATTTAAAAAACCTTACAAATTCACTGAAAAAACCATAGGTTTTAGGGACAGTTATAGTTACTTGGACATTGCACTCGTACAAAACCCGTGAAATTCCCCCGTTACAGTTAGTTCAGCTAACTATAACTCGCGCCCCCGCAATGCACTGCTGATGACGTCACATATTACATCACTCATGACATGGTCAGTGACATCACTGATGACATCACTCATGACATCTCAAATGACAGCACTGATGACATCATCCAGTGACTGTGTGTTTCTGTAAAGTTTAAATATGTTTAATATATATAGGGAAAGGCGTATTGAAGAATGAGTGGGTGTATAAGTGTCTGAATGGATGATTTAGTACGTGAGTGACTGACTCTACAAGTGAGTGATTAAATGTATCTTACTGAATGCATGGGTTAGTGACTAAACTGTGTGAATGTCTGTATCCGTCTGTCTGTTGGTTTGTAAGCGGCTGCATGGCTTTCTGAATAGCTACATGAGTGTCTACATGGGTTATTGATTGATTGTCTGAGTATCTGTATGGGTGCCTGAGTGTTTGTGTGGGTGGGGTTTGTGCGACTCTGTACATAGATGTGTGAGTGGGTGATTCTGTAAAGTTTAAATATGTTTAATATATATAGGGAAAGGCGTATTGAAGAGTGAGTGGGTGTATAAGTGTCTGAATGGATGATTTAGTAGGTGCGTGACTAACTGTATAAGTGAGTGATTAAACGTATCTTACTGAATGCATGGGTTAGTGACTAAACTGGGTGAATGTCTGTATCCGTCTGTCTGTTGCTGTGTAAGTGGCTGCATGGGTTTGTGAATAGCTACATGAGTGTCTATATGAGTTATTGATTGGTTGTCTGAGTATCTGTATGGGTGCCTGAGTGTTTGTGTGGGTGGGGTGTGTGCGACTCTGTACATAGATGTGTGAGTGGGTGATTCACTGGGTGCATGATTTGAAGAGTGCGTCTGTGATGGACTGCTTGGGTGGGTGAGTGTGTGTATGGGTGTGTTAGTGAGTGAATGTATATCTCAGTGGTACATGTGCGAGTAACTACATATGTAAAAGGAAGTATATATGTGTGTTAGAGTATTTAAAAGGCTATACGTGAGAGTGTGTGATTGTGAGAGTGGCTGTATGGATGCGTGTGTGCTTGTATCAGTTATTGTATAAGAGCGTAAGAATGTGCTAGTATTTGTATGAGTTATTGAGCTGGTGTGTGTATAACTCTATAGGTGAGTAAATGGGTGTGTGATTAATTTTTTGCATGACTGACTAGGTGTGTGAGTACCTCTATGGATGAGTGGCGGTGTGTCAGTGTTTATATAGGTGTATGAGTGCATATGATAGTCCTGTACTGAGTGACTGTAAGTATGAGTGACTGTACGGGTGAGTGAGTGGATGTGTGTGTAGACCTAAGAATCAGTGAGTTGGTATGTAGTTATTGGTATTGGAGTGTCTATGGTTTTGAGAATGGCAGTCTGTAATTTAGAGTGGGTGTATCAAAAGTTATATTAGGGTGTGAGAAGATGCATGAAATTATCACATGGATGATGTCATCAGTGATGTCATTTGAGATGTCATCAGTGATGTCATCAGTGATGTCATCAGTGATGTCACTGACCATGTCATGAGTGATGTAATATGTGACGTCATCAGCAGTGCATTGCGGGGGCGCGAGTTATAGTTAGCTGAACTAACTATAACGGGGGAATTTCACGGGTTTTGTACGAGTGCAATGTCCAAGTAACTATAACTGTCCCTAAAACCTATGGTTTTTTCAGTGAATTTGTAAGGTTTTTTAAATGCTAATTTCTAACTATAACGTGCCTGAAACCTATGGTTTTTTCAGTGAATTTCAAAGGTTTTTTAAATGCTAATTTCTAACTATAACATGTCTGAAACCTATGGTTTTTTCAGTGAATTTCAAAGGTTTTTTAAATGCTAATTCCTAATTATAACATGTCTGAAACCTATGGTTTTTTTCAGTGAATTTCAAAGGTTTTGTAAATGCCAATTTTTAAATGTATTAATTGTTATTTTTATTTTTTTCATACTGATTTACTACATTTTTTTAAACTATTTATTTTTAGATATTTTATTTTTAAATTACATTGTAATTACATTATACATTACGTTACAAAATATACTTTCTCAGAATGAATTAATTTACTTTAAATACTTTGCAAATAGGCAATAGACTTTTAAGTACAGTAGTTACAGTTGTTGCAATGGGCAACACAATTTCAAACACAATGCAACATTGAGCTCAATGTGAATTTCTAGCTAAATGCAATTAGTTACTTAATGGATTACTTTTCTAACCACAGGACTGAATCCTAGATTCAGTCCTGGGACATCTCCTGTAAACAGTTGAGTAAAAGCGTTTTGGTTACAGTAGTGATTTTTAAGGAATATTATTGTATTTTAAAAGTTGACACGTAGAAACTTTTTCACATAGAATCACCAATGTTATCCTATGGGAGGAAATTCACTTAGCAGGTAAGTAGTGTTATCGTGACTTTTTCTCACTCAGTGGTGGATCCTGGATCCAGCACTGGTGCATCTCCTGTAAACAGTTTAAAGAATGCGTTTAAGTCATACAGGCGATTTTTAAGGAATATTTGTAGTTTGTGAAAATCGACACTTTGAAACTTTTCTGCTGAAAACCAGACAATCGATTCCTATGGAAGGAAATACAAGTTACTGGTAAGTACGGTTAAAATTACTTTTCAGGGTCAGTGCTGGGCTAAAAGATGCAGCACTGGGTTCTCTCCTGATAACAGGTGAGTAAATCGGAATTCGTATTTCGGCTGATTTTAGAGGAATATTTGTATGTTTCAAAAATCGACACTTAGAAACTTTTTCAGCAAAAAGCAGGCAATGATATCCTATGGAAGGAAATTCAAGTTACTGGTAAGTACGGTTAAAATTACTTTTCAGGATCAGTACTGGGCTGAAAGATGCAGCGCTGAGGTCTCTCCTGATAACAGGTGAGTAAATCGGAATTCGTATTTCGGCTGATTTTAGAGGAATATTATAAAGTTCCAAAACTCCACACTTAGAAGAATTTCCAAGTGAAACCAGTCAATGTTAGCCTATGGAAGAAAATTCAAGTTACTGGTAAGTACGGTTAAAATTACTTTTCAGGATCAGTACTGGGCTGAAAGATGCAGCACTGAGGTCTCTCCTGATAACAGGTGAGTAAATCAGAATTCGTATTTTGGCTGATTTTAGAGGAATATTTGCACAATGGTGAAGGGAGGGGGCGGGGCCAGAGGTGACATCTGTGCAAATGCGCCCCGTGGCGCGTTTTAAGTTGGGGGATTAAGTCCCCTTTAATCATGAGGGTCCCTGGGGGCCAACTAGCCCACCAGGAACCTCCAGTATGCGCCAGGGGGCTGCGTTGCAGAGACGTGTACAGAGGCCACACCCCTTTTTACACCTCTCTGCAAGGCAGCTCTGTGGCGCTTTTTGGAAGTACATGGTGGGCTAGTTGGACTCCAGGGACCCTCAGGATTCAAGGGGACTTAATCCCCCATCTTAAAACACGCCACGGGCCTGTTTGCACACATGTCACCTGAAGCCCCGCCCCCTCCCTTCACCACTGTGCAAACGCGCCCCGTGGCGCGTTTTAAGTCGGGGGATTAACTCCCCTTGAATCCTGAGGGTCCCTGGGGGCCAACTAGCCCAACAGGTATATCCAAAAAGCGCCACAGAGCTGCGTTGCAGAGAGGTGTAAAAGGGGCGTGGCCTCTGTACACCTCTCTGCAACGCAGCCCCTGGCGCATACTGGAGGTTCCTGGTGGGCTAGTTGGCCCCAGGACCCCCAGTATTGAAGGGGAATTACTTCCCCATCTGCAAACGCGCCAGGGGCGCGTTTGCAGAGTGGTGAAGGAAGGGGCGGGGCCTGCGGCCCGATAGTTTTTTTTTTTTCCCCTGAACGGGGGCTGTGTGGCCCCCCTTCCTTTTTCCTATTTTTGGGCCCTGGGGGGGACCCCATCCCCCAGGGCCTTATCCCCTTTTTTTTTTTTTTTTAATTAAACGGGAAGGGGGCCGCGTGGCCCCCTCCCCTGGCCGAATCCTACCCCGGGGACCCCATCCCCCGGGGCATGGCCACACTTTTACATTAATTTTTAAGGAGGGGGCTGCGTGGCCCCCTCCTCAGGCCTCCTTTGCCCCGGGGACCCCATCCCCCGGGGCAGGCCTTTTTTTTTTTAATTATTTTTTTTACATTATTTCTGGGGAGGGGGCCGCGTGGCCCCTCCCAGGCCACTACTTGCCCCGGGGACCCCATCCCCCGGGGCCTGGCCTCTGGTTGGGGACTGTGGGGGGTCCCCAATCCCCCACAGTCCCGCCGGCTCCCCGTGTCCTTACGGGAGCCGGCATTGCTTTTCCACATGGGGAGCAGCTAACATGCTGCTCCCCGTGTGGAAAAGCAATTGCTTTGGATATTGGAAGCGAGAGCAGGTTTCCTGCTCTCTCTTCCAATATCCAAAGCAGTTTGCAATGACAGGACGGGAGCCGCGAGGCTCCCGTCCTGTCATTGCAAACAGCAGTGTCCCGGGGGTAGGCACCCCGGGACACTGCAGGAGCCGGCCCTGGGGGTGGCAGTCCCCAGGGCCATCACAGGGCTCCAGGAGGGGGCCGCGCGGCCCCCTCCCATCCAAATGCACAGCCCCGGGAGGTGGTGGTCCCCGGGCTCGGGGGTCCTTAACGGACCCCCATTTTCAATTCTGTTAGTGCCCCGGGAGGTGGTGGTCCCCGGGCGTGTGGGGGCTGGAGCCCCCCACACATGTTAATTTAAAAATAAAGAAGCCCCGGGAGGTGGTGGTCCCCGGGGCTGCGGGAGGGCTCAGAGCCCTCCCGCTACTTTTCAAATAAAGCCCCGGGGGTGGCGGTCCCCGGGCTTGAGGGGCCCTTAGAGGCCCCCATACATAAAATAAACCCCCCAGCATGCCCCGGGACTTGGCCCACCCGGGGGCAAATTAACATCGGCAAAATCGAGCGCGGTCTCCGCGACCGCGCTCGATTTTTTTATCGGCAGGATCCGCGCACCCTGAGCGCATCCTGCCGATTTAAAAAAAAAAAATGCTTTTTTTGCCCAGGGGTCCTTGTGGGACCCCTGAGCAGACCTAGGGGTCAGGGTGTTTCTACCCTGCCCCCTTTGTGCGTTTTGCGCACTTTTTTACTGCTTTCTTGTTCCTCGGTTCTACCGAGGAACAAGATGGCTGCCAACACTTCCTGGTTTGGAGTGTTGACAGCCAATTAGCAGACAGCTCGTGATCGGGAGGGTGCGCGGATCATTCCGTGCCCATAGATATATATGTACTTTTACTTTTGATTTTCTCAGCAACTACTGAACGGATTTACACCATTTAACAAAAAGGGTTCTTTCTGAACCAAGAACTACCTCTTTGCCAAATTTGGTGTAATTCCGTTCAGCAGTTCGGGCTGTAGCCGTGTCTAAAGTTTCCTATGGAAAAATGAATGGGGAAAACGCGTTTTGGGACCCCCTTTTTCTCGGCCACCGCTTAACGAATCACCCCGAGACTTTCAGGGTAGGAGCGGACCGGAGCGCCCCACAAAGTTTGAAAATTTTGCGAAGATACGTCAACCGGCAAGAGAGTTATTTCAAATAGAATGTCGCGGATTTCCTATGGAAAATAGGTCCTAACTATAACTATCTACTGGCGACCGCCAGTAGATAATATCTATATATATATATATATATATATATATATATATATATATATATATATATATATTCACTGAAAAAACCACAGGTTTCAGGGACGTTATAGTTAGTTGGACATTTCACTCGTACAAAACCAGAGAAATTCGGCCGTTATAGTTAGTTCAGTTAACTAAAAATCGCTCCCCCCGCAATGCACTGCTGATGACGTCACATATTACATCATTCATGACATGGTCAGTGACATCACTGATGATATCACTGATGACATCACTGATGACATCATCCAGTGACTGTGTGTTTCTATAAAGTTTAAATATGTTTTATATATATGCCAAGGTGTATTGAAGAATGAGTGGGTGTATAAGTGTCTGGATGGAGGATTTAGTAGGTGCGTGCCTGACTGTATAAGTGAGTGATTAAATGTGTCTTACTGAATGCATGGGTTAGTGACTAAACTGTGTGAATGTCTGTATCAGTCTGTCTGTTGTTGTGTAAGCTGCTGCATGGGTTGGTGAGTAGCTACCATGAGTGTCTATATGGGTTATTGATTGGTTGCCTGAGTATTTGTATGGGTGCCTGAGTGTCTGTGTGGGTGGGTGGGGGGTGTATGACTTTGTACATAGATGTGTGAGTGGATGATTCACTTGGTGTATGGGTTCAAGAGTGTGTCTGTGAAGGGCTGTATGGGTGAGTGAGTGTGCGTATGGCTTTGTTGGTGAGTGAATGGATGTCTCAGTGGTATATGTGTGAGGAACTACATATGTGAAAGGCAGTATATGTGAGTGTTGGAGTATATAAATGACTATATGTGAGAGTGAGTGATTGTGAGAGTGGCTGTATGGATGAGTGTGTGCTTGTGTCAGTGATTGTATAAGAGAGTAAGTATGTGTTAGTATCTGTATGAATAGGTGAGGTGGTGTGTGTATAACTGTATAGGTGAGTAAATGGGAGTGTGATTGATTCTTTACATGACTGACTAGGTGTATGAGTAACTCTATGGGTGAGTGGCGGTGTGTGAGTGTCTGTATAGGTGTATGAGTGCATATGATAGTGCTGTATTGATGAGTGACTGCATGTATGAGTGACTGTATGGGTGAATGAGTGGATGTGTGTGTAGACCTAGGAATCAGTGAGTGAGTATGTAGTAATTAGTATTGGTGTGTCTATGGTTTCGAAAATGGTAATCTGTATTTTAGAGTGGGTGTATCAGAGGTTATATTAGGGTGTGAGGAGGTGCATCAGATTTTCACGTGGATGATGTAATCAGTGATGTCATTTGAGATGTCATCAGTGATGTCATCAGTGATGTCACTGACCATGTCATGAATGATGTAATATGTGACGTCATCAGCAGTGCATTGCGGGGGCGCGAGTTATAGTTAGCTGAACTAACTATAATGGCCGAATTTCTCTGGTTTTGTATGAGTGAAATGTCCAACTAACTATAACGTCCCTGAAACCTGTGGTTTTTTCAGTGAATTTCTAAGGTTTTTTAAATGCTAATTTCTAACTATAACGTCCCTGAAACCTATGGTTTTTTCAGTGAATTTCAAAGGTTTTTTAAATGCTAATTTCTAACTATAACGTCCCTGAAACCTGTGGTTTTTTCCGTGAATTTCAAAGGTTTTTTAAATGCTAATTTCTAACTATGCCTACAGAGGTAGGACATGTGCAGAAAGAGGAAGAAAGGCGCAGAAAGAAGCAAGAGAAATGCAGAAAGAGCAACAGAAGTCCAGAAAGACGAAGAAAGGTGCAGAAAGAAGCAAGATATGTGCACAAAGAACCAACAGAGGAGCAGAAAGAGGCCTTGTTGCAAAGTCATCCTGTGCCCCCAACTTTTTGCTGACGGGTACTGGTGGTAACTGACTCTGACTAACCAGGCAAGGAGCCAGTGCTATGCTGAAAGACACTTAGAATACAGTGAAAACACCTACATACACTAGGGTACACTATGCATTGGGGTACCCCTGTGATTGGCATGACCACCCCTGTATGGCCCTAGTACATAATAGGGCAGGGGGATTAAAACTACCTCTAACTAAGAGGTGCAGAAGGAGGCAAGAGAAGTGCAGAAAGAAGCAACAGAGGTGCCCAAAGAGGCAAGAGAGGTGCAGAAAAAAGCAAAGGAAGTGCAGAAAGAGGCAAGTGATGTGCAGAAAGAAGCAAGAGCAGTGCAGAAAGAACCAACAGAGGTGTAAAAAGAGGCAAAAGGGGTGCAGAAAGGGGTAGGAGAGGTGCACAAAGAGGCAAAAGAGGTACAGAAAGAGGCAGGAAGGGTGCAGAAAGAAGGAAGAGAAGTGCAGAAAGAGGCAAGTAAGGTGCAGAAAGAAGCAGGAGCAGTCAGTGCAGAAACAACCAACAGAGGTGCAGAAAGAGGGAAGAGGGGTGGAGAGAGAGGCAAGAGGGGTGCAGAAAAAGGTAGGATGGGTGCACAAAGAGGCAAGAGAGGTACAGAAAGAGGCAGGAGGGGTACAGAAAGAAGGAAGAGAAGTGCAGAAAGAAGTAACAGAGGTGCTGAAAGAGGCGCAAAGGGTGCAGAAAGAGCAAGAGAAGTGCAGAAAGAGGCAACATAGGTACAGAAAGAGGCAAGAGAGGTGCAGAAACAGGCAGGAAAGGTGCAGAAAGAGGGAACAGGGGTGCAGATAGAGGCAAGAGAGGTGCAGAAAGAGAAAAGAGGGATGCAGAAAGAGGCAAGAGATCTGTAGAAAAAAGCAACAGAGGTGCTGAAAGAGGCAAGTGAGGTGCAGAAAGGGGCAAGAGATCTGCAAAAAAAGCAACAGACGTGCTGAAAGAGGCAATTGAGGTGCAGAAAGAAGCAAGAGAAGTGCAGAAAGAGGCAATGGAAGTGCAGAAAGAAGCAGCAGAGGAGCAGAAAGAGGCAAAAGGGGTGCAGAAAGAGGCAAGAAAAGTACAGAAAGATGCAACAGAGGTACAGAAAGAGGCAAGAGAGATGCAGAAACAGGCATGAAATGTGCAGAAAGAGGGAAGAGGGGTGCAGAAATAAGCAAGAGAGGTGCAGAAAGAGAAAGGAGGGGTGCAGAAAGAGGCAAGAGATCTGCAGAAAAAAGCAACAGAGGTGCTGAAAGAGGCAAGTGAGGTGCAGAAAAAGGCAAGAGATCTGTAGAAAAAAGCAACAGAGGTGCAGAAGGAGGCACGAGGAGTGCAGAAAGAAGGAAGAGAAGTGCAGAGAGAAGCAACAGAGGTGCTGAAAGAGGCACGAAGGGTGCAGAAAGAGTCAAGAGAAGGGCAGAAAGAAGCAACAGAGGTACAAAAAGAGGCAAGAGTGGTGTAGAAAGAGGGAAGAGAGGTATAGAAAGAGGCTAGAGAGTTGCACAAAGAGGGAAGACGGGTGCAGAAACAAGCAACAGAGGTGTAGAAAGAAGCAAGAAAAGTGCAGGAAGAGGCAAGTGAGATGCAGAAACAGGCAAGAAAGGTACAGAAAGAGGGAAGACGAGTGCAGAAAGAGACAACAGGGTTGCAGAAAGAAGCAAGACAGATGCAGAAAGAAGCATACAAAGTACAGAATGAAGCAACAGGGGTGCAGAAAGAGGCAATAGAAGTACAGAAAGAAGCAACAGAGGTGCAGAAAGAGGCAAGAGAACTGCAGAAAAAGGCAAGAAAAGTGCAAAAAGAGGCAAGAGAGGTGCAGAAACAGGCAAGAGAAGTGCACAAAGAGGCAAGAGAATTGCTGAAAGAAGCAACAGAGGTGTAGAAAGAAGCAAGAAAAGTGCAGAAAGAGGCAAGTGAGATGCAAAAACAGGCAGGAAAGGTACAGAAAGAGGGAAGACGAGTGCAGAAAGAGACTACAGGGGTGCAGAAAGAAGCAAATGAGGTGCAGAAAGAGGCAACAGACGTGCAGAAAGAGGGAAGAGAACTGCAGAAAAAGGCAAGAAAAGTGCAGAAAGAGGCAAAAGAGGTACATAAAGAGACAACAGGGGTGCAGAAAGAAGCAAGACAGATGCAGAAAGAAGCATGGAAAGTGCAGAATGAAGACACAGGGGTGCAGAAAGAGGCAAGAGAAGTGTAGAAAGGAGCAAGTGAGGAGCAGAAAGAGCCAACAGAGGTGCAAAAAGAGGGAAGAGAGGTGCAGAAACAGGCAAGAGAAGTGCACAAAGAGGCAAGAGAATTGCTGAAAGAAGCAACAGAGGTGTAGAAAGAAGGAAGAAAAGTGCAGAAAGAGGTAAGTGAGATGCTAAAACAGGCAGGAAAGGTACAGACAGAGGGAAGACGAGTGCAGAAAGAGACAACAGGGGTGCCGAAAGAAGCAAATGAGGTGCAGAAAGAGGCAACAGACGTGCAGAAAGAGGGAAGAGAACTGCAGAAAAAGGCAAGAAAAGTGCAGAAAGAGGCAAAAGACGTACATAAAGAGACAACAGGGGTGCAGAAAGAAGCAAGACAGGTGCAGAAAGAAGCATGGAAAGTGCAGAATGAAGCAACAGGGGTGCAAAAAGAGGCAAGAGAAGTGTAGAAAGGAGCAAGTGAGGTGCAGAAAGAGCCAACAGAGGTGCAAAAAGAGGCAAGAGAGGTGCAGAAACAGGCAAGAGAAATGCACATAGAGGCAAGAGGATTGCTGAAAGAAGCAACAGAGGTGTAGAAAGAAGCAAGAAAAGTGCAGAAAGAGGCAAGTGAGATGCAAAAACAGGCAGGAAAGGTACAGAAAGAGGGAAGACGAGTGCAGAAAGAGACAACAGGGGTGCAGAAAGAAGCAAATGAGGAGCAGAAAGAGGCAACAGACATGCAGAAAGAGTGAAGAGAGGTGCAGAAAAAGGCAAGAAAAGTGCAGAAAGAGGCAAAAGAGGTACATAAAGAGACAACAGGGGTGCAGAAAGAAGCAAGACAGGTGCAGAAAGAAGCATGGAAAGGGCAGAATGAAGCAACAGGGGTGCAGAAAGAGGCAAGAGAAGTGTAGAAAGGAGCAAGTGAGGTGCAGAAAGTGCCAACAGAGGTGCAAAAAGAGGCAAGAGAGGTACAGAAACAGGCAAGAGAAGTGCACAAAGAGGCAAGAGAATTGCTGAAAGAAGCAACAGAGATGTAGAAAGAAGCAAGAAAAGTGCAGAAAGAGGCAAGTGAGATGCTAAAACAGGCAGGAAAGGTACAGAAAGAGGGAAGACGAGTGCAGAAAGAGACAACAGGGGTGCAGAAAGAAGCAAATGAGGTGCAGAAAGAGGCAACAGACGTGCAGAAAGAAGAGAGGTGCAGAAAAAGGTAAGAAAAGTGGAGAAAGAGGCAAAAGAGGTACATAAAGAGACAACAGGGGTGCAGAAAGAAGCAAGACAGGTGCATAAAGAAGCATGGAAAGTGCAGAATGAAGACACAGGGGTGCAGAAAGAGGCAAGAGAAGTGTAGAAAGGAGCAAGTGAGGTGCAGAAAGAGCCAACAGAGGTGCAAAAAGAGGCAAGAGAGGTGCAGAAACAGGCAAGAGAAGTGCACAAAGAGGCAAGAGAATTGCTGAAAGAAGCAACAGAGGTGTAGAAAGAATCAAGAAAAGTGCAGAAAGAGGCAAGTGAGATGCAAAAACAGGCAGGAAAGGTACAGAAAGAGGGAAGACGAGTGCAGAAAGAGACAACAGGGGTGCAGAAAGAAGCAGATGAGGTGCAGAAAGAGGCAACAGACGTGCAGAAAGAGGGAAGAGAGGTGCAGAAAAAGGCAAGAAAAGTGGAGAAAGAGGCAAAAGAGGTACATAAAGAGACAACAGGGGTGCAGAAAGAAGCAAGACAGGTGCAGAAAGAAGCATGGAAAGTGCAGAATGAAGCAACAGGGGTGCAGAAAGAGGCAAGAGAAGTGTAGAAAGGAGCAAGTGAGGTGCAGAAAGAGCCAACAGAGGTGCAAAAAGAGGCAAGAGAGGTGCAGAAACAGGCAAGAGAAGTGCACAAAAGAGGCAAGAGAATTGCTGAAAGAAGCAACAGCGATGTAGAAAGAAGCAAGAAAAGTGCAGAAAGAGGCAAGTGAGATGCAAATACAGGCAGGAAAGGTACAGAAAGAGGGAAGACAAGTGCAGAAAGAGACAACAGGGGTTCAGAAAGAAGCAAATGAGGTGCAGAAAGAGGCAACAGACGTGCAGAAAGAGGGAAGAGAACTGCAGAAAAAGGCAAAAAAAGTGCAGAAAGAGGCAAAAGAGGTACATAAAGAGACAACAGGGGTGCAGAAAGAAGCAAGACAGGTGCAGAAAGAAGCATGGAAAGTGCAGAATGAAGCAACAGGGGTGCAGAAAGAGGCAAGAGAAGTGTATAAAGGAGCAAGTGAGGTGCAGAAAGAGCCAACAGAGGTGCAACAAGAGGCACGAGAGGTGCAGAAACAGGCAAGAGAAGTGCACAAAGAGGCAAGAGAATTGCTGAAAGAAGCAACAGAGGTGTAGAAAGAAGCAAGAAAAGTGCAGAAAGAGGCAAGTGAGATGCAAAAACTTGCAGGAAAGGTACAGAAAGAGGGAAGACGAGTGCAGAAAGAGACAACAGGGGTACAGAAAGAAGCAAATGAGGTGCAGAAAGAGGCAACAGACGTGCAGAAAGAGGGAAGAGAGGTGCAGAAAAAGGCAAGAAAAGTGCAGAAAGAGGCAAAAGAGGTACATAAAGAGGCAACAGAGGCGCAGAAAGAAGCAAGACATGTGCAGAAAGAAGCATGGAAAGTGCAGAATGAAGCAACAGGGGTGCAAAAAGAGGCAAGAGAAGTGTAGAAATGAGCAAGTGAGGTGCAGAAAGAGCCAACAAAGGTGCAAAAGAGGCAAGAGAGGTGCAGAAACAGGCAAGAGAAGTGCACAAAGAGGCAAGAGAATTGCTGAAAGAAGCAACACAGGTGTAGAAAGAAGCAAGAAAAGTGCAGAAAGAGGCAAGTGAGATGCAAAAACTTGCAGGAAAGGTACAGAAAGAGGGAAGACGAGTGCAGAAACAGACAACAGGGGTGCAGAAAGAAGCAAATGAGGTGCGAAAGAGGCAACAGACGTGCAGAAAGAGGGAAGAGAGGTGCAGAAAAAGGCAAGAAAAGTGCAGAAAGAGGCAAAAGAGGTACATAAAGAGACAACAGGGGTGCAGAAAGAAGCAAGACAGGTGCAGAAAGAAGCATGGAAAGTGCAGAATGAAGCAACAGGGGTGCAGAAAGAGGCAAGAAAAGTGTAGAAAGGAGCAAGTGAGGTGCAGAAAGAGCCAACAGAGGTGCAAAAAGAGGCAAGAGAGGTGCAGAAACAGGCAAGAGAAGTGCACAAAGAGGCAAGAGAATTGCTGAAAGAAGCAACAGAGGTGTAGAAAGAAGCAAGAAAAGTGCAGAAAGAGGCAAGTGAGATGCAAAAACAGGCAGGAAAGGTACAGAAAGAGGGAAGACGAGTGCAGAAAGAGACAACAGGGGTGCAGAAAGAAGCAAATGAGGTGCAGAAATAGGCAACAGACGTGCAGAAAGAGGGAAGAGAAGTGCAGAAAAAGGCAAGAAAAGTGCAGAAAGAGGCAAAAGAGGTACATAAAGAGACAACAGGGGTACAGAAAAAAGCAAGACAGGTGCAGAAAGAAGCATGGAAAGTGAAGAATGAAGCAACAGGGGTGCAGAAAGAGGCAAGAGAAGTGTAGAAAGGAGCAAGTGAGGTGCAGAAATAGCCAACAGAGGTGCAAAAGAGGCAAGAGAGGTGCAGAAACAGGCAAGAGAAGTGCACAAAGAGGCAAGAGAATTGCTGAAAGAAGCAACAGAGGTGTAGAAAGAAGCAAGAAAAGTGCAGAAAGAGGCAAGTGAGATGCAAAAACAGGCAGGAAAGGTACAGAAAGAGGGAAGACGAGTGCAGAAAGAGACAACAGGGGTGCAGAAAGAAGCAAATGAGGTGCAGAAAGAGGCAACAGACGTGCAGGAAGAGGGAAGAGAGGTGCAGAAAAAAGCAAGAGATTTGCAGAATGAGGTCAAGAGAAGTGCAGAAAAAGAAAGAAACGTGCATAAAGAAGCAACAGAAATGCAGAAAGAGGCAAGAGATGCGCAGAGGAAAGCAAGAGTGGTTTGCACACCATTAGTACCAATTTAACACCCACATTTAGCAATAAGTAACAGGTGACTATTCTAGGTTTGCAAAGGGCCTTCCACCACGCTGTAACACTTGTCGCTGCATTTTTGGTAACGTTTGACCCGTTTCAGCTAGAAACAAGGCTTTTTTTGTTCAAATCTGCAGATTAGGTGCAGATGATGAATTATGTGGCTAATGCAGAAAATGTATAATTGTGCGAAAGTCGGTGCAGCCAAACAGTCACATAATTCCAGTGGCCCTGCTCATACCTCTGCCTAGGTCCACAAGTGCTCCTCAGTGATTCCATCTTTTTGTCTCACTGAGTTCATAGTTGAGCTTCTATGGAAACGAGGAAGACTAAACCTGGAGGTTACCACTCCACAACACAGACTAACATACCACATAATTACTCTCCATAACACATAATCCCACTCTACATAATTCCTATACACTAAATACCACATACTTTCTATCCGCATAATTTCACTGCACAACATACCACATAATTCCACTGCACACAACGTACATCCACTCCACTCCAAAAAACATTAGTAAAAACCGTTTGCATTTACAACGTCAATAGGTCTAATTCTCGCAAATGCGAAACCTATTACATTGCAAACACTTCTTTAACTAGTTGTCGCGTTTGCAGAGTGGTGGAGAAAGGGTGCTGGGCCTCTGACCAGCGCTCAGGAATTCCGGTGCGTAGGACTTACAGGAGGTACCAGTAGGGCTTCTTGGCCCCCAAAGTCCCTCAGAAGTAAATTGGACTTCATCCCCCATCCGGTAGTCTGCCATGAGGCGCATTTGCAGAATGGTGGAGAAAGGGGGCATGGCCTCGAAGACGTCTTAGCAATCCCACTGTGCGGGACTTACTGGAGGTAACCAGAGGGGTAGTTGGCCCCCAAGGACATCCTAAGGGGCCAACTACCCCTCCTATTTCCTCCAGTAAGTCCCACACAGTAGCATTGCTAAGTTCAAAGAGCAGGCCACGCCCCCTTTGCCCACCACTCTCCAAACGCGCTCCGTGGCATGCTCTTGGATGGGGATTCAAGTCCCCTTCACTGCTTGGGGTCCTTTAGGGGCCAACTAGCCTACCTCTTACCTCCAGTAAGCCCCACACAGTGGGATTGCTGAGAGGTAGACAAAGACCACACACCCTTTCTCCACCACTCTGCAAACGCGCCCCCTGGCGCGTTGTTAGTTGGGGAATTTATTCCCCTTGAATACTCATGGTCCCTGGGGGCCAACTAGCCCACCAGGTACCTCCAGTAAGCGCCACACAGCTGGATTGAAGAGAGGCGGTCCGAGGCCACACCCCCTTTTTACACCACTCTGCAAACGCGCTTCTTGGCGCACTGCTGCTCGGGGGATGAAGTCCACTTGTGTTCTGAGGTCCTCAGGACACAAGAGGACCTCATCGCCCCACCAGCAGTGCGCCAAGAGGCGGCTTGCAGAGTGTGTAAAAGGGCATGGCCTCGGACCACCTCTCTGCAGCGCAGCTCTGTGGCGCATATTGGAGGTACCTGGTGGGCTAGTTGGGCCCCAGGGCCCCTCAGTATTCAAGGGGAATTAATTCCCCAACTAACAACGTGCCAGGGGGCGCGTTTGCAGAGTGTTGCTGGGAGGGGGTGGGGCCTCCGGCGAGATGCCAGCTTTTTTTTTTTTCTTCTTTTTTTTTCACAAGGGTGGCTGTGTGGCCCCCCTTTTTAAAACTTTTTTGGGGCCCTGGGGACCCCATCTCCCAGGGCCTGACCCCTTTTTCTAAAAAAATTTTTTTAACAATCAGGAAGGGGGCCGTGTGGCCCCCCTCCCATGGCCAATTTCAGCCCCGGGGCATGGCCAGTCTTTTTTTTAAATGTATTTACTACTTTGGAGGGGGGCCGCGTGGCCCCCCTCCTCAGGCCTTTCCATTTTTAAATTTTTTATTTATTTTATTGCGGGGGAGGGGGGCCGCGTGACCCCCACTTCCGGGCCACTTCTGGCCCCGGGGACCCCATCCCCCGGGGCCTGGCCTCTGTGATGGGGACCGTGGGGGGAGCCCCAATGCCCCCACGGTCCCGCCGGCTCCCCGCCACCTGCGGGAGCCGGCATTGCTTTGCATGCAGCTCCCCTTGTGCAAAAGCAATCTGCTTTGGTTTTTGGAAGCGAGAGCAGGCTTCCTGCTCTCGCTTCCTAAAACCAAAGCAGTATTTGCTATGGCAGGGCGGGAGGCGTGCTCCCGCCCTGCCGTAGCAAACAGCAATGTCCCGGGGGTGGGCACCCGGGACATTGCAGGAGCTGGCCCTGGGGGTGGCGGTCCCCAGGGCCATCAAGGGCTCCAGGAGGGGGGCCAAGCAGCCCCCCTCCCTTCATTTACATAGCCCCGGGGATGTGGTGGTCCCCGGGGCCGGGGCCCGTAACGGACCCCCATATTATTATAATCACTGC
Source organism: Calotriton arnoldi (assembly GCA_963921515.1). Taxonomy (NCBI): domain Eukaryota; kingdom Metazoa; phylum Chordata; class Amphibia; order Caudata; family Salamandridae; genus Calotriton; species Calotriton arnoldi. The sequence goes on along the minus strand of CAWUFW010003540.1, from coordinate 1,630,706 downwards.
CCCGGTCCCCGGGGCTTGGGGGGGCCCGTGAGGCCCCCCCTCCCTAATTTGAAGAAAGCCCCAGGGAGGTAGCGGTCCCCGGGGCTTGGGGGGCTGCAAGGCCCCCCCACCCTTATTGCTTTATGCCCCAGGGAGGTGGCGGTCCCTGGGGCTGCGGGGGGGCCACGTGCCCCCCGCACATCATAAATTAAGCCCCGGGGAGGTGGTGGTCCCCGGGGCTGCGGAGGCCCCCATGGGCCCCCGCAACATAATTAGGCATGCCCCCGGGACCTGGCCCACCCGGGGGCTTAAATTCAACAAAGCGCGGGAGCCCGCGCTTCGTTTTTTTAAAAATTTTCCACCGGATTCGCGACCCCAGCGCGAATTCAATGGATTTGGTTTTTTTTTTAAATGCATTTTTTGGCCCTGGGGGGTCCTTGTGGGACCCCCTGAGCAGGCCTAGGGGGTCAAGGTGTTTGTACCCTGCCCCCTTTTCTTGTTTTTCACCTTTTTATTTACTCTTTTCTTGTGACTCAGTTACCGAGTCACAAGATGGCTGCCAACACTTTCTGGTTTGGAGTGTTGGCAGCCAATCAGAGTGAAGCTCGTGCCCGGGAGTGTTCGCGAACCCTCCTCGGTGCTCAGATATCGAAACTTTTCTTTTTCTAATTTCTCTGGAACTACTGAACGGATTTACACCATTTAAAAAAGGGCTCTTTCTGAACCAAGACCTACCTTTTTGCCAAATTTGGTGTAATTCCGTTCAGCAGTTCAGGCTGTAGCTTTGTCTAAAGTTCCTATGGAAATTAACATGGGGAAAATGCGTTTTGGGACCCCCCTTTTTTCTCGGCCCCCGCTTGACGAATCACCCCGAAACTTTCAAGACCGGAGCTGACCGGAGCGCCGCATTAGTTTTAAAAATTTCACGAAGATTCGTCAACCGGCGCCAAAGATATTGGCAAAAGAAAAAACGCTTTTTGAATAGAAACGAGGTCCTAACTATAACTACCTACTGGCAACCGCCAGTAGGTAATATATATATGTAGAGGTCGGTGAGCAATAAAGAAATACTTGCTGCACTATTTCGTGGTCCGTGCTCCATTTTTTGGAAAGGAATCCATGGTGTTTGACGGAGTTGCTGCTGATATATATATTATATATATATATATATATATATATATATATATATATATATATATATATATATCTATATATATATATTTCTATATACTGATATACATATCTATATATATATATTTCTATATACTGATATACATATCTATATATATATAGATGTGCATATATCTATATATATCCAGTGCCCCCCTTCCTCTTTTATGGGACCCTCCGACAACGGTGCGTGTGTACGGGTGAAAAGCCTATCAACATACACATCCACCCTCCAGAGGCAAAGGAGATGTGCACTCCAGTGCAGAAATAAATCCAATTGACTCAAGTTAAAGTATTTAATCCAGTGCGATTACAATGCCTTACGAGCATATATGTATATATAGGGATGCGGATCGTCCGAGGATCCGACAGTTTCTGTGTTGAAATCTGATTGGTTGCCAACACTTCAAACAGGAAGTGTTCGTAGCCATCTTGGGACTTGGCTTCAAAGAAGAGCAGAAAGAGGCAAAATAAGGGTCGGAAACGAGTAGAAACCGGCTGAATAAAGGGGAGAAACGAGCAAAAAGAGGCAAAATAGAGATCAGAAACCAGCATAAAGAGGCAGAATAAAGTTCAGCAATGAGCAGGAAGAGGCAAAATAAAGGTCAGCCACGAGCCGAAAGAGGCAAAATAAAGGTGAGAAACTAGCAGAAATAGGCAAAATAAAGGTAAAAAATTAGCAGAAAGAGGCAGAGTAAAGGTGAGAAAGAAGCAGCAAGTGGCAGAATAAAGGTCAGAAACGAGCAGAAAGAGAAACAGAGAGCTCAAAAACAAGGAGAAAGAGGCAAAATAAAGGTCAACCGCGAGCAGAAAGAGGCAGAATAAAGGTCAGCAATGAGCAAAAAGAGGCAAAATAAAGGTGAGAAACGAGCAGTAGGAGGCAGAATAAAGGTTATAAGGGAACAGAAAGAGGCATAATAAAGGTGAGAAGTGAGCAGAAAGGGCAGAGGCCAGACACCAGCTGGATGAGACAAATTAAATGTGAGAAAGAAGCAGGAAGAGGCAAAATAAAGGTCAGCCACGAGCCGAAAGAGGCAAAATAAAGGTGAGAAACGAGCAGTAAGAGGCAGAATAAAGGTCAGAAATGAGCAGAAAGAGGCAGATTAAAGGTGAGAAACGAGCAGCTAGAGGCAGAACAAAGGTCAGAAACGAGCAGAATAATGGTCAGAAACGAGCAGAAAGAGGCAAAATAATGGTCAGAAATTAGCAGAAAAAGGCAAAATGTAGGTCAGAAACGAGCAGAAAGAGGCAAAATAAAGGTGAGAAACGAGCAGAAAAGACAGACCAAAGGTCAGAAGGGAGCAGAAAGAGGCAGAATAAAGGTTAGAAATGAGCAGAAAGGGCAGAGGTCAGGAACCAGCAGGAAGAGGCAAAATAAAGGCGAGAAACAAGCAGGAAGAGGCAAAATAAAGATCAGCCACGAGCAGAAAGAGGCAAAATAAAGGTGCAAAACGAGCTGAAAGAGACCAAAAAAAGGTCAGCAACGAGCAGAAAGAGGCAAAATAAAGGTGAGAAACTAGCATAAAGAGGCAGAATAAAGGTCAGAAGGGAGCAGAAAGAAGCAGAACAAAGGTCAGAAACGAGCAGAAAGAGGCAAAATAACAGGCAGAAAGAGGCACAATAGAGGTAAGAAATGAGCCACAAGAGGTCAAAATAGAAGTCAGAAACAAGCAGCAAGAGGCAGAATAAAGGTCAGGAGTGAATAGAAAGAGGCAGAAAACAGTCAGAACGAGTAGAAAGAGGCAACATAGATGGCAGAAGCGAGCAGAGAAGAGGCAGAAAAATGAGAAAATGAGCAGAGGATGCGCAAAACCGAAGGCAGCAGGGAGTAGAGGACTGCAGGCAAGCTGGATAGGAGGACCGTCACAGGGGGAGCTGCCATGAGGACCTGTTTCCGTATGCCCCCCTACTTTTTTTACTGCGCACCCATTGACAAACCCACTCATACACTCACTCATGCACCCACTCACAGACCCATTTAAGCACTCATTCACCCACTCACAGACCCATTGAGAGACTCACACATACTCTCACAGACCCACTCAGAGACTCAGGCACCCAGTTGTACACTCATCCACCCACTCACAGACCCACTCAGAGACTCACACAACCACTCAGAGACCCACTCAGACACTCATGCACCCACTCACAGATCCATTCAAGCACTCATTTGCCCACTCACAGACCCATTGAGAGACTCACACATACTCTCACAGACCCACTCAAAGACTCACATACCCATTCATACACTCATCTACCCACTCACAGACCCACTCAGAGACTCACACAACCATTCAGTGACCCACTCAGACATACACACCCACTCACAGATCTACTCAGACACTCATGCACCCACTCACAGACCCACTCAGAGACTCTTGCACGCTCTCACAGACCCACTCAGACACTCATCCACCCACTCACAGGCCCACTCAGACACTCCTGTTAACATTCACAGACCCACTCAGAGACTTATGCCCCCACTCACAGATCCACTAAGAGACATATGCACCCACTCACAGATCCACTCAGAGACTCACGCACCCACTCACAGATCCATTTAAGCACTCATTCACCCACTCACAGATCTATTGATGGACTCATACATACTCTCACAGACCCACTCAGAGACTCAGACACCCACTTGTACACTCATCCACCCACTCACAGACCCACTCGGAGACTCATACAACCACTCAGAGACCCACTCAGACACTCATGCACCCACTCACAGATTCACTCAGACACTCATGCACCCACTCAAAGACTCTTGCATGCTTTCACAGACCCACTCAGACACTCATCCACCCACTCGGACTCATGTTCACATTTACAGACCCACTCAGAGACTTATGCATCCACTCACAGAGCCACTCAGAGACTCATGCACCACTCCCAGACCCACTCAGACACTTACAGATCCATTCAGAGACCAACTCTGATACTCACACAACCACTCACTGACCCATTCAGACACTCACACACCCACTCACAGATCCACTCAGCCACTCATGCACCCACTCACAGATCCACTCAGAGACTCTTGCACACTCTCACAGACTAACTCAGACACTCATCCACCTACTCACAGACCCACTCAGACACTCGTTCATATTCACAGACCCATTGAGAGACTTATACACCCACTCACAGATCCACTCAGAGACTCATTGATCCACTCCCAGACCCACTCAGACACTTACAGACCCACTCAGAGACCAACGCTGATACTCACACAACCATTCACAGACCCACTCAGACACTCACACACCTACTCACCCACACACTCAGAGACTCACATGCCCACTCACCTACTATACAGCCACTCACACACCCACTTTCAAAGGTTACAGGTTACAGTTAGGAAATACATTTTTTTAAAAATTCAAAACTCACTAAAAAAAACAAAGGTTACAGGACGTTATAGTTAGGAAATAGAATTTAAAAACCCTTAAAAATTCACAAAAAAAACCAAAGGTTACAGGGACATAATAGTTAGGCTCAGATTTCATTCATACAAATCCATTGAAATTCAGCAGTTACAGTTACCTGAGCTAACTATAACTTATGCTCCAGCAGTGCACTGATTATGACTTCACATATTACATCACTCATGACATCATTGATGACATCTCAAATGACAATTCAAATGACATCACTGATGACATCACTCATGACATTATCCACAGACCCATACAACTTCTTACACAGCCACTCACACACCCACTCACATACTCATTCACAGACCCATACAACTACTGATACACACACTCATTCACCTTTACAGCCACCCACACAACCACTCTCTCACCCATACAGCCCCTCACACAGCCACTTACAGACCCATACAGCTACTCACACACCCACAAACCCCCTCCCACTCCCAATCACAGACCCATACAGCCACTCACACACTCACTCATACACCCATGTAACCACTCACATACCCATTCACACACCCACACAGCCGCTCACACAACCACTCATTCACTTATACAGCCACTCACACAGCCACTCACTCAGCCATAGAGCTACTAAAAGAGCTACTCACTCACCCATACAGCCACTCACACATCCATTAACTTATCCACAAAAAACACTTATATACCCATTCACACTTCAATGCAATCATTAATTCACCCACTCACTCATCTATACAGCCACTCACACAAATACTTACTGGGCAAAACAGCTATTCACACACCCACTCACTTACCCATACACCCAGTCAAACAGCCACTCACTTACTCATACATCCACTTACACACCCAGTCACTCACCCATAGAGCCATTCACACAACCATTCAGTCACCCATACAGCCACTCACACACACTCAACCACCCATAAAGCCACTGACACAGCCACCACTTTCACCAGTACAGCCACTCACACAACCACTCACTCACCCATTGAGCCCCTCACACAACCACTCACAGACCCATACAGCTACTCACAAACCCACAAACCTACTCCCACTCCCAATCACAGATCCATACAGCCATTCACAACTCACTCATACACCCATGTATCCACTCACATACCCATTCACACTCCCACATGGCCACTCACACAACCACTCACTCACTCATACAGCCACTCACACAGCCATTCACTCAGCCATACAGCTACTAACAGAGCTACTCACTCACTCATACAGCCACTCACACATCCATTCACTCATCCACAAAACCACTTACCTACCCATTCCCACATCAATACAATCACTCACGCGCCCACTCACTCATCTATACAGCCACTCACACAAATACTTACTGTGCAAAACAGCTATTCACACACACACTCACTTACCCATGCACCCAGTCAAATAGCCATTCACTTACCTATACGTCTACTTACACACCCAGTCACTCATCCATAGAGCCATTCACAAAGCCATTCAGTCACCCATACAGCCACTCTTACACACTCATCCACCCATAAAGCCACTTACACAGCCACCACTTTCACCAATGTAGCCACTCCCACAACCTCCCACTCACCCATACAGCCCCTCACACAGCCACTCCCAGACCCATACAGCCACTCATACACTCACTCATACACCCATGTAACCACTTAAGTAACCATTCATACTCACTCATACAGCTACTCACACAGTCACTCACTCACCCATACAGCCACTCACACACCCAAACAGCCACTCAGACCCCCACTTCCACACTGATACAGAGAGTCACAGTGCCACTCAGATGATATATATTAGAAACAGTATCACTCATTAGTAGTACAAAAAGAATAGTAATTTAACTTATGCAGTAGCTTAGTGTATATCTTTAAATCTCAGAAACTTTTACGAAAAACACTTGCACTCACTGGATGATGTCATCCATGATGTCATTGACCATGTCATGAGTGATGTGATATGTGAGGTCATAATCAGTGCATTGCGGGGGTGTAAGTTGTAGTTAGTTCAGGTAACTATAACTGCTGAATTTCAATGGTTTTGTAGGAGTTAAATCTGAGCCTAACTATAATGTCCCTGTAACCTTCGTTTTTTCCAGTGAATTTCTAAGGTTTTTTAAATTCTATTTCCTAACTATAATGTCCCTGTCACCTTTGTTTTTTGCAGTATATATATATGTCCAACTAACTATAACATTCCTGAAACCTATGGTTTTTTCAGTGAATTTCAAGACGTGTCCCATAGAAGAAGCTCTATTCAACCCATGCCGATATTCCAGAATAGAGCTTCTTCTATGGGACACGTCTTGATAGGGAAATCACTGACCACTCATTTTTATATATGTTTCTTGGACTCAGGCATTGCACTCTAGTTTTTTGCACTTTGGTGTACACACTATTTTCTTTGCCTTTCTTGAATATACATGACATTTCTCTCTCTATTTTTCTCACTGCTTTTGGTTTCTACTCTTATTTTTCTTTTCTCTTGTTTTTCTTTCCTCTCTATTGTCTCTTCTCTTTACTTACTCTTTCTATTTTTCACATGTAATTTCTCATTTTCAATTATGTTCAGTATATCATCGGTCTTATCTATACTCGTGTTGTATGCTTTCACAGCCCTGAAGAAGCCCAAGTGTGGGCGAAACGCGTTGGCTGGTTGTATCTTATGAAGCACATCAGAGAATAAAAAGACCAGAAAACGTTATTATACAAATGTCTGTCTTTGATGTGGTTTCTGTTACTGATTCTGCTTGAATTGTTTATGCTAATATATTGCCTCTCATCTAAATCAAGTTTACAGTGTTATATTTGTGGTCTATTAGCAGCGGACCATTTGAGGTGGGCAATATTGTCAATAACATAGTGACTAGTCGTGGTGGTGCAGTCATCTGTGACCCAGCTGCTCTTTTCTCGTTTTTCCAGTGATGTAATATGTGCCTTCATCAGCAGTGCATTGCGGGGGCGCAAGTTATAGTTAGCTTAACTAACTATAACGGCCGAATTTCTCTGGTTTTGTACGAGTGAAATGTCCAACTAACTATAACGTCCCTGAAACCTATGGTTTTTTCAGTGAATTTCAAAGGTTTTTTAAATGCTAATTACTAACTATAACGTCCCTGAGACCTATGGTTTTTTCAGTGAATATATATATATATATATATACATATATATACAGGACAGACATCGCGCTGTGAAAAAATAAAATAAACTATTTGTTGCTTACCCGGAGTGCCCACCTTTGCTCTTCTTGTGGGAGTTGTTTTGGAATATATATATATATATATATTTATTCCTCCCATTCCTGCGCCAGTTGTAAAACAACAGGACCGACACGCGCTGCATCGCATTTTGCGATGCAGCGCACGCAACGAAATTCGTTTTATTTATTTAATTGTTTACTTACCTCCGTTCATCCATATTCCGGTGTTTACTACCCCCTACCCTGCCCCTCCCCCGCCCCGCCTCACCGCCCTACGGAACTCCCTCCACGGGCCGCTACTGACTGACACACCATGGAATCTTCTCACACTTATTTATTCAAGCCATACAGTTTGCCAAGTGACGCGTTTCAGCCGCAAACTGGCCTTTTTCAAACTTGTCGGGCGCCATTTAAAATACACATTTATACTTTGTAGCAATACACGTGGTACATAGACATAGAAAAAATATATTAATATCACTGCCTTTGCTTAAAATACAAAGGGTAGCTCAAAAACTCCTTCTTTTGAATTTGATAAGCACATCTCACAGGCATGGTAAAATTCCATAACTGATATGCAGACAATTTTAGCAGAAGGACCTCCGGTAAAATACCCATAGACCAGTGTCGGATCCTTACATGCTAAGTCCGCACTGTTGCAGCTACCCAAATACCATTCCTGCTGGATGTGCAATTTACAAATAAACGTGACAGGAGTATGATGTATTATAGAGCACTTTTCATAAAAAACAAACCGAAGGCATCACATCGCCCGAAAGTGTTTAAGGCTACATTCAAGAAAATGTAAACATTTCATGTTTACCAGGCGCACTGAATCAATGCACAACACTCAGAAGGGAAGGAAGAGTGTGCGTATAAAATAATATATTTTTTAGTAAAATATATATTTGCCTTGGTAAGTCCGTTTCCCTCTTTCTATTCACATGTCTACCCAGTCTCGAAATGGGGACCTTCGAGATGCCAGTCTCCACACGCAACGTCTCAGCTATATTAGCATATCGTGTCTGTGCTCATCAACTCCTTGCTAAGTCGATATATATATACACATACGAACGGCGTTTGTGTACTGTTTAAAGCCTTCACTGCCCCACACTGGCGAAGGCGCAGTCTACACTCTTTGATCTTTGGTTTTTATTTTGATATTTAGTGTCTACCTAAAGAGGCTTGTTTTCGTTGGATCTCATGTTTGTATAGCACCGCAGCTATGCTCTCCTGCTGATTCCGAGCCCTCGAGGCGCTGTAAATCAAAAGGATCATAAACCCATAGGAGAATACAAAAAATGCGCAAATTCTCACTAATGAGGGTGTCGGCAGTGCCCGGAGCTGCTGTACCCCAAAGTACGCCAGTTTTAAAAGACTGACGGAACATAGTAAAGAGAGAAGCATTTCATCTTCAGAGCTGTGGGGACTGGCACGACTGTTGACAGAATCTAAAAGGCCCTTTACCTGCTTCCAGTGGGGTGTCTGTCCCCTCTACCCCTTCCCCCATCTTCCAGCTGCGCCTCGGCAGGTGTGGACTAAACCCGGCTTAGCACTCCTTGCGATGACTGACTGCCTTTCAAAGCAAAGCAGAGGGTGTTATTCAGGCACTGATGCGCGCATCTCAGCTTAGCGCCCAGCACGCTCAGGCTGATTCTAGACACTACCCCAGAGTCTGGACCCTCCAGTAATCAATTGTTTTAGCAGAGAAGTTAGAGAGACTCTCCTCCGAGCTCTGTATTACAAGTAGGGTCGCGCTGCAGCTGACGCGTGCTTCAGGCACCGGGTGTGCGCGTTCACGAGTGCTGGCGGAGGCCTCGGGGTGAAGTGATTCTGTAACTGGCCCTGTTCGCACTCACTTCTCGCCACAATAAACTGGTCGTACTTGTGAGCCATCTGTGTGCGAGGATTTATGTCTGGCACCTGAACGTGGCCTCACTCCTGAGACTCCGGCTTACACTGAGCAGGTGTGAGCGAATAGTTCACAGGCCATGAAAGGCCATCTGTTGTGTTTGCAGGACTTTCGTTTACGTTTCTGTGTTCATCTTAGCTTCACACGCTCTTAATGCTGGAATAAGCCTGTTTGTAAGCGCTCCCGCGATAGGAAGATGTTCAAAGAGAAGCACATATATTTTACTTATTGCCCCCGGGACCTGGCCCACCTGGGGGCTTATTAAAATGAAGCGGGGGACACCGCGCTTCGTTTTTTTTTATTTTCAGTGGGATTCGCGCACCCAGCGCGAATCCTGCCGTTTTTTTTATTTAAAAAATGCTTTTTGAGGCCCTGGGGGTCCTCTGTGGGACCCCCTGACCAGGCCTAGGGGGTCAGGGTGTTTCTACTGCCAACACTTCTTGGTTTGGAGTGTTGACAGCCAATCAAAATGAAGCTCGTGATCGGGAGGGTTCGCGGATCCACCGCTGGTCACCAGATATCGATATTATTTATTTTTAAATTTCTCAGGAACTACTGAACGGATTTACACCATTTAAAGCAAAGAGTGCACTCTGGAACAACAGCTACCTCTCTGCCAAATTTGGTGCAATTCCGTTCAGCAGTTCGGGCTGTAGCCGCGACAAAAGTTCCTATGGAAATTAACATGGAGAAAAAGCGTTTTGGGACCCCCCTTTTTTCTCGGCCCCCGCTTGACAAATCACCCTGAATCTTTCGAGACAGGAGCTAACCAGGGCGGGCCATTAGTTTTGAAAATTTCGCGAAGATTCGTCAAACGGCGCCAAAGATATTGACAAATCAAAAAACGCTTTTCCTATGGAAACTAGGTCCTAACTATAACGACCTACTGGCGACCGCCAGTAGGTAATATATAATTGTAGTGCTAGGGAATTGAGGAATACTTCACTTCTTCACTTTCCATTGTCGTTTAGGATTCAGGTCCAACACACCTCTTAGTTTTGGATGTTGAAATCTCTCCAGCCCTCCGGTGATAAACAACAGCCTAGACAGTGGCAGCTGTGCAGTTTCCCAGATGACAGGCAACAACTTGTGAAATGTCTGCCTCAAAGGGCGTGATCTTTTACATATTAGGCAGGATAACATTAGCAGACTGCTAAAAGAAGTCACAGCTAAAGAAATTGACCCCATTTAATGTGTGAAGCCTTCTGCCACCAGGCACAAGTAGGTTCGTGTTTTGCATTTTAAATATGGAACTTGGGTCTCATAATGCCAGCTGCAAGTCTGAGGCTGAAAATTTAGAGGAACGTCTTAAAGTTGTCACACATTCTGTAGAGGAGGGGGGAGTCAAACTCAAGTACAAGGGGAATGGATCAATGGTCACTCTTCAAGATAACCGTAGCAGGAGGTGGAGGGTTGGCATGATGCCCAGTTTCGTGGTGCTGTGAAGAGCTCTCTTAGATAGCAGGAGTCTTCCATGACTGGCTCTACCTCGATGTAGTTGTCTTATGGAGGGAGGTCTGTGCATCTTAAAGTTCATTGATCAAGCATTATAAGTGTGACAAGGTGTGTCCAAGGGGGCTTAGATAAGGACAAATCCGCAACCTAGAGCAGGCACTGGCAGACTTGAAAGTGAGGAAACACACTTTATTACACAAATTATAGTGAAAAAATGCAGATTAGATAGGATATATTTAAGGTAAGTTGTGCACAATAGGCTACACTAAAAACAAAATATTAAATTCTTGCCAGTAGCTCAGTGAACTGAGCAGTACAGAGGAAATAAAGTGCAATTCCTGGATATTGTCCCAAAGCTCCCATCCCCATTGGGCACTCAGGAAAAATTTCCAGATTGATAGGGCACATTGGTGTGCTTGCAGAGCCTTACTGACTGGTGGAGTAGTGTGCTGCATGTATTTACTATCTGTTGCAGACGTATCCTCTCTGCAGTCTTGATATAGAGTACGACTCAATGCTCCCTCCGGGATAGAACATGCTGGTTGTTGCCTGTCAGAAAACAGGTGAGGCCACATCAAATCAAATATGGAGATCGTAAGGTCTACCACAGAATAAACACTGAGCACAAGACCCATTCCCCCTGGGTGAGGGTGAATAGAGGGCAGATTGGAAAAAAGGAGGGGGAGGCCTCTACTGAAGAAAGATAAACACTGTTGATGGGCTTGGCAGATCAGTTGCCCTATTTGGAACCACTAAAGACATAATTAGGACTTTTGGCAGTGTGGGGGTGGGTGGCATGCTACCACCGAGCCCCTGCACCGCCAAGAGTCGCTGCCGTCCGCCCACCAGATCACAAGCTAAAAGTGGTCTGGTGGGCAGGTGGCGTGGCGGTCCTGTGGGGGTACCTCTTTCAAAGGCGGCGATGCCTTTGAAAAAGGCACCGCAATGAGAATGCCACACAAGGTTCCTGCACGGCATTGACTGTTAAGTCCATACCGTGGAGGAACTGGGGGGCATGTACATGGGCGACATGAGGTGGAACCACCATGAAAACCGTGGTGTAGAGGAAACTCGTAATATACTTGACGGGACCACAGTGGTCCCGCCAAGCATATTGCGGCCTCAGGACTGCCACGCCACCTCCAGGGAATGGCGGTTCCCTGGCGGAGGCGTCGGTCCCATGGCAGTCCAACTGCCCAAGTCGTAATGGGGCGGTCTGACTCATGGGGCGGTGCCACCATCGTAATTGGGCCCTAAGGGTTTGCTGGATGTCAGTTTCAGCTGTTCTGGTAACTTGCAGGGTTCAGAGAAATAACAATCCCAAACATGATCTGCTTCTTTGATGTGGAGTGTTTATGCATAACACTCTTTAAAAATAGTTGATAGGGACAAGGTCCTTTTTGTCGGCACTGCCCACAGGAATTCTAGCCCATGGGCCTACCCTCACAGCCAATGGAGTCCATTAACTTGGGTGATATAAAGGATGGATGGTCCTGTGGTGCATTTGTAGTGATATCAGCATCTGCATATGGCCTGGACTTCAGGAGTAACAGGCACTCAAGATGCAGGCTGCTTTGGATAGGGAGCCTAGTCAGTAGCTTCCCTAGCAAGATAGTCCAGGGCAGAGATAGGTGTCTCACAGCAAGCTGAGGATCATCCAATCTCCCATAAGACACCCTCCTGCTGAGTGGAGCAAGTTATGTTGTTATTTTATGTTATCAAAACTTAATATAGCGCAGCGAATCACCCCCGAAGGGGTTTCTCGGCGCTGAAGCGCAGTCCCAGAGGAAAAAGGAAAAGATGAAATATGGTCAAAAGAGCCAGGTTTTAAGTAGCTTTTTGAAGCAGACAAAATCAGAGCAGACGCAAATGTGAGACAGAAGCCTGTTTTAATGAAAAGGGCCCAGGTAAGAGAAGGATCGACAGCCATGTCTGACTGTGCAAGTAGGGCATGGGCAAAGCAAGAATTGATCCTTAGATCTCAAATTTCTGGTAGGTAGATAAGTTGAGAGTTTGTTTTGGAAATATGTCAGACCTTTACCTGAAAGAGCTCTGTGTACCAGGCACAGAAGCAAGTGGATTAGACCTTGGCAGTGAGGAGCAGCAGACAGGTAGCCACTCTCTCCTCACCAAGGTCCCCTTAGAAGAGTGTAAATCACTGTAATAAGACTTCTAATATGACCATCCCTGTAGGCGAAAGAACCCATGAACCAATGGATGCCATGGTTCTGTCAGAAAGAGACTGCACATACCTGGAAATGTCAAGATGACATTACCCACCACATGACTTTGGTTAGTAGATTAACACAATTTTTGAATACTGTTTTAAAACACACAGAAAGTTTTCAGAATATTTGTGCTACTAAGACTAAACAAAACACTAATTGCACTTTACCAAAAACAAAGTAACAGAGTTTTATTGTGAAACTGTAATGGAAGTGTTTTATTAACTGCACTTAATGCATAGAATTGTGATTTTTTATTAAATGGTTTTAATTAACTATCAATAAATTACTATTACTTACTTACCTACATATCTCTGGTAACCAATGTGGGCCTAGCACAGGCTTTGTTCCTTATCTATGACAATACCTGGTTACACAACAGAGCCTACCTGAGACCAATCCCTATCTCACAATAGGCTAGAACAAGCCGGTGCAAGTGCTTAAACAGAGCTCAGCTGCTACCCAGCTAGATTTGCACCACAAAATACCTACATATATATACATGCCGCCCTGAGAACCAAGGCCAATGCAGAATTCCTTGGGGACGCTGGGTGAATTTTGGTGCCCCCAGTTGGGCAGGCTAGTGCTGGTCCCCTTGCTAATGCAGAGAGCTGGCAGAAGTTGACGCAGCAGTGACTGGCCATCCCAGTCTTTCCAGTCTCAGGATGAGGCCTAGCAGTCTGTCCACTGAACCAACAACTACAAACAAGTGGTCTTCTATTAAATGAGCAGCATCCCACAGAAAAAGGGTTGCAAAACCACCTAATGGAAAAATCCAGTTTATTTTTTAGGATATCATATTTGAGGCAAATGTACATATATAGTGAGTTTCAGTGGATATAATTTGCATGTTTAATGGTCACTCTGAAATTCTAACTGGATTCTCGTATTTGGTGTTTTCGATGCATTCAACACTGTTGGCCAGTAACTGTGCAAAAGAGTCCCAGTTAGAAGAATTTCAAGGCATTTGAAAGTGGACATGCGGTAGTCTGACATGGACCCGGCTCTACTTGACTTTTGTTGGACACCACTGACATAGTAGATCTTGGCCATCATGAACATAGTGTAGTTAGCGTAAGTGTAGGAAGAAAAAGGGATATGTATATCCTCGTTTGGTACACCTAGTCCACATAGGGAGTCTCCCATTAGCAAAAACACAATACTATTTTACTCAATGATGCCAAAGCCCAAATATTTTCTGATGAATGATTAAAAATTACTTGTATGGTAACTCTCCCCTCTTCTTTCCAACTCCCAACAGAAACAAATCAGCATTTATTCTACATGTCTTCCATACATGGATACTGAAAAGTTTTAAATGATTAGTATGGAGCCTCTCTTGCAGGTCTGCTCTGCCTTTGAGGTTGAAATGGTGAAGCGATACCTGCTTGCTGTGCACTTAGGCTCAGGATCCTCTCTTGATCCTTGCCTAGTTGAAATCCTTGAAAAAGGATAGATATCATTGTCTCTATACAGTGTGGCTATCTCTCTTCTTCTTCTTGGTTCCTGATTGCCTATAATAGGCTATTATCGCACATTTATTAAGGAAACTTACGGCCAGCCCGGAAAATTTGAGTGCGCCCTATTTCTGCGTGAAAAAGAAAATACAGACTCAGGATAGCGCATAGAAGTTTAAAATGGGTTTTATTTAAAAATAAGTAACAACCATTCAAAAATAAGAAGGCAATTGCCTAGACAATGGACCAGAGCTTTTTCTCCAATCAGTTGGAGCATGTAATGTTAAAATCTATACATGTTGGTGCTAGATTTGCACACTTTTTCAATGTAAGTGAATAGTAATGGGACAGGTGATTAAAACAGAAACCTGCAGACAAGATCTAGTGATTACATGTACATATAAATGCTATAGCCATGTTTTTATGTCATGTTTGGAATTGCATTTGCTCAAATAGAATTGTTTATCCTTAACTTGTTATCCCACTTTCATCTTCTTGCCCTGGGATTTCCAAACACTTCTGCTAAGCCGTTGCTGCTGGAAGTCACAGGACAAGGACCCTCCGGATGTGGGCTCCAGCACTTAACTTGAATAAACCTTTTGAAAAGACATTTCTTGTATTTTATCCTTACCTCCACATTTGGCAACGAAAATGACTTCATATTGGAGCCCACCACAGTGTTTCCTCGGATTTCGGGAATTTATTTTGTATTGGCCATCCTGTTGATTCTGATCACACAGTCTCGACTTGGTAGATGGCCGTTGATTGCTCAGCACAGTGCATTTCTTGTATTCTTTGTGCAGCTCTTCAGCTTTTGACAAGTTCTGGAGCACCTGGATCGACCTGCATTGTGGCTGCAACAAGACTTAAACAGAGCAGCGGCACCAACCTGGCGCGTGCACACCGCACGCAGGCCACAGCGTGGCAGCATAGCATCATGCAGTTTGAATACTACTAGCATTCCATTGGATAAATTGTCACTTGATGGTCAAATGTTTTTGTGACATCATCACACTATGGTAGGCTTAGTCCCAACTCACTTCTATTGGAAGTTTACAATTCCACATTTTTGAAAAAACATTCAAAGGATTTCAAACGCTTACTGGATTTTCTCACAACTTCCATTCCTCACGAAACTCATAATGGACTTCAACCTCGATGATTTCTAATACTTGGTATGTTCATTAATTTAAAATATTATCAAATTTTTGATTATACCATTTGAAGAGGCATAATGGCAGCATCACAACAGCGAATCCAATTAATACCATTTCTTGCACTCCGTGGCAAACTACTGATACCCTGGAAAGTGTGGTTTCATTCATTTGAAAACTTTCTTATTGCCATTGATGCAAAACGTTTGCTCCCAAAAGAAAGATTGACCTACTGTTCAGGCACCTGGGTCAAGAGGGGCAACACATTTTTGACAATTCACCTTCTGGTGAATTTGATGACTGGGATGTTTATACTGAAGCTGGTAAAAGATTGACTAACAAATGAATGGACCAACCCAGTGCTTTGGTGGAAAGGTACAACTTCTTGAGGTGTAGGCAGAAACAAGATGAGACTGTAGATGAATATATGCTGGCATTGCGAAATTTGGCATCAACTTGCAATTTTGGCCTGTCACTGGATATTTATATAAGAGACCAATTTGTTTATAGTTGTTTTTAAAAAAAATACAAGAATGGCTTCTTAGCTGTAGAGATCTGTCCCTGTCTGAAGTGCTGGATTTAGCGAAAGGCACTGAGCAGGCCATCATTTCGAGGAAGTACATTGCTAGTAATTTCACTTCTGTTAACTTAGTGCATAACACAGAATCCGTTAATGCAGTTTCCTTTAAAGACAGGTCCACCAAGACTTTTCAGGAAAGGAATGGGGCAGCATGCTTCAAGTGTGGTTCGAGATCGAACTTGAGCAACAGTCCTACATGCCCTGCAGTTAGAAAACGATGTGACAAATGCCATACGATAGAACATTTTGAGAGTTTGTATAGAGGTGGAAAAAATATAGTTCAAGTGAGCAATGCAGATATTAATGAAGATTATGTGCAAGATTGTGTGCATGATTTAACGAAGTCAGTATTTACAGTTGATGTGGATTCACTAACTACTAAAAAACTGAACCGGCCCATTTTGTGAAGTCAAAGTTGGCAATTTAACTGTGAGCATGATGGCGGATTCTGGAGTGCCTGTTCCTACAATTCCAGATGTATTATACACCCAACATTGGTCAAACAACATATCTCTTCAACGCACAACGATCCTACTCAAAGCTTATGGAAATCAGGAAATTGAGATGCTGGAATTCTTTTGGGATGAGGTGATGTGTTGAAGAAGACACATAAAAACCCAAGTATATGTAGCGATAAAAGGGAAAAATATTGTTGGGTGGCAGGATCTCGCAAGGATGGGCCTAAAACCTGTTCCTGAGTCAGACAATCCAGTGCAGTTGAATGATACATGAGTTGCTCTCATAAATTATGAAGTTGACAATGGTTTGGACATGGTCGTAGAAAAATCTCCAGACGTATTTAACACAAAAGATTGGGAACATCAACAAATTTGAACACTTGATCAAACTTAAACAGAATGCCATTCCCATAGTATTCAAGGTTAGACCAATCCCACTTAGCATGAGAGAAGATCATAAGAAAGTGTTAGACGAACGAATGGAGGAAGGCATAATCACCACTTGTTATTGTACAAAAAAAGGCAGGGGACATCCATTAGTGTGCTGATTTACACACCCTTAATGACAATTTAATTATAGACTGCCATCCCCTGCAAAAAGTCAAGACCTTTTGGCCAAGTTTGGAAATGCAAAAAGTTTCACCCTTTTAGACCTAAGGTTGGCTTACCATCAGATTCCTCCAGCAGCAGAATCACAAGATCTTACCACCTTCGTAACACCTTTTTGGGCATATACGTTTTTGAGTTTGCCTTTTGGGCTGGCCTCAGCAGCTAGTGTGTTTCAGAAACTTATGGATAACATTTTGGCAGGAAATGATGGCATCCAGGCTTATCAGGATGATTTCCTAAGATTTTCTAAGACAGTAAATGAACACAAAACAATTTTGACTAAGGTATTGGACATTTTTAGAGATATTGGAATCACACTAAAGTGTGAACATTTTTAAATCTTAACTAGTGAGTTGGATTATTGGGTCATCATAATACTCCATCAGGCATCAAACCAAAGTTCTTGCTCATACAAGTCATTTCTGAGGTCACACCTCCGAAAGCCAAAGAGGTCATTTCTAGGTATGGGTGAGTGTTAGTCTAGATTTATTTTTGATTATGACCAAATTGTTCAACCACTACGTAATCTTTTTTTAAATGGAGTGACATTTGTGTGGGATGCCGCAGTCAATGACGCATTTGAACAGGTAACACAATTGATTGCTTCCTCACCTTCTCTTTCACCCCACTCAGCTGGTCAAAAATGTTTTGTTACTGTGGATGCCTGCCAGTACAGTTTAGGTGCAGTTTTATTTCAGTGGGTTTCTGGTAAAAAAATACGATTGCATTTCCATCAAGGTGTTTAAAGCAGACTTAAGTTCATAACAGCACAATAGAAAGAGAGGCTCTTGCCTGTTCCTGGACCGTAGAGAAATTAAAATAATTTCTATGGGGGACCAATTTTGAGATCTTCACTGACCATAAACGTCTTTTACTCTTACCTAATGGTAATGGAACTGGCAAAGCTGGTAAAGTTTTTGTCATGTTTACAAGAATTTAAATTCACCATTAAATACATTTCTGGGGGTGAAATGTTAGAGCCATTTGATTTTCAAGAGTGCCCATACCAGAACTCTCTCAGGATGAAGACTCAGATGACGTAGAGTGTGTGGTGGCCTCAGTGGAAGATGTAATAGAATCCATTGGCATTATACAGTATAAAGAAAGGTTAGTTGCGATGGAAAAAGATAAGCTACTATGCACAGCCATGGATTTTGTAAAACAAGGTTGGCCCAAGGAGAGATTCTTACCTTCATCTCTCAAACCATACTTCCAGGTAGGCAACGAGTTATCCATTGGGAAAGGCATTCTTATGCGTAATGATGTATGCATGCCACCCATGTCTGTTCATGAGACACTCATTGAAGCTGCTCATAAGGGACACCTTGGAGATGTCGGATTTAAAAAATATAAAACAACATTTTTGGTGGCCTTCAATGGATGCTCAGGTATCAAATTAGATAGACATTTGGAACACTTATCTTTTGTTGACAAAAATTGGAAGACAGCTCACACCCCCCAGCATGTAGTGCCATTACCGGTAGATCCATGGTGTAAGGTAGCTTTGGATTTCGCAGGATCATTTGAGCTATTACCTGTTGATTAAAAATATCTTCTAGTACTGGTTGACTACTATTCCAGATGGGTCTATTTTGAGTTTATCTCACCTCCAACTACTCTGGTTGTAATAATATTTTTGAGCAAACTTTTTAACATTGAAGGCTCTCCTAAAGAGCTGGTGACACACAACGGCACACACTTCGCCTTGGCGCAAATGAAAGACTTAGGGGCTGAATATGATGGCGGTCGGACTAACGTCAGACTGCCATTGTTACAGGAACAGGACCGGCTGACAGGTAGTCGGTGGTCCCGCTCGCCAAATTATGATCCGACCGCCTCCATGCCTCTTAGCATTGAGGCTTGTGCTGCGGCCCGTAAAAGGGCCGCAGCACAAGCCCCAATGCCAAAAGGCATGTTTGTAAACATCCCTGCGCCCTGTGACAGGCACCATGCGGTGCCTGCCACATGATGCAGGGAGGTTTAGTGGGCCCCTAGTGGAGGGCCAGGAGGGACGGGGGCTCTACTAGGGGCCCCAAAAAGCCTTTCCACCAGCCTTTTCACATCAGAAGAACTGACGTGAAATGGCTGGTGGAAAGGTGGATCCTAATCCCCACAGCAGTGCCTTAGAAAGCACCGCCTCCATTGTAGGGAATGCAATCTTATCGACTTTTGGACAGGTTCCTTGAGCTCGTCAGAAGCAGTTGGTGGGTCCCTGGTGCAACACGGTCCAACTGACCGCATCGTAATGCGGCAGTCTGACCACGGTTGTAGATGTCCGTGAGACGGACGCCGACAGCACATCGGTGTCTGTCCTACCGACGTCGTAATCAGCCCCTTTATTCAGTCACATCATATAAAACATTTGAAAGTGGCTCTTTATTCACCATCATCTAATAGCCTTGTAGAAACAATGGATACATTTTTAAAGGAAGGAATTCAATCGGCTTGGGCAATGAGAACTCCTGTGGAAGAATTTTTAAGACAAAAGGTTTGGCCATATTTGATCACACCACACAACACTACAGGCATTGCTCCATTTCGCCTATTGCGCAAAAGAGATCCCAGATCCAAAATGTGTCTGGATTGGATTACAACATTAAATGCTAAAGCTGTTTGTTGTACCTGCGCAGATAGGAAGAGAGTTGCAAACACTACTTCACATCAACAATCCCTACTGAAAATGTACTTGTTTCTACAGACACAAGGTAAAAGAGCAAGATGTTTAAAACTAGAGTTTGTTTAATGATCAAAAGTCCTGGTTAAGGTTGAGAAAGGCACTTCTATTTTTTCATCACCCATTCAGGTTGTAAAAGTCTCCAAAGGTTCTCTGCTGTTACATAAAAAAGGGTGGTGGGGAAAAAAATGTCTGATTAAACTCACACCTGAACAGGCCAAAAGAATCATGGAATGTAAAAACTTACAACATGATGAAATGTTTAATACTTCACATTGGTTTTTTGAGAACTCAAGTTCCATAGTTAGGAATGTTGCAGGCCTTGGTGTATTGAATTCTAATTCTAATGACTATGATAACTTCGGTAGTCCAGATGTACTAAATCAAGAATCCTCAGTTTCTCTAACATGGCCTCCGCTGCAGGATTACAGGATGCAGGGACGTAGCTTGGTCAGTAAGGTACTGGGGATGTGTAGCTTCAGATTTTCGGACAATCACTCTGGCATGTCATGTTAATCATTATTTGAGAAGCAGCACATGAGCGGAGCTTATGTGCCAGTGGAAAGGGAAAGGAGTGCGGATTGTGAGGGGGTACTTAAAACACAGTATTTAGTATTTTGTAAAATAACCATGCTTTAAGACCTCCTAAACAGAGACGAGAGTGTGTGTGTGTTTTGCCTGAGTATTTCAAAACCCTGGGTGAAATCCGGCAAACACCTTACCATACCCGACAGAAACCTCCTGTACCATCTATTTATTACAAAATACATTTATTAGGGGGGTGTAACACCCCAAACACCCCCCCCATGAAGCTATGCCCTTAACAGGATATGCGCTCTGATGGGTCACAGTCTGTTCAATCGGAACAGGATTGAGTACTTGAACTGACAATGCAAAGTGTGGGAAACTCCAAAACCAGAGTTTCTCGTAATGTCTCTATGACGTTAAAGTATAAGAACTTTTTTCTTCACTAGCAACACTACTAGATGCATCTGTTTTGTTTTGGAGGAAGAAGTTGTAGTGAGTACGTGTGATTGTTATAGTCCTGCTTTTATGTCATGTTTGGAATTGCATTTGCTCGTGTAGAATTGTTTTTACTTAACCTGTTATCCCACGTTCACCTTCTCACTATGGGAATTTCAAATGCTTCTGCTAGGCAGTTGCAGCTGGACGTCGCAGGACGAGCATCCTCCGGATGTGAGCTCCCACACTTAACTTGAATAAACCTTTTGAAAATACATTTCTTACATTTGATACTTACCTTCACACAAGCTGACCATCTCAACCCGAAGCCAGGACACCATCAGACTGCATACTAAGAACCACCAGAGATGGTGAGCTTGTCTGTATGATAAGTTGGGGTGCAAGTCATGATGGCTTTGTAATTGATACCGTGGATTTTGAAGATGGTGTGGGCCAGCAAGCAGAGCCAATTGTGGAGTTCCAGCAAGTGGAGCCTGTCATGGAGTTCCATCAGGAGGGGCGTGATGTGATCATATTTCTTCAGGCCCTAGATGAGACAATGTGCAGAGTGGAGGATGCCTTTAAGGATGCCATAGGGCAGTCTGTGACCAATGGAGCTGGGTGTTACCACCAACCAAATGTGAGAGTGCGAGCACTTGAACAGCAGTTTTAAAATCTCGTTCTGAAAGAAACTGTCTCATTTTCTTTAGGAGAGAGAGTTGGTACCTGGCCCTCTTCATATTTTTTGGCACTTTGGAAAGTGCAACATTTAGAGATTGTTTTTTAAAGAGTGAGAGAAGGTGGGTCCTCAATGACACAAGGATATCTCCCAAGAGGTGGTGGTCACATAGAGAAGACAAATGTACTTTGGGTGTATACTGTCCTCGCAGGTGAAGCTATTCATGCCCACCAGCCCTTTTTCCAGCAGTTACTGAATGAAAAGAGATGTAAAGAGAGAATCAACCTGGGCATGATTCAGAGTGCATTATTTGTTCTTAAATAAACAGGTAAGAATGATTGGCTTGAACTGGGAATAAAGAAAGCCCCATACCATTAAAGGAATTGAACCCTAATCGTCTGGTCCTAAAATATGTGGTTGGTGATCTGGTGAACTCTATGTTACATGCAAACACTAAAAATTCCCCTGGACATAGAATAAATCCCTAGAAGTGTAAACTGTGCAAAACCTTTTACACAACAAACAAATATAAAAATATATATAATTTGTTTAATATAAAACTGATTCAAATTATAAACACATGTTAAAACAAAGTTAATGCACACATCGAAAAACACATCATAAACAGTGCACACAACTAAAACTCCAATCCAATTAAAAATCGAAATAAATGCATATATCATTGGCATTTTCTGTCACACATCATCAGAAATTAGATCCGTATGTATTAATAGAACTTTCTAAGATTCAATGTGGCGAGAAAACGTTTATTTTCCATGTCGATGCATTTTGGTGGATGGAATTATTAACCCACCTTCCTTGGGACAGTTAATACCCAGTTACTTACCAGAAATATTCATTACTCCGAGTCCATGTCTTCCTCATCACAGTCCTCACGTATGAGTTATCTCCATTCATGTAGAATCTATTTACCAAAACTCGACTTTGCCTTCCCATTCCAAGATGACTACAAATACATCACTTCCGGGGAAGGACTTTCTGAAATAACCAAGCACAGACAGAAATCAGTGGACCACTGGGAGAGGCGGACTGGAACTCTGGACTGTGACGAGGAAGACATGGACTCGGAGTAACGAATATTACCGGTATGTAACCGGGCATTACCTCCTCGTCTGTCTTCCTCTCACAGTTCTCACATATGAGTGCGTATTCAAGTCCAACTCTGATTTCAAAACAAACCACACACAAAGAAAACAAAACAGGTGAATTTAATGAAACAAAGTACACAATGGAACACAGAAGTTACAATAAAGGCGAACCCACAGAACTCAAGACAGCAGTACCAAAATTGGAAGCAACATCCCCACCCAATTGCAAACGGTAGTAGGAAATGAACGTGTGGGGCCGGGCCCAATGGCAGCAGAACAAATGTCATGACTGGAAGCCCCCTTAAATGCTGCCCATGAGGCAAAAACACCCCTATTAGACCTCCCAAGGAAAGACTCCAGGACAGGTTGGCAAACCAAGGAATAGGAAAATGGAATGGCCAACGTAATCCAACGGGACAATGTCAAGAGGGACGGTTGCAAAATAAAGAAAACAGGAGTTCTTCCCTGGAAGTGATGTCTTTGAACTCAGGGGTACGGGGGCCATCTTGGAATGGGAAGGAAAAATCGAGTTTTGGTAAATAGGTTCTGCATGAATGGAGATAACTCATACGTGAGGACAGCGAGAGGAAGACAGATGAAGAGGTAATATGTATTTATATTTCTTCCTCAGGATTCTTAATTAGAATTCCAACATCTTTTAAAAACACCAACCTGCCTGCCAGAGTAGATCTTCCATCACTTGCATAGATAAAGCATCCTTACACAAAAAACATCCCAAAAGGCACTCTTTGGTGTTTTAAAGAGTAGGTCAAGTTCGACTATAACTACAGGAACAATGAACACTCGTGGTCAGGTCTATATCATAACCAGCTTCCTCCCCTTCCCAGCAATCCCTGCTCAGTATTTCTCTTGTTGAAAGAGAACTCGACCATGCATCAAGGCCAATTAACTCCATACTTCCCCAATTGTACCTCAAGTTCACATTAATCGGAACGATTCATTCTACTCAGGCATATACGGTCTTCGCCATAAGGCAGAGTGATCGATGCACAAAATGTCACAGAGTATCTTTCTAGAAATGATGATTTAAAACACGGAGATATCTTCCAATGCAGATGAATCCACTGCAGATGAATCCTCTTGGCAGATGAATCCATCTGTTCATAATAGATGTTGTGCTCTAATACACGCATCCCCAGCAGGGCACTGGTCTCCATGCTGTTTAGTCGTCTTGACTGCAGTTAAGCTCAGCTGCTGGTCAATCCTGGGACTGCATGAGCACTTACCACTAGGTCTGAAATTTTGAATGTGTAATACATCGTGTAAAGTATTTCTTCCGCGCATTATTCCCCATTTTTTGAGTACAGGATCCATCCGGGTGCAAAAAACATGTCCCTCCTGTTAAATGTTATTTCTGCTGGAGCGTTTCTCCTCCCATTGTTACAGGGTGGGTCTGCATGACCTTGTTTGTTGCCAAAGAGAGAAGAACGTTCTGTTGCAAATGGGGCATCCGCTTTTCACTGGGGTCGAATTCATGGACGTCATTTAGGGGTCACAGCTGCAACCCCTGGCTAGCCCCTTGCGACTGTCTGGCACTGCCTTCGCGACCCCTGGCCTCAGAGGTGGCAAAACCAGTGCCTGGAACACAGGAGCAGCTCACCCTAATGGACGTCGTTTGGAGCTCCATTTTCATGGTTTTCTGTCAAATTTTTATTACACAAATAGTGAATGATATTATTCACTATACGTGTAATAAAAAAATAGAGCACAATTAGCTGAAATATGACCCTATCTGACAGCTATGGAAAGTAAAAAATGCTTTTAAATGTATGTTGTATGCCTGCTTGTAGGTGAGTGTGTTTATCTGAAAGTGTTTAAATGTGTGTATGTATGTTTAGGAATGCGTGTGTGTGAGACTTAAAGTAAAGGTCAAATGATGTGTGTTAATTTAATGTCCTCTGGGCATAAAGGTTTCCTGTCTTTACAATCAAATGAAATATATCATTTTACACAGTGGAGGTGTGACTGCGTTCATTTCTATTGTACTGGATGCTCAATTTTTATTTTCACTTTATTTCAGGGATTTGAACCATTACGTTCTATATGGTTTTTAATGAAGTTTTCACTTTTGGTAATTGGGTTTTAATATATTTAAAATGACATGTTTTTAACACTCGCGTTTGATCACTGATGAATTGTAGGATTCCTTTGAATTTATGTTCTTTTTTTCTTTACAGAAATAAATCTGATAAAGATTAATTAAGGAGATTACCCTCTTCTGAGAATGCAAACACTTTGTCAATCCAAGCTACAGACACAGTGTGAGCCAGCTAATGCTTTCTTTACATAATTGCACCAGCGTCTGTCTGCAGTGTCAGACAGAGAGCACTATATCATGTTGTTCTACTGATGGAAGTTTTCAGCTGCAATAAATACACCAAAAAATCAGTCATAACTGGATAACCTTCATTTAACAAGGCTCCATGCAAACAGCTGGAGAGCATTTGAGAATTGTTGCCATTCATTCTTGTTTTCCAAGTTCTTAGAGTCTCATTCAGGTCTGCAGGAAGCCAGATGTGAGGACAAACATGAGTGTTGGCTTTAGTTAGCACGCGCCCATGCCCAATGTCCAGCCAGTCGCTGTGGGCTTTTTAGCTTTCCCTCAGCAAACACAACAACCACATGTGCCCCTGTAGGGAATTCTGGGTAATGCTATGAGAGTTGACCTTGGTTTTAAGGTCATTAGGGGCACCGAAAGTTTGACTCTTCTATAGACAATGACTACTACCATCTCGCTGGACCGTGGCGTTTGGTGGTGGTGGTAGCACTGATTGTGGTGGACGTTACAGCCCTTTTTCCTGTTCCCTCTGGGGGAGAGATGCCTAGTGGCCTCTCCTGTTTTTAAAAGTTGCTGGAGGCTCCCTACACTTGGTCCTTTGTACCATTATGTATGTGGAGTGTGTGAAGTTCTCATCCAAGAAGACACGGGTAGGCGTAGAAATGTCCCAAAATTGAAGATTTATTGTAACAAGGAAGAAACTCCAGCCACTTCAAGGCAACAGCTCTCACAACAGACAAATCATTGCTTCTCTGAACATCAACATTCTCTTAAAGAATTATACAGGAGAACATACCATATACGTAACAGGGGGATTCGATAACTTGAAGGGATGAACTAAAATACATAACAAATACAAAGGGGTGTAAGAAATACCACACAGCGCACCTGCAGAGGTGGCTGAATGTTGAGCCTGTAGTTGTGGGCTGAACTGACTGCAGACAGGAATCCATTTTGGATCCCTGTGTATGTGAATGGCTGACAAGATGGAAGATGAGGTAGGCCAGCTCAAATACTTGTGTGACTTGGGAGTGGATGCTGGAACATTCATGGACCTTCCAATTGAAGTGAGCCATGCCCATTGAATAAAGGGTAGGGACAATTGCTCACACGAAAGTGCAGAGGCAGCCCCCAGCACTTCCTACTTCCCTCTCCTCTCAGAGGCAGAACAGACCTCACCCTCTTTGTACCGTTGTTTTACATTCACTGTCAGGACACACCAGCTCCACCCAGGCATCCTGACTAATCTGCAGATCAAAGATGGTGGTCTAGACAGCTTGTGTCCCAGGTGCCTCCACCCCGAAACTAGAACAGTGATAGTCTGCTACAATCCACAGTTCAATCTGTCACTGGTGCATAAATACAGGGTGTTACAACTGGTGAGCCAGAGCAGTGTGCCTGGATTCTTTTTACTGAGTATGTGGATAGAGTCCTGTGGCTGAGATATCACTGAGGTTCAGAGCTGAGGTTCCTGATTGACAGCTTCTCTTGAGGTTGGGATCAAGACTGGAAAGTCTTGCATCTTGTCAGAAGTGCTGGATGGAAGAGTGCAAGAGAACGGGCCTACTTGCTGACAGTGAAGTGGCATGTTGCAGTAGAAAACAGACTAGAAGAGGAATTCAAAGTCCACTGACCTGGAGAAGAGGTACTGAGCAGGAGAAATTAAACTATGTGCATATGACTCATGTAAAGATCAGCCTGTGCAGATCTGTGGTAAGACCCATTCCTCCAGGACTCCTGGTGCATCCACTGTCGTGTTCTTTCCCCTGATGTACTGAAGGAGTATTGACAGGCGAGCCAGGCGCATAGAGACCGGTGTCCCATAGCCTACATGGAGAAACACGTCCACAGCTGTAGAGCAGAGTAATCATCAGCCCTGTTACCGTTCAACTTTGTGAGTGCTGTTGACCCCTGTACTGCATTTGTAACTGCCTGTATTGAATAATTATAAGGGTCTGCGGATCCAACTTCACAGGCACTAGGTACCACCTTTAGTTCTCCAATCAGACTCCTGTCAACATCAGCTATGGCCCCTGAAACAATCTCTGCTGCATCCAAAAAATCAAGAGCATACCTGGGTAGGATCGTTGGCCCAGTTTTGTGGAGGCGTTGGTTTGGGCCAGCAAAACATGAGTAACCAGGTCTCAGATGATCAGCAGAGTTTCAGTGAACATGGTTGCTCCTTCAGCATTGTCTCTCCCATGTCCACCTCCCCTAAAGTGTGCTAGGTGGATGAGCCCAGGCCAGACTGCAGAGATCCCAAACAACCGCATTTCAGAGTGTTTATGGTGTTCATAGGAACCCTCCCCTTTGTAAAATCCACTACTTACTCAGAGCAAACTCTGTTAACATGACTGTCCTTTATAAAGTATTATCCTGCACTTATATTGTTCACCTCAAATTGTGACCTTCCATAAATGGCCACTGTTGTTGAAGCCATCTTGCATAACTTGGATTCCTTTGGGGGAGCTGATAGACTGGCTGCAAAAGAGGAAAATCTGGAAGTTGCCTTCGAGTCAAGTGATGATTGGTTTTGAGGTGCAGCATGAGCTCCTGTGAGGCCATTTCTAAAGAAGCATTTGCAAAGCCAATCGGTCTGGCCTTTTGAATGGCTGCAGTACCGCAAATCATTACTGGAAGTTCCTCAGGAGTTAGAAACGACAGCTCGAAGACTTTTAACAAGACTGCAGTACTTCAAGGCTTTACTAGATGCCCCTCTTGAATCATTCAGTGTCTCAAGTTGTAATTAGATGTCCCGCTCGAGTCAAAGGCAACGGCTTGAAAAGTCTTTAATAAGTCTGCAGTATACAAGACTTAACTAGATATCCCTGGTCCCAACTGCTTGGTCTTCACAAAGCTGCATTACCTTAAGTCGGAACCAGATGTCTCTCTTGAGTCAGATGCAGCTGCTTCTCATGTCCTTCACAAAGCTGAGGGGTTATGGCTTCAACACAAAGATGTACATATGTGCTTTCGCTACTCCAAAGAAGTGTGCTTGTATTCTCTAAGCTAAATAAATATACCAACATTGGTTTATGCTGTTAAGTCAACATTGCAACTTTCAGCATGTGTTGTGATTATTTGATTATTATGGAACATTCATGATGACAACCTAGTAGTGCACAGGTATTAGTAGTCATTGGTAAATTCGAGTGCCATTTACCTTGTTCTTAGCAAACTTTTTTTAAATAGCATTCTACATGTGTGTTATAAATTGTATTTTCTTATACTAAAGTCAGCCTATTACAGGACTTTAATGTTCTACTGTGTGCTGTGGCAAAGTGAAGCAAAATATCAATGTCAGGTGAGCAAACCAGTGCCAAATCATGAAACAATATCTGACCAAATTGCCCTTTATTGAGATATATGATTGAATTTCTATTCTGAATTGTTTTAGAAACATTGAGGCTTGTATGACATTCACACACATGCAGAACCTCAGGTCATTAGTAGATATCCCTCTCAAGTCAGATGCAAAGCCAGAAAAGTTGTTTCACAAATCTGCAGTATCTCACGTATTTACTATGTATCCCTCGTGAGTTGGATTAACTGCTTGAAGTCTTCACAAAGAAGCAGTCCCTCAGGCCATTACTAGATGTCCTTCTTGAGGTCGGATGCAACTCCTTCAAATGTCCTTCACAAAGTTGGGGTGTGTGGCTTCAATATATAAATTTGCATGCACACTTTTGCTATTTTAATGAATTTTGTTTGTTTTTATAAGAAAGGTATTGAAAGTTGAACTACTGAAACATCATCACAAACCAGCTTTGTCATGTTTATCCTATAAAAACCATTACAAATCATTAAAATAGTGAAAGTTTGTATGCACATTTATATTTTAAAGCCACACCCCTCAGCTATGTGAAGGCCATTTAAGGCAGTTGCATCTGACTTGAGATGGACATCTAGTAACGACATATATAAAAAAGCTGATTAAGCAGCCGAAACGCGTTCTCAGAGACAAGTGCTGTTTAAAATAAAAGCAGTGATTTCCCATGCTCCCGAGTGCAGGCCTTTCTCTTGATGGGGAGAAAGATTGATTTATGTTTCAAAGCGCTTTCGGTAGTGCTTCAGAGCCTGCACCACCAGCGGTCAGGAAGCATGACAGCAAACAGCCTCTTTGTTGTATAGTGAAGGTTGGCGAGCACCATGTTGGATCAACGGAGGGAAGCAGGGATGCAGGGATGCAAGCAGAGGAATAAGTTCGACACTGGCGGGGACTTTTCCTGTGCCATACTCTTGGAATTTGGATATGGAGGTTGCTCGGAGCTGGGCACCATGGAGGTAATTTTGCCTAGTGGTGGGAGCATTGTTATGCAGTTTAAAGATGTACTCTGACCTCCGTGCAAATGGATTTTAATATTTTAACACCTGGAATATCCACAAACTTCCTATTGAAAATAAGTCACAGAATACCGATTGTGATATCACAAAATACTTATTATGTGATATATAGGTGCATGCTTGAAGGATATAGTATTTTGTCTATGTTTGCCATAATGTAATCACGTGAGGTGGACATATAAAAATGGTGAAAAAATGGTGCTTGTGAGTTGAAAAAGGCTGATTAAGCAGCCGAAACGCGTTCTCAGAGACAAGTGCTGTTTAAAATAAAAGCAGTGATTTCCCATGCTCCAGAGTGCAGGCCTTTCTCTTGATGGGGAGGAAGATTGATTTATATATATATATATTCAACAGTTAAAGTTATGTCGAGTAACTATACTTAATTAGCAATTAGCAGTAACTATACTTAATTAGTCATTAACAATGCATGGTGAGGGCACAAGTTATAGTTACCTTAAGGCATAAGTTATAGTTACTTGAGATAACTATAACTGTAATTGCTGAATTTCTATGGTTTTGTGTGTGTAAAATCTGAAATTTTACTATAAGGTCCCTCTAACCTTTGGTTTTTTTAGTGAATTTCTAAGATTCTTTTAATTCTATTTCCTAACTATAACGTCCTTGTAACTTTTGGTTTGCAAGTGA
Source organism: Calotriton arnoldi (assembly GCA_963921515.1). NCBI lineage: Eukaryota > Metazoa > Chordata > Amphibia > Caudata > Salamandridae > Calotriton > Calotriton arnoldi. The sequence goes on along the minus strand of CAWUFW010003540.1, from coordinate 1,600,371 downwards.
ATTTCTGTTTTTTAATGCTATTTCCTAACTATAATGTCCCTGTAACCTTTCATTTTTTGAGTGAATTTTACTGTTTTTAATGCTATTTCCTAACCATAAACTCCCTGTAACCTGGGTGTGTGCGTGGGTGTGCGAGTGGTTGTGTGGGTGTTTAAGTGGGTATGTGAGTGTGTGGTGGGTGTGTCAGTGCACGTGTGAGTGTCTGTGTGTGTCACTGAGTGGGTGTCTGAGTGGCTGTATGGGTGTGTGAGTAGGTGGGTGTGTGAGTGTTTGTGTGGGTGTGTAAGTGGGTGTGTGAGTGGGTGTGTGAGTGCACATGTGACTGGCTGTGGGTCTGTGTGTGGGTGGTTTTGTGGGTCTCAGAGTGGGTGTGTTGTGACTGTACAGGTATGTGAGTGGTTGTGTGACTGTGTATGTGGGTGTGTGAGTAGGTGTTTGAGTGCCTGTGTGGGTCTGTGAGTGGGTGTGTGAGTGGTGTTCTGAGTCTCTAAGTGGGTGTTTGAGTGGCTGTATGGATGTGTGAGTGGTTGTGTAAATAAGTGTGTGAGTGAGTGTGTGAGTGGGTGTATTTTTGTTATAGGGATCTGAATCCACAGGCTTGTCTTGGATTCACACGCTGAGCGCTGCGGTGGATCCACAGATACTCCCGTTGTGAGAAGTTGGCCTGGCATATGCTGTCCACTAGTTATAGTGGGCACCTTGCACCAGTCCAAACGACCTTTATTGATGATAGGTTTAAAGACAACCTTTATTGAAAGCTATCCTAGTGGTAGCTATGGAGAGCAGCCTTCAGGCTAAGTCTTGAAGGAGTGTAAAGCAGCTTGGTTTACCAGATTATAACCTCTTGAATAACTAAATGAAAGGAGAACCACACAAGATATATATAAAATATATGTATTTATTTCTAAACACTAACTACTAATCTCTTTATGAGATTAGAGTTCAAGATACACAATATCACAGTATTAAAACGACAATATATAGCACAATATACACTGGGCCCCAGGGGGGACCAAACCATATACTAAGAAAGTGGTATAAGAACCACGACTTGACTAGACACAGTGCCTAGAGCACGTAGAATCGCTGGGACCCCAAGGAACCACCCAAGGTAGTTACACAGGAGACCCACGGGGGACGTGTGCAGTGTGAGAACACAGCCGCGAGCGCCGTAGGATTCAATGCGGAAAGTCGCGATTGGAATTTTAAAGATAAAGGACACTTAGGAGGGGTCTTTGAGCAAACCCCTTTAGACTTAAGGGGTTCTAGGGCCAGCACCCACGTGAGCACCGGAGTACTTGAGTTACCTCACCCAGGGAAGCCGGGTGCATAGGTGTCAAAGGGTGTCGGGAATCGTCGTCGTTTTCAATGGCGATCTGCTACAAAGTACTGCTGTCGTAAAGAAGGAAAGTGTCCGGTATGATCCAAGCCTGGATCAAAGATGTGAAGAACCTGAAAGCAGAGGGGACAGAGTCTGGGTCACTAGCCAGTGACCAAGAGCGGAGCAATCGAATGCCCACTGATGTCGGGTGCTTCAGGTGCGAAGAGGTGAAGCTTGACTCTGCAGCCACGAGGTCCCGGAGACATCGACGACAACCAGGAGCCGGATTCGAGCTGTCCCACAAAGGATGTCGAGTGCTGGGGTGTCGGTGATCGGATTAACCACAACAAGCCTTGGCAACAGCAACCCACGCAGGAAGAGAAAAGATGCTTCTGTGCGGACCAGCAAGGTCCTGGGGACTCCCCAAGCAATGGAGAGTCAGGGCACGTCTGGAGCAATCAGGGAAGCCCAATAAAAGTTAGAGTTGCCTTCTTGGGGACCCACAGGTCAACGGACCACGGATCGCAAAGGGACCTCAAGAGGAATAACAAAATGGCAGCCCACGGAACACTCGTTGAGTGTAGGCCTGCAATCTTCAGAGCAATTACTGCTCGGGTCAGGGCTACAAGTAACCCAAAAGCTCAGCCTCAGGGGTTGCCGGAAAACTGATGCTTCTGCATATGGTCGCGGTGTCCAGGGGTTCAGGTTGCATGGTCTCCACAAGGGATATGGGCCTCAGGCTTGCTGTGGGCACAGACCGACCTCAGAAACCTTGGAAAACCCACCTCCTGTGTGGCAATATTCTTCGGAGTCCGTCGGAGCTCGGAGATGCCAACCGGTCAGTTGCGTTAAAGGTGCCTGCCTTGCAGGGGAGTAACTCCTTTACTCCAAGGGAGATTCTTCAGTCATCCAGCGTAGTGTAGATCATCGAAGTACTTGGTTTCTGGTATCAAAGTTTAGTCCAGGTGTAATCTAAAGTCCTGTAGTCAGGGTTTCCTACTTTATACCCAAGGAAGGGGTGGGACAAACTCTGGGGACCCACCTATGGGAGGGTCAGGAAAGAGGGGTGGCTACACCCATTTCCTTTGTCCAGTTCGCACCAGAGCAGGGGCTGTGTGCCCCTGCAACCGGTTTGAGTTGGACTATGCACAGGGACACCAAATGTGGCCCCAGTGCAGACTTCAAAGCACTCTGAGAGTGCACCCACCCAGCCCCAATACACTAAAGCCTGTCTGGGAGGTGGTCACACCTCCCTGTGACAGGAAACCTATTGTCCAGGCCTCCCCTGCCAGAGTTTCATCCAGCAGCAGGAGGGCAGACTCGTGTCTGTGGCTGGCAGCATCCATTTTGTGATGCCAGGGCTCTGTTAGCTGGTACAGGGTATACCGGTGCTGTCATGTTTCTCCCTCTAGAAGGGTGGGATCATACTCCCACACCAGTTACTGGTGTGGGGGTATGATTCGAAGGTGTTTGACACCAAACACGACAGTGTTCCATGCAGCCATTCCAAAGTTAGCATTTACCGTTTGGTTATAATGCACTTAAGAGTATATGGTTTGGCTGCATCACAAACAACCCCGGAATGAAGATTCTGAAAGCTGCAGAGGGGCTCTGCTCATGCATGAGCACCCTCTCACATGAAACCCAGCACCCTGCCTTCAGGATTGTTAAGGCCTGCCATAGAGGTGACTGATAGGTTTACATGTGCAGTGATATGGAGAGATATAGGGAACCTATATCTTAGTAAGGGGTGGATACACCACCTTACACAGGCTGCTGTAGCAGACCTGTTGGGTCATTTTAAAAGGCTTCCCAGGGGTGGCACAATACATGTTTCAGCCCCTGGTAGGCCTCTGGGGTACCTATGCCCTGGGTACATAGTATACCATATACTAGGGACTCACAAGGGTACCCCAGAATCCAATCTGGAGTGTACATAAAGTACATACAATCAATTTAGAGTAGAAAGCAGATAGACTGGGGTCCTGATTAGCAGGGCCTCAGTCTGGCTAAGTCGATAAACAGTGAAACATCAGCAAAAAGTGGGGGTAACTATAAGAAGCAGATCCTACTCTCCTACACAACCCCCCCCCAAACGTAAGGATATTAAACTAACCTTGACCAGTTGAGTCTTCATGTTCTAAGTGGAAATATGTGGAGAGTCCATCTGCATTGGCATGGTTACTCCCAGGTCTATGTTCCACTGTATAGTCCATCCCCTGTAGGGAAATGGACCACCTCAAAAGTTTGGGGTTTTCACCCTTCATCTGTTTTAGCCATAAGAGGGGCTTGTGGTCTGTCTGAACAATGAAGTGAGTGCCAAACAAGTATGGCCTCAGCTTCTTCAAGGCCCAAACCACAGCAAAGGCTGACCAACGTTTCTCTCTGGGGGTCAACCTTCTGCTAATAAAAGCTACTGGCTGATCCTGACCTTCATCATTCAGTTGTGATAACACAGCCCCTACTCCCAACTCAGATGCATCTGTTTGGACAATGAATTGCTTGGAGTAATCAGGACTTTGCAGAATGGGAGCAGTGCACATGGCCTGCTTCAGGTCATCAAATGCCTTTTGACAGCTACCTGTCCACTGAACTTTCTTTGGCATTCTTTTAGAAGTTAAGTCATTCAAAGGGGTCACTATGGATCCATAACCTTTGACAAATCTTCTATAGTACCCAGTCAGGCCCAAGAAAGCTCTGACCTGAGTCTGGGTGGTTGGAGCAACCCAGTCCATGATGGTCTGGATTTTGCTCTGCAATGGTTGAACCTGGCCTCCACCCACAAGGTGGCCCAGGTACACAACCTGACTCTGCCCTATCTGGCACTTGGTGGCCTTGATAGTTAGGCCTGCTTTCTGAAGAGCCGCCAAAACATTTCTCAGGTGGACCAGGTGATCCTCCCAGGTGGAGCTAAAGACAGCAATATCATCTAGATATGCTGCACTATAGGCTTCCAGGCCTGTAAGGACTTTGTTCACCAACCTTTGAAAAGTGGCAGGTGCATTTTTCAAACCAAAGGGCATCACCACAAATTGGTAGTGCCCACTAGGGGTAGAAAATGCTGTTTTGGCTTTTGCATCCTCAGCTAATCTGATTTGCCAGTAGCCAGCTGTCAGATCAAATGTGCTGAGAAACTTGGCTGAGGCCAAAGTGTCTATGAGCTCATCTGCCCTTGGTATGGGATGGGCATCAGTCCTAGTGACTGCATTGAGACCTCTGTAGTCTACACAAAACCTCATCTCTCTTACCACCCTGGGTGTGAGGTTTAGGCACTAAGACTACTGGACTAGCCCAAGGGCTATCTGAGGGTTCAATCACACCCAAATCCAACATCTTCTGGACTTCAGTCCTAATGCAGTCCCTGACATGGTCAGGTTGCCTGTAAATCTTATTTTTAACAGGCAGACTGTCCCCAGTGTCCACTTCATGAGTGCACCAGGTAGTCTGACTTGGAGTCAGAGAGAACATATGTCTGAACTGATTGAGAACCTTTCTGCAATCAGTTTGCTGCTGGTCAGTGAGGCTGCCTGCCAAGGCTACACCATCTACTGATCCATCATCAGGGTTCTGAGAGAGCAGGTCAGGGAGTGGATCACTCTCTTCCTCCTGTCCCTCATCAGTAGCCATGAGCAAGCCCATGTCTGCCCTGTCAACATATGGTTTCAGTCTGTTGACATGGAGCACCCTGTGGGGGCTCCTGGGAGTTCCAAGGTCCACCAGATAGGTAACCTCTCCCTTCTGTTCAACAATGGTATGGGGGCCACTCCACTTATCTTGGAGGGCTGCAGGGGCCACAGGCTCCAACACCCATACTTTCTGTCCTGGCTGATAAACAGTCAACACAGCCTTTTGGTCATGCCAGGCTTTTTGTAATTCCTGGCTAGCCTCAAGGTTTTTAGTTGCCTTCTTCATGTATTCAGCCATCCGGGAGCGGAGACCAAGTACATAGTCCACAATATCCTGTTTAGGGGGTGTGAGAGGTAACTCCCATCCCTCCTTCACTAGACACAATGGACCCCTACCTGGATGTCCAAACAGAAGCTCAAATGGGCTGTAACCAACCCTCTTCTGAGGAACCTCTCTGTAGGCAAAGAGAAGGCAGGGCAAAAGTATGTCCCATCTGCGCCTAAGCTTTTCTGGGAGACCTTTAATCATGCCCTTCAAGGTTTTGTTGAACCTTTCAACTAAACCATTGCATTGTGGGTGATAAGGGGTGGTAAATTTATAATTTACTCCACACTCCTTCCACATAGCAGTCAAGTAACTAGACATGAAGTTGGCACCTCTGTCTGATACTACCTCCTTAGGAAAACCCACCCTGGAAAAGATTCCCAGGAGGGCCCTTGCCACCACAGGAGCTGTGGTGGTCCTGAGGGGAATTGCTTCTGGGTACCTAATGGCATGGTCCACCACCACCAGGATAAATCTGTGCCCAGATGCTGTTTGGGGATCTAGGGGACCAACAATGTCAATCCCTACCCTCTCAAAGGGAACCCCCACCACAGGTAGTGGTATCAGGGGGGCCTTTGTAGTGCTACCTGCCTTACCACTGGCTTGACAGGTAACACAGGAGCAACAAAACTCCTTGGTGTCTTCAGACATATGAGGCCAATGAAAGTGAGGGACAATTCTGTCCCAAGTCTTGTTTTGGCCTAGGTGACCTGCCAATGGGATATCATGTGCTAGGGTCAATAGGAAGCTCCTAAACTTCAGAGGTATAACCAACCTCCTGGTGGCTCCAGGCTTGGGGTCTCTACACTCTGAGTAAAGGAGTCCATCATCCCAATAGATCCTATGGGTACCACTAGCACTCCCAGCAGCCTCAGCAGCAGCTTGCTGTCTGAGGGGTTCAAGAGAGGGGCAGCTCAGTTGCTCCTGGCTCAGATCTGCCCTGGAAGGGCCCCCTGTCCCCAAGAACTCAACCTGATCAGGTTCAAGCTCCTCTGGGACAGTTCCTTCTTCAGGACTGAGATCGCCTCCCTCAAGAGACTGATCTGTATTCTGAGGCAGGGGGGGGGGGGAGACACTGCCTTAACCCTACTCCTCCTCCTCGGCACCTGGTCCATTCTTCCAGAATCCAGGGCCTGTTCAGTTTTAGACATTTTTGCCTGTGACCTGGTCATAGCAAACACATCTGCAGGGATGCCCAACATTTCTGCATGGGTCCTGAGTTCAACTTCAGCCCAAGCTGAACTTTCCAAATCATTTCCAAGCAAGCATTCAACAGGGAGGTCTGCACTTACCACAACCTTCTTAGGGCCAGTTATCCCTCCCCAGGAGAAATTAACAACTGCCAGGGAATGGTCTGTCCTGACATTGCTAGCATTGGTCACTTGGTACATTTCACCAAGTATGATCTGCTCAGGGGCTACAAGATCTTTTGTCACCATTGTGACACTTGCTCCTGTGACCCTGAATGCCAAAGCCTCTCTTCCATTAATTAAGGGCTGCTGTCTGTATTTGCCCAGATTACTGGGACTCACATAGGAGGACATATCCATGCCTTCATCACAGACCAGTACAGCCTGAGTTGGGACCCTGACTAGGCCAGAGTCCATCTCAGATCCCAGGGTCAACCCTACTACACCCTTATTTGGAACACCACCACTTGGAGCTGAACTAGGGGGAACAGTTGCCTTAGGGGCAATGGTGGCTGGAGTTGAGTCTTTGGTCTTTGTACAATCACTAGTCCAATGGGTTTTCTGCTTACAGATTTTACACCATGGTTTCTTTTGGCCTTTTCCTTTGTTAGATTGGGACTCCCCACCAGATGCATATTTTTGGGTCCCTTGAGAAGACTTCTGGTCTTTACCCTTCTCCCCACCCTTATCAGAGTTCTTAGAATCTTGCTTCTTAGAGTCACCACCTTGGTTCTGAACCTTCTGCCTCACCCTGGTTCTGACCCACTTGTCTGCCTTCTGACCCAATTCTTGGGGAGAGGTCAGATCAGAGTCCACCAGGTACTGATGCAACAGTTGATTTTGACAGTTGTTAAGGATCTGCTCTCTCATGATCAAATTATACAATCCTTTGAAATCACACACCTTACTGCCAAGTAACCAGCCTTCCAGAGCCTTAGTAGCACAATCAACAAAGTCAACCCAGTCTTGAGTCTGTGCCTTTTGGGTATCTCTGAACTTTAACCTGTATTGTTCAGTGGTTAGGCCAAACCCTTCAATCAGAGCACTCTTCAGGACTTTGTAATTGTCAGCATCCTCTTCTCTTACAGTGAGGAGCTTGTCTCTACCTTTGTCTGCAAAGGAGAGCCACAAGATTGCTGCCAACTGCTCCTGAGGGATCCTCTGTACCTTACAGGCCCTTTCCAGTGCAGTTATCCATTTGTGGATGTCATCCCCACTCTGGTAGGGAGGGACAATCTTGTTCAGGTTCCTATGGTCATGAGTATGATCTCTACCTCTAGGGACACTGCTGCTGCCACCATGGGACCCTAGTCCCAATTTCTGTGAAGCTTTCCGAAGCTCCAGGGATTCCCTGTCTAAGGCCAATTGCTCTCTCTTGATTCTCAGCTTAGCTTTCTCAAAATCAAGCAGTTGGCGTTTCTTCTCATAGCTCAGCTCAGCCTCAGGGGTTGCAGGAAAGTTGATGCTTCTGCAAATGGTCGCGGTGTCCAGGGGTTCGGGTTGCATGGTCTCCACGAGAGATACGGGCCTCAGACTTGCTGTGGGCACAGATCAACCTCAGAAACCTTGGAAAACCCACCTCCTGTGTGGCAATATTCTTCGGAGTCCGTCGGAGCTCGGAGATGCCAACCGGTCAGTTGCGTTAAAGGTGCCTGCCTTGCAGGGGAATAACTCCTTTACTCCAAGGGAGATTCTTCAGTCATCCAGCGTAGTGTAGATCGTCGAAGTACTTGGTTTCTGGTATCAGAGTTTAGTCCAGGTGTAATCTAAAGTCCTGTAGTCAGGGTTTCCTACTTTATACCCAAGGAAGGGGTGGGACAAACTCTGGGGACCCACCTATGGGAGGGTCAGGAAAGAGGGGTGGCTACACCCATTTCCTTTGTCCAGTTTCGCGCCAGAGCAGGGGCTGTGTGCCCCTGCAACTGGTTTGAGCTGGACTATGCACAGGGACACCAAATGTGCCCCCAGTGCAGACTTCAAAGCACTCTGAGAGTGCATCCACCCAGCCCCAATACACTAAAGCCTGTCTGGGAGGTGGTCACACCTCCCTGTGACAGGAAACCTATTGTCCAGGCCTCCCCTGCCAGAGTTTCGTCCAGCAGCAGGAGGGCAGACTCGTGTCTGGCAGCATCCGTTTTGTGATGCCAGGGCTCTGTTAGCTGGTACCGGGTATACCGGTGCTGTCATGTCTCACCCTCTAGAAGGGTGGGATCATACTCCCACACCAGTTACTGGTGTGGGGGTATGATTCACAGGTGTTTGACACCAAACACAACAGTTTTCCATGCAGCCATTCCAAAGTTAGCATTTACCGTTTGGTTATAATGCACTTAAGAGTATATGGTTTGGCTGCATCACAAACAACCCCGGAATGAAGATTCCGAAAGCTGCAGAGGGGCTCTGCTCATGCATGAGCACCCTCTCACATGAAACCCAGCACCCTGCCTTCAGTATTGTTAAGGCCTGCCATAGGGGTGACTGATAGGTTTACATGTGCAGTGATATGGAGAGATATAGGGAACCTATATCTCAGTAAGGGGTGGATACACCACCTTACACAGGCTGCTGTAGCAGACCTGTTGGTTCATTTTAAAAGGCTTCCCAGGGGTGGCACAATACATGCTGCAGCCCCTGGTAGGCCTCTGGGGTACCTATGCCCTGGGTACATAGTATACCATATACTAGGGACTCACAAGGGTACCCCAGAATCCAATCTGGAGTGTACCTAAAGTACATACAATCAATTTAGAGTAGAAAGCAGATAGACTGGGGTCCTGATTAGCAGGGCCTCAGTCTGGCTAAGTCAAAAAACAGTGAAACATCAGCAAAAAGTGGGGGTAACTATAAGAAGCAGATCCTACTCTCTTATACCCGTGCCCCCCAAAAATGTTTTTGGACAATTTCCTGCCATGAGGGGTCCCTCACAAACCCCTTCATCAGTCCCGTGGAGTCAGGATACCGCTATCCTGATCCCTTATATCCTATTTTCACTTTATTTCCCTCCCCCCGAGAACCATGTCTCGATTGGCGGACGCACCTCTCTCTTGTGGCCAGCCAGTTACGGCATTGCTGTTGGTGCGTGGCTCCGCGTCTCTAGACATACATAAATCTGTTTTCTTTAATAACTCCAAAACTACCAAACAGATTTACACCAAATCACAAAAGCACTCTGTTTGAACCAAAATCTAGCTTTCTGGCGAATTTGGTGTAATTCCGTTCAGCGGTTAGGGCTGTAGTCGCGTCTAAAATCCCTATGGGAAATTGCATGGGGAAAACGTGTTTTGGGGCCCCCCATTTTTCTCAGTCCCCACTTGACGCATCACCCTGAAACTTTCCAGGCAGCAGATGAAGTGAATGGCACACTAGGTCTGAAAATATTGTGAAGATTCTCAAGGCGGCGTCAAAAAAAATGTTTCCTGTGGAAACTAGGTCATAACTATAACTACCTACTGGCAACCGTCAGAGTCAGCTTTCTCCATATAAAATACTTCAATATTTTTTGTTGAATTTGTAAAAAGGTTGCACACTCGAAGTTGTGCTTATTTCACCACCTCATGCTGCCCTGACTCGTTTCGGCTGACTGACCATTCTTGCTCAAATAATGTCAGCACACAGGCAGAGGAGTAGCTCCATGCATGACTGGGGAATGAGCTCATGGTTGCGAATTGCTGGACTGCGCTGGGCTGCAGCAGAGATTGGTAATGCTGTATTGTTCAACTATCACTTCTATGAATCCCCTCATGTACCTCTTGTAAAAGCTATCACATAACATGTAAAGTGCACTAATACCTTGGGGTCTAGCTAGTGCTTTAGAAAACTCCCAAAAATAATAGTGAGATGCCATATTGCACGCATTTGTATTATTAAAGTGCACTAGTGCTTCTCCCAACATAAACATAGACAATATACTACCACAACCAAGGTACAATATGTAAAGATGAATGAGTTATAACAAAATCGCATTTAAATTCAAGTCATAAACATTGTCTTAAAATTGATCTCCTTAATTTCATAAATCATGGAAAACATGATAAAATTACACAAACATGCTTCCTCCCTTGCATGTATGTTTTCACAAAACCAACGGTCTTGCACTCAAAAAGCGACCCGTTGTCAACATTGCATAGTGTGTGTGTGTGTGTGTGTGTGTGTGTGTATATATGTATATATATTATATTAGGAATTTTCTTGAGGATGGCAAGGCATTCACAAACCTGAAGACTCTCAAATCAGATCAGATGCAACAGCCTGGAGATTCTTTCAACAAGCTCATACCTTGGGCAATAAAATCAAGTGAGCAGATTGGGCTCGGAGACTATTACTCCAAAATAAACCAAGTTCAGACTGATTTCAACACCACAAGCCTAGAGTCAGACAACATGGTGAATAAGAAAGCCGATATTGCGCTGACAAAAGATGAACTTAAAACAATGCTGCAAGACCTTTGAGCAGACTGGAGGAGGACTTAAACCAAGAGTAAGAATCTGTATGGTACATGACAACCAAATCAATCAGAGTCCAAAGAGTGGATGTTTACCAGATAGGCTAGAGACTGCTGGCCTTACGGAATAGAATGAATCACAATGACATGTAAGACCAGTCAGTCTAAGACAAGACATCAGATATGGAGGGCACAATAGGAACCATGCTAGAAAATTGTCAAGACCTGGGAACCGTGCAAGAACAGACAACATAAGACTCACAAATGCCACTGAAGAAAGGGAAGGATGTCACAGAGTATGCACACTTGGGGGTCGATTATGATGTCGTCCTGAAAGGCTCCAAATGGCATTCGATTAGTCTGAACCCGATTCGGAACTCACCTTTCTGACCGACTAGGACACTTTTCCCAACGAGTGATTAAGATGGCTGGAAAGCGTTCAGACTGTCGGACTCGGTTCCAAAAGGCATTGGGAGTAACCGAGTCGGTCGGAGCCGAATCCTAGCGGTCTACGGATCCCGTTTCCAGCCGAGCGATTAGGATGTCAGATTCGGACAGCCTATCCGAATCGGTTGTTCCGAGATGGATTGCCTGTCGGAATCTGACTTCGGGGGCCCGTAGCAGGTCCCCCTTCACCCGGGGCCCTCCGAATCGGGCCTGTGGGGGTACCCATGGGTCCCCCCTTCCCATGCATGCACAGTATGGCAGGCACCATGGGGTGCCCGCCACAGGGTGCAAGGTTTTCCCCAACAACCCCTTTTGTCAATGGGAGCCTGGGTTCCCGTTCGTAACACAGGCTCCCAATGAAGTCAACGGGAATCCGACCGAACGATGTTGGGAAGCATCGTAATCGGTCGGACTCGCAGAACCCGATTAGTTCGGAAACTATTCCAAAACCGATTCAGTCGGAAGATTTTCCTAACGAGATCGTAATAGGCCCCTTGGTCTATGCGCAAATGCTACAATTACAAGAGGGAGAAATGACGGCCATTGAAAGAGTGGACAGAGTTGGGTCAAAACATTAACAATGTGTAACAAGCCGGAGGGACATAGTTGTCAAACTGTCCTTCTACCTGCAAAAAGAAAGATTGCTACGAGAAGTCAGAAAAATCTCACACCCCAGCTGGTAGGGCTCAAAAATAATACTACTCTGGGATCTCTCACCGGCAACACTGCAAAGAAGGAAACATCTACTCTGGATAGTAGAGACTCTTAATGACTAGGCAATAAGCTTCAGCAGGACATATCTGTGTGAGAACAGCTTCAAGCGCGAGGAGGTCCATCACCACATTACAGGAAGGCTGACACATCCTCCACATAGAAATCTGGGCGAACCCTGCAGAAGATACGTCTGGAGACCTTGCGCCAGCAAAGTCCACATCGATGGAACAATGGAGGAAATAGGGACATAGGAGGTGGAGATGGAACCCAGAGAAACATCAACCAAACAAAAACCGCTTGGAACCTCTACAGGTTAACTCTAGGCCAGAAAACTACAGCAGAAGCACTGCTAATGGGGATCTCTGAGATCTGCTGACTTGTAACATGGTGACCAGAAAACTTTTTGGGACTAGGATTTGCTGAAGAGGTGAACACAAGAAGCCAGATGTAGTCTACACTTCATTGAATTTTATACCTATTTTATGTTATGACTTTTATTTGGATTGTGTATTTCGTTGAGTTGGGATAAGGAGGGGGAGGGAAACCTTTGACACATGTTATATAAACCTGAGAATATGACTCAATTTTGGCTATGAACAAATAAGATGGGCTTTACAATTCTAACATTTAATGTCAAAGGGCTAAACTTCCCCACAAAATGATCACAACTGTATGAAAAGTTAGAAGAAGTTCAAGAGGATATAGTCCTCCAGCAGGAAAACTACTTTCAATGTAGGGATGCATGTAGACTTAGATGAAAGAACTATACCACTCAGATTTACTTTACAGCGCCTAACACATAAGGGAGTAGCTATTTCGCTAAGAATCTCCCTTGGGGCAGAGATCTTAGAAACGTTGACAGACAGGAAGGCCCGATATGCCATTGCAAAAATTAAATTAGGCTCACCTATAAACACAGTTGCCCTAAGCCTAGGACAATATACATTCATCAAAATAGTCCTGCAGGAAGTTCAAGCCTTTGTAGAGGGTGAAGTGATAATGGGAGGGGACTTTAATCAGGTCATTGATCCATGACTATACTGTTCAGGAGATAGGTATGGACAGATTACTCAAGATACGAAAGAACATTTGAAAGATCTACGACTAGTAGAAACTTGGCAGTCACTTCACCCAGAGGGAAAAGAGTAAGACTACACTTTCTATTCACGTTTCCGGTGCTTAATTAGAGCTAGTGGTTGATGGTGGGGCCACAAGCACTTCTTTTTCCTCATCAGATAATGACTGCGAACAAGAGAGGGACAGACACACAAACCTGAGAGAAGAAGTAAGAGAAAAATGGTAAAACGCGCACAGGGGCGAAAGCAGGGACCTGCAAGAAGTGAATTCAACACTAGGCAGCCATGGTATTCTGTGCACCGATTATTATTAGCACTGCCAGAGCAGAGCTTTGCACACCAGCACTCTTTTTTTTTCAAATTAAGCACTGCATGATTCCAACACATACGCCAGAATATTGATTCGCTTTGTGTCATGGGGGTTAAGACCACTGCTAAAGGATTCCAGAACAGGAGTCATGTCGGTCTCGATTCATGCCCCCCTGAGGTGTACACTGAAAGCCTTGGTATGACCCTGGGAGACAGAAGATGGAGGCTGGGTAGGCACACCTCAGGAGACAAAGTGAACAGTCAAGAGATCTCCTAGATCATCAAGAACTACCTTGAGCCAAATGGTACAAGGGACACCTAAAAAACACAGTGAGGGAGTCAATCAAACCTGTAGTGCAAGGGAAGTTGATTGTACTAGTCTCAGGTGACAAAGGAAACAGAAAATAAGTTACATTTGGACAAGCTAGAATCAGATTTGAAAGTGGCAGAAGATAAGCATAAACAAACAGGCACCAGTGCTGACCTCCGAGGAGTTACTAAAATAAAGGGCCAATTAAATAAACCCTCAACTGGTGAACAAATCATTAAAAAGCATTGTTGGCTCCTTGTTGCAGAATGCAGCACGCATAGAAAAAGGAAAAACGTGGAGAAATAAAGATATTTCTCCTCGTTGTGCCTCCCTTACGCCTCCCCTGGGGAGGCGTAAGCTTTTGGCGCTGCCTCAGATTTACGATTTCTCATAAATCTGGGGCAGTGTCAAAACGCCATGGATGTTGCTGGGAACGCCCCCAGCAACACCCATTGCACGCCCCTTTAACGCAGAACACTGCGTTAAAGGGACTGATATTTATCAGGCAGCATTAAGCCAAAAAAATTTGCTTAGTGCTACCTGATAAATATCACGCAGGCTTCTGCGCCACGGAACGTAAAAGAAAAGTGACGTTCCAGAGGCGCAAGGAGTCTCATAAATGAGGCCCTGAGAATTTAGAAACAAAGCTCACACCCTTTTGGAAAGAGCTCATCACTCTAATCAAAATAGGGACTAGAGCTTGTCTTTAAAAGATGACAAAGAGCACAATACATATGACAGTAGAACGAGAGGTAGAACGAAATGTAAACTACTGAGATGGTTCTACTCTTCTTTATACACTCAAGACGGTGGGACCCTGGAGACACAGGATCACTTCCTGGGGCAATTAGATCTTCCTAAGATAACAATGGAACAGAGGGAAAGTCTGATAGAAGATAAGGGTGAAAGAGGCCATAACCAATTTGTAATTTATGTAATTTATAGTCTTTATTTCTGATCAATTGAGATCATAAAAGACAGTAACAATATACACACACAGCAATCAATTAAAAATGAAACATTAAAAGATGAAAAGTTATAAAATTATGAAATTTGCCCAAGAAAAGAAAAAAATTATTACTATTCACAGATTTAGACAGAACAAATTTCATAACAGTTTACCGTGTCATAAAAAATAAGTTTAAACTAGAATCGCATTATGAGACTAAAAGATTTTTAAAATATACAATCTGCTATATATTTCATACTACTGTACAATAAAATTCCACACTTTGCTTCGTCCTTTACTTGCTCGGGGATTCGCTGTGATCAGCGGTATTATCATTTTTCCCCGAATAAGCCACGCCCAACTCAAGAATCGGGCAACAGCTATGACAGTCGGTGTGGTTGTGTCGGTCAACAATATTCTCAGTGCAACGGCACTACTTCTAACACCCATGTTCCTACATAGGGGCTTCAACCATTTTCGTCGCGGCATCTGATAAGCCTGACAAACAAATAAGATATGGGAATAGGTCTCCTCATGCTCCATACACGACTTACATTTATTGTCGTTAGAGTTACGCCATTTGCGTGTAAATACGTTTGTGGGTAGCGTACCCACCCGAAATTGAAAATAAAGGCGTCTATCCCTGGGTTTGGAGATAACGTCCCAATAACTCTCATAGTGGGAGCATGCCTTGTGCTTTAAAAATTTCCCCGTCAATGATGATGATTCCGGGGACACTTCCTCCTCCCCACCATGGACCAATAAAGCTCCCTCATTTCTTTTTTAGATGGAAACTGCTGGCCCTCTGGGTCCTCCCATAAATGGCGCACACCCATATTTGTCAAAGTTACTTTGATGTTTTGTAACCATTTTATTTTGCAAGATGTATCGGATACCCATACATCTTTCAGGGCCGTTGCATAATGCTGCCGCTCAGGAGTGGTCCACAGTCTACGTCAATACGCTATGGGGCGAAACCTGGCAACATCTTGCAGTCTGTTACACCCTAAGTCATAATAGACTGGATTCAATGGGGTACTCTGTGGAACACCAATGATGTTTCTCAAGAATTTATTTTGAGCTAGGGTTAGTGACGTTAAATTATCGAATCCCCAGAGTTCCGCACCATAGGTTACTGAGGCAATTACCTTGGAATTGTAAATCTTAAGTAATGGGAGCATGGGTTGAGTCAATGAAGACTTATGTTCTTTCAGCAATGCTCCAGCCAAATGACAATGTTTAAGTACCAAAGTATCGATCTGTGGCTTCCAACTAAGCTTATTCCCGAGCGTTATCCCCAAATAATTGAAAACATCAGTTTGGTCGAGCATTACATCATTAAGAACCACCCTTCCCTTAATGGCCCGGTGTTTGTGAAGTATCATGAACTTTGTTTTGTCAGCGTTTATCACCAGGCCACGATCATTACAAAATCCTTCAAATCTCTTTAGTGCCCTCTGCAGACCACTCAACGTTTTTGAAATTAAGAGAGTGTCGTCTGCAAACATGAGTATAGGTATTTTTGCTCCCGCAAGTGATGGAGCATCTGTTGGAAATGAGGAAAAGTAATCAATGACCCCGTTAATAAACAACGAAAACAGAGTTGGGGCCAAAACACACCCTTGTCGTACCCCTTTCTCTACCGGGAATTTACTGGTTAAATTACCCGGAGTACTCCAGCGGACTTGGGCATAATTCTCTGCATGAAAACGCTCCACTAAAGATATTAACTCAGCGGGCATACCCAGGTCCGCAAGAACCTTCCAGAGTTTCGTACGAGACACTAGGTCAAAGGCAGATTTTAAATCTACAAAGGCGGCATAGATAGCTCCTCCCGCCAGCACAACAACCCGCCAGTATATCATGATAAACCGAAAAACCTGATCTATCGTGCTCACGTTTGTGCGAAACCCTGCCTGGAGTGGAGTCAATATGTCCATTTCAACAATCCAGTCTTGAATCCTATTTAGTGCCATTCTTGCTATTGTTTTCTGGATGGCATCTATAAGACTGATTGGTCTATAGTTACCTGGGAGTGAGCGATCTCCTTTCTTATAAATTGGCAAAATCTCAGCACCCTTCCAGGTGGTAGGGATGGGTGCTCCACTTGTGATAGCATTTGCTAGCAAGAGTATATAATCCTGCCATATAGCCCTATCGCTGAGAAACAAATCAGCCGGGATACCGTCGGTACCGGGCGCCCGACCACTAACAACTGTGCCCAGCGCAATTTCAACTTCCCCTATGTCAAAACTCAGCACAACATCACTTCGCAGAATTATATAGGGTTCCTCACTGGAGACCTCTTCCTCCATCGCAAATTGATTTGCAAAGTGAGAGACCCACATGATTGTGGGGCGCTGAAGCTTGCCCCCACCCCCCCATTTGACCTGTTTCCAAAAGGAGTGTTGGTTCCTCCCCTGGCTGGCCTGATAAAGGTCCAGCCATCTCTGCTCGTCCCAGTTCCTTTTTGCTTTATATAGTGTGGATTTATAATTCTGACGGGCCTGCTTAACATTGTCACGAACATTCTGCTTTATAGCAAATGCCAGGGCTTTATAGGCTATCCTACAGTCCTTGTTATACCAATTAGCCTCTTTGCCCCTCTGCTGGTTCAAGGGATTAACTGCTTTTAAGAAGAAGGTTTGTAGTTTACCAAACAGGTCCTCATGTACCATTGTAATTTTTCCGTTCAGCTCAGACTGTGATACTAAAGTTTGTAAAACGTTCAGGGTGTTGTGAATTGCAGCCCTAATTTCTATCAATAAGTGGTCTCTATTCATTATCCTATCCCATTTAACCCTCCTAGTGTTATTACTGAGCAGGACTTCGTTTGTGGAACATATCACAGAAGGAGCTGGTAACTGGGTTGGACCTGCAATAACCATCTTTAATGACAGGGGATTATGATCACTTTCGGCCCTCTCCCTAACCTCCATGTCGCTAACCGAAGACCAGTATTCTAAATTAATGAATATATAGTCTATTCGACTAGAGCTTATACCATTGTTGTAGGTATTGACCCCCTGCTTATCTGAAAGTGTGTGGCCATTTACTGCCCTAAGCCACTTTTCCATACTCAGTGCTTTTAGCTGTAGAGCTGCCTCGGTCCAACACTTGATGGGGGGCAGCTCTAGAGGGGGAACATTCCATAACACATCTTCCTCCTCAGTCAGTTTGAAATCATCGCTATCAAGGGGCTCAAAAGTAGTATTAAAGTCCCCTGCGATTATTAAGCCAGAATTACCCTTCAATCTACCCAAAAAATCCTCTAGGGTGCCAACTGTACCAGACTGTCTTCCACCTGATAAACCCCGAGCATAAACATTGGCGACTATTATCGAGGTGTTATGGTTGGATTGTAAACGAATGGCCATGATGTCTAGGCTTTCTATGGGGATTACCTGTGAGCTGAAATGTGGGTTCTGCTTTACCCAGATTACTAGCCCCCCTGATGGTCTGCTCCTCTGCCCTTGGATTGCTGGCTTAAAAAAATTAAGATACCCCAATCGGAATAATGGATTGATTGACCACGTCTCTTGAAATATACATACATCATACTGGTCAATCAATTCAAACCAATCCCTGGATTCCATTTTAGCTTGAAGTCCCGCTATATTCCAGGAAATTATAGATAACATTGCAGAAGTGCCTGGGTTTAACACATCTGGGCCCCTTGTTTGTTCAGGTGATAAGTTATTCGCTCTATCTAGATGGACCTTTGGTGTTTGATTCGTACCTAGCCCATTAGTGGCCGATGGAGTTTGATGCTCAATGGGCATTAGTCAATCACATTGATCTAGTCCACTTAGGGGGGCGAATCTGTTCTCAAGAGTTAGTCCCCTACTTCCTGAGGAATAATGTGCGCTATGTGATGAATTCTCCCTTCTCCCAAGTTTGTTGGTTCTAAGGTCCAGCATAGAATGTTGACTAAAAAAGTGCTCATAATTTGGGTATGACTACATGGATTCCAGCTTAATTGTTCCACAACAATACTTGGCGTGTAGTGATTATTAAAATTTAAAATCACACAATCACCCTCCCAGGTTTTGTGAGTTGATCCTAACCACCCTACTCTTCAGGCCATTATTATTTGGTTTGCCAAAGGAAGCCCTCTTTTCCCTCTATTGGTTAGATGGTATGTCAACCAATGCAATGATTTGTTCAGAAGCTGGGCTGTAGTTTCATGTTGATCCTTTCTCAGGGGGGGAACATTTCCCAAAATCAACACCAGTGGAGAAGAAGCTTTGGGGAGATGCAGTGTCTGGTACGCAGTAGGGAATCAACGAGAATCTACACCTAACTGTGCCCCACCAACCTCCCTCTCAGTCACTTGGAGCGATGGACCTATATTAGGAACCTGACCATTAACAATGTCTAGGGGGCATAGCTGGGGGTTTGGATTAGAATTTCCCACCATAACTTTATTGGGTGCCATAGCTTTATTAGGTACTTTAGATGCTCTAGCGGTTGAATTGTCTAAAGAAGAGCCGGGACATTCATTAATATGAACCGTTATCGAGGGACCTTTAACTACAGGTTCACCAGGTATCTGGAGAACTGCATCAACATCAGAACCTAAGTGTTTACAAGAGCATACCCCTGGTTTAGGCAGTGATCCAAATAGCCCATCAATGTGTAACAATTTTTCTTCTATTAATGATAATTTACTCATTAGAGGGTTTAGAAGAACAGTAACCATTGTCTCAAGTCTTTTCCACTGATCTGCGTTGCTGTCATCATTGCTGCCCGGATCGAATAATGGGTAAACGTTACTACTAGTGCCCACGGGTTGCGAGCTTGGCACTGATTCAATGATAGTAACCACGGCTTCTGAATGTTTTGTCTTGGTGACTTTCTGCGAGGATTTAGACTTGGACTTTTGAACGGTTCCACCCTTCTCCTCTTCGCCGTGGGAGCATTATTAACAATTGGTGTTTGCCTTGTTTGACTTCCCCTCAGGGTGGTTTTGGACCTTGTAGAAACCACTTTAATGCCAGAATCGCACAATGCTGGTGGCTCAGGGGGATCAAGAAAAGAAGTTGAGCTCACACCCGATGGCGTAGAAGAAAGAGACGTCGCCAGCATTGCATCTCCGTGCATGGGTACAGACTCATGACCAGTAGGCTCCTCTTGGGCGACAGAGCCAACAAAATCAGCGACAACAGGCGAAGATGCCTGGTCTACTGACAGACCAGCCCCAATCAGGTCGTTGGAGTCGGCATGCGAAAGACCATGCGAGAGACCAGAAAAAGAGGGGGGTGCTGGGGAATTAGTCATACGTAGATGGCCTATCGAAGAACGCTTTTGGGAAACAAGGGTATCCAGTGAGAGTCGCCTTTCAGTTCGCTGGATTTCGTGGGTCAAAACCGACTCAGCCCTGGTTAAGAAAGCATCCAACGTTCCTGCTATTCCACCCCCCGGACATGCACGGGAATCCTTGTGCTTGCCCATAATCACCGAGAATGTCCTTGTGTAACTAAAGGCCAGTAGGCTCTGCCCAAATAAAGATAAAAGTAAAACAAAGCCAGTACCTTGCAGAGTCACGACCCAGCGATGTCAACCCAGATGACAGAGAGGTAGCCCAGCCCGGCCTCCACCGGGCTCTGATGGGCGCAGACGGGCCCGCCCTTGGCCCGCGCTGCCGGAGCCCGCAGGAGTTTTTGTAGCGACTCCTGGCGCTAAATGGTGACGTAGGCGGCCGTGCGCCGCAAGCAGGGAAAGAGCAGGCTGGATGTTGTGGTCCTCCCAGAGCCAAGACCGGGAAACAGCTGGGCAAGGACGCAGCAGGTACAGTGCTGCAAAAAGCGAGACCTGCGCTGCGGGAGCCCGCAGGCGTTTTTGTAGCGCCTCCTGGCGCTAAACGGTGACGTAGGCGGCCGTGCGCCGCAAGCAGGGAAAGAGCAGGCTGGTTGTTGTGGTCCTCCCAGAGCCAAGACCGGGAAACAGCTGGGCAAGGACGCCGCAGGTACAGTGCTCTACAAGAATGGTCCAGTTGTAGAAGGAATTGAATTATAAGTTATCTCTGTCCCGGTAAACCAAGGCTGCTCTCATCCCGGCACGAGTCTCCGGCGTCTCCTGACCCTAATGGACATACAGGGGAATTTTATGAAATATTCTTACTGCAGCTGGTGCCAATCATGATGGAAAAGTACCAGGATATAGCTAGCGGTAGACAGCCATCACATACTATAAATGTGGCAGAAATTATTCTGCTCCTGAAGCCAAGCTAGGACAGAACCTTATGTTCCTTTTACCGGCCAATAGCCCTTTTGGACATTGACCATAAAATATATATGACGATTCTAGCTAATAGGCTTGCTAGAGGTCTCCCCCAAATAAATACACAAAGACCAGTTAGGGATCATGCAAGAATGCCATACACTTGATAATGTAGGGCTTACAACACATTTTATGCAAAAAGTGAATTTAATCTTACCCGCCTTGTTGGCCCTGGATGCTGAGAAGGTGTTCGACAGGGTCAGTTAGGAATGTACAAAGAAAGTAATGTTAAAGTTTGGTATGGGAGAAGAACTAAGCCACATGACCATACACCTTGCAAAGGCCTAACATCCTGGATAGCACTATATGTGATTTTATCAGGTGAGGTAGCAATAATATGGGGCAACAGACAAGGGCCCCCCAATGTCGAAGTTGTTCTTTGAAATGTCAATAGAGTCACTGGCACAGTCCATAAGAAAACAATAGGGATATTACAGGTATCAAATTTGTGCTTATAAAATCTCATTGTTTGCAGAGGATGTACTGCTGTATAGCACGGATCCAATAAATTCAGTAGAATATTTGATATCAGCCTTGGAGGATTATGGTAAGAGCTCAGGCTACAAAATAAATTCTAGCAGATTAGAATTATTGCTAGTGCAGAAAGGCCAGGAGGTGGAGCAATGACAGAGGGAGATTGTACAGTTTAGGTTGAATCTCCATCCTACCTAGGCATTTACTATACTAAAACAATAGAAATTAGTACAATACTGATATGACTCCCCTTTTTGACACAATTAAAAAAGTCTTGCATAGATGGGCCTCCTGTTATGTTTCATGGCTAGAGAGAATCAAATCCCTAAAGATGGCGTAGGTCCCAATATCGCTTAAGGTCTTCGAGGCTCTTCCCATTATTGTTGCCCTATGGCGCTGGCAGACATTCAGAAAACATTTCTGACCTTCACATGGCAGAGAAAACTGGCAAGGATATTGACGACAATATTGAAGCAACCAACACATAAGTGCCAGCTGGGCTTCCGGGACATAAGAAGCTACTACATTTTCACACAACTCAGAGTCATTGGGGAATGGATCCAAAGATGGTCTAGTAAGCATTGGGTTCATATGGACCTACCTGTTATGGGCAGACCGTTGTGGTATTTATTGTGGCTTCCATCTAATTCCAGGGCAAACATAATCTATGCAAGTCATGTTACGAGTGCCTTGTTAAAGATGGAACTTCCTGGACCCGCGGAATAATTTGAGATCATACCGGTCACCATATACACCCATGCATTCCTATCCAGGGTTTACACCTGCACTAATGAGAAATACTATTGGGGCCTGGCAAGAAGGGGGTTGCAGACTGCTGGTAGATATGTTGGTATGAAAATGGAGAGGTTAGGACATTTGAAAGGTGGAAATAAGATAGAAGATAGTCAAAACAGAATGATTCCCTTGCTAGCAACTGAGCCATAAAGTAGCAGCAACAATCAATCAATCAAGAATTTATAAAGCGCAGCAAATCACCTGTGAGGGTCTCAAGGCACTGGAGTTGCTAACTGCTTTGTGGTGATCTGTTCAATCGAACATCCATGGCTTGAGTCCTTCCCTGAATTGAAGGAGTGATGAGGTGGCCTGAGGTGCAGGGGAAGGTCGTTCCAGGTTTTGGCTGCCAGGTGTGAGAAGGAGCGTCCTCCGCCTTTGCTTCGGCGGATCCGAGGGGTGGCTGCGAGAGAGAGGGAGGCAGTTCATAGGTGTCTGGTCGGTTGGTGGAAGGTCATGCATTTGTTGATGGATGCTGGTCCTTCGTTGTATAGGGCTTTGTATGCGTGGGTCGCCATCTTGAACTAACATCTCTTCTGAATCAGGAGCCAGTGTAGCTTCTTGAGGTGGTGTGATGTGGGTCCGTCTGGTGAGGTCGACGATGAGTCTTGCATCTGAGTTTTGTATTGTCTGTAGTCTCTTCAGGAGGCGTGCGGTGATTCCTACATAGAGTGTGTTCCCGTAGTCCAGCCTGCTGGTGAGGAGGGTCTGCGTGATGTGACGATCCTTCTGGTGTTGACTGGGAGCCACCTGAAGGTCTTGCGGAGCATGCGTAGGGTGTGGAAGCAGGCGAATGAGACTGAGTTTACCTGTTTCTTCATAGATAGCTTGCTGTCCAAAATGATGCAGAGTTTGCGGGCGTGGTCTGTTGGGTTGGGGCATGGGCCAAGTTCAGCAGGCCACCATGCGTCAGTCCATGGCGAGGTGTTGTTCCCAAAGATGATGACTTCCATCTTGTCCATGTTGAGCTTGAGACAGTTGTCCTTCATACAGTCGGCGACACACCTCATTCATCTGTGGAAGTTGGCTCTGGTAGTGGAGCAGTATTCTGACAGCAAGGGGATGAGCTGGGTGTCATCGGCGTAGGAGATGATGTTGAGTCCGTGTGATCTTACAGTGTTGGCCATTAGGGTCACGTACGTGTTGAAGAGGGTGGGGCTGAGGGACGATCCTTGGGGGATGCCGCAGTTGATCTTCTTGGGTTCCAAGGTGAACTGTGGGAGACATATTCTCTGGCTTCTTTCGGTGAGGTATGAAGCGATCCATTTGAGGGCATATCCCTGTATTCCGATGCGGTGGAGTCTGTTGAGCAACAAGACGAATTTGTCAGCACATTAGAGGGCACAAAAATGCAGCCTCTAAACTATATAAAATCTTGCTGGAAACTTTGAGGCTGCAAATTGAAATATATTGAATATGGGATAATATAATGCAGGTCGAAGCTTCAGATCACGTGTACCTCAAATATATGAAAGAGCCTGCACTAACACAATTGAGAATATGTTAGAAAGCTAGTGAAGCAAGGCTGGAGTGGGACTGGGAGGGAAGTGAGTGGATATGTTAACGTTACGCTTATGTTTGTATGAACATAGCATGTGAAAATTCAATAAAATGTTTAAAAAACACACCCCAGATCAGACCTGGCTGACCATGTGACTCTATTGAACAAAGACGGAAAACTCAGTGTCAAAATTATTCAAAAGACTGTAAATCTGTTTTAAGTGACTACTTTCAACCAAGCTAGTTTCCCACTTTACTCTTCTACCTCTAGCCCTTGTATATTTGGGGCAAGAGCTTGATAGTTGGTGTAGGTATATGTAGTCATTTTTCTAAGGAGATAATGCTTGTATTGTACATATTTTGGCAGTGTATATCTTGAATCAATGTTGTTGCAGGCTTATGTTTTTGCTTAGTTCTGGCTAACTGTGGGAGTCAGGGTCTTTAGCACACTGTCATGGATAACTCGTTTGACAATCGTCTTGACTTCAGGTACTCTATTCATGCATTCAGTTGTTGCCTTGCTTCTACTGAAGGAGTTCAAGGTTAGTAGAAGAGGAACGAGGGATGTTGATCACCTCATGCAGCTGATTGAGTCCAGGACATCTCACCTTGAGATTAATAGCCAGTCCATCCAAACGGGTAGGCCATGCCCAAAATCACCACACTAACCCCCCCACAATAAACAAGGTACAGACCTGCTTCACAAAAATACCCTTGTTAATGCTGGACAATCTTTATAGCCTCATGAGAAATAAGTGAATACCTCTTTTATAACGAGAACAAAAATCCAAACCAGCAAAAAAGCTTAGGCGCAACAGAATGTTATGAAAGTAAAAAAAACGCCTGTGTCTGCAAGTCACGATCTCCGACACTCAGGTATGCCAAGAGCTTTCCCTTACAGCGTCTGAGGTCTCAAAACATTCGAGGCGCACATTTTATAATCATTAACTCGGGCAGTAACCTCAGGTTTGCAAGCCTAATGTGTTTCTGTGCAAAGAGAGCAACATGGCCACCTGCAGTCACCATGGCAACCTCACTGTGCCTTTCACAAACTGCTGAGGACGGATTCTGAAAGCCTCAAGAAAAGCTGTATTCATCTGCAGAGCAGAGGGTTTTTTTTTTACTAATTGAACACAGCAGTTTTAAAAAGCCATAATATTTGCCCCTCTCTGGGGTGCCAGTGGCCACGCGGTGATCATTTGATTGGTTTCCTTTCGGAACGCCTAACTGTCCTCAGTAAACTGATGCATTACTGTTCAGAGGGTACGTGCTCAATGGTCAGTATTCTGAGCAGAGTTTCAATACATTGGAGTGTTTAGGCCAATCTAACTTTGCCCTCACTGACCTTGGTGACTGCAAATGTATTTTATTTCATCGGCCCTCTGGAAGATGCTTGTACTGACGATTATCTGCACCATTTTCCATTTGGAGAAGATCTCTGATGAAGGGCAGTAGAAGACCCTTCTGTATTATTCAGTGGCACCGACACGCGTTGGCATAAAAGTCTATTGAGCCCATTTGGGTGCTATCATTTGTACTGTAATCAAAATTCCAAATCCGAAGACTTGGGGCAGCTCTGTCGACACAGAAGTCTTACCCATTGGTCGCAAGCATAAAAGGACAACAATGGCTACCGACATGGATAAAGGACTACAGTTTGTAACAAGATATTGTTTGGGGTGTCTAGCAGGGCCGGACTGGCCATAGCGGGCACCGGGCGTTTCCCCGGTGGGCCGCTAGAGTGGGGGCCGATTTTGGGCCTCTGGGGGGCCGTTTTTGTTACCGGGGGTCGGCAATATCGGCCCCCTGCAACAAAATCGGCCGAAACCGGCCCTCGCAAACAGCTCGGCTGTACCTCCCCTACCCCGGGGGGGGGGGGCGTGGGCTAGGGGGGGCGAGCAGTTTGCCAGGGCCGGTTTCGTTTCCCTGTCCGGCCCTGGTGTCTAGTTATGGTACAGGATATTTGTTGGGGTAGGCAGTGGTGGGCTAAGTAAGGGGTCCCTTTAGGGAGTATTTAGGGAGTAATTAGTCTGAGACAGGGGTCTTCTTCATGTGGTGGCACCATCTTTGGGGTGGGGAGCGAGGGCGGTTGGTGACCTGGAGGGTTCAGTAGAAGGTGGTGGTTTGGTGGTAGAAGACTAGGAGGTTCATTGGAGGGACACAGCAAATGGGGGCGTGTGCGGTTGGAGACACTCAGGTGTCAGTCATGCGATCATTTGTCGTGCTGCGGAGAGGCACACAGCTGTCACAGTTAGGACAGTGGATCATCTGGCTTTAGAGCAGGTATGAGTGTGGGCAATGATGTGTGCCAGAGGTCTGCTCATTGAGGTTAAAGGATCATTGCCACGGGCGGGAGGAGTGGTGGGCAACCCAGTTGGGCTGCAAGAGGAGGAGGCTTGGCTGTATGCACTCTCAGTGCCAGATGCCACCTGCTTGTGGTGGCGCTGAGGAGAGCAGGAGAGTGCTGGGCTGCCCAGGCTGACACAGCATAGGAATTGGACAAGACTTAGGCAAGGATTGGCCGGTATTGCTGGTGAGCAAGGGCTGTCAGGGAGGCTGAGGTGATGGACTCACAGTTAAAGGGAAACGGCTGGATGCCTGAGGCACTGTGATTAGGTCATTTAAAAAGGGAATGTTGGTTAGGAGTTTTTAATGCTGGTTGATAAGGAAATAAAAATGAGAAACAGCAAGCAAAGTTTCAGAAGGATAGAGAGGTGTCATGTATGTAAAATGGCTGGAGGACATGATCTTGAATGATGTGCAGCAATGTTTCCTTTGAACAACAGGCAGCAGGTTGGTAGGGTTAAGAGGTGACAGGACAAGATGGAGAGGGTGACTATAGTTAGGGATAAATAAGAGAACAAGAAAATGGGCAGCTTAAGAGATGTTAAAGGGGTTTGTACAAGTGACCTGGAATGGTGGGCTATGAAAGAAAATGTAAAACCCCCAAGCAAAATAAGAAAAACCCAGTTTTCTTATGGCATGGGGTGTTGTGATGGAAAGTGTGCAGCTGGGAAGGGAATGAGAGTTAATTGTGTACAGATGGAGACAGTACGACCATGAAATCGTAGTAAGTGTTGACTGTAGTCGGTGTACAGTGCTTAAGGCCTGTGGCCCATGGAAAGTATGCACTGGAGCAGCAGAAGGAGGGTAGTTGCACAGCACTAGCCTTAGGGTCAAAAGCACCTTTCAGACACCCTGGTGTGCACAAGCCAAGGTTTTCTAGGGGCTGTGATTGGGTGGGATTGTCTTGAATGGTGGAGGTGAGTGACGTTTTAGAGAGAAGTATCCTGATGGGTATACAACCCGGTGTGAGTCACCTATCAACCAGTATGTCTGCCAAGGCGATTAGGGACTGTTACCAGGAGGAGGTTTACAGGGAAAGAGGTCTGGAAAAAAACAGGAATTGGAGTGTGGTATCCAGAACAGTAATCTGGGAGGAACTTGAATGAGGCTGCAAATGGATGGAAGATATTGAGGTGTGAGGGTGCAAGTTAGTGCAAAAGGGAAGGAGACCGACAAATGTGCTACAGGTTATGAAGATGGTCCAAAGGGTTGGTGCAACGAAGTGGCCACATTGGAGACTGAGTTAATGGAAGGTAACTGGGTACAAGGGTATGTGGAAAGGTGTTTTAGGTTGTGCGTGTGGCTCAAGTGTGGAAGCTGTCTTGGGGTGTGCGTAGAGGTTGCAGGTACTGAGAAAAAGAGGCAGGTGGGTGGAAAATGCCTTAGGGGTGAGTATCTCATGAGTGTAGTTTGGTTACAAGTTTGAGCTGATGCAGGAGAGTTTGCTTGACCCCTGAATGAATGAGTCAGCTGGGAGGGGGAGGAGAGTATAATAGGGAGGCGAAGATGAGCCAGGATGTTCTGTTGAAGATGGCGTCATGAGGAGAAATGGAGTTAAGGGGGAAAAGCAAGGTATAGAGACAAACCAAATTAGAAGGACTTTAGTCGGGCAGCAGCTTGTTAAGGGAAATTAATTTTATTTAACAGATTGTTGGGCCAGGCAGTTTATGCGATGACGATGGTTATGTGTGGTTGGGTAGTTTGTTGTTTTGTTGTACACAACAGCAATGCACACAACAGCAAGGAATTCTTTGGCATCATCAAAGAGTTCACCCAACCCAGCAGTGTGACTACCGACATTCCACCCTCCCAGGACCTCTGCGACAGACTCAGCAACTTCTTCCATCACAAAATCAAGACCATCTATGACAACTTCAATGTCAGCAACCCACATGCGGAACCCACACCCACCGTTCCTTACACCACGCAGCCGACACTTGACAGCTGGAACGCCCTCAGCATTGAAGATACACTGAAGACTATGAAGTCAACCCACTCCGGGGTCCCCTCGCATCTCTGCCCCCATCTATCACAGAGCCACAGACATCATCGCCCCGCGCTTCGACCAATCATCTACCACACCTTCGAGACCGCCTCCTTCCTGACGACTGGAAACACGCCAAGATCAATCCTGTTCTGAAAAAACCCTCGGCGGACCCCTGTATCTGGCGAAAGTCATTGAAAAAGCTGTCAACAGTCAACTCGCCTCCTTTATAGAAGAAAACAACATCCTCAACTCCTCCCAATCATACTTCAGGAAGAATCACAGCACCGAAACTGCCCTTCTCGCCGCGACAGACGACATCCGCTCCCTCCTCGACAGAGGAGAGACTGAGGCCCTCATCCTCCTGGACCTCTCTGCTGCCTTCGACACAGTCTCACACCGCACCCTAGTCCGCAGACTCCACGACGTAGGAATCCGGAACAAGACCCTCGACTGGATCCGCTCACTCCTCTCTGGTAGAACTCAGCAGGTCAGACTCCCTCCCTTCCTCTCGGAACCCACACTGACCTCCTGCGGAGTCACCCAAGGATCCTCCATCAGCCCCACCCTGTTCAACGTCTACATGGCCCCGCTCGCATCCATCGCCAGATCACACGGACTCAATTTTGTATCGTACGCAGACGACACCCAACTCATCCTCTCCCTATCCAATGAACCTAACATCTCCAAACACAACTTTAAAGAAGGAATGTAAGCAGTCGCCAGATGGATGAAGAACAACTGCCTACAACTCAACATGGACAAAACCAAAGTACTCATCATGGGCCCAAACCCCGACGCCTGGAACGACACCTGGTGGTCCCCCGCCCTCCGGAACCCACCCTCCCCCACGGACCACGCACGCAGTCTCGGAATCATCCTGGACTCCGAACTCAAAATGGACTGCCAGATCAACGCTGTCACCTCTTCCTGCAACCACACCCTCCGACTCCTCCGAAAGACCTTCAACTGGATTCCCCTCGAACACAGGAAAACTGTCACCCACGTCCTCATCAGCAGCAGACTAGACTACGGCAAAACACTCCACGCTGGGATCAACAGGAACCTCACCCGCAGACTCCAGAACGTCCAGAACGCCGCCACCAGACTAGTCCTCAACCTACCGCGCCACTGCCACATCAACCAACACCTACGGACGCTACACTCGCTCCCCCTCTAGAAGAGAATCACCTTCAAGATTCTCACCCATGCCCACAAAGCCCTGCACAACACCGGATCCGCCTACATGAACGACCGCCTCTCGTTCCACACACCCCAAATATCCCTCTGCTCAGCCCAGGTCTCTCTTGACACGGTACCACGCATCAAGAAGACCAGAACAGGAGGACGCTCCTTCTCCCTCCGCGCGGCCAAAGCATGGAACACCCTCCCTCTCCACCTCCGACAGACACCAACACTCTCCAAGTTCCTATAGACCTGGCTCTTCGACGAATCACCGTGAACATCCAGGAGCTGCGCGCCTCCCGCCCCCTCAGCACCTTGAGACCCTTTCGGGTGAGTAGCGGCACTCCACAAACCCCTGATTGATTGATTGATTGATTGATTGTATTGGCGTGGCTTTGTATTTAGTCTATAAGGCCAGGGAAGGGTATTGTCAGCATAGAGCTCTCCCATTATAGGTGCATTTCCACACTGTCTTGTGGTCTGTCATGATTGCACCATTCTACCCAATTTTTAATTCTGTAATAAATTACTGCAACATACAGTAAATACCCACAACAATTTAACATTACATACATTTTATATTTTAAAAAACTGTTATGATAGTATAATGGCATTAAATACAAAACAGTGTCCAAATCAACCTCACATTTGTAAAATGCATACATTGCAAACCTTGGTAGAAGCTCCACTCTATATTGTCTCTTTGGGTAGCCAATATATTCCTGTTGCTTTACCGGGTTTTCACCTATGTCCCCCTCTTTATTCTGTCAGCTTGCACGTCTCCCCACATCTCTCCCACAGCCCTCTTATTCATATCTCACAATGTAAAAAGTGTTCAATGAGGGAAAAGCCAGGAGCTACTGGCTAATGATCCCATTGAGCAAAGAGGAGGTAAAGTATTTAGAAAGGGTAAGGAAACGTCCCAAGGGGAATGACTGCAATGAAGTGCATGTGGGAAGCATGTGGCATGCCAGGAGAGTAAACATGATTTCAAGGCAGGCAACACCCTCCAATGAAGGGTAATTGAGAAGTATGTCTTATCTCCCCAATAGCTCCTTTGTCTCCTCCATTTGGTCCACGAGTCATCCCATCATCTCCCTCTCTGTGCTTTCTTGGCCTTTTTCCGGCATTCAGTGGACAAGACCTGACTGCTCTTCCTAGCTCCATAAAGTGTCCGTAAGTGCAGCATAAAAGTCTTTTTTTTTTTGGTCTTCATTCTGCCAATTTACTTGTTGGCAATACTCCCTTTCCCTTACCGAAAACCGGACGGGAATGAAGTCGTTCCACTCAAGAAATCAAGCTGCTTCCCCTCCTACCCCTCTCAGCATAACATACAGAAGAGGGGGACCAGGACCGACAGCTATTTATTGGCTTAATCATTGGACCCCAGTGCTTTGACACCAATCGACCAACATAGCCCATATCTTTGCCCGACTTCTGGGGTCACATGCCATGTCCTGTTGACTTATGTGTATAATGTTATTTTTACACTCCGAAAAAAGGGGTGAGACAGCTGATTTCCATGCTCTACAAATCTCCCGTCTTCCCATTAGAATGACATAAAAGATTAATCTCGCAGCCGTTTTATTTGAGACAAAAATACTGTCTTGGCATCTTCCGAAAAATATAAGTAAGGGACTTACTTCAATCTGTGTTCCAATTACATCCGACAGGAATTCGCAAAGATCCAACCAAAATTTAGATATCTCTGGTCAGGTTAAAAGCATATGGCGGTCGTCTGCTAAAGGATCCCGACATCTTGAGCAAACATACTGAGTTCCAGAAAATTTTGTTAATTTTGCAGGGGACCAATATACGCGATATAGGGTAAAGAGATGGTTACGTTTAAGAAAGGCAGGTTTAACTGTCTCTCAAAGCAATGCAAATGAACCCGTCCAAACCTCACTCAAGTTAGTGTTGACAACATCATCACTCCAGAGCTTTTGGATATCCTGATCTATATCATCTTCTGCTTCCACCAAAGTTCGATACCACAGAGCAACTTCTTTATTGATAACACCAACTTTCATAGCTTGATTTAACCAAGAATCGTCCTTCTGTTCCTCCCAATTTTGCCTAGCCCACCAAGCAGAGAGTTGATAGAATTTGAATCTGGTTAATTGCCCCTGTGTACATAGCGTCAAAGTTTCCCAGGTAACCAGATCTGTCCCTATTCTCAAATCTCCCCAACGTGAAATACCCGCTTGCTTCAATGGTAGGCTGAGCTGGTCATCTAAACAGTCTGGGATACCAGGGGAACCCCAGATCGGTGCGAAATCCGAGTAGTAGGATATTCCAAGTTTTTTCCGTATATAAACCCAGTTCTTCACTGCCTGCAACAAGAACTTCAATCTTATTTTTTTTTTTAATTTTGGGTTCCCGAACTTAAAAAGGAACTGCTCCTGTTCATCCCCCAAATCGCTAAGCATTGCCGCATAGAGGATACCTAATGCAGAGTCGTCTGGTTTATTCAAGAGCATCCGAAAGTTCTTAAAATGAAAAGCGTGCCCATATAGCCACAAATCTGGAAGTGCCAGTCCCCCCTTCTCCAGCTTTCTCCTTAGCCTTTTCCACGATATGCGGGGGCCCTTCGAGGCCCAGATGAAGCTGCCAATCTTGCCCTGTAGTTTTGCTACCTCACCTTTATCGAATGGGAGGGGGATAGTGTTAAAAGAAAAGTGACCTTTGGAAGAACAATCATCTTGATCAGATTGACCCTACCATAAATTTTAAGGGGAGATTTGCCCATCTGACCAAGAGTCTCCCTATCTCCTGACTAATCTTCCTCCAATTAACAGTGGTAACATCAGCTAACTTCTGGTTGATTATGATCCCTAAATAGCGCATCTGGTGTTTTACCCCGGAGGTCTGGGATGCTTGGTTCCACTCCATAATTTCGGTTTTATCTCTATTTACCCTATACCCCGATATCTTCCCAAATAGCCATCAATATGGGGATAGCTTCCTTAGGATTAAGCGTGTATAAAATAAGATCATCTGCATATAGAGCTAGTTTGACCTTAAAGTCTCTATAGCTAAATGGAACAATGGCGGTATCTTGTCTTATTAAAGCCGCAAAGGGTTCAATATAAATGTTAAATAACAAGGGGGACAGCGGACATCCCTGTCTTGTTCCTCGCATAATGCTAAACCAGTCCGTTAGCTCCCCATTTACTAAAACCCTAGCTCTGGGTGCGCAATATAAAGACTGTACAGCTTTTATTAAATTGTTAGGAAATCCAAAGGTTCTTGGAGTCCCCCAAAGATAGGGCCAATGGACCTGATCAAACGCCTTGGCGGCGTCAACTGCGACCACTGTTACTGGCAAGTTACAAGATTCCGCCAGGTCAACTACGCCAAGCATTGTAAAGGTCAATTCATTAAGCTGCCTTCCGGGAATGAAACCCCTCTGATCTCTATGCACTACACTCTTAATTATCTTAGCAACCCCTTGCTGCCAATATCCCTGTGAATACTTTATAATCCGTATTCAATAAGGATATAGGCCTATAGGATTCAACAAGCAACGGGTCTTTATTTGGTTTTAATATTCATACTACAATTGCCTCAGCCCAAGATGGCGGGGGTCCTCCCCTTCCGTCAAGATAGTATCAAAAAGCTTTTAAAAACTGATACAATGCTATCTTCAAAAGACAAATATATCTCTATCGGAAGGCCATCTGGCCCAGCAGCCTTCCCTCTTGCCATTTTTCTCATCTGAACCCCGAATCTCCTCTTCACTAATCTCAGAGGCAAGAAACTCTCTTTGATAATCGTTCAGATGGGGGAGTTCAACATTTTCCAAGAACTCCTCTATATTTTCCATCCCTGGCATAATATCCTCTTTATATAGCTTAGCCATAAATCGACAAACTTCGACCCCTATTTTTATGTTAGTATCTACTATATGACCTGTTGAACTCTCTTGTAGGCTGCTTATTTGATTTCGCGCTTTATCGCTTTTGGCTTTCCAGGCAAGAAGGCGGCCGCTCTTCTCGCCATATGAGAAATTCTGAAGTTTACTGACCTTCCATCTATTTAATAAAATTTTATCGAGGGCACTCTGGTACTCTTCTTGGAGATGCTCTAACTCCTTAGTCAGAAGGGGGACCTTACTAAAGCATTCTAACGATGCCTTTTGCAGCTCCAACTCTTTGTTTTGGATGTTTTTCAAGATATAAAAGTCTTATGGAATTCACTGTTGCTGTTATTTTTCTTTTACATGATACATTGAAAAATTAGTTTGCTTAATTTTTAATAAATTTGGTTTGTAAAAGGCACCAAAAGTAAGGGTGGGCGTAGTTCGCGAAGTAATGCTTCGCGAAGCTACGCAAAGTGCAGTTCGCGCTACGCAAGCTTCGCGTAGCACTACGCGAACTGCGTAGCGCACTGTTCGCAATGATTGCACAGTGCCGGATGCTTGTCCGCACTGTGCAATCATTGAAAACGGCAACTTGCACAGTGCGAGCTATCTTTTACTGCCGCTCGAGTAGATTTTTACTCGAGCGGCAGCTTTCTCAACGCTGGACTGGTAGTTTCTCATCGCGAGCGGTCGCAAGCATACGCGACCACTCGCAATGAGAAACCTGACCTCCCCGCGTTGAGAATCTCGCCGGGAGGTTTATTTTCCACGCTCGCGATCGGCAACTTGATGTTGCTGATCGCGAACGAGGAAAAGTCTCGCCGATGAGTCATCTTGCTTGCTCGCGGTC
Organism: Calotriton arnoldi; assembly: GCA_963921515.1. Lineage (NCBI taxonomy): Eukaryota > Metazoa > Chordata > Amphibia > Caudata > Salamandridae > Calotriton > Calotriton arnoldi. The sequence continues at coordinate 1,566,388 of CAWUFW010003540.1, read as the reverse complement.
GCCAACTTGACGTTGAGGACCGCGAGCAAGCAAAAATGACCGCGGCACTACGCTACGCTACGCTACGCGTGTTCGCACTGTGCTACGTGCAACTCGCGTTGTGCGAAGTAGCGCAAACTTCGCAAACTACGCGAGCGTAGCGTAGCACTTCGCCCAGGGTTAACCAAAAGTAACTTATTAAAATGTATATAATTGGTTAATGTAGTGGAAGAAGGTACTAGACCAGGCGTCTCCAACCTTGTGTGTAGTAAGAGCTGCTTATAGTCAATGAAAATCATGGCGAGATACTAATATTTATCAGGGTTCCACTAGTGACCACATCAGACAAGATTACAGTACTTGCCACCCCATACAAGATAAATAGCAGTGATCACCTCTGTTCACCAGGCAGGGTCGCCAGCAGAAATGTAAAAAAAGGCTTTGTCAACTTGGAATGGCTCTACATAGGTAACACATGCCAAGCACAGCTTCAGTACCCCGGCACTTAAGTAATAATATTAGTAATAAGTCTCCACACATGATTTATCATTCAAAAACTATCGTTAAATATATTTTGACAAGTCAGCCGGACATGAGTTTATGAGTTCTAAAAATACACACATTTTCGTCTTCAATATGCAATTTTGGCACATATATATATATTAATTTAACCAAGTAAATGGTTCCAATTTAGTAAGCTGGGATGCACACAGGAGAGCTACTTAAAGGCAGCTGGGAGCTACTCGTTGGATAAGCCTGTACTAGACAATCTACCAAACAGCAGCAGGTATACCATCCTCCCATTCAGACCCAAAATATCTATTTCGGCCTCGATTATGAGTAATGTGATAAATTGAGGTTCCTGTGCACACTCCTCTTTTCAAGGGTTTCACAATTATGAGAGAGTCTGAGTTTTCCGACCCCTCAGGGTTTAATCCGGGTAAATATCAACATAATTGACCCTACCAATGTTTACCAAATGAAAGCCCAATAAATACAGGGATATGCAGAATGTTGTGCGGAAAACACCAAAATTCATGTTATATTCCCTTGCAAGGTGTAAAACTCTTCGGCGCTCTTTATTGTTAAATTCTAAGCCATATGGTATCTCTATTTACTGGATGTGATAAATACCACTTGTCACTCTTAGGCACTCACAATTGAGGCCTGAGAGTGGGGCCAGTCTGTGCATATAGAATGCCATCAAAACCATCAGGCTCGTTACTTGTTTCACCATGGTGCATCCCTCTCTGACCCGGGGTCAAAGTGAGGCGATTGGTGATGGGGTATTTAAGAGCACCAGCGGGTTGAGATGCTTCCTAGGTGGAGTCATTGTTTTTCAGAAAAAGGAGCATCACATGGAGAATTTAGTGCTTCCGTCATCGAATTCCGCATGATTCTGTACATATACAGTATTTTTAGAAAATTGCAGGGTGGTGGTAATGGTTCAGGATTCTGATAGGTATATATAACAGTGTTACTGCACCTATGGAAATTTAACAACCCACTCTTAATTGGGGCCTTTAGTGGAAATTGTAGCAGCCAGTTCTGTAAAAGACTCTATGGAAAAGATGTGAGATGGTGACCTTAAGAAAAGGAAAGTACTGTGTCCTTAACCCCTTCGCTGCTAGGCTTTTTCCCCCTACGTTTTCCTCCCCAGAATCCCCTGCAAACCTCAAATTTAGCTGAAAAAATTCACATTTTTCTCACATTTCTGTGTTGGAAAGTTGTGGGATCACCGGGGTGATCCCACAACCCCTTCCCTGCCTCAGGTGCTTGGTCCACCCACTGAAGTGAGGTACCATTTTTATCGGGAGACCTGGGGGAACACTTGGTGGTAAGAAATTAGTGTTAGCCCTGTGATCCCACAGCTTTCCCACACAGAAATGTGAGAACATGTGATTTATTTCAGCTAAGTTTGAGGTTTGCAGGGGATTCTGGGTAGGAAAACGTTGGGGAATCTATCCAAGTCACACCTCCCTGTACTCCCCTGGGTGTCTAGTTTTCAGAAATGTGTGGGTTTGGTAGGTTTCCCTAGATGGCTGCCGACCCCGGGACCAAATACGCAGGTGACTACCTCGCAAAAAAAAGTATTTTTGTAATCAATAATTTTGAAGTCTCCACAGTACATTTTGGGCAGTTTCTAGCCACAGGTACTAGGCCTACCCACACAAGTGAGGTACCATTTTTATCGGGAGACATTGGGGAATGCTGGGTTTGTGGAAGTTTGTTGCTCCCTTAGATTTCAGAACTTTCCATCACAGAAATATGAGGAAAATGTGTTTTTATTCCCAAAGTTTGAGGTTTGCAAGGGATTCTGGGTAACAGAACCTGGTGAGAGCTACACAAGTCACCCCATACTGGATTCCCCAGGGTGTCTAGTTTTAAAAAAGGTACAGGTTTGCTAGCTTTCCCTCGGTGCCAGCTAAGGTACAGCCCAAAATCCACATCTAGGCACATTGCAAAAAAAGGGTCAGTTTTCTGTGGAAAATTGTGATGTGTCCACGTTGCATTTTTGGCCATATCCTGTCACTGGCACTAAGCCTACCCACACAAGTGGGGTACTATTTTTATTGGGATACTTGGGGAAATGCTAGGTTGGTGGAAGTTTGTGGATCCACGCAGATTCTAGAGCTTTCCATCACAGAAATATGAGGAAAATGTGTATTTTTTTACAAAGTTTGGGGTTTGCCAGGGATTCTGGGTAACAGAACCTGGTGAGAGCCACACAAGTAGCCCAATCCCAGATTTCCCTGGATGTCTAGTTTTAAAAAATGTATAGGTTTGCTAGGTTTTCTTAGGGGCTGGCAGAGCTAGAGCCCAAAATCCACATCTAGGCACTTTGCAAAAAAAGGGTAATTTTTCTGTGGAAAAATGTGATGTGTCGACGTTGCATTTTGGGCCATATCCTGTCACAGGCATGAAGCCTACTCACACAAGTGAGGTACTATTTTTATTGGGAGACTTGGGGGAATGCTGGGTGAGTGGAAGTTTGTTATGTTATTTTATGTTAGAGACATTTGTAAAGCGCAACTGTTACCCTAGGGTGTCCTGGCGCTAGCTACAAGCCTCCGAGTGAAGCATAACTTAAGACCGGGTTATCAATCAAAAAGCCAGGTTTTTAAGGCCTTCCTGAATACAAGCAAGTCAGTGATGCTCCTCAGATGGAAAGGGAGGTCATTCCAGCCTTTTGCCGCACATGCAGAAAAGCTTCTGCCTCCCCAACTGGCTTTTTTTGTGAGTGGTACTGTCACCAATTTTGCTCCAAAGGAGCGGAGTGATCTTTTAGGCACATACCACTGGAATTGCCGCTTCAAATGATCAGGTCCTACGCCTTGTAGGGCTTTGAATACCATACAGAGGGATTTAAACTGTACTGCGTTTCTTGACGGGTAACCAGTGAAGTCTTCGGATTTCACTGGAGACAGATGCAAATTTAGATGTACCGGTAAGCAGTCTAGCGGCCGCGTTCTGCAGAAGTTGGAGTTTGTGCAGAAAGCGATCCTGAATGTTCAGGTATAGGCTGTTACAATAGTCTAACCTAGACATAGTTAGTGATGTAATCACCGTACGCTGACTGTCCCTTGGCAAAAAAGGCAGTATTTTCTTGCATGTTCTAAGGACATAAGATGTAGCCGAGACTACTGCAATGATTTGGTCACCAAAATTGAGTCTATCTTCTATAAAACTCCCAAGTTTTTTACTTTCCTAGTGGGTGTCAGGAGAGAGCCCATAGAAACCGGCCACCAGCTTGGGGTCCAAAAATTGGGATCATTCCCAAACAAGATATACCTCCGTTTTACTAGAGTTGAGTTTTAGACAATTTTGAGACATCCACCTCCCCACCGCTTCCATACAATCATGGAACCTTACCTATTCCATTTTCCTGCCCCGGTAGCAGCGACACCACGATTTGTGTGTCGCAGCTTACGAGGTGAGGCAAAAGCCAAAGGAGTCAATAAGGGGGGCCAAGGAGTACACATACACATTAAAGAGTGTGGGGCTCATGGACGACCCCTGTGGGACTCCACAAGGTAGTGAAAACGGTGTGGAGCAAAATTCACCTAAAGAGACAATTTGCAATCTGTCCGAAAGGAAGGACTTCAAGAGTTTCCATGCTTTACCCTCTGTGGAAGTTTGTGGATCCGCACAGATTCCAGAACTTTCAATCACAGAAATGTGAGGAAAGGAGACGCGCGAGCGCGCGAAAACAAGATGGCCGCCTCCCAGTGAGCTCCGTGACAAAGGGGCCCGTTTTTATCGCCGAACATCGCATTTCCAGTCAGCATTTACTGGAAATGATTGTACCAGCCTTGTGAAGCCTCACCTGTTGCTGTGGTGCTGTTTGTTTGCTGTTTGGGACGTCGGAGGTGCATTTTTTCTGTCACCTGCTCCAGCCTGCTCCAGCCTCGAGCTCTGCATTAAGGTACTGCCCAGATTCCTGTCAGGGGGGCGGAGCATCTTCTCAGGAAAGGGCCTGGCTTTGGTCTAACCACTCCCACAGTCTGGTTTAGCTGCTGCACCAGCATTTTCAGTGAAGCAATTTCTGTACTTTTCTTACTCACTTGTTTCATTACATTTAATTACTCCTATTCATTTTATTATATGAAAATGGAGAATAAAAATCTGCAAAATCCTAATAATAAGAGGAAGAATCAGATTTCTCCTCCTCCAGTAAAATCTAAAGTGGTGGAATCCAGTGAGCCATCCTTGGCTTTAATTCTTGACGAGCTTCATGCATTGCGTGCAAATACTGATACCATTGCGTCCGAGATTAAAAACTTACGTAAGGATATGGCCAGCATGTCGATGAAAGTCTCAGATAATGCAATTAAAATACAAGACAATAAAGTAAAGATTGACGCTTTTACACCACTTGTGGCAAAAATTTCCCCCATGTCTACCCTTCTTCTGGATATGGAAAATTGTAACAGGCAATATAACTTGCGTATTTTTAATTTACCAGAGGAGGTTGAAGGCTCTAATTGCAGATTATACCTGGAAAATTTGTTACCTGGTCTTTTAAACATCAAATTTCCGGAGAAATTTGAAATTGATAAAGCGCATAGGATTCCATCCCATCGCAATCCTCAGCATACTAAGCCAAGGCAAATGATTTTTAAGGTACTGCGTCATCATCATTTGGTCATGATAAGGAAAGCAGCACGGGAAATTCCATCTTTAATATTAAATGGCAACAGAATCTTTATTCACCAAGACTTTGCCAAACAGACTGTCAAGATTCGTAAAGAATTCACTGATTGTCGCCCTCAATTGAGAAGTCTTGGATTTAAATATGGCTTATTTGATCCTTCAACAATGAGAATTTGGAAAGATAATTTTTCTAAGTCCTTCCAACGTCCAGAAGACTTAAAATTATTCCTGGAACAGCATCCACAGCTCTCACAACATTCTATGGATACGCATGACTCTGCTATATGAATATTGTCTTAATATGTATTTCTGACTAATTTTCTAGCTCTTTCCACGCTGGGCTCCAACGGGTTGGTCATGCTTGTAGAGCGCGTGTGCGTCTCAAAATTAGTATTAATGTTTATGTGTGGTCGTCTTTTTTATGTTTGTCTGTTTCTGTTCTTTTTCCTCCTGTTCCTTGTATATTGTTCTAGAACTACTACTCTCTGTATTTTTCTTCAACGTTTTCTCCTCTTCTTAAATCTTATTTCCTCTTCCTCTATATTTCACTATGGCTAGTATTCATAATGTTAAAATTACTTCTTTAAATGTTAAGGGTTTGAGACATCCAGTAAAACGTACAAAGATTTTAAACTATTTAGGAAGCTGTAAAGCAGATATTTGTTTTATTCAGGAAACACATATTGATGACAAAATATTGGATTATATGAAAAAAGTGGGTGGATACTATTGTCTCTTCTCCTGCCAAAGGGAGAAAAAATGGTGTTGCTATTCTTTTTGCTAAAAGACTACATTGTCAAATTTTAAGTAAATCATCAGATTTAGAAGGTAGATATGTCATAGTCAAAGTTAAAATTTATGATTCTGTTATGTTTTTAATTAATGTTTATGGTCCAACTGCTGATGATCCTTTGTTTTGGTCTAATTTAACTACTGAAGTACTAAAGTTAGGTAACGTTCCTCTTATAGTTGGAGGAGACTTTAACCTTATTTCTGATCCTTTATTGGATAGATCATCCTTCACTAAATTTAGACCTCCAAAAGCTTTTCTAACTTTTAAATCTTTCCTTAAAGTTACAAAATTAATTGATATTTGGCGATTACATTTCCCTACAGATAGAAGCGTTCACTTTTTTTCCAACCCTCATAATTCACATTCTAGACTTGATTATTTATTAATTTCCAGGCAGCTCCTTAATTCTGTGGTTTCTCCTAACATTGGCAATATTGATATATCGGATCATGCTCTAGTATCTTTTGTTTTACAAGTTAATACAAATTATAAAACACAATCTAGATGGCGAATGAATACTGATATTGTTCTTAATGAACAAAACAAACTGAAAATATTAGATGCTATACAGGATTACTTTCAGCTTAACCCAGAAGGTTCTACTTCCCTGGTGAATAGATGGGACGCCTTTAAAGCTTATGTTAGAGGTGCTTCTATCTCTCTCATGGCGTATGAAAATAAAACCTTTAATGTAAGAATTAAAGAATTGGATAAGCAAATTGCAAAATTTGAGAGGCTTTTTATCACTTCTAACGATCCTCAATATAAATGTCAAATTACAAAAACTCAGATATGAATTTAATTCCATTCTTAGTAGAAGAGCTGGTATCCAACTTTCCAAATCCAAAGCTAAATTTTGTTTTAATGCTAACAGGTCTGGACGGCTTTTAGCTAATTATTTACGTATAAAAAAGATAAAGCCCAAATAAATTCGATTCATGGTACCCAATGGGAAAATTGCCATATCACAGAATGATATTGTTAATGAATTTTTAAATTATTATACTAATTTATATAATCAACCTAGTTCTAATGATTCTTCTTTAATTGATTCTTTTTTATCTACTTGTGGATTACCCAAAATTTCTCATTTAGCTAAAAATAAATTGGACCTGCCCATTACTGAAGATGAAATTCGATTAGCTATTAAATCTCTCAAACAAAAAAATCACCTGGTCCTGATGGCATCCCAGCTGAATTTTATAAAGAATTTCAAATACAACTTATTCCTTATTTATTTAAATTATTTACCTTTTTAGCACTACAGGGACTATTACGGGCTCTTTTACTGAAGCGTTAATTGTTGTATTACCTAAGCCCAATAAAGATCCTACACTAGTTTCAAATTATCGCCCTATTTCCTTATTAAATCAAGATTGTAAATTATATGCCAAAATACTTGCTACCAGGTTAACCTCTGTTTTAGATTCTATTATTCATCCAGATCAATCTTGGTTTATGAGAAATAGACACTCTGCAAATAATACAAGAACATTATTACATGTTATAGAACAAGGGTTTAAGTTATCTATACCAGCAGGAGTGTTAGCACTGGATGCTGAAAAAGCCTTCGATAAAGTTCATTGGCAGTTTTTATTCCATACTTTAGTTGCATTTAATTTTGGTGATATATTTATTCGTATGATAACTGCTTTGTATTCTACATCCTACAGCCCGGTTATTTATTAATGGCCAAATCTCTAACCAATTTTCTCTTTTCAGAGGTACCAGACAAGGTTGCCCCCTCTCCCGCTCCTATTTCTTCTTGTGATTGAACCTTTGCTTGTGTCAATTAGGAAATGTAATGATATTAATGGTATTAATATTAACAAGGTCAATGTTAAAACACTAGCATATGCAGATGATGTACTTTTATTTATTAGTAATCCTATCTCTTCACTCCCTCCTTTATTTGAGATAATCTCATCCTATTCCATACTTTCTGGTTATAAGCTAAATACTAATAAAACAGAATTTTTTCCGATAAATATTCATTGTACCCCAGATATGTTACCCATGAAAGATATAATTTGGCAAAGAGAAAAATTAAATATTTAGGTATTTCATTCTCATCTACTATAAAATCTACAATTTCATTAAATTGTGAGTCTATTCTAAGTTATATTAAAGATAAAATATCTAAATGGTCTCCACTTCATCTTTCGTGGTGGGGGAGAATGGACTCCATAAAAATGACTATAGCGCCAAAAAATTTCTACTCCCTCTCCATGATTCCTACCCAATTTCCTATGAAGTTTTATAAAGATATAGATCGGCTTCTCACTAAATTTCTTTGGTGCAATAAAGCACCTCGTATCAGTTATAAAAAATTAAAACTGCCTAAATGTAATGGAGGTTTTGGTATACCAGATTTTTTTTGTTATCATAAAGCCTTTATTTTAAAGCAAAGTTCTCTTTGGTTTAATCATTCTCAATTGAGTAACCCCCCTGCATGGCTTTCTATAGAAAAGAGTTTAATAGATCCGTTTCCCTTACCTTCTTTATTAACTATGTCTAATAGGTCAATATTTTTTAATACATCTGTTATTCTGAAATCTACTAAGTTAATATTACATGATTTTGATTTAATTTTTCCAATCACCCATGTCTATTACTGAAGACATGTCGTTATGGTATAATTCAAACATAAAACTCACTAAAAATGTTAGATTTTGGCATTCATGGATTAAGAGTGGTATTTTTTATCTCAAAGATATTTATTATAATAATACTTTTATAGCTTTTGATGTTCTACAGGAAAAATTTAACTTACCTTTTTCTGATTTATTCAAGTATGAATATTTATGCAATTCAATTTTGGATTCATTTCCTCATTCTATACCTCTTAGTGCTAAATCAGATTTATTGATTTATATTCAAACCCTTTCCACCTTACCGCATGGTGTTTCTAGACTGTATAAAAAGATGATTACATTTAAAGGTGACAATATTAATATGTTATTGACATATTGGAATAATGAGCTCTCTTTATCCTTATCCTACGAAATATGGAAAACTATTTGGCTTAATAGTATTTCAGGATGGCTACCTGTTTCGCTTTATCAAACAAACTCATATATTTTACATAATTGTCTATGGTCGCCATTAAGATCTGTTTAAAGCTAAACTCATCCCATCCTCTAAATGTTGGCATTGTAATTTACATACTGGTTCGTTAAAACATCTGCTTTTTGAATGCCCTCTTATTTTCAAATTTTGGACTGAAGTCTGGGATGTTATAAAAAACATACTTAATATTCAAGATGATTTAACATTTAATTCGATAATTTGTAAATCTGCTGTTCTTTCTCATAAATTAATTGACTTAGAATGTAAACTTTTTAATTTTTTATTATCAGCTGCCTTAAAGTCTATTACCTCATGCTGGAAAGACGTTTCATCACTATCTGTTCATGCTTGGTGGTCTTGGGATATTTTTACAAGAAGAGGAGCACATTTATCCTTGAATGGTGTTATTCATAATTGTAAATCTTTTAATTTATTCTGGAAACCTATTGATAATTATTTATCTTCTTAAAATGTTTTCTCCATAAGTTAAGTGTTTATCAATATTTTTATATATCTTTTAGTAGATAGTAGTTCTATTTTAGGATCATCAATAACGTATGTATATTATCTAAGTTCTCCCCCTTCCCTTTTTAATTTAATACTATAATATATTATATTATAATGTACCTGTTATAATTTTAATATGGTTGTTAAATATCATATATGCATGTTAGGTACTTTTAATGTACTATTTCATTTTTTGTATTGTCTGTTTATTTACTTAAAATTCAATAAAATATTTTGAACTCACAGAAATGTGAGGAAAATGTGTTTTTTATTACAACGTTTGCAAGGGATTCTGGGTAACAAAACCTGGTGGGACACACACAAGTCGCTCAATCCCGGATTTCCCTGGTTGTCTAGTTTTTAAATATGTATAGGTTTGCTAGGTTTCCTTAGGTGCTGGCAGAGCTAGAGCCCAAAATCCACATCTAGCCACATTGCACAAAAAGGGTCAGCTTTCTGTGGAAAAATGTGATGTGTCCACGTTGCGTTTTGGGCCATATACTGTCACGGGCACTAAGCCTACCCACACAAGTGAGGTACTATTTTTATCAGGAGACTTGGGGGAATGCTAGGTGGGTGGAAGTTTGTGGATCCACGCAGATTCCAGGACTTTCCATCACAGAAATGTGAGGGAAATGTGTATTTTGTTTTACAAAGTTTGAGGTTTGCAAGGGATTTTGGGTAACAGGAACTGATGAGAGCCACACAAGTTGCCCAATACCGGATTTCTCTGGATGTCTAGTTTTTAAAAATGTATAGGTTTGCTAGGTTTCCTTAGGTGCTGGCAGAGCTAGAGTCCAAAATTCACAGCTAGGCACATTTGTAAAAAAAAGATCAGTTTTCACTGGAAAAATGTGAAGTGTCCACGTTGCTTTTTGGGCTGTTTCCTGTTGCAGGTACTAGGCCTACCCACACAAGTGAGGTACCATTTTTATCGCAAGACTTTGGGAAATGCTGGGTGTGTTGGAGTTTGTGGAACCACGCAGATTCCAGAACTTTCCATCACAGAAATGTGAGGAAAATGTGGTTTTTTTTACACTGTTTGAGGTTTTCAAGGGATTCTGAGTAAAAGAACCTGGGGAGAGCCACACAAGTCACCCATCCTGGATTCCCCTGGGTGTCTAGCTTTCATAAATGTATAGGTTTGCTAGGTTTCCTTAGGTGCCGGCAGAGCTAGGGTCCAAAATCCACAGCTAGACACATTGCAAAACAGGGTCAGTTTTCACTGGAAAAATGTGATGTGTCCATGTTGCGTTTTGGGCCGTTTCCTTTTGCGGCTACTAGGCCTACCCACACAAGTGAGGTACCATTTTATTCGGGAGACTTTGGAAAAAGCTGGGTGGGCGATTGTTTGTGGACCCGCGCAGATTCCAGAACTTTCCATCACAGAAATGTGAGGAAAATGTGTTTTTTTGTACAAAGTTTGAGGTTTGCAATGGATTCTGAGCAACAGAACCTGGTGAAAGCCACACAATTCACCCAATCAAAAATTTCCCTGGATGTCTAGTTTTCAAAAATGTATAGGTTTGCTAGGTTTCCTTAGGTGCTGGCAGAGCTAGAGCCCAAAATCCACATCTAGGCACATTGCAAAAAAGGGTCATTTTTCTGTGGAAAAATGTGATGTGTCCACGTTGCATTTTGCACCGTATCACCGGCCCTAAGCCAACCCACACAAGTGAGGTACTATTTTTACCAGGAGACTTGGAGGAATGCTGGGTGGGTGGATGTTTGTGGATCCGCGCAGATTCCAGAACTTTCCATCACAGAAATGTAAGAAAATGCGGGTTTTTTTTTTACAACATTTGCAAAGGATTCTGGGTAACAGAACCTGGTGGGAGCCACACAAGTCGCCCAATCCCGGATTTCCCTGGATGTCTAGTTTTCAAAAATGTATAGGTCTGATGGGTTTTCTTAAGTGCTGGAAGAGCTAGAGCCCAAATCCACAGCTAGGCACATTAGGAAAAAAGGATCAGTTTTCACTGGAAAAATGTGATGTGTCCACGTTGCTTTTTGGGCCGTTTCCTGTCACAGGTACTAAGCCTACCCACACAAGTGAGGTACCATTTTTATCGGGAGACTTTGGGGAATGCTGGGTTAGTGGGAGTTTGTGGAATCACACAGATTCCAGAACTTTCCATCACAGAAATGTGAGGAAAATGTGTTTTCTTGACAATATTTGAGGTTTTCAAAGGATTCTGAGTAACAGAACCTGGTGAGAGCCACACAAGTCACCACATCCTGGATTCCCCTGGGTGTCTAGCTTTTAAAAATGTATAGGTTGGCTAGGCTTCCTTAGGTGCCAGCAGAGCTAGGGTTCAAAATCCACAGCTAGGCACATTGCAAAAAAGGGTCAGTTTTCACCGTAAAAATGTGATGTGTCCACATTGCATTTTGGGCCGTTTGCTGTCGCGTGTTCTAGGCCTACCCACACAAGTGAGGTAACATTTTATTCGGGAGACTATGCGGAAAGCTGGGTGGGTGGATGTTTACGGACCCACGAGATTCCAGAACTTTCCATCACAGAAATGTGAGGAAAATGTGTTTTTTTGTACAAAGTTTGAGGTTTGCAAGGGATTCTGGGTAACAGAACCTGGTGAGAGCCACACAAGTCACCACATTCTGGATTCACCTGGGTGTCTAGTTTTAAACAAGCATTGGCATAGCCAATAGGTCTCGCCTTTGGGACCTTATAAGTGTTTAGCCATGCAACAGTTGATGTTGTTGCACCAAGGATATTGTGCTGCATAACTAAATACTTATAAGGTCCCAAGGCGAGACCTATTGGCTATGCCAATGCTTGTTTTTAATTAGGGTCCCCCTGTTTCTTTAAAGAGAAAGGTAGGACCAGAAAACTAGTTTGCTACTGAAACTTCTAACAGCCGCATAAAAAGCAAGTAAGTAAAAACATTAGTCCTTAAATATAATGCATGAAAAAGCCTTAACTTAGAACCAGGAATTAAATGTAAGTCACCCTCCTCCCAAATTCTTGTACCATTGCAGCAATAAATCATGCTGTAAGGAGAGTTAAGGAATTATGTGTCCTCCAAAGGCAAAACAGCAGGCCGTCTGAACTGCCAAATGCAAAAGAAAAATGCTTCTATTTTCTGCATGTGAGGAAAAAATCGGCCCTCAACCACCATGTTTTACAATAGAAAAAAACAAATGTGAGACTGTCTCACTTAAAGAAAAATGTTAATGAAGAAAAAGGAGTGCTGGTAACAATTATACTCTAGTGTTAAAATAAAATTCAACATTTATAGTAGGTGGGCGGAATTTGCGTAGTCGTGCTACGCAAAAGCTCCGCTAAACGGTAAAAATCTCTGCGAGCACGCAGAAGTTCCGCGCACACGCGGAATTGCTTGTTCCGCCTGTTCACGATCGCTTTTTTCCTGTTCGTGAACGCTGTTTGCGTGCTCGGGAGAAATATCTTGCGAACACGCATTTTGAAAGCACGAACAAGCAAAAACTCTCTGCAAGCCGCGGATTGCGGAATTTTTGGCAATTTTGCGTTCTCCGCGGAATGCAAAATTACCCAAATTCCGCAAATTCCGCGAGCGGACCGGAATTTACCACCCATGCCTAGTTCAATTTTTTCATAGGCATAAATTTAAACAGCTTACATTTGTAATCATTTTCCACTTTTCGCGTTAACTATCCTGAGACAGGTCATTTAAACGTGAAGTATGTGTCCCTTTCAGAATGAAAAATGAGAAAAGGAAACATGCATGGCTTGCTGGAAAGGTGGGAGACGCTTCTCCTGTCTGCCTAACATGTTACAAGCTCTGAACTTTCTACTTAACAGGCTGGGCACGAAGGAGTTAATGCCGAAGAGGAAGACTGTGACTTTGGTGTTAGCTGCCTCCTACTTCCTAAAGCCCCTCTCTCCTCCCTCAAAAATGAAAGAATAAAATCTGTTCACATCACCGAAATCGCACCGGGTCAACAGTCCAGTTTAGATTGTGTTTCAATCGCAGCCCTTTGTCAAAAACAGAAAATAATGCTCAACTAAGAAGCACATCACATGACAAATTGGACAGGTAACAAATGAAAGCCAAGCGTGAACTCACAGCAGCATTGTGGGCACGCAGCAACACTACTGCCCTCCATTGCGTTTCACTTAGACTGTGTAATCAGCAAGCCAGAAGTCACCCATGAAGGCAGTGAACCGGCGCGAGCTGTAAACACTGCTCTGCCTCGTGCGCACCAGCCCCCTGCAGCTGCAAACGTGAAACAAGGGAGGAATGCAGCTGCCACAATGCGCGCCGCTGCTCGCTCCCGACACTAAAACGCTATGGGAGTGAACATTTTGAGAAAAGGTGGGACATGCACCCACCTCTGGCCATTTGCGTGCTTTCATTATTGAAAGCCACACGCAAAGGCCAATGGAATCTGTGGGAGTTGCCAAACAGACATGGAGAACTTGCGGGGAAGTTTGGAGTGATTACATGAAGCCTCCCAAAGAGCAGCGCATGTGCGCTGCGCTAGGCTCGACCTAAAAACGTATAGGTTTGCTGGGTTTCCTTAGGTACCGGCTGAGCTAGGGTTCAAAATCCACAGCTAGGCATATTGCCAAAAAAGGGTCCATTTTCACTGGAAAAATGTGATGTGTCCACATTGCGTTTTGGGCCGTTTCCTGTCACTGGCACTAGGCCTACCCACACAAGTTAGGTACCATTGTTATCGGGAGACTTGGGGGAATGCTGGGTTCATTGACATTTGTTGCTACCCTTAGCTTCCAGAACTATCTATCACAGAAATGTGAAGAAAATGTGTTTTTTTTTCACCAAGTTTGAGGTTTGCAATGGATTCTGGGTAACATAACCTGGTGAGAGGCACAGAAGTCACCCCATCCTAGATTCCCCTTGGCATCTAGTTTTAAAAAATGTATAGGTTTGCTAGGTTTCCCTAGGTGACGGCTGCCCTAGGGCCCAAAATCCACAGCTAGGCACATTGCAAAAAAAGGTCAGTGCCTAGTGGGTTTTCTGCAACTCTGGGGGGGGTGAGATCGGGGGCTATTGCCCCCGATGGGCAGCCCCCACTCCTACGTATAAAAAAAGCCAGTGTAATCCCTGGTGCCTGGTGGTCTTTCTGCCCCCCCGGGGGACAGATCAGGGGCTATTGCGCCCATCTGCCTCCTAGGGGGGGCGGAAAGGCTGTGGCAACTTGTTTTGGGGGCTGGGAGTATTGGCATGCCCATTCACCCCCTTAGTATTAAAAAAATAATAATCCCTGATGCCTAGTGGGCTTTCTGCCCCCCTGGGGGTCAGATCATGGCTACTGCCCCCATCTGCCTCCTGGGGGGGCGAAAAGATTGTGGCTTTTTTGAGGGGGGTGGGGGCATTGGAATACCCATTCTGGGCAGCCCCACCCCTGAACTTTGAGAAGAAAATTCCTGGTGCATAGTGTGCTTTCTGCTCCCCGGGTGGCATATAAGGGGCTATTGCCCCCATCTGCCCTCAGGGGGGGGCAGAAAGACTGTGGCAATTTTTTTGGAGTGGGGCATTGGCCTGCCTATTCTGGGCAGCCCCCACCCCTATGTATAAAAAAAATAAGAATAATCCCTGGTGCCTAGTGGACTTTCTGCCCCCCCCCCTGGAGGCAGATCAGGGACTTCTGCCCCCATCTGCCTCCTGGGGGGGGGGGCAGAAAGACTGTTGCATTTTTTTGGGGGGTTGGGGGCATTGACATGCCCATTCTGGGCATCCTCCACCCCTACGTACAAAAAAAATCCCTGGTGCCTAGTGGGCTTTCTGCCCCCCGGGGGGGCAGATCAGGGGCTATTGCCCCATCTGCCTCCTGGGGGGGGACAGAAAGACTTTTGTCTTTTTCGGGGTTAAAGGGTGGAGGCATTGGCATGCCCATTCTGGGCAGCCCCCACCCCTGGCCTATAAAAAAATTATCCCTGGTGTCTAGGGTGCTTTCTGCCCCCCCCCCAGGGGGGCAGATTGGGGGCTGTTGCCCCATCTGCCCCCTAAGGGGGGCAGAAATACTGATGGTGCCATAATTTAATGGGGGGAGCAAAGGCCCTGCCAAAGGGGCCGCTCCCTCCTCCCTGGTGCCTAGTGGGTAGATCCCTGCTTGGGGAACGCCCTCCGGTGGCGATCCCCAAACAGGGATTCACTAGGGAAGGGTACCATTGGAAAGGGGAGATTCTCCCCTTCTAACAATACCTCTCCCATGTGTTTCGGTGCTCGGGGCTGAAATAGCCCCACGAGCACTGAAACAGTGAAACTGAAACTAAGTTTCAGTTTCATTTTCAGTGTAATGAAGTCAGCGCCCCATGCGTGCGATAGTCACTATAACGAAAACAAAAAATATGCCGCGGGAGGTTGGGGAAGCTCTTCCCCACCTCCTAAGGCAAAAAAGAAAAAAAGGAAATCCCTCTGCTGTTTACAGCAGAGGGATTTTGTTAACCCCGGGCGGAGACCTCCGCTCCGCCCGCGGAGTGTGCGGAGATTTGCCTTCTCCGCGTT
The DNA here is from genome assembly GCA_963921515.1 of Calotriton arnoldi. Taxonomy (NCBI): domain Eukaryota; kingdom Metazoa; phylum Chordata; class Amphibia; order Caudata; family Salamandridae; genus Calotriton; species Calotriton arnoldi. Next base: position 1,550,413 of record CAWUFW010003540.1, on the reverse strand, counting down.
CCGCGGAGAACGCGGAGAAGCAAATCTCCGCACACTCCGCAGCGGAGCGGAGTTGGCCAGCCCCCGCCTCCACCCCCCTATTGAGAAGTAAGTTAATATTAATTCAAAATAAACTTAAAACCACTTACCTCTCTACTGCGGCGTCCCCGGGCTGCCCTCCTCCTCTTCTCTCGCTGTAGCCGGTAATGCTTGAGAAAACTGAGCATGCGCGGGCGCGAGCGCATGCGCAGTTTTCTCAAGCATTACTGGTACGGCGAGGAAGAGGAGGAGGGCAGCCCGGGGACGGCGCAGTACAGAGGTAAGTGGTTTTAAGTTTATTTTTAATTAATGTTAACTTACTTCTTAATAGGGGGGTGGAGGCGGGCGGCGGAGCGGAGTTCCACGGAGTTTGTTTGCAACTCCGTGGACCTCCGTGTATCCCTGCTACGCCCACTACGCCCAGGGTTAGATTTTGTGCAAGTGTGCTCATGACGTAATGGTTCCGCCATGAGCACACAAACACTTGTGCCCACCCACCCCTCTTTTCAATGGGAGCCTGTGTTCTCGTTCGGAACACAGGCTCCCATTGAAGTCAATGCGAGTCCGACCGAACGATGTTCGGGGGCATCGTAATTGGTCGGTCGGACTCGCAGAACCAGAGTCGGTCGGAAGGATTCGGAAACCGATTCGGCTGGAAAAGTTTCCGAACAACATCGTAATCGGCCCCTAAGTCAGATTCTGGCCTCTAAACTTACTCTACAGCAAACCTCTCTGTGCTTTAGGAGTATTAAGGACTATATAAATGCTACACTGCAAAGCAGTCCCTAGGGAGCCAATTTGATTTTCCATTGTCTCAGCTATTATTTACCCTGAATATTTGCTTACCACACAGTGTACTTACCACCTGCCCGCAGTTTAATCGTGGGCATCATATTTATTCTATTGACTCCATTTACCTGGTTTCAAACTCTTTAGTTGATTTTGTTCATTGAGACCCTAGAACCTGAAAGAACCTACATAGAACTCGCCCAGAGCCCCATGGGTCACTGGTTACATTTTCATGCACTTACAACGTTGCACTCAACTAGAGGACTTGACTATGCCTGGAGACTGGCCACCATCTGCTACTTCTAAACTTCAGATTAGACATAGGGAATTTAATAGGTAATGGCCATCACTGCACACAGACTTGGAAGTCTGAAGCGAAAGACGACTCGGTTGGGAAACCAGTACAAGAAGCACAAGCACACAAGCAGATCGTTCTTTACAAACAGGGGAGTGAGCTCAGGCTGTATCCTGGCCTGTTACTATCCATTCTTTACACCAACAATATGCACGATAAAATATTCCCACCTATCCTAGTTATCCCAGGAATAAACCAAACCAAAATTACCCTAGTCCTATGTGTGGATGGCTCTGTCCTCCTTCCAAGAACCCAAAATGCCCAGCAGTCTCAACTCTGAGCAAAGGAAACCTACTGCATCAAAACAACTTGATATTTAACACACTAAAATCTAAAGTATCGACTCAGGGAGCAAAAAAGAAGCTTCACACTACATTAGTTCTGGATAACTAGACAGTAAAATCAAGACATTTCTTCACATGTTTTGGAGCAACAATAAAAGACTATCTCATGTAGAAAAGCCTCTTGGAAGTTGTGCTTACCAGGACCAATTTTTGATGCAAAGGGAATAGTTCAATTTGCCAAATGACATGGCAATATGGAGCCACAGATCACTGACTTAGTTATACAGGCAAAAATAGGTGGCATCTTATGTTATGGTATGGAGATCTGAGGCACCTCAATCAATCAGTCAGAAATAGGCCACCTGGTGAGGAGCCTCTGGAAAAAAGAATTTTGCTTCCCTCAGTCAACAACTAGTGCCCCTCTTGAAAGAGACCTAGGCTATACATTCATCGAGGTCAGAGTTGCACACATACACTTCTACTGCATACCATCAAAAGGAAATTCAGAATCACAAGCCGCCTAATCGACAGAGTTTGAAGGAGGCCGTGTTGTGAAGAAATCCATCAATGTTCCACTTAGCAAATGAACCAGCAGACCTGAACATAGAACATATACAAGACCATGTCATGTTTTTTATGTTCTGCAGATTTGAAGAAACCACAGTCACCTGGGAGGGTATCCTAGCGCTGAGCAGGTATGAGTCCAGGCACATCTAGGGCCTAGTGGGACTACTCAAAAAGCCAGTTCTTCAGATTCTTGCAGAATTCAACAAGTGAGGAGGAGGCTCTTAAGTGTTATAGAAGGTCATTCCATGATTTAGGATCGATGTAGGAGTAGGCTCAACTGCCGTATCTGGTTTTCCGTATGTTTGGGATTTCTGCAAGTAGGAGTCCGAACGAGAGGAGGTGTATGGAAGGTTTGTGAAAGCAGATGCGTATGTTGAGGCCAGTGTTATGTCGAGCCTTGAAAGTGTGGATGAGGAGTTTGAATTGTGCCAATTTGTGAATAGGAAGTCAGTGGAGCTCCTTCAGGTGTGGTGTGACATGAGTGTGGTGTGGGAGGTTGAGAGTGGTTCTGGGCACCATATTCTGAATGGTCTGCAGTTTTCTGGTGAGTTTTTCATTGATCCCAACATAGATGTTGTTCCCAAAATCGAGCTTCCTTGTGGCCAGGGCATGTGTGATAGTTTCCCGGGTGCTTTTTGGGACCAATTTAAAAATCCTCTTCAGCATCTTCAGGGTATGGAAGCATGAGGTGGTGACAGCATTGATATGGACGGTCATGTCAAGTTTGCTGTCAATGATAATCCTGAAGTTCTTGGTGTTGGGAGTTGGGGTGGGTGTCGGTCCTGGCTCTGTTGGCCCCCAGGTGGAATCCCACAGTGATGTGCTCTTCCAGAAGATCACAGTTTTGGTCTTGTTGGTGTTCGGCTTTAGACAATTGGGGGCAAATTTACAAGCCCCTTGTGCCACTTTTGCGTCATTTTTAACATGGGAAAAATGACGCAAAAGTGGCGCAAGGGGCTTGTAAATCTGCCCCTTGATCTTCATCCAGTGGGCGGTTTCAGTCATGCAGGTACTAACCTTGATCTGGGTAGTGGGTATCTTGTCCATGAGGGAGAGAATGCGTTGTGTGTCATTTGCATAGGAAGAACATTAACATTGTGAGAGCGGATGATGATGTTTACATTGATCATTTGTGCATTGGAGAGGGTCAGGCTCAGGGACGATCCTTGCGGAACTCCGCAGATGAGGTCTCGAGTATCTGAGGTGTACGGTGCCAGGCTGGCTGACTGGGTCCTTCCAATCAGGACGCAGCAGATCCATTGAAGTGCAAGTCCTTGGATTCCGATGTTGTGTAGGCGTTGGCTGAAGATGGGGTGGGAGACTATGTTGAATGCTGCAGAGAGGTCCAGGAGGATGAGGTCCGCTGTATCTCCTCTGTCCAGAGTCTTGCGGTGTTATATTCCCAGGTTAGGCCCGTGTAGCAAAGCGGCTTATTTCTTACAGTGTCCTATTTTTCAGCTGTGAACATTTGCACCTATTTGCATGCACAACAATGTCAGATTAGTTCTCTGAAACTACTTTGTTTACACATCTAGCTTTGTACAACATTATCACGATGCCTCGAACATCATGTACAAGGCCTCTTTACGCACTATGTACAAATGCAATCCTATCTTCATCCACGGGGCGACAGGGCTATATACATATCCATAACATCGCTAATCTACACGTACATTGCAAGGCTGCTTTCTATTATAAATAATGAGCAACACAATAGTTTGGTAGAGGAGGCACTTCAGCTGACACTGAGGGTCCCTGCATGCTGAGACTTCACCACACAGCGGTCTGACATCTTCGTGAGGGGTGTCCAGTTCATGACCAAGACGGACTCCTACATTCTCTCCCGCCAGGCAATGGGGTCAGATCATCCCTTGGGTGGATTCTTGGCTTCACACCTACACACACTCTAGGTACACGCAGAGTAGAGTTCGCATTGTAGGAGTACGCCTGATTACTGACTTGTTTATATGCCTACATATATACACTGTTTTAGCACCATGGTAGAACTATATCTACTATATACACTTTTGGTGCTTGTAAACATATTCATCTGCTTCTGTCAACTGATTATCGCAGCACATGTATTTTATACAAGAATATGGTTGGTTCAATAACATATTGAAAACGTCCCAGTGTGTATTCTCTGTATACTTCTCTGAGCACAAGTAAGCACGAGTGACTGAGCAAAAGGTTTTCATCTGATCCCATGACCCCTGAGGGGTCAGGGTTGTCATGTTCAGAGGTTGCCAGAAACCATTTGCTCCCTGGTAAGGTTAGGGGGATTACGGTGGCACTTTGAGCTAGCTGGTCTCTAGGCCAACATATCCTGCGGGGTGTCCAGAATCAGTCTAGGCACCAAGCCCCTAGTTTATGTTGTTCAAACAAATGCGCAGAACCCATGGATCAGTAGAAACTACATGACAGCGGCAGTAATCTGCAGCAGCGATGAGGGCAGTTTCCATGCTGTGATTGGGTCTGAAACCAGACTGAGTGGTGTCAAGGAGTTGGTGGGTGTTGAGGTATTCCGTGAGGTTTCTGTTGATGAATTTCTTCTAAGACTTTGGGCAGGAATGGCGGCAAGGATAGTACTGTAGTTGGCGAGTGTTGAAGGATCTGCAGAGGGTTTCTTTAGCAATGGGAGGACAGTTGCATGATTCCAAGCATCTGGGAAGGTCACTGAAGAGGTGGAGGCATTCAGAATGGGTGTGAGCATGGTACTGATGGGTTGCAGTCCTCTTGGTAGGTGTGGTGGAGCAAGGGTTTGATGGGGCTTTGAGTTGATAGACTTTATGGTGCAGGGGTTTCTTTTGGGGTTAGGGCAGGCCATTTGTTATCACTGTTTCTTAGGCGAGGTCTCTCAGGTCTGGTTGCAGGCTGAAATTGCTATAAAAGGCATTGAGTTGTTGATGAAGAATTGAGAAAAATTGTTGCAGAGGATGCCACACCTCCTGTCTGAGGGGGGCAGGACCAAACACCCCAGACTGCCTTGCTGCCAGGAGGCAGCTCAAATACAGCCTCTTCCTCCTGCAGCATGGACACCACAACTACTGCCTGAGGGGACAAGGACCACATGTCCCAGACTGCCTTGCTGCATGGATGCAGCTTAAATACTGCCTCTTCTTCCCACAGTGCAGGACGCTACAACTACTACCTGAGGGGACCAGGACCACACGCCCCAAACTGCTTTGCTGCCAGGAGGCAGCTTAAATACAGCCTCTTCCTCCCACAGCACAGAACACCACAACCACTGCCTGAGGTGGCCAGGACCGCACACCCCAAACTGCCTTGCTGCCAGAAGGCAGCTTAAATACAGCCTCTCCCTCCCTCCCACAGCACAGAACGCACCTGGGTGCATGCTCGGGTCAAGACCGTCTGTGCCAGTCCGATCCTAGAGGAGGCTGGGCCCCCCTCTTTTCTATGTCTTTTTCGACCCCTTCTTGTGATAAATTCAGCTTCAGCTACCTTCCAGGTACTGGTATGACCTTTGCAGGGGGTTTCCAGACCGGAGAAGTAGTTCTCTTGTGTTCTTTGAATCTCAGACTTTGTCAGATCAATTACATAACTTGTCAGGGTCTTTGGCAACTTCTGGGATCACAATCTTTTCTACTTGGGTAGGTTGGTTGCCGAGGCCGGACCCATATACCTATACAATTATATATCTTATTGACAAGGAAAGCCTGTAGAGTACTATCATGGTTGTGCGCAAAGCAACCCCTGTCCCCATGAAATCTGTCGATAGGGATATCTCTAGAAACTCCTCTCCTAGCATGTCATTCATGACATCGGTGGTGGGGGCACTCACTGATGAGATCAGCTCTGTTGAGAAGGAACTTGGCCTGGTCACGCTCATGTCAGAGTAGAAGCAGGGTGCTACTGTTGACAGATCTCCCTCTACGAGCATTCAGACAAGCATGGGATCCACTGGACTTTCATCACAATCAGGGGACTCAACTCTACTTACTGTTGAATGAATGAATACACGTTTTATAAAGCGCATAGCTAATCCTGTATGGAGTGTCCCAGCACTGAGCAGTCAGAAGCAAACTGAAGAGACAGAAGGAAGTGGGAGCCTAAAAAAGCCAAGTCTTGAGGTTTTTGTGAAACTGAGGCTCTGACGGGGATTACCTCAGCTGTAGCGGAAGAGAATTCCAGAGTTTAGAAACAAGAAAGCGAAAGGATCTTCCGCCAGCGTGAGTTTTCTTGATTCTGGGAACTTGCATAAGTAGTTCCTCCAAGGACCTGAGGCACTTTCTAGGGGAATAAGGAGCAAGGAGAGAGTGGAGACACGTCGGCCCAGTCTTCCTATGGATCCTATAACAGTAGCAAAGGGCCTTAAAAGAGAGGCGCTTTTCCACCTGGAGCCAGTGCAGTTTCTGAAGTGCCATACCCATAGATGCACGCTTGGGAGTTTAAACAGCAGGCGAGCCGCTGAGTTCTGTACTCGCTGGAGTCTCTTGAACCTGGCTTGAGAGGCTCCCAGGTATAAGACACTACATTAGTCCACCGAGAGACCACTAAAGCCTGGATCACAGTTTTCTGGGCCGAGAAGGGTAGGAGATGGATAAAACGTTTGAGAGATCTAATAATGCCAAAACACTTGCCTGCTAATGCTGTGATTTGACTCACAAAAGTGAATTTATCGTCAAACCAAATACCCAAGTTTTTAACCTTGGGGTTAGGCTGAGGAAAGGGACCCAGGGATTCTGGCCACCAGACTAACGACCAGATTGAAGGCTGCTTGCAGAGGATCAGCACCTCTGTCTTACCTTCATTCAACTTCAGGCAGTTAAGGTCCATCTACTTGGATACCTCAGACAAGCAGGCCCTCAGAGCCGTGGCAGCAACAGCTGAATTATGGTACAAGGTGACGATCGGCTGAGTGTCGTCGGCATAGGATATTATTTCAAAGCCATGTCACACAATGATGTCTGACAGGGGGTGGATGTACAATTTAATAAGGGTAGGGCTCAGCGAGGAGCCCTGTGGAACTCCCTGAGGCAAAGGAACCACCATGGAGCAGAAAGGCTTCTGGAGGACATGGAAAGTGCGGTTTTCGAGGAAAGATGCCAACCACTTAAGGTCTTTATGGCCGACACTGTAACTCCATAACCGCTCCACAAGGCAACCATGGGACACGGTGTCAAAGGCCGCACTTAGGTCCTGTAGCAGTAAAGCTGCAGTGCCCCATTGCCCAGCGCCTGGCGCAAGGATCCTGAGGCTAACAGAAGAGCCGACTCGGTACTGTATCGAGGGTGGAAACAAGACTGTGTACTATGTAGAAGATCCCTTTCCTCAATGAAACCTGACAATTGCTGTTTGATATATTTTTCAGACACTTTAGAAAAGAAGGAAAGAAGGGAGATAGGCCTATAATTCTCCAGCATAGTAGGATCAAGAGAGGGCTTTTTTTTACCAAAGGAACAACAGAGGCATGTTTCTAGTTACGAGGTACCTGGGCTGCCTCAAAGCAACTGTTAAGCAATTCCTTAAATACAGGAAGAAGTTCGATAATATCCCGCTCCAAGAAAATAGGGGTGGCCTGGTCAAAAGGAGAACCTGACTTGATAAAGGACATGCACCCCTTCAGCCCAACCTCATCAGTAGGTTTGAACTGGAGCAGGCAGTTGCCTTCATTAAAAGGCTCAAACCATGTGTCACAGTAGCAGATATTTCTAGCTGCCTCTGGGAAGGAGGAATAAATAGTGGCGACTTTGTCCGAGAAAAAATCTGCCAGTATGTCGTAGCTCTCTTTAGATGATGGCGTTACTGCAGACACTCGTTCCAGTGATGTTAATGCTTTAACAATAGAGAAGGTCTCTCTGGAGGAGCTTTGGGCTATCTCAATTTTATTTGCGTAGAATTCACACTGCACCTGCCTGCTGCGACCGTGATAGATTTTTAGAACAGATCGATACACTTCCTTACTGGTCTGATCAAAATACCTACGCCATATGCACTCACAGCGCTTACAGCTTTTTTTGAGTGTGGCCAGCTCTTCATTGAACCCATCAGCTGTGGAATTGGTTCTGCGAGCTCTTTTTTCCACCACTGGTGAAATGGAATCCAGTGCTCCCAAGATCCAGTTGTCAACCTGATTGTTGACTGTGGTGGGACAGCTATCAACTATCGGTCGGTTTGCAGCAAGTGTTGCAGTAAGAATCGGTGAGGTAACCTTAGCCCATCTCCGGGTTTTCAGCTTCACTCCAGAAGGAGCTTTGGAAGAGATATTCTGAGAGATCCAAAAGGGAATAGCTCTATAATCAGATCAGACCAGTGGAAGGGAAGACCCAACCACTAAGACTGTAAGATTAGAAAAAATAGAATCCAGCGTATGTCCACACTTGTGTGTCGGCCCCGAGACCAACTGGGGCAGCTGAAGACTAGCTAAGTGTGCAACCATTGCTGAAGCTAAAGGGCACATCAGATCTTCAAAATGAAGATTAATGTCCCCAACCACAGTGAAGTTAGAATAGTGTAGGATTAGTGGGGGCAACATATCTGCTAGAGACGAGAAAAACTGGCTGCCGGCCCTGGTGGCCGATAGATCAGAATCCCAGAAAAGGTGAAGTTAATTGAACTGAACAGGGAGAAAAGCGCCGCCTCATAGCCAGCTATGGCTATTGTAGTAAAGCTACACTTCAGAGATTGTTTATACACAATAGCGATATGCCCCTGATGCTGGAATTGCCTATTCAACCTTACTAACGCATAACCTGATGGAACTGCTGCCAAAATATTATCACACACAGGGTCTCTGAAGGAGCGTTTTATCCTACCAAAAACGTGGTGCTCCTAAATTAATTATCTTACACAATATTTGTACGTTCAGTAGTATCAAAATAAGAGCATTTAGCTGTTAAGGACGAGAACCCTCACTCACCCGAAGGTGACATGCTTCATCATAGGGCTCCCTCCTCATACAAGGACCGCAAGGTACCTTGTGTGGGCTACATTTCCCGAATGCACTGGGAGGAGTTGAGGTGCATGAGGGGCAGAATGCAAGAAAAGAAAGTGATAATAGTGATTAAAACTATCTCATAGTGGGCAAACAATAATTTTATTCTGGTGCCCTCATCTGATAGGACGATTTTTTTTTATATATATGTGAGGACGGGGGTAACAACTACCCTATCTCAATGGGCCAACATGTTTCTGCCCCTTAATGACTATCTAAAGTTTGTGGGCATTCATCAGGACCAGAGATAAGCTGTCACTCTGCATTCCTAATAAGGTGCCCCCTCCCTGAGGTACATGCCAGGTTAAGGTGAGGCAAATTTCCCACAAAATACGGGAAGACATGAAGATATATGTTTGTTTTCTTGTCTGCATGCATTTACAGAATTAACAGATACCGTTTTGCATGGCACAGCACATTTAGACTGTCATATATCTAACAAAGTTAGAGCGAGAATGTCCATATCATTTAATTATATTTTTAAATTTTTTTTATTTTAACCACTTTATTTCTTTCTTTATATAGATATCACCAGTAAATCCCCAGACAAGAAAAAGATCACTGGTTTTGTATTTGCCCTTGCCTTCAATAATTGTACCCTTTTTCACCATTATGTCACGATTAAATTTAATTGTGGACAAACTATTATAGTAAGCAGCAGCACACTTTGGTCCTGACGAAAGCCACAACACCTCTATTGAGGGTCAACAGGCTAAAACATGTAGACCCCCTTTTTCATCACCAACTCGCAGGTATATGTTACCCCTGCCAGTGCTTTTGCTTTTTAATCCTGACACCAGGACGTGCTAATAAAGGTACATCACATACTTGGTAGCCAGTTTTATCTCACTTTCTCACTATTGCTTTATTTCTTTTGCGCTGCGTATCTCACCCAACCTAGTTTTCCACTCATCATTGTTGAATTTAGTATATCCTAAACTAGGAACAAAACATCCCTGAGCTCCACCCTCTCAGAGAGGGGGGTCGTAGCCCGTGACGGGACTAGGCTTTCCCGTCACAAGGAGAATCCCAATGATGAAGCATGCCACCTTTGGTGGGTGAGGGATTTCGTCCTAATAAAGGGACACCCAAAAGGACATTAAGGACTTATAAATTAGCCATCAAGCACCGGAAGGATGCATTGAGGCATGATGCTTAGGAGGACCAAATTCCGGGAAGTTGTTAATCATCAATTTTTCTCGAGCATCGATTCACCAACCTTTCATGATTGTATTGTCCCTGAAAAATGGATGACGCATTTTGGAGTTATTTATGGAAGCACAACCCAAGAGGCTCAAGGTGCAAAGCTCTTTGCAGTGCTGGATTATTCAAATCTTTACTTTGAGCTGAGGGAAGTCAGGGAAGCCATTGAGGGGATGTGCTGTCACAAGGCCCCTGATCCTGACGAGGTTACCTCAGATCTGTTTAAAACAGATATCAATTTATGGGCCCCCCTACTGACTTTGTATTTCAGTGCTATGGCTAAGACTGAGATTCCTGCCTCCTGGTCGCACTCAGTTATTATTCCCATTTTTAAAAAGGGCTTGCGGTCAGACACTAAGTGCTATAGGCTAATTTCCTTACTTGAGTCAACTGTTAAGGTTGTCAGAAGGGTAATTTTACCTCGGCTGCAGGAGTGGGCAGACAATATTCACATTTTATCAGACATTCTATAGGGATTTAGGCTTGGCAAAAATACTATTGACCAGGTCCAAATTTATTTAATCTTCAATAAATGTACTGTTGCTACACCAGGGAGCATTAATCTGATCTTTATGGATCTTTCATCGGCCTTTGACAATCTGAATAGGAATAAGTTGCAGCCCCTGATGGTTTCTTTATGGCTTGATATTCAGCTTGTATATTTTTTACCTGATTTGCACCAGAACATGACCGCCTAGGTTCAGTATAATGGTAATCGGGACTGCACTGATTATTTCTCTATAAAACAGGGGGTAAAACATGGGTGCATTTTGGCTCCCTTCTTATTTACATTGCATATTGATAATATGGCTTGGTCACGCACTATTACGTGAAGGCCTCACTCTTCTAAGAATGGCCTATTACAGTACTGGGAAGAGGTGTGGCGCCAGGGCGACTGACGCTGGACGCTGGGGATCACGGTTTGATCCCTGGCTCCGGTGGCAGGGGTCTGCCCAGCACCATGCGACTCTGGGCAATAGCTCGCTTAATCTTCCCAACGGCCCCCAGCGCCGAGATACCCCTTCGGGGGTGATTCGTGCGCTACACAAGTACTGGATTTACATTTACTCCTATATGCTGATGACGCAGTCCTTCTTACCAGGACTTAACTGGGTCTTTCACATCTTCTGGATTCTTTCATGGGCATTATGGCTTCCCTTGATCTACAAATAAACTTTGAGAAGTCACACGTAATGGTAGTGGGCCCATGATCCACAAAGATCAGAAAACATACAATTGCGGGGGTGGAAATCACCATGGTTTCCTCCTTCATATATATTGAGGTTATGTTTGATGACAAAGGCTCTTGGGTGCCATTGATCACGTCTAAACAACTTCTCTTTAGGAGAACCATAGTGTTGTTTTTGATTTTGCTGCCAACCTTGGGAATAAACCAGTATACTCCATATACAAGATTTATAACATTAAATATGAATCTGCAGTTTTGTATGGATGTGATCTGTAGGGTTATGTGGTTGTTCCCCTTTGCAGTCAATTGAGGATCTCTTCTTCAAGCGTTTGCTTTCTCTATCCCACAGTATGTCAACTTTTATTGCCCATGAGGAATTAGGGAAGGGATTTATTGCTGACAAAATCGCCCTCCCCCATTCAAAATGGCTCTCTATCTGGATTAATCCAGATCTAAAACTTAATAGGTCCCTCTTAAAGAACTGCGTCTCTTTGGATCATACTAATAAAATTGTATGACTTAAATACATACTCTATGGTTTTCCGGCCCTTGGTCATTTTGAGTTGTTCTTGGCCACAAAATCTCATTTTGAGTGTTCCATCACAAAATCTGATTTAGCATGGACTAAAGCCAACCATAGTGCCCTTAGAAAGTCTAGTATAGAGGACCATGAGCTGAGTAAGGGATCTGTTCGCAGGTTTGTGACTCTTAAAACAACACTGTAAATTGAGCCCTATTTATTTTTTGTAAATAATCATTACCATAGCTATCTTCTAATCTGATTCCATCTGGGGCTAATACTCCAGTTACTGGGAGCTCCCGAAGGCTGTTCCCTGGTGGAGAACCCTCAACCTTGTCGCAGTGATAATTTTTTCAAATCAAGATACCCTCAATTGTATTATGTTTATGAGTTTTATGTGGACCTACGTCGGCAGTATATCATTCTTCTGCTAAATAGTAGAAATTTTACACAGGCAAGACCAGCTCTCAAGTTTTTACAATTGTTAACATCTGAACACATTTGTTTATTTATTGTGGGGTTTTTAAAAGTGTCTTAAGAAAGAGATTGAGCCAGGGCAATTAATAATTTCAAATTATGGTGTTTACATGACTGTTTTAAACTTAAATTTGGCCTTTTTATTTTCTCTGTGAATCTTTTAATAATTAGGACTATTTTTTTTATTTAGTTTCACACTTTGTTTGTTTTTATGCTTATTGTATATTTTTATGGAACTTGTTTTCCGAAATAAGCATTGATGATGATGATGTTACAGAGGTCCTGCGAAGGAGTGATCAAGTTGGTGGTGGCCGATGGTGAGGTGTAATCTTTCACAATGGTGAAGATTTCTTTTTTCTATTGGTGCTGGCTTTGATGCGGTCCGCTAGAGCAGTGCGGTCCAAATCATTTGGTGGTAGCGTCTCAGGGCAGATTTAAACATACTCCTGTTTTCTTTGTCCTGGCTCATTCTCCCTTTGCACTCCAGTTGTTTGCAGTGGCACTTCATCAGTCTGAGTTCCTCTGTGTACCAACTGGCCTAGGATCTGGATCTTGTTGTATTGTTGTGTTTGAAGAAGGCCAGGGAGTCAGCAAAGGAGGTGATCAAATTGTTGAAATTCTTGATGGCTTTGGGGTGGCTGTTGCTATATTTTGGTTGGCGGGTGTTAAGGGCGGTGTTCCAGTCCTCATCAGTGATGCTTTTCCAGTTTCGGTGGGTGGTCTGGCACTGGTGCTTTGACATTGGAACGGGGTGCTGAACTTGACAAGAGTATGTTTTTTTATTTTTTTTATTTTAAATACCTTTATTGGTACCAAGTAACTTCACACACAGCATGATGCATACATCCCAGGCGGGAGGGCAATGCGAGTTTACTAACCCTGGGCAAAGCACTACGCTACGCTCGCGTAGTTTGCGAAGTTTGCGCTACTTCGCACAACGCGAATTGCACGTAGCACAGTGCAAACACGCGTAGCGTAGCGTAGCGTAGTGCAGCGGTCATTTTTGCTTGCTCGCGGTCCTCAACGTCAAGTTGGCGACCGCGAGCAAGCAAAATGACATCCCGGCGAGACTTTTTCTCGTTCGCGATCAGCAACATCAAGTTGCCGATCGCGAGCGTGGAAAATAAACCTCCCGGCGAGATTCTCAACGCGGGGAGGTCAGGTTTCTCATTGCGAGTGGTTGCGTATGCTCGCGACCGCTCGCGATGAGAAACTACCAGTCCGCGTTGAGAAAGCTGCCGCTCGAGTAAAAATCTACTCGAGCGGCAGTAAAAGACAGCTCGCACTGTGCAAGATGCCGTTTTCAATGATTGCACAGTGCGGACAAGCATCCGGCACTGTGCAATCATTGCGAACAGTGCACTACGCAGTTCGCGTAGTGCTACGCGTAGCTCGCGTAGTGCGAACTGCACTTTGCGTAGCTTCGCGTAGCGCTACTTCGCGAACTATGCCCAGGCTTAGAGTTTACACATTTTAGAAGATGGGGGGCGGGAAGTAGTGTACACAGCATGCCGCCTACAACCACTATGGGCCGGCCGTGTCAGGTGGGCAGTTAAAATGAAGCGGATACACTAGGAAGGTGTTACAGCTAATCGGGAACCAATATAAACTAAACCATAAATAACAGTGTCACTGTCCGTCTTAAATAGCGCAGTTGCTTGCGTGTCTGCCTGCGTCGGGTCTCACGGTCATGTACAGACACGGTTCGCCCAGTTGCCCAGAGGTCCCTTGTGGTGTCCACAGGACCGCCCGTGTGGTGGTTCTCAGGTGTCAGTTTCCGTCTCTGTCGTATGTGTTTCCCCTGTCATCGTGGGAGTTAGTTCCCGTGTCGTCTGATAAGGCATGTCCAGGAGGTATGTCTGGAGAGGGCCCCAGATGTCTCGTGGGCGAGAGGAGGGCGGCAACAGTTCAGCGTAAGTATGTGATTGTTCTTGACAGTATATGAGATCGTGAAGCCACTCCTTGAATTTGGGGGCTCTGCCCCTGCCCCACTTACATGCGATACGCCGTTTGGCTAGGAGGAGTGCTAGTGAGACATATTGCCGTGCCGTGACGGGTATTAGTTCAGTGTATCCTAGGAGTGTAGTGAGGGGGTCGTCCGGGATGTGTGATCCTGTCATATGGTTCAAAGCAAGTAGGACTTCCCCCCAGTAGCGGCGCACAGGTGCGCAATCCCAGGCCAAGTGTTTGAAGTCGGCTCCCTCAACTCCACAGCGATCGCATCGATCATCGTCCCTTAAGTGAAGGCGACATAGTCACGCAGGTGAGTAGTACATTCGATGGAGGAATTTATAATGTAAGAGGCGCAGTCTGCTACTGGCGGAGACTTCCCCCGTTTGGCGGCAGCAGAAGGTCCATTGTTTTTCATTAATGGGGTGCCCCAGTTCGTCCTCCCACTTGATCTTCGCTGGGGATGGGGTGTGTACGCCGCTATGTTGGGTGATGCGGTATAATAGTGAGACCACATGTATGGGAGTCATTTGTTGCAGGAGAGCGTGCAAGGGGGGCATAAGAGAAGGTTCGAGCGGGAAACTGGGGGTGAGAGACCGCATGTCTTGTCTGAGCCGAATATAATAAAATCGTTCTAGCGAGGTAGGAGAGGAGGCTCCGAAAAATTCTTCGCTCGAGCAGAATTTCCCGTTCTTATAGAGTTGCCCCCAGGTAAGAATAGAGAGCTTGCGTAGCAGGCGGCAGCATCCTCCTTCTTGTGTAACCGGGATATCATGTCTCCCCTGCAGTGGGAGTAGGGGTGAATATATTAGGGAATGTTGAGTCCGGCAGGCTAGATCGGTCCAGGCACTAGTCGTGCACTGTACAGTGGTAGATGCTCGCCGTCTGGGGACCACCGGCGCGCTCAAATAGGCTGAGCATGGCGTGGGGGTCATGTATCCGTCCTCTATTGCAAGATGAGGCATATAAGGGGGAGGATGTATCCAATAGGCTGCAAAATGGGCCTGAGCGCAGAGAAAATAAAGTTCCAGATCGGGAATTTCGAACCCCCCGGCCTCAAAGGGAAGCGTGAGGGTATCCCACTTAATCCTGGCCTGCTTCCCGCCCCACACGAGCCGGAGCATCTGGGTTTTGACGTCCTTGAAAAAATGCCGGCTAGGGGCATAGGGGATGTTTGTGAAGAGGTAGAGCAGTTTAGGCAGTATCACCATCTTGATCAGGGAAGCCCTGCCTGCCATGGAGAGGGGCAACGCTATCCATCGGGTAACCTTTTCTGTTATCATATCAAGTGCCCGCCCATAGTTGGACAGCATCAGTGCGTCCCGGCTCCGAGAGACCACGTGAGGGGATAGTCCGGTTCAAAACGTTTGGTAGTCTCAGTAATGGGAAAGATCTGAGATTTCCCCCAGTTAATGTGAACTCCAGATAGCTGACCAAAATGGATAAAAAGCCGAAGAATGGGGTTGAGGCTTTCTTCCGGATTGCGCAGGTACAAGGTGATGTCATCAGAGTAGAGGGAGATTAAAATCTGCCGCTCTGGGTATATCAGTGCATGATCTCGGAAGTGTTGGCGAACTTTGGCCGCCAAGGGTTCAATCGCAATAGCAAAGAGGAGAGGCGATAAAGGACATCCCTGGCGGGTGCCTCTGGTGATGATGAACGGGGGGGACCGGGTGCCGTTAATTTGGACTCTAGCCTGCAGGCCTGTGTATAGTAGGTTTATCCAGTCCAGGAAGGGCGCAGGAAATCCCATACGTTGCAAAATAAAGGCAAGGTAGTCCCACTCTAATGAATCGAACGCTTTTGTAGCGTCGAGAAACACCGCCGCGGCGTTCAGGCTAGGCTCACTGTCTTGGAGGACCGCGAACAAGGTGCGCAGGTTGTGGGACGTACCTCTGGTGGGTACAAAGCCTGATTGGTCTGGGAGTACCAGGGCAGTCATGAGGGGACTAATGCGATTGGCTATCAATTTTGCTAAGATTTTGGCATCAACATTAATCAATGAGAGGGGTCTGTACGAATCACAGTGCAGGGACGATTTGCCAGGCTTAGGTAACGAGATAATGCATGCCTCACGCATTGTTGGAGGTAATATGCCCGTTTCCCGGGCCTCCTCAAAAACATGTCTCAGCACAGTGATGAGTAATGGGCGGAATGACTTGTAAAATTCGGCCGGAAGGCCATCCGGTCCCGGGGCTTTCCCGGATTGCAGCTGCATTATCGCAGCAACAATTTCATCATCTTCAAAGTGAGCTAGAAGAGATTCCCGCTGTCTGTCTCCCAGCCAGGCTATGGCAGTGTCTTCAAAGAAGGGGGTAAAGTCAATCGGGCGGGTTCTGTGGGTTTTATACAAGCTTTTATAAAAGCTGTGAAAGGTATCCACTATGTCAGCAGTGTTTCTGTGTCTTTGTCCATCTGCGTCTTCAACCTCAAGGGACGTATTAGCAAAGCGAGGGGGGCGGATTAGAGAAGCTAGTGTTTTCCCCGGTCTGTCCCCCTCCCCATAGCGGCGCGCTGTGTGATATTTTCCTCTGAATTTGCATTCTCGTTCAGCTGCTGTTTGATAGTCAGTGATTAAGCTTCGCAGCTGAGCCTGCAGTGCCGGTGTGGGGGATGTGTGTATCGCGTTTTCCGTCCGTTTGAGGTCAGTTTCCAGTTTGCGGAGTGTGGAGCGCAGGTCTCTAAGAACACCCCCGCCCTTTGCAATGCATATTCCCCGCATGGTGACTTTAAAGGCCTCCCATATTGTGGAGTATTGGACTACCGAGCCCTCATTTCGTGGGAAAAAGTCAGTAATCTCCTGTTCCAGCTCCTGTTTGAATACCGGGTCCAGTAAGTGTTGCGGGTTAAGGCGCCAGGAGAGGAGCGGTGCTTCCGTCAGGGGGGGGTTAGTGTGACAAGTGCAGGGGAGTGGTCGGAGTGTGTACGGGATAAATAGGATGCGCCCCGCAGCCAGGGGGCAAGGCCTTTAGTAATTAGCCACCCATCTATTCTCGACCAGGAGGCACGGGCCGTGGTGTAGCAGGAGCCTTCCCGTCGCTGTGGGTATAGGTGGCGCCAAGCATCAAGCAGTTCATAATCTTCTACAATTGCTTTTAGAGTTTGGTGTGCTTTGGAATAGTGGTGCGGTTACGGGTGTGAACGGTCCAGAGCGGGGTCTAAGGTCACATTAAAGTCTCCCCCCCACATTAAATGTGTGGAGCCAATGTCTAGAATCTTCCCCCAGAGTAGCCGGAAGAATTCCGGGTCATCAGTGTTGGGTCCATAGCACGAGACAAGAGTTATGGACTGAGCTGCCAGTCTACCCCAGTTTATTACATAGCGGCCTTGGGGGTCCACCTGAGAGCCTATGTGCGTGTAGGGGAGAGATCGTTTTATCAGGATGGCGGTACCTCTGGCATAGGAGGAGTAGGAAGAGAAGTGTGCATGTGTTGCCCATCGCGATGCAAACTAAATAGCGGAGGTGGGGCTAAAGTGTGTTTCCTGCAGGAACGCACAGTGAATATTGTGGCGATCGAGGTATGCCAGAATGTGTCTGCGTTTGCGGGGGTCTCCCAGTCCGTGAACATTCCATGTTAGAAAGTTGTATGTGGCAGGGCTAGGGCGGTCTTCCATGTCGTGAATGTGAAGCATAGAATACAGGGCGCAGGCATGGTGTGGTTAGACACCGTCGGTGATTCTGAGAACCATGTGTCAGTATAACGGTATGTGGTTTAACAAAACAAACTCCAGTTTCAGATAAAGCCTGGAACCGGGTCCCCTCTCCCCCCTCCCACATCAGCAGCCCAAACCTGCCGTGGCCTATAACCCTCCCTCCCTCCCAATGATCCCCTTGCGCCCGATTCCCAACGGGGGAGACCGGGCTAACTAATCCCATGATTAATCAAAAGTCGATACAAAGGGTTCACCTGTTGGGTAAAATCTAGAGGGCGACCAGTGTCTCCTCGCAGCGGCGAGGGTGCTCGGGTGGAGTTGTACAGCTTCATCTCGCCACAGTATCTATTACAGTTCTGCAGCTGTTGGAAATTATCTGGTGACGCAGGGCAGTGCATGGTTGATGTCTCAGGCCCTGTCATTAAGCGTCGCAAGCACTATGTAGAGGAGGTGTAGTGAAGGCAGGATAGCAGTCCATGTCTTGCATCTGGCAGTGTTAAAGGTGAGAGAGAAGGGCCCGTAGGGCGGCGCTACCAGTAGAATTACAGGAGTAGATCCCTCTCTGTCCCGATGTATGCAGACTATGGGATCTCTGCCGACTCCGCCATGTTGATTGTGTATCTGGTATTACGAACCCAGCCAGTTCCGTAGTGTGGTCAGCGGTATCTGCAACATTATCAGTTCCGCAGAGGTCGTAGGGGTCTGAGGTATCGGGTAGTGGTGCAAGATCAAGTTTCCTGGCGTCGGGCCACTTCCCCGCAAGTTCATTCTATGTCGGAGGCATTGCCATTGCCCTCCGGGCGGAGCGTAGGGGACGACCGGCCCGGGGGCGGTTTAGGCAGGGTCTTGAGGAAGTCTTGGGCATGTTGCGGATTTGTGAAAAAATGTTGTTTCCCTAGATATGTAACTTTGAGGCGGGCCGGGAACAGCATAGCGTAGGGCAGGCCGAGTTGTTGTAGTCTTTTCTTAACCTGAAGGAACTTTCACCTTTGCTCCTGAACGGCCATGGTGAAATCGGGGTATATGGATATCTCCATTCCCTCGTGTCGGAGTTGTCCTGTTTCTCTAGAGAGGCGGAGGGCAGTGTCCTGGTCTCGGTAATTGAGCAACTTAGCTATTATGGGGCGGGGCGAGGCCCCGGGCGCAGGTCGGCTTGCCAGCGAACGGTGCGCCCGCTCAACCACGAGGACTGGCGAGAAGGGCTCCCTTCCAAAGAGCGCTATAAGGAGGTGCTCGACATACTCTTCCATCTTCCCGGTGGCTGTTGATTCCGGCACCCCAAGAATGCGTAGATTATTTCTCCTGGAGCGAGATTCTAAATCTTCATTTTTTGCAGCGATCACCTTCAGGACCTTCTCCATCTCAGTGGTACGGCTGGTAGTGGCGTTGGAGGTGTCTTCCAGGTCTGATATGCGCCGCTCCGCCTCCGTCAAGCGCTCATCGTGCTGTTCCACTCTATGAGTGAGGCCGTCCAGCCTGGCGTTCATGGTGTCCATTTTCGTTTCAATGGATGTTAGGCTCGACTGCATTATTAGTAAGAGGTCTTTGAGATCTGTAGTAGATGGGGCCGGAGCGTCGGCTTGGTCTTCATCAGGTTCCGGCTGTGATCTGGCGTTCTTACGTGCATCAAAGTTTAATTTTGGCTGTCGGCCGTCCGTCTTCCCCATGGCGTCAGGACAGGGGGGGATGGCGGTGTAGTGGAATTTCGGGTGGAGGTCAATCCTCGACGTCTCTAGGCACCTCCTATTTCCCTGGGCTAGGGTCCCGGTTCACGGTAAAGAGTAAGGATGAGCCAGACTCTCTTAAGTGAGTTCGGGTCTCGGCCTGCTCTCTCCAAGCGCCAGGCCGACAGGGGCGCAGCGCAGAGGTGCGAATCCTGGGCAGCAGAGCCCGAGTCCCGACAGGGCAAGCCGGTGGGCAAGGATTAGGGTGGAGGGTTATTCCGGAGGTAACAGAGTGTCCGCGTCTGTTGGTGCTTTGGGTGACCCTCCCTCGGTCAGTCCAGCGGTAAGTGCTGTCCAGGGCCGTACAGCCGGGTCCCCCGTAGATGCCAGTAGAGCAGGGGACAAGTTCCAGTGTATGGGGGGGAAGGAGCAGATCTCCAGGACGGAATATGCGGGCTCGCAGTCGTCCCCCTCGGAGCGCCGCCAACCCGAGACTCCCCCGCCCGGGCCGGAGCTTAGTGTAGTCTGCGCCAGGTCCGCTCGCTACCCCGCGCCCCACAGAACCAGCGGCGAGAGTTAAGCCGGAATGGCGGGGGGGAGCGGGCCCCGGTGTCGTGGTAACAATGCAGCCACTCGAGCCCTCCGCTCAGTCCAGGGCCGTCGCAGCACAGCCTCCGCCTCCCTCTCGAAGCGCGAAGCAGCCGTGCCTTATGTCCCCGGCACCAGGGAGGGGGCACCACTCAGAGGCGCGCAACAGAGGCAGACGGCCCGGCCCCGGCGGCAGTCAAAGAAGATCTCAGTGGTAGCGGGGGGGGGGGTCAGCAACCAACAGCGCGCACTCACCGCCCCAGCCCGTCATGGGCCTCCAGGAAGTCACAGTGCCTTGGCACCGGTGCCAATACAGCCCCCGCAGCACGGCAGCCCAGGGTGCCCCCCCTAGGCGGCGATTCCTCCTGACGTGTCGAGGGCTAACGGCGGGACCGCAATCCTCCGGAGCCCCGCGCGGGTCTCCTGACACAGTAGCCGGAGCGGTAGCATCAAAGATGGGCAAGACCAGCCCGCGGCAAGGGGCAGAGCCGTCCCAGCTCGCTCACCCGGTCAGCGCTGTCGCCATCTTGCGCGCCCCTTCAGGAGGAAAACAGCTCCCGTTTTCCCTGGATCCGGGCTTTTTGGTGGGCAGCAATCGGGTTCTGCGGGGGCCCTGGCGTCACAGCTTGCAGGCGATAACTTTTTTTATCAGGATAGTCCGGAGATGGAGAGGATTAATGTCGTATTTCCTCCCGAGCCGCAAGAGCCTCACACAAGTGCGGCCATCTTGCTTGGCGCCCTCTAGCGCCCCCCCTTGACAAGAGTATGGTATGCCGCGGGAACTGGTTGAGGCTCGTCAAATCAGATGATTCATAAGTTGGTGAAGATAGGGTCCAAGAGGTGTCTAGTGACGTGGGTAGGTCCATTTACTCATTAAAGAAGCCCAGGTTTCCAAGGTCTTAATGGGTGCTTTTGAGTTGGGGTCAGCACGGTCTTTCAGGGAGAAGTTCAAGTCTCTGAGTAGGATGTAATTGCTAGCATCAAGGGGGGAGTGGTGCGACAAAGTATGTGTTGGTGTCGATCAAAAAGGCCTTTCCTTATTCTCACACATGCAGGGTACTTTGGTAGTCTATCGACCAAATATCATCACAGCATCTATAGGAAATAAATAAATTATAAAAACATATCATTGCTGGAAAGAAGGCCAGATTTTGCAAAAACTTTGGTAATCCTGTGAAAAAAATTTCAAGGGACGGTTCTGAGCGCATGTACTATAACTGAACAATTAACGGAGCTATTGGTCAGTACTGTTTAATCTTTTAACATTATTCAGTCTCAGCGTGGGCAACTTTACATATAGATCAGAATTTTCAGCCGTTCAATATCTGTGCATATAACTGTGAAGCAAGGAGAGTCAATAATTGTGAAACTAACAAGTGTTGCGAACAGAGACAATCATTGTGGAACAGTGCTCCAAGTGTTGCAGGTAGGTGATCACTGTGAAACAGCGTAACTAAATTCTTATTCAGAGAGCTCTGTAAAATGTTTTAGACAGCAAGTTAGACATACTACATTCCAAAACACAATTGAAGACAACTGATAGTTAAATAGTAATGTTTGAATCATGTGTGATTTCTTTCTGAATTGCTCTAGTGCTACTTTGATCACTGCTGTCATCTTACTTGCTAGCTTTAACCGTGGTACTCGGCTGGGCCGCCTCTGACATATAACGCCTCAGTTTTGTACTTGGCAACAGTAAGCAAGAATTGACAAGTAGCTTACTCTTCACCAAAAAGGTTTTTTTAAATTATTTTTTATTGTTTTTCAGTTTGAACGTACTCTACCTCATGGGTTTCTACACCTGCAATGACCTCCTTGTTTGAGTCATCTCGATTGGAGGATTGTGTGTAAACACTATGGGCCTGATTACGAGTTGGTCGGTGTATTCCTACCTGTGCGTAAATCCCTGTTAACCCATGACTCGAAATTACCAGTTGGTAGGTATTTAACACATCTGATAATTATAAAATGCATTAAATACCTCAACCTTCATTACATTTCGGCAGGTTAAACCTTATGAAATTTAATATGGAAAACGCATGTGGTATTTACAGTATCATGCAGATTTTGGTGCCTTAAACACCAACATTTTAATGTTACTCCCCACACCCTGTAATAGGTGCTATTTATCGCACCCGATAAATAATGTCCTAGCACGTGGTATCATTATTTATCAGGTGGGATAATAGCACCTAATCTCATAATCGGGTCCAAAAATTTTTGTTTATGAACATTAGCGCATTAGCATTTATGGTCAGTTGGTGCAGTTGGGGTGTTTGTCACCTGACTTCATGATTCACAGACTTTGATTTTCCTTTTTAATGAACTTCCTCAGACTTCAAGTAGGTGGGTGAGTGTGTTTTCTTCCACAATCTCTTGTTGTAGGTAAATGAACCACTTTATTTTCTTGACATAAAAGGTTATGAAAGAAGGAGTACAACAACCTAGCCATTTGGGCACAGTTCATATTATTAACTCTTGATACAAAAGGAAATTGTCTACTGCGAGAGCACCCCCCACCCACCCTTAGTGCCTTGAGACCATTACGGGTGAGTAGCTGCGCTTTACAAACCCCTGATTGATTGATAGGAATTTTTTATTCCTTTAGGAAGTAGAATATTTAAAGGAGAGTAACTGCATCTGGGTACAGGAATTTCAGATTGGGAGACTGGATTGATTCTACACGAGGATAGATCTAATGCTTTGATCAGCTTGTCTTATCTGTTGTTTTGAACTTGCAGTTTGTTGGACTTGCAGAACTAAATCCTGCAGCATTAAAAATTCTTTTTTCAGAGCAAGTTTTCTGCTTGACAATAATTTATTTAAATAGCTATTTGCATTTCAAATCGGTGTGTATGTTTTGCTCTAAACCACTTTTATCCATTGACATTTATGGAACACACAGAAATAAATCCAATTGATTAATTGAGCTTTAACAATCTGGCTCTAAATTAGTGGTGGGTGTATTTTTAGTTTGCCTTGTCTTAAAATGGATTATTTTGGCCTTTGTCAAGGAGAGCAAAGTTTCCCTATAGTGCCAAATAATGGAAGGAATAGTAAAGACCTTCTCTAATGCATATCCATGACAATCTCCAGTTGCAGGACATAATTGAGTAAGAAATAGCTGACAAAAAGTGCACTCTGTCATGATCGCCAGTAGGAGATGCTGGGGAGGATGGGAGCTGGAAGAAGGCCGTCATATGATGCATAATAGTCGATGGTGCAGGAGGACTGCCACAGTGGGATGAGACAAGAGGATTAGCTGGGAAACCTTGAGGCCAGGGTGTGTATGGCACCAGAGGAGACAATTTACAATGACTGTGTCATGTGGAAAGTCACATAGGAGTTTTCAACAAGTGCCAGGTAAAAATAATGTGATCCAACACCCGCACCATATTAAAGCCAAACCCCAATCAAACCCTAGCTGGTACCTTGTTCCCCCAGATGGCTACCCTTGGGCCTGAGAACTATCATGTGCTGCCTTCCACATTATGAGGGCTGGAACTGTGACTTTTCAATTAAATGTTTTTTAGTTCTATGTTTGGCAATGTAAAGTTTGCAAAAGTAAAGTGCAGTAAAGAAATATTTTATTGCCATTTCAAATATAAAACAGGATATGTTTAGCATATAAATATAATCTTATATAAAATACAAATGATACATTCGAAGATAAATCGTGTAAAAATAGAAGTGGAAGAACAATTAAGTATGTCTTTCACATATATACAAGAACAATCATCTCAACAAATCTTATGAATATATCAAATAACACTTAAGTAAATAATACTCCAGGATAGTTATATTCCTAAATATAGATGAGGTAGCATTGTTATCACATTCGTACTTCCAGAAAAGGGCACCAAACACAACCAAATTGTTGGAAATTATCATTTCAGTTATAAATCATTTTCACAAATTTTGCCAGTCCAAACATATCTTCAAGCCAAGATTGAATTGTCGGGAGTATATTTGTCTTCCAGAAATGTAGTATATTGACTTTAGCAAGACCAAGGGCTGTGGAAAGCCATTTATAAGTGTGTACAGACATGGGGGTTCTTCTGAAATATAATGCAAGAGTGACAGTCGTGCCGATAAGGAAAAACGAATGGAAGAGCAGTCATTCAAATATTTCTCAATCTGAAGTCAAACAGTACAAATTGTATGACATTCCCATAGTATATTAACAATGTCATAGTCAGGTTCCTGACATCTCCAGCAGAGGAAGTCAGGGCTAGGTTTGGCTAGATATAACTTACAAGGTTACCAGTACCAGCAATGCAATATTTTAAAATTATTACATTTAAGACGAGAATCACTGACCCTCTATTGCAATTTTCCAGTAAGGTGCCCAGGCCATCGTCCGACAATTGTATTTTCCTTTTTTAAATTTTTTTTTTTAATGAAAAATCCACAGTATCAAAAAATAGAAATACACATAAATCAATAATCAATAGAGAGTAGTAATTCAACAAAATTTCCCTGTAAAAAAGAAAAGATCAAGCATAAATACATAGAGCGACATCTAACTGCAATAGACAATGATATATCAAATCCATTCCCTAAATTAAATACGAGTGTCAATTCATCATATAATCAATCATAGCCCTCCACACGTAGAGACCAACTTTTCGCCTTCTGGGGCCTTTGACAGAATACAAGCTAAATTCTAAATTAAAGGTATTACAAAACTTGGCACGCCACATCTCGAAGGGTGGTGCCTCTGACTGTAACCAAGAGGACGCTATACATAAACGTGCTACAGCCGTAGCAATGAAGATTAAGTAACGAAATCTGTGCATTGGCATTCCACGACATAAGTCCTCCCCAATCCCTAACAACATCATGGAGACTGAGATTTTTATACACACTCCAGTGACTTCTGATAGGAACCTTTCCATATGTCCTAACAAAACAGTTAAATTAGGACACAAATAAAATATATGGAGGATATCAGCATTATCCGCACCACACCGAAAACATTTCCCATCGTTTTGACCCCCCATTTTAGCATCTTCACAGGGGTGTGGTACAGATTGAATAAGGTTTTATAGTGCTGTGACTTTAAATTGGCAGCCAAGAGAATTTTCCCTGCAATATAAATCGACTTCTCCAAGGAGATCGAATGGTCTCCAAGCCAATTGCCCCATTTAGAATTATATTTCTCTAAGTCATCTATCCTCACTGCTAACAATATTTTATAAAGAGAACCGATTTTATCCTGACACCTGATGGCTTCTACTATCTTGTAAGGTGTCATAGTAGTAGTGTGTTTACCTAAAAAATCCCGTATTTGGAGAAATTTGAAAAACTGGGTTTTAGGTAAATGATATTTATCTGCCAAATATGAAAAGGAGGAGCATATCGCCCCAGACTGATAAAAATCACCAATTTGGATAATACCTTTAGATCGCCAGCTAGTTACAACATGGTCTCAGAAGATCGATGGAAGTAACTTTTCTGCAGCTGTGGGTGTATAATATGATAACCGGGGTATCTGCATATTTTTCCGAACTATATTCCAAACTTTATAAACAGATGCCAAAACTCTAAAACGGGTTCTTTTGTAATAACTGCCATCAATTCTTTTAGACAAACAATTGTACGCATCAGGGCCCAAAACCATCTGATATATTGAAGGGGCCTCAGCTAAGTTATTCACTTCCTCTCCAGTCAGCAAAATACGTATATTCACCAAGATACACGCATAGTAATAAAGGGCAAAATCAGGAACCGACCACCCACTTCTATCCCGAGGAAGAGTCATGAAGCGAGCAGCTCTACGTGGTTTCCCGGGGGCCCACAGATATCTGGCACACAGAGATTGTAAGTATTGAAGTTGACCTGGAGATATTTCCAAAGGGACTGCTCTAAAAAAGTACATGACCCTAGGCAAAATATTCATTTTAAGAAGATTAGATCTACCGACCAGTGAGAGGTGCAGGCTCTCCCATTTCTCTAATGATAATTTCACCTTAGCAATAATAGCGTTCCAATTGACCTCTACTAACTCCTTCAAACATGCTCGAATCTGAATGCCCAGATATGTAACTTCTTTGACTATTCTAGAATCGTTAGCCAAAATTTGACTTGTGCAAAGAGTTTGTGTTTTTGATGTATTCAGCTTATAACCTGAGACAGAGCTGAACTCCTGTGCCAGATATTCAATTTCTGGTAGAGCCATGACAGGATTGGCTGTTACAATCGCAATGTCATTGGCATAGGCCAAAATACGAAAACAATCCTGTCGTACAATGAAAGGTGCAATCTGGTCACTCCGCTCAAGCATGTTTATAAAAGGATTGATATAGAGTGCGAATAGGAGCGGGGAACAGGGACACCCCTGCCGTGTGCCTCTGGAAATCTGAATCGTCTCCGACAAACAGCCCATTGAGTATATTTTGGCACTAGGAGAACTATATAACACCCGAAGAGCCTGGATATAGCCCTGGCCGAACCCCATTTGCTGTTGGACCCCCAAAGGAAGTCCCACGCCACACGATCGAACGCCTTTTCGGCATCGAGCAGGATCAATCCCAAATCCCTGGACTCCACCTGCGTGATGTCGAATAAGGTCACTACTCTGCTAATATGGTTCACTGTCCCCCTTCCGGGTATGAAGCCATGTTGTCTTAAGGAAACCAAGGGGGAGATGACTTTCGCCAACCGATTCGCAAGAATCTTGGCGTAAATGTTACCGTCACAGTTGACGAGAGAAATCGGACGATAGGATCCTGGGAGATCAGATGGTTTATTTTTCTTTCTAAATATGATAATATTAGCCTCATCCCAAGATCGTGGGGCATCCCCCAATCGTGCTGCTTGAAAGACCGCAAGCATATCAAATTTAAGGTTTTGGAAAAAAGTCTTATAGACCTCCAAAGGAAGCTTATCCGGGCCTGCGGCTTTTCCACTCGCCATGCTATTGATGGCCTGCTCTAGTTCGTCCATGGAAATAGGGCTATCGAGCATCTCGGCTTCCTCCCGATCCAACCGTTCCCATAATGGGCAAAGGAGCCCTAAGTCTATAGGATGACGCCCCGTGTCTTGTGCTGTATAAAGTTCAGTATAAAAATCGTGAAAAACCTTAAGAATCTCTTGAGGGTCATGTACTAAGTTACCCAAGGCATTCTTTATACCATTAATTCTCTGTGCAGCCTCCTTCGCGCGTAGCTTCTGAGCTAAATAGCGCTCTGTAGCCTCCCCATATTCATAACAATCTTTTTTATGGGTTTGATATTTTAAAGCGATTTCTTTACTCCATAGCTGATTGATATTAGCTTTACATCTAGCCACGTTAGTTTGAAGCTGCGCAATGTTTTCCCCGACAGCTAAACCACCTGCCAAATTCTCTTCAGCCGTTCTAAGTTTTGTTATACAGCTCCTGAACTGCCAATTCGACCTGCTTTTGTTTATATAGTCCGTAGCTCAGGACTTCTACTCTAAAACAGGCTTTAAATGTATCCCAGACAACCCCACCCGAGGTGGAGTGCCGGTTAGTTTGGAAAAAGTCCTTTATCCAACCCTTCATATGATCAATAAAAACATTATCGAGAAGATGTTTCCTGTCAAAAGTAAAGCCCTTTGGTGGTTTACATATTCCAAGCGCGGGGATATCCAATACTACTGGTGCGTGATCCGAAGTTATTCTTGGGTAAACTTGTATCTTAATATCCGCAAACAGTGAAGAGGAAACAAAAAAATAATCGAGCCGTACCAGCTTACTATGCGGGTGAGAATAAAATGTATACCCCGGGTTTTGCATATGGACATTACCACAAACATCAATCAGGCCATGATTGGCCAGCAAATGATATAGGACCTTCCTGCAAACACACTAAGGGGCATATTAACAAGGGCCTTATCTCCGCTTTTTTGGCTTTAAAAGCCAAAAAAGCGGAGATAAGATTATCGCCCTATCTACAAGGGGATGCTAACATGCATTAGCGCATGTTAGCACTCCGTTTCCCGACGCCTCGCTTCGCATCTCTAATGAGATGCAAAGTGGGCGTCACTGGGCGTACCCCTGACGGACTACCTTGTAAATTATCGCTAAATACACATCGCGATATTTACAAGGTGGCCCTCAGGATTTTAGCAGATGTTAGTTTTTGGCGAAAACCGCGGTTTTCGCCAAAAACTAACGTCTGCTAAAATGCTGACTTAGCTATACTTACCATTGGGGGTGGATTATGCTGATACGACCACAGGGTCGTATCAGCAAGGTTATCGCCGTTTTCAATGGAACATCGCTGAAAAACCAGCGATGTTCCATGGAAACATATCGCTATCGCTGGGATAATTATCGCCATTGCGCTATGCGTTGTTAATACAGCGCTAGCATGGCGATAATTATCAGCGATAGCCGGTGATAAACATTTTCACGCTGAGGGCGGCCAGCGATAATTATCGCTGCCGCTTGGTAATATGCCCCTAAATCGGGCTGAATCACCCGAAGCTCTGCGACCACTCTTTGTCTCTTATTATAACTGTTGAGCACACAAACATTTAAAGTGCATATCCGAAGACCTAACTTAGCCATACATTAAACATAGATGCCACAATTTGGTTGATTCTAAAATAACATAACTTTAAAGCTCTCAAGTATTCACTGACACTGTGGATTAATTTTCTTTTTTTTAGACCCGCCCTCCCACCCCAACCCCACCCCACCTCCTGACCCCTGACCATAGCCCCCCACCCTCCTAAGCTGGCCCCACCCCTTCAATGAGGCTTTAGGACAAATAGTCCTGGTGATGACGAGCTCCCGCCACCCGGAGATCCCCCCACTCCTGTACACCACCCTATGTGCAAAAAAAAAAAAAAAAACATCGACTGCCCCTAAAGTAAGATGAGAATACAACCCACTTTAGCATAACAACAAAGAGGATGCAGTATAATGCTTTTTATATATATAGCAAGAAAAAATATCATCCATAGGGTGCCAAGAAAAAAAGAAGAGGAAAAAAGGGGAGAAAAAGAGCCCACCAGAGCTGACCAGCCAGTACTCTAACCGAGAGAGAAGAGCAGAAACAAAAAGCTAGCCACATTGAAATTTTACACATTCTGTAGAGGAATGAGGCATAATAAATCAAAATGGGCATAACCCGAATAACCGTTAGCAAAAAAAGCAGCTATTTAATTTCACAGAGATTGAAGAAATTCTTTGGCTGGTATTTCCGAGGTAAAAAATTGAGTATGCTCTTTATACAGGACTTTTAGCTTAGCTGGATTAAGTAAGAATGCTTGAGCCCCTTTAGCCTGAAATGGTGCAATTAACTGGCGTAATTGCCAGCGTTTTTCGACCGTTTGGTGACAAAAATCTGGACGGACAAAAAACTCAGCACCTTTCCCAGCTCTTTTTTTATCAGGACGTGCTAACTCATAAACAGCTTCACGTGCAAGAAAATTATTAAGAGAGATTAGAATTGCTCTAGGCCTGTTTGCTGTATGTCCAGGTCGAGAACGGAGAGAAAACGGAAAGCGATGCGCCCTCTGAATCTCTCTCTGTCAGTCCCACTGCGTAAGTTCAGGGAAGGCCTCAGTAAACAGTTCACTAATAAACTTGCGCGGATCCTGTCCTTCCATGCCCTCAGGAATTTGAAGAACTCTCAAGTTGTTTCGACGGGACCGATTTTCTAGGTCAACCAGCTTCCATTGAGTATCCTTTCATGGCTCGAAAGGACTCAGTCAGGGCCTTCTGTGCTGTCAGTTCATCCTCTAGGAATGATATACGAGCTTCTGCCTCATTAAACCTCGTAGTAAACTCTGTACAGGTCTTAGCTATACGACGCACTGAGTTTTGCAGCTTGCGGCTGGAACTTTGGGCCCTCTGGCTCTCTGCACGTGTCTCCTCCCTATGCGTCATAATAGATTGATAAATCAAGGCTAATCAGACCTCTTCTGATGGTGATTGTATCGTTTTTGCTTTGAGGATATCCATACTGTCGCCATGCCTAGTGCCAATATCTGTTTCAGTTGAATAGGAATAGTCCCATTGTAGAGCATTGCAAGAATTACTGCTATCTATCTGGTTAGCACCTTCCCTAACAACAGGGTTCTTACGAATTGTCCGGGAGCTATCATCCGACGAATCCCCTCCAGTATCCTCCGGGAGCATGCTACTGTGATCACTCAAACTGCCATCCTGTAAAGCAGTCTTAGCCTGTATCTTTAGACCTGTCTCCAAATCATCACTAGAGGAATCTGAGTGATCCGAGAGTGAAAAAAAGTAGTCCCCAGAATCTATCTCTTTTATTGGAGATTTAATATTTTGGGTCGCTGTCTCCTTGCCAAAACCTGTATTTTCAATAGTTTTGGCACTAGAGATATGAGGTGCCTCCAAACCACTGTTATTTATTACAGTTCCGGGGGTAGGTGGATTACCTGAGGAGATCTGTAAAGAGCCCATACATATGGCTCCTCCAATCATTTGGGTATCATTAGAAATAGATAATGAGCCCAGCACGATTTCACCCATATCGGTTTGTGAACTGACAGCATCTTTCTCCCCAAGTTCCTGCCCTCCCAAAAGATCTGCTCCATTCCTACCCCCTGTAGCTAGCAATGAAAAGTCTGCCTGTGGGGGCTGCACCGTTTTTGTTTTTGTCCTTCCCCACTGAAAACAATAAGGGGATAGTGCGCTTACCAGAAATGTCTTTAGTAATTTTATCAGCTGATACTGCAGTCGAGGCAACGGCAGAGTCTTTTCTCCCGGTTTTCAAATTAGAGCTCGCCACCTTCTTAATGTCTAACACGGTGTCTCCTGAAGCAGCGGGGTCAACCACAGGGCGCAGCCTTCCTCTCCCGGACTTGGGAGGCATCGTCTGCAGAGGACCGCCTTCTTCCCTCAGGCTGCCGTCAGACACGGCTTCCGTAAGGCAGCTCCAGCACCGATTCCTCGCGACGCTCCAAAAGACGCCACGGAGCCGCCAGGACTTCACTGATAGGGCAGTAGCAATGAAACCCAGCATGCCAGCGGCGCCGCTCCGAAAAACCGAAGGAGACCCCCGTCGGATGTCTGGCAACACAGCTCGGTAGGCACACACTCTCCCCTCCCTCAGCAGATTAATTCTCCATGTGGGTGCGGGAGTCCGGGAGCAAGCAGCTCAGTCGTCCGAGCTTGCGGATGCCATCTTGCCTCCCGTACATTCCTCGACAATTGTATTTTCCATTGTGAAGACCACCATTGCTGTAACGAAGATGAGGTGTCAGTAGAGAAAGAATATTCAGTTGAGATGATGTATAAACCAGAGACGATTCCCTTGTAATCCTTCCATGTGTGTATATATTGTGTAATTGGAGATATGGAAGTTATGTCTAGGGTTTTTGTCATTATTGATAAAAGGTCACCTGTAAGTTGATTATATCTGTAGAGCTGTGAAAGAGGGAGTCCGAATTTTTGTTGTATTTGTAAGCATGACTTTAAAGAAAGTAGTTGCATGAGTATATCCTTAATTTGATTTATTTTGTGCTCGGCCCAAAGGGGCCAGTTAAACTCGCTTCCCCAGTGTACGATGTCTGCATTGTTCCAGAGTGGAGTGTTGGAAATGCGATTATGTGATGTCGCAAGTGTATGTGCCTTCTGCCAAGCTAATTGTGATGAGTAGATGATAGGGTTGGTAGAATTTCTAAATTGTGGATGTTTGGTATGAAATGAAGGTTTTTATAGAGCGCATGTATGCCGTGGCGTCTTAGCGCTTGCTACCAAAAGAGGGTATACCAGGAAATCAACCAGCCAGTTTAGTGCGAGTGAAATAACCAGGTTTTAAGTTCCTTCCTGAACTGTAGCAGATTGTTTTGATTTCTAAGATGCAGGGGCAGGGAATTCCATAGCCTTGGGGCTAAATATCTGAAGCTTCTACCACCCCATTTCAGCGTCTTTACTCTCTGCACTACAAGCAGTGACGCCGATGCCGAGCGGAGGCTTCTCTGTGGGGTGTAGCGCTTAATGTATTGACTGATCTGGGCAGGTCCAACCCCATACAGGGTCTTGTGCACTATACACATAGATTTAAACTGAATCCTCGCCAGAATGGGCAGCCAATGCAGCTGTTCCCGGATCGTAGATCGGAAGTTCCGTATCAGTTTTAAGTACTGTCTGTTCAAATTTGACCCAGGAGGGAGTGCTCCTATGAGTGGGTAGCATATATATAGAATGTTTTGACCTAGGTTACATACAAGAATCCAAGGAACTAACGATCGGTCCGCTTATTGAGGTGGCCGGTCCTACTTCGGGAAAACCCATTAATCCTGGGATTCCCTATGGTCATCCATTAAACTACGCTTCTGATTTTATCTTAATTAAGCCCTGGCGAAGTTCCACACACTGTAAAGTGGGAACGAAACGCGTTGGCTGTCTGTTGCAAAAGAAAATGAAATAAAGAATAAAAGGTTGAAGAACAAACCAACACCAGATTGTGCTACTTAATTTTCGGTGCACCTTCAATTGAATGTAATATATATAGAATGTGCAAGTTGTTGTGCAATTCAATAATTTTCTAGAGATGAGGTAAGCGTAGACCTCATTTGCTGAAGATTAATGTAATTTGGAGCCCTTCAATTGGGCTCTATCTCCCCCCAAAACAAATTGGGAAATGATGAATGTCATTGTTTTCAAGAATGAATGTGGAATAGGTAGTGGTACCATCCCAAAAATATAATTAAATTTGGGAATCGTGTTCATTGTTATGATCTGTACCCTTCCCCAACGTGATAAGTTTAAAACCAACCATCGCTGGAAGTCTTGTTTGGTTTGTTCAACTACTGGGTTCAAGTCATCCATGATCATGTCTTTTAGTCCTTAATTAATGAATATCCCTAAGTATTTCAATTTCGAATGACACTATTTAAAAGGGAGATTCCTAAGGGAAGCAGAAGTAGCAGTAGGGGTTAATGGTTGTACCTCGCATTTAATGCAATAGATTTTATAGCCGGAGAATTTTCAGAATGTGGTGAATTGAAATATGAATGAATTTGTGGAAAATGTTGGTTGTGGGAGGGTCAGGAGAATATAATCTGCATATAAGAAAGCTTTTATTTCACCTGCGGTGGATTGAATACCTTTAATATTGGTATTATTCCGTATGGCTAAAGCCAGTGTTTCAAGAGTCAACAGAAACAGCAGTGGTGATAAAGGCCAACCTTGACTAGTACTACAATGGATTTTATAATAAGGGGATGTGAATCCCCCACATGAAATGGCCACCATAAGTGAGTGATACATTCCTTTAGTTAATGTGACAAAATCTTTACCAAATCCCATCCTCTCCATAGTGTGAAACAAATAACCTCACTCTACTCGATCAAAGGCTTTTTCCACATCAAGGGAAAGTAGGACTTTTTCTTCTGTATCTTGTCTCAGCTGCCACAGCATGTGTGAAAGAGTGCTGAGGTGGTTTGTAGAAGAGTGTCCAGGTACAAACCCAACTTGGGCCGGGTGTATTAGAGAAGTAATTACTGAGTTGAGGTGAATGGCTATAACTTTGACCAGAATTCTAACATCCAAATTAATTAAAGAGATTGGCCTGGAACTAGAGCATTCTAAAGGGTCTTTATCAGGTTTTGGAATTACTGTAATATGTGCCCTTAAAAAGTCAGTGGTAAATGTCCCATATTTAATGCTTCGTAAAAGACTGATTTCAGAATTTGAATAGTGTAATTTTTGGTAATCTTGTCAAATTGAAAGGGAAACCCATCTTTCCCTGGTGCTTTACATGTGGCCATACATGCAATCACCTTAGCTATCTCTTCAGCGGTGACTTTACCCTCCGATTCGTCTCTCTGTTCTGATGTAAGTTTAGGGCTATTGAGTTAAGAGAAGAAGGTATCTTCTACTGTGTGATCCAGACAGTTTATTGACATGCAA
This sequence comes from Calotriton arnoldi, assembly GCA_963921515.1. NCBI lineage: Eukaryota > Metazoa > Chordata > Amphibia > Caudata > Salamandridae > Calotriton > Calotriton arnoldi. The sequence goes on along the minus strand of CAWUFW010003540.1, from coordinate 1,516,336 downwards.
GGTGTTTTATAGTATTTCTGAAATTGGGAGGGGATCAGTCTCGAAGATTCCATTTTGACGGAGTTGGTGGGCTAATAATCTCCCCTCTTATTTCCCTCTTTCATAATGGCATTGACGAATATGAAATAAACATTTCTCAGCATGGGATGTATAAAGGTCATTAAGGGCAAATTCCCAAGTAAGTAATTTCCTCAACATGTCTGATGATTGAGTTTGAAGTTTGTGATTTCATTCTCTAAGTATATTCCAGAAAAATTCACCTGTTTATTTGCAAGTGCTGCATCGTTCATAATCAAGCCTTGTAACACTGCTTTGCCGGCTCACCCTAACGTGTGAGCACTAGTAAACGAATGTTCATTGTCCTTTAGAAATTGCTCAACATATAAACTCACCTGGTGTTTAGCCTGTGGTGTCTTGTAAGAAGTCAGATTCAACCTCCAATGAGGTTTCGAGGGTAGTGAAAGTACTAGATCTATTTGAATGTCTATAAGGTCATGATCAGATGTACTACTGTGTTAGTTACTAGTTGTAAAACAAAAGGGGAGACTAAAAAGTAGTCAATTCTCATGTGTACCAAGTGTGAGCATGCTAAGAACAGAGGAGAGAGCAAGGAAGAAAGGGAGTACGTCCTCTTCCCCACACAATGAATGAATTTAACAACTTGGACGAACTCGTAGGTTTTTCCCTGAGGAATTTACTACTTGCTATTGGATACTAGAGTGCAGGAAACCATTAAGGTTATTAAAAGAACCCTCACCCATTAACCTAGTTGGTGGCATGCTTCATCATCGGGTTCCCAACTGGGTTGCCGAGTGCAACCCAGCTGTGCTACAACACCTGATTACAGTGGAGCGAGTTTTTTTGTGAAGGTGTGAGTGTGAAGAAGTGTCTTATACACTTTTTTAACCTTATCTTCGGGACCCCCGAATAAACTTAGGTTCTGGGTATCACTGAAGATAATTATAACTCACCCACTCACTCCTCCAGGCCCACACACCCACATGCACAACTGCGGCATCTCCTAAAAAGATCTCCGTTAAAGAGCCCTCTTGCGGGGCCCGTGGAGGACAGCAGCGCCACCCCCACGAGGAGCAACGCCCGATGATGAAGCATGACACTCGCAAGGGTGTGTGAGGGCACCAAGTTGAAAAGGAGGAATTCCCCTCCCGTTTTTTCTCCATTTCCCAACCTGATTGAGAGAACACTTTCACAAACTTTCCCAACCACAAGAGGTTGACCTATTCTTTCTCCTTTAGGAACAGCCACCCCTGAGTGATTATAATGTTTACCTTTGGGAGCTTGGGTACTGGACCTACTATTTCTATTTGGCTCCCTGTCCCCCTTCTTCATTGTGTTTTGTTAGTTAAAAATGTCTCTGAGGTGCCCAAATGTGTAGTGCTTTATTTAAAGGGCCTTAGGACATATTAAATTCAAGGTGAGTTATTGTGAATAAAAAATTATCTTCTATATCTCTATTTAAAAAAGGTCAACATGTTTCAGCCTTGCTGTAATTAAATGAGGCTTTCTTCAGGACCGTGAAATTGTGAATCGTGAAATGGCAGGAATTTTGTTTTGATGCCACGAAAGTGAATAGGTGATTTTCAGCACACACGCTAAGGTGTGCTGTGCATGGAGTGTGATGACCCTACTTACGGACCCACAGGCTGGTAGCAATCTGTAAGGAAGAAAAGGACATACAACATAAATTGACAAACATTACAAATAGAAAGGCTTGCCATACCACTTGCTTGGCGTTACCATACAATCGTATATCCCGTGCTCCCAGAAGCACTCTTATATTCATACGTGATCGGAACAATGAACTGAGGTGTCTCAATATACCGGCAAATGTATACAGGCATACTGTGGACATCCCAACTAGTCCGATTCTGTGCATGATGTGATGGTAGCATGCAAAATAAACGATGCTTGAACACCTTGCGTAGTCACAAGTATGCGCATGAGTGACACAATGCGAGCTGGGTGAGCTTATTTTGTCATGTGTCGATCACCAAAATGTGCAGCAAGATAAATGAATCTTGTTAAAAGTGGTCTACATAAAATGATACTAATTAGTATCCTTTGTAGGCATACAGGTGGCGCGCTAATTACTACTCGTAAGCGCTACTCAAATTAGAATTTTTTTGCTGGTCCTGGTGTCACAGAGAAAAATTATAAACATGGGCAGAAATACAGGAAAAAGAAACAAGTTCTTACTTTGTTTGTTACTAAGTAAAGGTCAAACGGATCCCTGAAGGCGGGGGCTCCTGTAGTCAAACACTATAAAACAGAAGTGTGAACAAGCGGTGTAATATGCCATTAAATACTGCTCGGTGTTCACTGCTGGCTAACCCGTACTCACACACTTACTTCGTCAAGGAGAACCTCCCGTATAAACACCTACTTCAGGCTCCTAGGGATCCCGCCGACACCGGTCTCCGTGTGTGTTTGGACTATGAAGGGGAAAGCCGGTAGAGGGTGGACGTGGCTACGTCGGGTGACGTGGCCGCATAGCGTGACCGCATCATCCGAACGTGTCCAGTGTACAATCTGACTACTTGGACGGAGCAGGTGTAGTATCCTCAGGTCATGCCATTCTGTTCCCTGTACCTAGCTGCTCAGCCAGTGTGAGTGTTCCGCGTAGAATGTTAGTGTGAGTAGAATGCTTGGGTGACTGTGTGTGTGTGAGACAGTTGGGAAGATGGGCTGAGCAGCTAGGAGGCTGCTCCTGGTGGGGCCTGTTCCAGCTTACAGCTACTACTGAATAAACTACATCAACTACAACTTGGCTACGTCTACTTTGTATGCTGTACACGTGGGGCCAGCCCACTACATATTTATGGCGACGAGGATGGGATCTCACACACACACAGGCACCCAAGCATTCCACTCACACTAACATTCTACGCGGAACACTCACACTGGCTGAGCAGCTAGGTACAGGGAACAGAATGACATGACCTGAGGATACTACAGCAGGCTACCTGGGGGATGTCGTTTTTAAGCTCCAAGTGTACTCAGAGGCTTGCAATGATAAGTGTTATGCAATCAGACACTAAGCAGCGGGTGTCTCATATTCAATGGAACTCACGTTTAAGGAGAACAGTTGTTTAGACATCACTAGTCAATACATGTACCCGCATGGCATATTTAAACATGGTAGTACCATTTTAATTCAAAGGAACCATTGTTATTAAAAATGGGTAACATGAACATTAAATTCATACTAATTTAGACCAGTGACTTTAAAAGACTCCAGTAATCGTGCAGCGTGGTATTTGATGTGTATTCTCCACCTGATGGTGCTGCGGGAGGGGGTTGCCACCAGGGCGCGAAGAGGTTGAAAACCCTTGGGCCCCAGAGTGTAGCATATCTATGTCATTATTACACATCGGTAGATGGTCTGTTAAGAGGGGGGGGAATGTATAACCAATCCGTTATCCCTCATTATCTGGTTATGCAGGTCACCTGTCTGTTAGTGATTAGGAAGCGTCACCATGAAAAACACATGGGAATAGCTCTAAGATGGTCTATTTAGCACGTTCCAGGGAATATTATCATTGAGGCCTTCGTTGTGTGTATTAAGGCGATATAGCCAACGCTGTTCTTTGTCATGTAGGCGATGTTGAAGGTTGCTTAGACTAGTGTCTAGTTGTTCAATGACCACCCATCTCATGTCGTTAGTGATGTGGCCCATTTCCAGAAAATGATTCGTCATTTTGGTGATGTTTTTCTTGCAACGAATGTTGCTTCTATGCTCGCATATTCGTACCTTTATTTTGCAGCTTGACATCCCCACATATCTAAGATTGCAGGGGCAGGTAATCAGGTAGATAACATTACTGGAGTTACAGTTCGTATGTCGCCTGATTTGCCATGTTTTGTCTGCTTCTAGATCCAGAGTTTTGGTTGCTTTAGTGAGGTGGCACACACTGCAGTTGCCACACGGGAAATGGCCCATCACATTCGGAAGTCCCCAGGCATTCAATACTGTATTTGTAGGGCGTATTGTCGGTGGTGGCCGTGTGGACACCAGACTATCTTTAAGACTCTTGGAGCTTTTGTAAGAAAAAAGAGGTTTCTCCCAGTTTAGTTTGCCACTTGTAAGTATCCTCCAGTTTTTTGGGATAATGGGTGCCACTCTATTAGAGATGGTGTTGTAAGTGGTCACGCACGTAAGCGGTACGTTGGAGGAAGTCCGCTGAGTTGGTTCGAGTAGTCCTTCCCGATTTTGATTTCTTCGTCGTTTCTGAGCTTTGGTTGTGATGCGAGTGGGGTATCCTCTGGCTTGGAGTTTTTTGGTCAAAGTCGCCGCCTGTTCTTTGTAGTCAATTGTTTTACTGCAATTTCTGCGTAATCTCAGGTATTGACCATATGGGAGATTTTCATGCAGTGGTCTAGGGTGAAAACTCTCATAACGTAGAAGAGAATTTCTTGCCGTTGGTTTAAAATGAGTTTTCGTGGTGAGATGACCATCCTCTGCAATTATGTCCAGATCCATAAATGTGAGCATGACATAAAGGAATAGTCTCTCTCCTTAGGACATAGCAGTCTCCAGGGTTCTTGTAATGCATGATCTTTTATGAAATCCATGAGGGTGTGTCTTTCTCTATTATGATGCGTATCAGGTCGGTCAGATCTGTCAATAAATGGGTTAATGGTAATGTTTCAGTCTCCTCCGATTATGACTTTGGATGAGCCAAAAGAAGCCAATAGTCTACTAAGTTTTGAAAGAAAGACAGTTTTTGAGTCAGTATGTGCATATATGGAAGCTACAATTAAAAAAGTATAACATATACGAAATTTAACAAAAATGTATCTCCCATCAATATCTCCTTATGTTTGCAACATTTTGTAGGGCAGGTGTTTATTAAAAAGAATGGCTACCCCATGTTTCTTTGTGGTGTTGGTTCCATGGGTTTCTTAGTGGGTGTGATACTCATGTGTATGACCTGACCCACCCAGTCTCATTTTAATTTCTCACTTTCCTGTGGGGTAAGGTGGGTTTCTTGCAACAATGCAATATCGGGTTTGTTATGACCGACATAGGTAAGAATTATTTTCCTTTTATTAAAATGTGTTAATCCATTAACATTCAAAGATACGACTTTAAGCGGTCTTGTATGTGATGACTGCATGGCATAAACAAAGGTATTAAATTCAGAAGGTAGGATGTGAATTTATATAGCTTTTAATTAGAAGAAGAAGGCATGTAACAGGTGTCATCATTAATATTATATGATATAGTTTAATGGTAATATGGGTTTCAATATCGGTATGAGATGGTTGTCTTTGGATGTAAAGTGGCTCTCTGAAGAACTAGTGAGTAGTATTATTGTTCTGTTAATAATGGGGGGTGAATGTAAGTGCAATATACTATTTGTGTGCCCAACACAAGGTGTTTAGACAGCATTGTATACTCTACTAATAACTATAAACTTTTAAGTGGGGAGGAGCATATGAAACAACGTGGGAGTTGGGGTAGGCAAGGTCACCAGTCTTAAAGAGGGTAAAGAACAATATTCCTTGTGTATATTGAATAACAATTATTATTAGACAAGGAATAGCGACAATGAAATAATAACGGCACACCATATCATGATAAGCCATATCAAAGCAGACATATAATGGAAAAGAACATGCCATTAACACTATGGGGCCGATTCCGATCTCGGTCGGAGGCGCACCCAATACCATTCGGTCGGGAAAAAAGCCATGCGAATGCCTGTTTCCCGACCGATCCGTACAGCACACCGAACGAGTAAGTACGATGCGCACAACAGCACAGAATCCAGCCGAGTCGTACTCACCCAATCCAGGTCCTGTTCTCCGACCGAGGCGAATCCGGAAACGCCGAATCGAGTCGCACGGAAGGGAAAATGCAGCTCCGTCCGGCCGAACAAGTACGATGCGCTTTCCGTACGCGCCGAACCCGTCGCTACGCACGGCACGTCAAAGCATCCGGGAGAGGCGCACAAAAGCTCCGATTCGCGCCACAACACGATCCACGGCTATGAGGCGAACACGCCAGCGACGAGGACGACGCGAAGCGACGAGGACGACGCGAAGCAACGAGAAGGACGAACGACACGAACCAACCATGAATCCCTTCGTCCCGATCATACCAATATTCTACATTTACTACCGGAACAGGCACAGACGCGTACGGCGCAGAAGGTAAGTCAGACACCAACCACAAAACACATACAACACGTACACGACACATCACACACACAGAGGGATGCAGAATTTACTTACACCAGCAACAGCAGCACCATAGGGGCGGGATGCCCATCACCAATGCCACATATGCACACAGGGGCCTGAATGCACACCACCACCCCTACCCAGGGGGGGCCGGATGCCAACAACCACTACCACCCTTAGCCAGGGGGTGCCAGATGCCCACCACCACTACCACCCTTACCCAGGGGGCTGGATGCCTACCACTACTACCACCCTTAGCCAGGGGGTGCCAGATGCCTACCACTACTACCACCCTAAGCCAGGGGGCTGGATGCCTACCACTACTACCACCCTAAGCCAGGGGGCTGGATGCCAACCACCACTACCACCCTTAGCCAGGGGGGTGCCAGATGCCCACCACTACTACCACCCTCAGCCATGGGGGTGCCAGATGCCTACCACTACTACCATCCTTACCCAGGGGGGGCTGGATGCCTACCACTACTACCACCCTCACCCAGGGGGGGCTGGATGCCTACCACTACTACCACCCTTAGCCAGGGGGGTGCCAGATGCCTACCACCACTACCACCCTTACCCAGGGGGGGCTGGATGCCCACCACCACTACCACCCTTACCCAGGGGGGGGCTGGATGCCTACCACTACTACCACCCTTAGCCAGGGGGGCTTATTGCCCACCACTACTACCACCCTTACCCAGGGGGCTGGATGCCTGTCACTACTACCACCTCTACCCATGGGGGGCTGGATGCCTACCACCAACACCACCCCCACTCATAGGATGGACAATGCATGACACAACCAGCACACCACAACCTAGGGAATGCAAGAAAAAGACATCCCCCAACACCATGACAAGCGTGTGTAGACTGTGTCAAATGCCTACAACACTGAACATGACTTTGAACATACAATGTGACCCCCTAGCACATGTGCCACACATATATGTGTGTGGCCCCCACAATGCAAGCAGGCCATGACCATTGTGGCAATGGGGTCCAAACCCCATCATCACAGTGACCAAAAGGTAGAGTGTGGGGTCCATAGCTGAAGCACATTTTGAACAGTGTGGCAATGGGGGTCCAAACCCCCATCATCACAGTGACCAAAATGTAAGTGTGGGGTCCATAGCTGAAGCACATTTTGAACATTGTGGCAATGGGGTCCAAACCCCCATCATCACAGTGACCAAAATGTAAAGTGTGGGGTCCATAGCTGAAGCACATTTTGAACAGTGTGGCAATGGGGTCCAAACCCCCATCATCACAGTGACCAAAATGTAAGTGTGGGGTCCATAGCTGAAGCACATTTTGAACATTGTGGCAATGGGGTCTAACGCCCCATCACCACAGTGACCAAAAGGTAAGTGTGGGGTCCATAGCTGAAGCACATTTTGAACATTGTGGCAATGGGGTCTAACGCCCCATCACCACAGTGACCAAAGGTAAGTGTGGGGTCCATAGCTGAAGCACATTTTGAACATTGTGGCAATGGGGTCCAAACCCCCATCATCACAGTGACCAAAATGTAAGTGTGGGGTCCATAGCTGAAGCACATTTTGAACAGTGTGGCAATGGGGTCCAAACCCCCATCATCACAGTGACCAAAATGTAAGTGTGGGGTCCATAGCTGAAGCACATTTTGAACATTGTGGCAATGGGGTCTAACGCCCCATCACCACAGTGACCAAAGGTAAGTGTGGGGTCCATAGCTGGAGCACATTTTGAACATTGTGGCAATGGGGTCCAAACCCCCATCATCACAGTGACCAAAATGTAAGTGTGGGGTCCATAGCTGAAGCACATTTTGAACAGTGTGGCAATGGGGTCCAAACCCCCATCATCACAGTGACCAAAATGTAAGTGTGGGGTCCATAGCTGAAGCACATTTTGAACATTGTGGCAATGGGGTCCTAACGCCCCATCACCACAGTGACCAAAAGGTAAGTGTGGGGTCCATAGCTGAAGCACATTTTGAACATTGTGGCAATGGGGTCCAAACCCCCATCATCACAGTGACCAAAATGTAAGTGTGGGGTCCATAGCTGAAGCACATTTTGAACAGTGTGGCAATGGGGTCCAAACCCCCATCATCACAGTGACCAAAATGTAAGTGTGGGGTCCATAGCTGAAGCACATTTTGAACATTGTGGCAATGGGGTCTAACGCCCCATCACCACAGTGACCAAAAGGTAAGTGTGGGGTCCATAGCTGAAGCACATTTTGAGCATTGTGGCAATGGGGTCCAAACCCCCATCATCACAGTGACCAAAAGGTAAGTGGTGACAAAGAAAGAGCTGCAACTGCCAAACTGCATGGATGATTCCTGGTCACAGAACATAAAACACATCAGTGGCAAAGTAGTGCATGTGTCCCATTGCAACATAAATTGGGGGAGCCAAATACTGCAGTGCAAATAAGACATACCTTTGGCCATGTGCAGACAAACAACACCCATGGGGGCTGACACTGTCAACATTCATCAATGACACAATGACAGAAGTGACCATCAGAATGCAGACCCACATATTTGCACCAATGGGCACACAAATGCAGATACCCTGTGGAGACTGTAGATGTGAGGTGAACAGATACCATACCATGGCAGCAATGGGACACACAAACCATGATCATTGTGCTGACCGATGACCTAGGAGTCCCAGGGACAGCAGGGGAAAGCCACCAAACTACATACAGCCAATGGCACACCCAAGATATGCCAATGCAGTGGTGCAGATGCACAAACACAAACAGGCAGACCCACACTGCACATCATACACAACAGGTGAGGGGGGGTGCCAGTGTCCCCAGGCAACCACACAACACATGAGGAGACCTGAATACCAATCATACAGATGTGCATACAGTGCCACACAAAGGTAACTCATGGATCCAAATCCCCTATGTGGGCAAGCAGGCATTGTCAGATGAGAGGGAGCACAAATCACACATGTCACACAGGCACGTAGGAACAGCAACTGACACAGCAAGACACAGACACACCACAGCACTACCCCCAGGGCCCCCACAATGTGGTGACCCTGGGCTGCATTACAATCCCACTGTGATGACAAAGCTAAATGTCGTTCACACTGTGAACCACAGTCATGTGTCCTGAGCAACAAACTACCATCACACCTACACAAGCACAAATCAATCAGCATGGCCAGTAAGCCAAGGCCAACATGGAGGCAGGGGCCTAGCCGGGCAACAACTCTCATCTGCACACACTCAACACCACACCCCTCGACCTCCAACAATGTGCAGCAGTGAAGCACACATGCACTGGTGACATTGCACATGCACCCATGACTATTCCAGGGTGGTTGGTGGGAACCAAGGTGCAGAAACACATCACACATGGCCACTCAACAAGACTCCTGAATGTCTGACACACTGCACACTACGCTGTACATGGACATGACGGCAATACCACACCAACCAATGGGATCCCAGCCACAGTCACACACCAATGAAGAAGCCAAGGTCACCCACAAAGAACACACATAGACAACAACCAACATTGCAGCCCGGACCCTGAGGAGTGCCAGCAGTCACACACACAACGTGTCACAATCACTGAAAGATAACACAAACTGGAAATCACATGACAGGGGCAAACAACAAGTGCCAAGGGGAAACCTGACTGTGACCCATCTGCGTCTGCACACAAACTCAGCCCTGACAGCAAACACACCTATGGGTGACACCCTGATGACCAGTAATGTGCCATGCACCCACATCACAGAGAACCCAGGGAGAAGACTTTGGGGGAACATAGGTCAACTCAGCAAGCATCACAAACAGGTACAACACTAGGGATCACAGCATGCACAGCTAAACGGAAGTGAACACACAGACATGCACATACAACACACACCTTGGGCGCAGGCAATGTCACAGGAGTACACACTGCCATGAGGGGACTCCACTCCTGTGTGAGGAAAGCTGTGCCATATGTTGCCTCAGTAGGGCCCCATCATGTCAGCTGAGCACTTGGTCACACAATCAACAATTAGCACCAAATGAGGGCTCCCGTCACATCAGCCTGGTCATGGAAGTGCCAACGAAATCATCAGCACAGATCCAACACACTTGTATAGCAATGTTGCACTGACAACACAGATGAGTCCTTCCCCATTGATGCCCAAACCTGCATGTCCAGTGGAGATGGCCACACGGTCAGGGAAGTAGACGAATTGAACAATGGCAGGCACAACAGATGTGCAGGGGTGGAAGCCACAGATGTGAAATAGCTAATCTAAGTAGGAAATCCCATTGCCAAATACTGAACACATGACACCCTCAGATGCTGCTATGGATGACATGGATACACCACAGGATAGGACACATTCCCCCTGGACCACATGGGTTCCTGCACAGTAACACTTCATTATCATGAGACCAAATATCACCATCACTGCAGCAAGGGCATGGTTAGCATCATCAACAACATGTACATCAGAAGCATAAGCACTAGAGAACAGAAAGTTGCTTTATTCAGCATATGTGTGTAATGAAAACAAAGTCCAGAAAAACACAAAGGCCAATGGCCAGTCCATTGTCAAAGTCCAAACAGGGTGACAGTGGCAGATGTCACCCTACGCATGCCTGCACAAAACCAGGGACAATCCACTAGGAGGGGCAACCGGGGGCAGGCCAGGCACCGCAGGGACAGGATCAGGGCTCACCAGGAGGAAGCAGGGAAGGGGTGGTGGGTGCTGGAGAGCCACTGACAACTGCAGTGGAGGTGTCTGACATGGTGTGTGCCGGCACAACTGGGGGGCATGACTCAGATGTTGTGGGTGCCGGCACGACTGCAGTGGACCCTGCAGATGGAGTGGACAGGTCCGCCACTGCAGTGCCCAAGTCAGACAGGGTGGTAGTGGACTCCACTGCAGTGCCTACCACCAGGGGAGGAGAATGGGGAACAGGCAAGGTGGGCTGGACAGAGGGGGAGGACACCCTCACCACATCAGTGGCACAGACAAGCGCAGCGGGGGGTGTGGTGCCGGGAGAGCAAGTGGCAGGGGGAGAAGGCCGGATCCTCTTGGGGATGGTATATCTGTGGGTGGGGGAACCTGGGGCAGGGTGTGGTGGGGGCACCTGTGGAGTGGGGGCCTGAGGGATGGAGGAAGGAGACCTGGTGCCTGAGCTGCAGGGCGGCGGCGGGGTCTTGCTCTTACGACTCCGGGGGACTTGCGGGTGGGGGCCTCAGTCTGTCTGCACCTGGGGGAGGGTGTCCGGGGGCGAGGGGCACTCTGCTCCGTGTGGGTGGGCTTCCTCTTCCCCCTGAATGCTGTATCAGCTGGATCGGAGGGGAAGAGGCCGAGGTCACTGAGGAAGAGCCGCTGGGTCTTTGGGGTTGCAGGTGAGGCAAGGGAGGGTGCTTTGGAGGGAGAGGCAACTGAGGACTGCGCAGTGCTCGTGGATGCGTGTGTGTGTTCCAGGGCCCCATCCCCTGTGAGTCTGGTTTCAGTCCCCTGACTGTGCGTGCGTGTGCGTTTTGTTTGTGGCGTGTGTGTCTGTGTGCTGGATGTGTGTGTGCTGGTGTGTGCCTGTGCCGGTGTGTGTGTGCTTGGGACGGGTAAGGTGCTGGGGAGTGTGGATGGAGCAGAGGCAGGAGGGGTGAGGGACTGTCTGAGGAGGGACACTGCTGCCGTCAGGGAGGAGTCCATGGACCTATTGCCCCTCTGTAGGTCAGACATGCCCGATGAGATGCCCTCCATGAACGACACCAGCTGAGTCAACAGAGCGGTGTGCGCATGGAGGACACTCAGCATGGCTGTCTGCCCTACATGGAGCTGGCGAAGGAGGTACACAGACTCCTCACTCAGGGCAGCAGGGGACACAGGGGCAGGGGGTGCGGTGCCTGGCCCAAAGGAGACACGCTCCCGAACATGGGAGCCTCCACGGACCTGGGGAATGGGAGCCGATGGGAGGGCGGTGGTGGTGCTGGTGGTGGCGGGGACAGCAACACTAGCTGGGGTGTGGTGGCTGCTGACACCCGCCTCCATAAGGGAGTCATCCTCCGAGTTGCTCTGGTCCTCAGCTGAGGTGGATGGTGCTGAGGACTCCTCGGTGTGGCTCCCCTCGCCCTCCGTGCCACTGGGTCCCTCCGACCACTCCTCGGCTGCTGACCCAGTCTGGCTCTCCGGCTCCTCCTGGTCCGTGGAGCTGTCCCCTTCCGTGGCCGTGGATGTATCTGCAAACAATGGGGAAACAGACAGACATCAGTCACCTGCACCAAACGCACACACCACTGTGAGCACAGCACATTACAGAGCAAGCCCTGGCATCATTAGCTGTACACTGCTAAAAGTGCCCTAACTGAACAGGAGAAGCCAATTGTCAGTCTGATGCCAACCATGGCACTCACATCCCACATGGCCTTGCACCCATCTGTCTGGTGTCTGTTGGATAGCAACACCCCAGTGTGGACACATGCACCAACTACACAGTAGTTGGACAGTGCAGAGGACACGGTGTAGCATGTGGACATGCACACATCACAACTCTTGCCACTGAGTCAGTACAGGTTTCCGGATGAAAGGGACGCCCAGAGTCAAATAGGAAATGCATGTGATGCATACCAGCGACAGACACCATGATGCACCCATGTCCTGATAGCCATCGCCACAATGGTGTGCATGTAGCACATGTCACTCCCCTGCAGGATCACCAATAAGTAGACACATGCCATGGCGGAGGCATGACTGCTAAGTCATACATCACTGTCTCAGTGATGTATGACTTGGCAGCCAGACAACAACACTCTGCACTGTGTCACAATAGTAGGTCATGGGGAATGCAAGTCCTGGAGCTGCACAAGTGCACATGTACATCCCCCACACAACACATCATCTTAACCCTCATCTGTCCAGGTCATACCGATTGGACATATGGGAGACCTGTGACACTACCCTCTGAACCTGAGCCCCTCACAATCTGCTGTGAATGGGGAACAGCTGCCTGAACTTCACATTCGCATACCCCAGTCTGCACGGGCAGCTGATCAAACACCTATGTGACACACAAGTATCGTCTCCTATGGTCACATCTCCAGTGGCATGCTGAGCCCCTACCGAGAAACACCCCAGCAGTCCTGGCAACAAATCCACAGCACACTGACACAGAGGCAGACACCTGAGGGGTCAAATCACTGCGCACAATGTGTCAGCTGATACACGGGAGTGGGAGTACAGAGTGCATTGCATGGCCTGGAGTAGGCATGACTGTCCTGCCCCACATGAATGAGGGATGAGCCCTGGACAGTGGATAGCTGGCTATGTATGTGTGACACACGTAATCTGCACACTCCTGGGGCCCAAACATTGTTCCCACCCGCTGCATGGGTGTGTGCCACATACCCCAGGCACATGTGGTGGCTCAGCTCAGCAAGTGGACCGCATATCAAAGCAACACGCAGATTACATGTCCGAACACAGGCGTTGTGTGAACAATGGACCCACCCATGATGCCCACAACAGAGTTAGGGAAACAGATGCTGTCCCCCACCTTTAGTGAAGCAAACTGCAAGGACACAGTCCCAAGTGACACAATTCCCTGAATGTAAGGGCCACACCTGGGTATCAGATGAGGAGTGGGCAGTGCACAATAGAGGGACATGGCTCCTGGACAACATGACTGCTGTACTGTGGCAGTTGAACCAGGCCAGAGGAGGGCACATAGCATGTAATACAGAGTTCACAGTGCAGTCTTTGACTCACCCCCTCCTTGCTGCTGTCTGGCCTTCAGCTGCCCATCCAGGTCTGGAAACACCACCGCCAGGATCTGGAGCATGTGGGGGGTCAGGGTCCGTGTTCCGCCCCTCCTGCGAGGAGGCGACAGCTTCAGCTGGACCCGTGCAATCCTCCGGGTCCAGCCCCGAAGGTCCTGCCACCTCTTCTGGCAGTTGCGGATCCGGCGCTTGTAGACCCCCACGGACCGGACAGCCCGGACGATGTCCTTCCAGATCTCCTGCTTCCGATGGGCATTAACCTGTCAGGATGACAAAGTGAAAAGGCCATTACTACACATGCAACATATCCGTGCATGACACAGTTGTATATACATGTCTCAATCACAGGGGCACATGATGTACACAGGCAGTGCAAAGCTGCCCATGGACAGTTTGCCAGAAGTCACTACATGGTATCATTGCATGGGAAGTAAAACCTTGTTCAAATGCACTGTCACTGCACCATACCTGTCCAGTGCATGTCACTACACACTATGGGGAGTGACAACTACTCAGTGAGCCTGCTAGCCAGTGGCGTGCAGACTTTCAGCCTTGCTAGTCAGACAAAATGCACATTCAGAAAGGCAGTGCACAGAACACTCACCTGCTCCCCTGGTGTCCCATACAGCTTGCTGTACTGTGGAAGTAGGCTGTCCAGCAGGGCCTGGTTCTCCTCAAGGCTGAAGGCTGGGGCTCTCTCCACAGTACGTGCCATTGCAGGGTCCAGAGGGGCAGAGACAGCAGCAGTGCAGTGGCAGATGTCGTCCTGGAGCATGTAGTGCAGGCAAGTGAGCTCTCAGGGGAACAGCCAGCAATATATATGTGCTGGAGAGGCAGATACTGTCCCTTGTGTCCAAAGTGATAGGTCCAAGTCGTTTGCATCTTCTGAATCTGGCCAATCCATGGAATAGCAGCACCAATTCACGCCCACAGCATCCTTCAAATCTTCAACTTCATGACATACATGATTTTGCAACATTGTTGTGGGTGACCAACTGAATTTCCAGCAACCGACTCGTTCGAATTTCGAAAACGCGTCCGTTGCCAGGCTAGGCCATTGTCAATGGGTGCGCACCGATCGGTCCATTGCTGATCAACGCGTACAGGGGTACAACGCGTACCCGCACACATTGAATGCAATGGGCCGGCCGGGGGCACCGATCGGTCCATTGCGGTACAACGCGTACAGGGGTACAACGCGTACCTGCACACATTGAATGCAATGGGCCGGCCGGGGCACCGATCGGTCCATTGCTGATCAACGCGTACAGAGGTACAACGCGTACCCGCACACATTGAATGCAATGGGCCGGCCGGGGGCACCGATCGGTCCATTGCGGTACAACGCGTACAGGGGTACAACGCGTACCTGCACACATTGAATGCAATGGGCCGGCCGGGGCACCGATCGGTCCATTGCTGATCAACGCGTACAGGGTACAACGCGTGCACCGCACACATTGAATGCAATGGGCCGGCCGGGGCACCGATCGGTCCATTGCGTACAACGCGTACAGGGGTACAACGCGTACCCGCACACATTGAATGCAATGGGCCGGCCGGGGGCACCGATCGGTCCATTGCTGATCAACGCGTACAGGGGTACAACGCGTACCTGCACACATTGAATGCAATGGGCCGGCCGGGGGCACCGATCGGTCCATTGCTGATCAACGCGTACAGGGGTACAACGCTGCACCGCACGCATTGAATGCAATGGGCCGGCCGGGGCACCGATCGGTCCATTGCTGATCAACGCGTACAGGGGTACAACGCGTACCTGCACACATTGAATGCAATGGGCCGGCCGGGTGCACCGATCGGTCCATTGCTGATCAACGCGCATACAGGGGTACAACGCGTGCACTGCGACGCATTGAATGCAATGGGCCGGCCGGGGGCACCGATCGGTCCATTGCTGATCAACGCGTACAAGGGTACAACGCGTACCTGCGACACATTGAATGCAATGGGCCGGCCGGGGCACCGATCGGTCCATTGCTGGTACAACGCGTACAGGGGTACAACGCGTACCTGCACACATTGAATGCAATGGGCCGGCCGGGGCACCGATCGGTCCATTGCTGTTCAACGCATCCCTGTACAAGTGACTGGCATATGTCACCATGCCTGTCTCAGATGGACATATGCCAGCCACAGATAGCTCCCAGGGAGTGAGGGGCACACCTACAACACGACAGCCTGTCCAAACTGTATAATAAGGCATGTAAGGCTGCATTTCCTATTGTGTGTATGTTGGTGTACATGTTGTCCTGTGGGTGTCACCTGGGGGCAGCCACCCCCAGGCTGTGCACGTGTTCATGGGGACAGGATCCTGGGTGTTACGTGTACATGACCACTGTGATGTGCAACTGTTCATATCTGTGCATGTGCCATGGTCACATTTCACGGTGGTGTATGTGTATGTCATGTCACATACCCCGTGAGTCCCATGTGGGACGGTATGTTTGAGCCAGGGTGTCCCAGTGGCACAATAGTGATGGTCCTCCACAGTCTGTGTGCATGTAGTGTTTACAATGTCTCTGATTTCATGTGCACAATGGGAGACAGTCTCCACATCCACGTTGTGTGTGCATGGACTTTGATGTTGTGCGTGTGTGTGTCACAGACGTCCATGTCTGTCCTGCAGTGGCAAGTGGGACCACTACCTGTGGGGGTCATAGTTGTTTTGCTGTGGTGTATACATGATACTCCATGTAATGCCAGTGTCCATGTGGCAATACAGGGTCCCTGGGAATGTACCTGTCGTTGAGCTGTGATGCCTGGGGCACATCTGTCCTCACATGTCACTGTGGGGGGTGATTGTGACACGGCAGCAGGAGATGGGAACTGTGACACGGCCTCATGATATCCAATGGGCCAACCTGGGACTTATTGATGCCACTTGTTGAACCGTGATGACAGATGTTGGCCATGTATGTACCATACATGTCCTTACGGAACTGCACACTTCATGTAGTTGTGCCTCATAATGATGTATGTTGGGATATTGAGTGTGTTCAATGCCGCATATGTGGGCTGACTGACAATCTTGCTTTCTTCTCCTCTGCACTGCAGGGCTCCTGCTGTCCATCGACCATTCCCAGACCTGGCAACGATGGTGGAACGGGACAGCATCCGACGGTACCGCTTCACCAGGCAGCTGATTGAGGATTTGGCAGTGCAGTTGGCCCCACATTTGCAGCCTGGCCGGCCGTATCCTACAGCGCTGACCCCCAAGGTGAAGGTGATGGCAGCCCTACACTTCTTTGCCACCGGTACCTTCCAACATACTGTGGCGACTGCTGGTGGGATGTCACAGACCATGTTGAGCCGTGTGCTCCGCGATGTTTTGGCGGCAATGTTGCTATTCCTGAACCGGTACATCTATTTCCCTAGACTGCAACGACTCACTGACGTGAAGAGTGACTTCTATGCCCTGGGGAGGATGCCGCATGTCATTGGCTCCATTGATGGGACACATGTGGCTTTGGTACCACCACAGGCCCAGGAGCAGGCCTACAGGAACCGCAAGCACTACCACTCGGTCAATGCACTGGTGGTGTGTCTTGCAGATATGACCATCACACACGTGTGTGCCCGTTTCCCTGGTTCAGCACACAATGCCTTTGTGATGAGGAGTAGTCGCATCCCCAGGATGATGGCACAGATGCAGAACCAGCGTGCCTGGCTTGTCGGTGTGTACTGACTTTGTGCCATTGTGTGTGATCTGATCTGTAGTATTCCGCCCACTTTTCCAAGTCAGCTAATGTGCACTTGTCTGTCCGTAGGTGACTCGGGATACCCCAACATGCCGTGGTTGCTGACACCCCTCAGGAACCCTGTGACACCAGCCCAGATGCGCTACAATGAGGCACATGGTCGGACCAGGAGAGTGATTGAGCGGACATTTGGTCTCCTGAAGAGCCGCTTCCGCTGCCTGGACAAGACCGGAGGGTCCCTCCCATATGCCCCTGCGAAAGTGTGCAAGATTATCATCGTCTGCTGCATGCTCCACAACCTGGCAGTGCGGAAGGAGTTGCCTCTCATCCAGGATGACAATGACCAACATCCGCCACCTGTGGAGGATCCTGGCCTGGACCACGATGCCAGTGATGATGATGATGATGATGAGGGTGATGTCCGCACACAGCTAATCACCAACTTCTTTAGCTGAATGTGAGTATCCTGAGGTGTCATGTCAATGATGTGAGTTGGCATGATATGTGTAGGTGGTGCTCTGGTGCTGTTGGAGTGTGTCCATGGGCTACTTGACTGGATGTGTGTAGCGATGTGTGCTTACAGGTGGTCTGTACTCCCCAACAGTGTTGACATGCTAACTTGGTTCTGGGTGGGTATCTTGTAACATGTATTGTGCATGAGTTTTGCTGTTCTGTCCTGTTCTCCATTGCTTTTGACTGTGTGTCATTTCTGTCCTTCACAGGGTACTTTCAGATTCGTTTGGTCAACTGTGTCCACCGACGACGTGATTGTACTTCCAGGGTGGTAGCTGTTGTGTCCCTACAGGTGATGTGCGCCACACCCATGGACTTCCTTCCTTCTACAGTTGTTGACTGTGTGCCCGCTGCCAGGTGGGATTACCTTGCATCTGTAGTGGTTACGACATGTTGCAACTGTGTAATAAACCTGTGCTTCACTTTGTGATGTGCGTTGTCTGTGGTCACACATTTGACTGCCATTTGCTCACTGCACCTGTGGGCTACTTGACTACAACTGGGAATAGGTGTGGTGTCTGTGCATTGCACCGTCTTCCCTGGCAACATCAGTGTAGGCAATGAGTCAGATGGCCTAGGTGTGTATGTGTTGTGTAGCCCTGGTGGTGTGTCTCCCTAATATGTGTCACGTTGCCTTTACTCACATGCCTGTGTTGTACTTGCTGTTGCAGTTCGCATACACAGTGTAATTTTGCAGTTCATCATCCCCATAACAGCACCCACGTTGGAATCACAACAGAGGCAAGTATGGTGTATTAGTGTGTTTATTGTGATACATTTGTGTGAATAGTGCATAGGATGGGTAGTGCTGTACATATATCTTGCAATCAGAAGTTCCTAGGTGAATTGAAAGTCCTGGTAGACAAAATCCCCGGTATCGGGGCCACAGTTGTCTGAGACATTGGTCCAACTTGTACTCCCCATGCAATGTGTGGGAGTTGTGTTGCCGTCAACAGGGTGAACAGTCTGTGCACAAAGGTGAACATCCAGAACAGGTTCAGGCTTCCTGGGAGTTGCGCTTGGCCATCGGCCTCTCACTTGCCCCTCCTCGGACGACCCCTCTTCTTTGGGGGGCCCCTCAAGTACAGGCTGCTGCGGTGCAGGGGACTCTCCGCCAGAGTCATCCTCCCTCCCTGTGGCAGTTGCAGTTTGTTCAGCACCAGATGTTGTTGGCACACAGGGAGGTGTGGACTGGTTGCTGTTCATCTGGCGGAGGCATTGTAAAATGTCCCTGTGCACCGCCGTCATCTCATGCAGTGCGTCCCACTTGGACTCCACGCGGGACATGTGTGAGTCCACGCGGGACATGTGTGCGTCCAAGCGGGCATGATGGGCAGCCTGCTGCTGTTTCATGTCTCTGAGGAGCCCCACTACCTGGCTGAGATCTCCGGTGCTGGACTGGTACGCATCAGCTATGCGTACCAGTTGTGGGTCATCATGCACACCAGCAACCTCTGCAAGCAGCGACCTCTGTCTCCCACCCCTCCCACCACCCCTGCCGACATGTGCAGTGCGTGCAGTGGCACGCACAGATGACCCTGGTCCACCTTGGGGGTTGGTGGTGGTGGTGGTGTCCATGGCCCCACGTTGGTCCAGGGTCCCTGTGCTGGTGTTGCTCCTTGTTCTGTCCATGTCGGCGGGGATGGTATTTGTGGTGACAGTCGTTGGAGGGGTGGGTGCAGGGGGTGCAGCTGGTGGTCCTGCTGGTGCTGCAGCTGGTGGTCCTGCTGGTGCTGCAGCTGGTGGTCCTGCTGGTGCTGCATGTAGACTTGCACCGGATGTGCCAGGTTGGTCTTCTTCGTCCGAGGAGGGCAGAGGCTGTACGACACCAGTGAGCTCCGCATCCTCTTGAGCCTGGGACTGGGACTCCTCAGCGTCTGCTGCTGTGTCCCCATCATCACCTGTTTTTGGGAGACACACACAATGTATGTTATGTTTCTGCAGGCATCAATGGTTGACACACCTGACAGTTGTGACTGTGCCTCTGGGTGCGGGCCTGTACATTGCATTGTCCTAAGTCGTCACAGTCAGGGGTTGATATTGGTGTGGCACATTGTCCTGCATTATTTGGGCATTACTATGTATTTGTTGGGGTGTGAACATGGTCTGCATTGGTTGTATTTGGTTGACAGCCGGCCCTCCTTCCCACCCAGCCAGTCAGTTATCCCACCATGGACTGTGCTTGCATTGCAGGGAGTGGAAGTTGTCTCTCAGGATGTCAGTCAGTGGTGTCCTGCTGTTTGTTGGTGCACAGTTGCCAGCAGGGCCTTGTGCTCCCCACAGCAGTAGCCAGTGTCAGCCATCTTGTGAGTCCTTCTCCACTCCCTGTGATGTGAGCATGGTTCAGGGTGGTGTTGATGGGACAGTTGTGGGGGTGAGCTATGTCTGTGACTGTGACTCCCATCATGCTATTGCCTCCACCCCACTTCCCGGCATTCCCATACTTACTTGCTTTTGTGGGGAGTTCAGTGTGTGTGGGTGTGAGGGCAATGGCAAGATGGCTGACAGTGGTGTCCTGCTGTTGGTTGGTGTGCAGTTCCCAGCATGCCCTTGTGCTCCCCACAGCAGTAGCCAGTGTCAGCCATCTTGTGTGTCCTTCTCCACTCCCTGTGATGTGAGCATGGTTCAGGGTGGTGTTGATGGGCCAGTTGTGAGGCTGAGCAATATCTGTGCCTACTACTCCCATCATGCTATTGCCTCCACCCCCTTCCCAGCATGCCCATGCTTCCTTCCTTTTGACTCTGCTTCCCTGTGGGGTGGGCTGCCTGTGCTGACAGGATGGCTGGGAGTGTTGTCCTGGCAGTTGTTTGGCTAAAAGTCCCAAGAGTGTCCCTGTGCTTCACACAACATAACCCAGGGTGGTGGTTCTTTGTGGGATCTTGAGTTAGGATGTGAGGCATTGCATTCTCCCAGGTGGGTTCTGTGGAGTTTGTGTTGAGGGGGTGTGTGAGGGGAGGTGCTTGTGACTATGGTCAGTGCTGCAAGTCCTCCTTCCCACCCAGCCAGCCAGATATCCCACCATGGAACGTGCTTCCATTGCAGGGAGTGGAAGTTGTCTCTCAGGATGTCAGTCAGTGGTGTCCTGCTGTTTGTTGGTGCACAGTTGCCAGCAGGGCCTTGTGCTCCCCACAGCAGTAGCCAGTGTCAGCCATCTTGTGAGTCCTTCTCCACTCCCTGTGATGTGAGCATGGTTCAGGGTGGTGTTGATGGGACAGTTGTGGGGGTGAGCTATGTCTGTGACTGTGACTCCCATCATGCTATTGCCTCCACCCCACTTCCCAGCATTCCCATACTTACTTGCTTTTGTGGGGAGTTCAGTGTGTGTGGGTGTGAGAGCAATGGCAAGATGGCTGACAGTGGTGTCCTGCTGTTGGTTGGTGTGCAGTTCCCAGCATGCCCTTGTGCTCCCCACGACACAGCAACAGTGTCAGACATCTTTGATGGGCCTTTCCACTCTCTGTGGGATGTGCATGCGTGAGTGTGAGCTTGCTGGGCCATGTGGTGGGGGATGTAGAGCTGTGACTACGACTCCCATCATGCTATTGCCTCCACCCCCCTTCCCAGCATGCCCATCCTTCCTTCCTTTTGACTCTGCTTCCCTGTGGGGTGGGCTGCCTGTGCTGACAGGATGGCTGGGAGTGTTGTCCTGGCAGTTGTTTGGCTGAAAGTCCCAAGAGTGTCCCTGTGCTTCACACGACATAACCCAGGGTGGAGGTTCTTTGTGGGATCTTGAGTTAGGATGTGTGGCATTGCATTCTCCCAGGTGGGTTATGTGGAGTATGTGTTGAGGGTGTGTGTGAGGGGAGGTGCTTGTGACTATGGTCAGTGGTGCGAGTCCTCCTTCCCACCCAGCCAGCCAGATATCCCACCATGGAACGTGCTTCCATTGCAGGGAGTGGAAGTTGTCTCTCAGGATGTCAGTCAGTGGTGTCCTGCTGTTGGTTGTTGCACAGTTGCCAGCAGGGCCTTGTGCTCCCCACAGCAGTAGCCAGTGTCAGCCATCTTGTGAGTCCTTTTCCACTCCCTGTGATGTGCGCATGGTTCATGGTGGTGTTGATGGGACAGTTGTGGGGGGGGCAATATGTGTGACTACGACTCCCATGATGCTATTGGCTACACTGACTTGCCCAGCATACACAGAATTCCTTTCTTTCAGTGGTCTTCACTGTGTGTTGGTGTTGTAGTGGTGGCTACATGTCTGGATGTGTTTGTTAGTTCTATTTGTGCCACTGCCTAGCTGTAGTTGTAGTTGTGTTTGTACATGTGATGACACGGTTAAATGTAACTTTGAGATGGCATGTGTTGTGTTTATCTGACTGACATACACATTTTGGGATGATTCTGTTCTGGTTGCTGTGTAATTGCTATGAGTGCATGGTTTGACTCTCCCCTTGACAGTGATGTGTGTGTGTATTGTGGCAGAATATTGTGTACATTTGTTGTGTACTCACCAGGCTCTGGGATGTTCTCTAGTCCATATACGCTCACTGGCGGAAGGATGGCCCGCACCTTCTCCTCCCAGGGCCTGAGGTATACTGGCTTGGCAGGAGGGCCACTGCCGGTGTATTGGCTCAGGAGGTAGTCTTTCTTGAGCAGGTCCCGGACCCTCCTGCGCACGTCATACCACCTGTTCTGGATGTCGGTCTTTGTGCGCAGACATGGTGATTGTGCGTTCACCCTGTTGATGATCCTCTCCCACATCTTGGTTTTCTGGGAGATGGGGGTCTGTTGGACCAGTGTGCCAAACAGCTGTGGCTCTACCCTGAGGATCTCGTCTACCATGACTTCCAATTCACAATCTAGGAACTTGTGATTCTTCTTGGGGGTCATGGTGATGGGTGGTGATGGTGAGTGATGTGTGTGTTGGTGTGCAGGTGAGGGTGTGTGAGTGTGTGTTTTGCTGGGTGTATGTGAGGTAGGTATTTGTTGGTGTGCTGATGGTGTGTGGCTTGTGTGAGGGATGAGCTGTGGGTGTGTGGTTGCTGTCTGTTGGGTGCTGGCAGTAGAATGGCATTTGCAAAGGATCATGGTTGGGATTTGTGTCCTTTATATGGGTGGAGTTGTGGGTGTGTCTTTGTTCTCTGTCCCCACCCTCCCCCAGTATTTATTGGCTTTGTAATTGCTTGTTTGGCCTTTTTTTGTGTAATTTTTCCTTTGTACTGTCTGTGCATGTTGGAAACGTTCTTGTGACCGAGTCGGACCCTGCATTTGTCTCGTACGGTGTTCTCCGTTTCGTTCACGCTGTGTTTGTGCAGTTTTCTATGCTGCGTACGCGTCGGTCGCGGTGTTTTGTGTTACTTCGGCTCGGTTTTGTATGCGTGTCGGTCGTACGGCTTGTCCTCCGTACGACTCGGTCGTGGTTTTCGCGCCTTGCATCGTACTTAGCGGTTTGGAGTTCGCGTGTACGTTTCGGTTGGATTTGTTCCGGGTGCGTGTCGGTCGGTTCGATTCGCGTGTTTTTCCGGCCGGATTGCTGTTTTCCGTGCGGCTCGGTCGTTCGGCTTGGGTTCGGTACGTGTCGGTCTGATTTTGCACGCCTTGCATCGTACTTGGCGTGTCGGGCGCCACAGGTACGTGTCGGTCGGAATAAATTCCGGCTCCGAGTCGGTCGGTGCTTTTTCCGGCCCGAATCGGAATCGACCCCTATGTCTTCTTATAATTCTTGTTTAAAAAAAAAGGGGCACATAAACAGCTCAACCCTTAGTTCAGCATCGGTGTGTCCCAAATCAGCCTGTGTTAGAAGGAAATGGATTCAGTCTTGTGCCACAGGAATGTGTGGGTCACAAATAGAGAAAAAAAACCTTGTGCCAAACCTGGCAACTGGGGATATTTAGCTGGTGTTCGGAGACAGCCAGGGGTCGAGAGTTCGGGCAGTATCCAAAATGGAGGCATGCGCCATGTAATGCCAGCAGATTAAAGGGTTTAAAGAAATCTACAGGCTATACCGCCATGTGACGACCGCCCATGTTAGAGGTTAGCACGATGTGTGCTACCCGTCTTCCGATCGTTAATTTAATCGGATTGTTTAAAATAATGAAGCCGGGAAGTGCATTAATCCAGTGAGGTCCTGCTGTCCTTCTCGGAGACTCTAGGGAGAGCCTCCATTCACTGTGGCGTCAAACTCCGCCCCCTCCCCCCAAGAAATCGAATTTAAACTGGTCTCTGACTTCAAAAGGGCAATAAAAGCTGGGCAGATGTGCAGACCATGATAAACCATGATGGTGGAGTGCATATGAGTGCACTGTGAAAAACAACCTTAGTCTAACTTTCTTCCTTTGTTGCTTTTTTAAGGCAACCAGTTACAGTGGAAAAGGTTTATGCTGTGTTCTGTATGATTTCTAAATAAATGCAAATTAATTAAATGCATATTAAGATACAACTTGGGTATAAATTAATGAAAGCATTACCTCAATTATAGATAGGCAGACCACAATCCATGCAAAGGTACAAATAACAGTGCATCATAATTAGGAAGAAAAGAAAACAAAATGATAAGCAGGAGCTCTTACAGAGTTCCAATAATAAAGCAGGCTAATTATACTTGGCAGTAATTGTAAACAATTATAAAACAGTAAAGTAAAATGTGAACACTTTAATCCAAAACTTTTGCAATTTCTTAAAATACAGTGCAGTTGCCAACTGATTTTCTCTGGAGCTCAAAGAAAACCAAGCAATGGCAAAGCGAATAGGTCTGGTGCTGGCTGCCAGCCTTTTGGCTTTGGCAATTCTTGTTAAGTTATTTTTGCAAAATGTTACTGTTGGGCAAGCTGTCATCAATCTAAAAAATAGCAATTGACAAAAATATGTTTTTATCTAAAAAAACACACATTACCATTGTAGTCCCTGGCACTGAAGAAACTACTTTACGTGTTAATGAGTTCCTTGTGAAAGGTCGGCATGCTGTAGCTCGCTGTGAAGTCAGCCAATGGCTGAACTGTGCTGACCAATTGCCCCATGATGTATGCTGGAGTGAGTGAAGAAAAAACGTGAATGACACACTTGACTAATGGACGAAGTCCAGGCTGCAAACCCTATAATTAACTATTAATAAACATCATTTTAGTAAAATCAAGCGGCCTAAAAAAGCCAGTCAGTCTGGGATGGCTGCCAGCCTCTTGCCTTTACTAATGCTTTTTTGGAATGTTTTGTAAATTGTTACTACAAGTAGATAGAGAGGATTGAAAAGATAGATAAATAGAGAGGATCCAAAAACCGATATTTAGACAGGGTTTTATAGACAGTTTGGGAGGAAGGTGACGGGCCTGAGCTTTCATTGGATGGAGGTTAAGAAAGCTATCTGGGCCCACATGGCATTCCGGGGGATCTGTTCAAATCTGAGGCGGATTTATGGGCCCCCTTGCTTATGCAGCACTTTAACACGGCCGCTAGAGGGAAGTTGCTAACTAGCTGGAAAAGTTCCATCATAGCACTGATTAAGTTCCATCATAGTACCGATGTTTAAGAAGGGGTTCAGGACTGATCCTGCCTGTATCAATCAATCAATCAATCAGGGGGTTTAGAGCGCGCTACTCACCCATGAGGGTCTCAAGGCGCTGGGGGGGGGGAGGGTTGCAGCTCCGGTTCAGTGGAAGAGCCAGGTCTTGAGGGTCTTCCTGAAGGTGTGCAGAGTAGGGGAGCATCTGATGTGGACTGGGAGCTCGTTTCCAGGCTTTGGCCGTGATGTAGGAAAAGGCTCTTCCACTCGCTCTGGTCCTGCGGATGCATGGGGTTTCTGCTAGGGCGAGGTCGGCAGAGTGGAGGTTTCTTTTGAGTACGTGGAAGGAGACTCTTTCGTTGAGGTATTTGGGTCCGGTGTTGTGGAGGGATTTGTAGGCATCGGTGAGTAGCTTGAAGGTTACTCTCTTCTCGATGGGGAGACAGTGGAGGTCTTGAGGTGTTGGGTGATGTGCTCATGTCGTGAGATACTGAGCACGAGTCTGGCCGCGGTGTTCTGGATGGTCTGGAGTTTGTGTAGCAGGGATTTGTTGATTCCAGCGTAGAGGGCGTTTCCGTAGTCCAGTCTGCTTGTTATGAGTGCGTGGGTGATGGTCTTTCTGGCTTGGGGGGATCCACTTGAAGGTCTTGCGGAGGATGCGGAGGGTGTTAAAGCAGGTGGAGGCAACGACGTTGATCTGTCGGGTCATGGTGAGGGAGGAGTGGAGTATGATGCCGAGGTTCCGGGCATGGTCCATGTAGGTGGGGGGGTTGCCGAGGGCAGTGGGCCACCAGGAGTTGTCCCAGGCTGAGGGGGTGGGTCCAAGGACGAGGACTTCTGTCTTCTCTGGGTTCAGTTTCAGACAGCTGCTGCTCATCCAAGCTGCAACGTCTTTCATTCCTTCTTGGAAGCTGAGTCTGGTGGTTTCGGGGTCCCTCGTGAGGGAGAGGATGAGCTGGGTGTCATCGGCATAGGATACAATACGGAGTCCATGCTGTCTGACGATGGCGGCAAGGGGGGCCATGTAGATGTTGAAGAGCGTGGGACTGAGTGATGATCCTTGGGGTACTCCGCACTTGATCTCTGTGGGTTCGGAGAGGAAGGGCGGGAGTCTGATTCTTTGGGTTCTGCCGGCGAGGACAGAGCGGAGCCGGTCGAGGGCGGTTCCCTGTATGCCGGCGTCCTGGAGTCTGGCTGTGAGGGTGCGGTGGGAGACGGTGTTGAAGGCTGCGGATAGGTCTAGTAGGATGAGGGTTGCGGTGTGGCCTTGGTTGAGGAGCGTGCAGATGTCGTCTGTGGCGGCGAGGAGGGTGGTCTCGGTGCTGTGGTTACTGCGGAATCCGGTTTGGGAGGAGTCGAGGATGGCGTTCTCTTCTATGAAGTTAGTCAGCTGGGCGTTGACGAATTTCATGGTGACTTTGGCTGCGAAGGGAAGGGGGAATTGGGTCGATAGTTCTTCAGGTCCGTCGGATCTGCAGAGGGTTTCTTTAGGAGGGGCTTGACTTCTGCGCGTTTCCAATCGTCGGGGTACGTGCCGGATTCGAAGGAGGCGTTGATGGTGCGTCGTAGCTCGGGGGCTATGGCGGCAGCAGCTCTGTGGAAGATGTGCGGCGGGCAGGGGTCTGTGGGGGCTCCTGAGTGAGTGCTCTTCATGGTCGTGGTGGTATCTTCGGTGGTGATGGTAGGCTGGCTGTCGTAGCTGTAGGGAACGGTGGTTTCCGGGGTCTGCTCGCTGAAGTTGTCGTACAGGGCCTTGATTTTAAGGTGGAAGTAAGAGCTGAGCTTGTTGCAGAGGTCCTCGGAGGGAGTGACATCCGTGGCTTCGCTGTGGGGTTTGGTGAATTGCTGGATGATGTTGAAGAGTTCTTTTGAGTTGCTGGAGTTGGTGAGGATTTTGTTCCGAATGAAAGTCTTCTTGGTGGATATTATGCGTTTGTGGTATTCTGTCATGGCGTTCTTGTAGGTGGTCAGGTCTTCCATAGTTTTGCTGTTTCTCCATCGCTTTTTGAGACGTCTGCAGGAGTGTCTGGTTTCTTGGAGGTCGGTGGTGAACCAGGTGGCCTTCAGGGGGCATTGTCTGTCGGTGGTGCGGAGGGGTGCGAGCTTGTCTGAGCAGTTGGTGATCCAGCGGTGTAGTTCTTTGGCTGCAGCATTGGCGTCGGTCACGGTGGGGGGGCGGGTCATGGATGAGGATGGAGTTAAGGTGCTCCTCTGTGATCTTGCTCCAATTCCTTCACGGAGGGTGAGGAGTGGGATTGAGAGCGGTGGTGGTGTTGAAAGAGAAGTGTACGCAGTGGTGGTTCATCCAGGGGGGCTGCGTGGTGTGGCTGAAGCGGATGTTGTTCCCAACTGCAAAGATGGGGTCGTGGGTGTGTCCTGCCTTGTGGGTAGGGGTGGTGATGAGCTGATTCAGTCTGATGTTGGTGAGGTTGTCCAGGAGGGCGGTGGAGTCGGGGTCGCTGAGGTTGTCGAGGTGGAAGTTCAGGTCTCCGATGAGTATGTAGTCCATGGAGGCGATGGCGTGGGGTGCGACGAGGTCAGCAATGCTAGAGGCGAATGAAGCACAGGGTCCGGGGGGTCTGTAGGTGAGGGTGCCACGCAGTGTAGTTCTAGGGCTGGTCTGGATCTGGAAGTGAAAGTGTTCGGTGGTGGCGGAGGAGTCGCTTGTGGTGGAGGTGGAGAGTCGGAGAGAGTTCTTGTGTGCGATGACGAGTCCTCCTCCTGGGTGGTTGGGGCGGTCCATCCTCTGGATCTTGCAGCCGTCAGGGATGGCGGTGACGATGTCGGGGCGGAGGCGGCGTTGGTCCAGGTTTCCGTGAAGAAGGCGAAGTCAGGCGAGAGGGTGTTGAGGAGGTCCCAGATCTCTATGGCGTGTCTGTGCAGGGAGCACACGTTAAGGAGGATGCATCAGGGCTTCGGTGGTGTTGGCGTCTGGTGTGGAGGCCATGGGGGTGCGGAGAGCTGTGAAGGTCTGCCGGCAGTGGCGGCAGGAGAACTGGCCGTGGGTGGTGTTTGGTGTGGACAGCTGGCAGTTGTTGTTCCTACCGTGGCTGAGTGCGAAGAGGGCAGCTGGGTCGTGGCGGTGGGTGGTCAGAGATCCAGGGTCCCTGGCGCTTTTCGCAGTCGGGTTGCAGACGGGCGCAGACGGGCTTGCCTTTGGCGCGCCAGCGGTGCGCCAGCGGGATGGCCGCCAATAAATAGGGAAGGGGGAGGGAAGCGCAGCTGGGAGGCGGGAGCGGGAATCGGCAGGGGCTGCTGGGGATCAGCGGCGGGAAAAAGGTCGGCGAAGATCTGAGCCTGGAAAAAAAAATACATTGACAACAGGCCGAAAAGAGGCAAAAATAAGGCACAATTACTGGCAATTACAATAATGCAGGAAAAAGCAGGGAACAATACGCATGCAGACAACAGGAGGGCCTCGAACACCTACCAGGGGGAGGTGTCGGGGGCAGCAGCAGGCGATGAACAGCGGAGCTGCTGGGGTGGAGAGCGGGACTCTGGCCAGGAGGTCAGAGGTCCTGCTCAGTCGTCCCCACAGCGGCCGCCATTAAATCGGGAAGGGGGAGGGACGCGCAGCTGGGAGGCGGGAGCGGGAATCGGGAGGGGGGAAGGGCCACGGGTGTCAGCAGCGGAAAAAAGGTTGGCGAAGATCGGAGCCTGAAAAAGAAAATACAATGACAACATGCAGAAAAGAGGCAAAAATAAGGCACAATTACAGGCAATTACAATAATGCAGGAAAAAGCAGGGAACAACACGCAGGCAGACAACAGGAGGGCCTCGAACACCTACCAGGAGGAGGTGTCGGGGGCAGCAGCAGGCAATGAACAGCGGAGCTGCTGGGGTGGAGAGCGGGACTCTGGCCAGGAGGTCATCCTATATCTTCGGTGGACAGTGAGGTCAAAGTCCTGGGAAGGGTTTTGTTGGACCGTTTGGCATTGTGGGCTAATGAGGGGAATATTTTCACAGAGATCCAGTATGGGTTTAGGCCCGGCAGGGGGACAGCAGATCAGACCCTTAACCTCATGTTGTTGACTACTAAGTATACTAGAGCAAGGGGTGGGTCGATTCACCTTGCCTTAATGGACTTTAGTTCAGCCTTCGATCGTGTTAACAGAGCTAAGCTATGGGCTGTGCTTGGGTCCAGGGGGGTCGAGCCGGCACTGCTTTCTTTCTTGCATGGCCTTCATGAGGGCGTTTCCACTACGGTTAGATTTGGTCCCGAGGGGGAGTGCACTTCGCCCCTGGAATTGAGGAGAGGGGTGCGCCAGGGGTGTATTTTGGCCTCCTTTCTCTTCACTCTTTACATTAATGATTTGGAGGGAGCTTTGTTAGCTCAAGAACTAGATGTTCCATTAGTAGGTGCTCGCTGTTTACCAGTTCTTTTATATGCGGACAATGTTGTCCTCATATCTAGGGCTGCCAACAGATTGCAACGATTGATAGAGCTGTATGTAGGGAATATGGAGCGTGTGGACCTCACCACAAATCATCTCAAATCTCATGTGATGGTGGTGGGTCCTAGGAACAGCAGGTCTAAAAGCTTTGCATCAAATGGTCATCCTATTTCCAGGGTTGAGCACTTCTCTTATCTGGGGATTCTCCTAGACTCCAGGCTCTGGTTGGCAACTGCTGATGAAGAAAAACTTGCTGTAATTCAAATCGCCTACAGTGGGAGTTTCTCTTTTAGCTAGATGCTTGGGCCAAACTAATGTAGAGGCGATGTTAAAGATCTATAAGGCCAAATATGTGACACTGGCCTGCTATGGTTGTGAGATTCGGGGTTATGTATCGTGTCCTCAGCTTCAGGTGGTTGAAAACTCTTTTTTTAGGGGTCTCCTCAAAGTTCTTGCAAGCACTCCTTCAGAAACGTAGCATGAGGAAGTGGGCATTGGTTATATAACCAATGGATTGCCCTTCGTCCCCTCATTATCTGGCTATCAGTCTGGTTGAAAGAAGATCTCTCACTTAATAGGCTCATGATACAAGACTGTATGGCGTTGGATGGAGCGATGAGTATTTTTTTGGTTAGCCTATATTAAGCTTGCTTTTAAGTCTTTTGTTCTACCTGAGCTGCTCTCCAACCCTGAAGGGATAGTCAGGAGGGATATTCTCTGGGTAAAACAGGATTTTTTCGAAAGGGCGGTTTCAGAGTGGGAGGCCCTAGCCCTTCATAAGTGCTGCATGCGTCAATTCATTATGATTAAGACAGTGCAGGGCATGGAACCCAATTAATCGTTGGAAATGTCTAATGATCATTGGAGGCTCCTGACTTACTTCAGGCTCAACATGTTTTGTCAACTTTTGTTATCTAGAGGGGCTTGGTGTACATCCTCGAACCTCCCTCCTTTCTCCTGTGATAACGTGTGCCTCCCTGATACTTTCCATATTGTTATGTTCTGCCCCAGATTCAACCAGTTGCGCCATAATCTACTCCGGCCCCTTCTGTTGAACCTGAGTTTTAATCAAGTTTGGCCGGCATTTTCACTTTCTTCAGACGTTAAAAACACCCACTATTTGTTACTTTTAGCCTGCTTTTTATCAGGGGTTATTAATGGGCACTGACATTGTATTATAGATTGCTGGTTTTAACAGGAGAGCAGTCTTTTTAATTGATAAGATGGTTTATTTTTATTTTATATGTTTTGATCTTTTTTGTAATTTTATGTAGATATTGTATTAACTGTTGGGAGATCTGGGATACTGATCCTTTAAATTGCCCGATGTATTTCTATGTACTTTTATGATTTGAAAGAAAATCAAATAACGATCATACTTACTTACTATAGATAGTTAGTACTGCATAGATAGACCGATAGCGTTGCCTAAAGCTACATCGATAGATAGATAGATAGATAGATAGATAGATAGATAGATAGATAGATAGATAGATAGATAGATAGATAGATAGTGGAAAAACATCACAACTTCAAATAGTATTATAATTATACTTACTGTCTATATAATCATGACATATAAGAGCACTGAAAGCAAACTAGAAAGTCATACAAGCAGGACATAGACTAAATTGGTTTACAAGTACTACTGTAGTCCTCAATTCAAATACATACCAGCATGACATACAGGAGAACAGTTATAAATACACTTCATTGCAGGCACCCTAAAAAGAGGATAACTTTATAAAGCACAATTTCAAATGGACATAATCTGGTACACTATGAAATAGCAGCAATGAGATAAACAACAGTCCTAACAAAACAAATTTACAACAGTATCAGCAGGAGACAGGAACTGATACAGCTGGGATGGGCCCTGTGCTGACACCAAAGGGAAGAGCTGGCTGAAAGTATCCTTCTATCACACCAGGCTCTAAACACGCAGCAACACTAAAGTAATAATAAAGTAAATGGAAAAAACACTGGAACTGTAGGGAACTACCTTGTGTGTGGATATGCTCCTTGTGATAGGGCTAAATGCATCATTCAAAGTGAAGTTAGCCAGTGGCTGAAGTAGACTGACCCATTGCCGGATACTTTTGTGGGCATAAACAAAATATAAATAGTTCAACAACAGACCAATGGATGAAGAGACCTGGCTGATAATCTGTTGAAATATGTATAATATACATACATTTTGGGGAAAACCAAAAAGTCTTGGCTAACGGCAGACCTAAAGATAGAATTAATTGCGATTCAATTTGGTAAACCATGGGTGACAGCAAACAACAAGAAACATTTTCAACTGACTTCAAATTTAGGACATGAATATACCACATGCGCAAGGGAAAAACCTATCCTTGAGGTCACTGTCACCAACACTTTGGTTCCTATCCGTGCATCCCAATTCACTTGAAGGGGTTACACCAGGAGAGCAAGGTGCATCTAAAGTAAAAGCTGTGTGAACAAGAGATCTGTTAGGACTGAGACTTATCAATACTTTCTATACGTCTACCACAGAATCAAGGATTTCATGTTTGCTGCACAGTTTAAGTCGGATAGATTTCACAACAACAAACTACTCTAACAGGCTGTTAATAGTATTAATCATCATACCTGTAAATCGTAGTCAAGTTTGCGATTTCATTATTTACTCATACATTGTTAATCAGTGTATGGTGTGACCCACCCAGACCAAGCAAAGGCACAGTTCCAGAGATCTTAATAGGCTAAAAAAGTTTAGATGAAGCTTTAATCCCATGGTTTGAAGTTTGGAAAAAAATGCTTACACATCATTCTGTTTCTAGGCCTAGATTTAACGTCATGTCTTACGTTACTTATATTTGGGCAGCTGTCCTAGTGTTAAGATTTGTACTGGAAGGTTCACCTCAGGTACACATCACAAACTAGGCCCCAGACAGTGCTTAATTTGTAAAGAATGAGTGCTGGTGTGCAAAGCTCTGCTCTGGTGGTGGTATTAAAAGTTGGTGCACTGAATACCATGGCCATAGTCATGAATTCACCTCTGGCCTTTTTAATCCACCGCCAGACACTGTTGCCCCTTTTTCTCACTCTTGATGGTCCCTGCTTTCTCCCTTTGTACCAGTTTTTCCATCTTTCTCTTCCTCCTTCTTTCTCCTTTGTGTGTTTTTCTCTCTCTTTAGTGGTTGATATCGGATGAGGAAAAATAAGTGGTGGTCCCCAAAAATGAGCGCTGCTGGGCCCCACCTGCAACCACTGGCTCAAATTAAGCACCGACTACCCTATACCACAACCCCTATCATCACAGTAAAATGGCTTTTTAACATGAACACGGCCAGTGACATCATCAACATGTGACTGTTGCTGAATTTGGCCCTGCACAATTTATTTTTACCATTTGTGCATTGCAGAACTGGTGATTTTCACAAAGCGTTGTGTTGCATAAAAATAAGTAAATCTGGGCCCAGAGGAGGATCAATTTACATTTAATGGGCACCAACCTTTAGCCATTTTAGTGGTGAAAGAGCTGGGCTCTTCACCATCATTTTTTAAGAAACAAGCTTACTTGCCCCATTTCTAAACTTTGTTTGTAAACAGAAAACCGCTTTTCATTTGGAACCACAGTCTTTTCTATCTATGCTGACATTTTTAGTGTTATAAGCAGAAGTAGCTATCTGCAGCCTTTAAAATGCATGCACATATAATAGCCTTCTGCAGGAACTGGAATTCACTGAGCACTTTAAAAAATGTATGTTCGATAAAACAAAATATTTACTGACAACATCATTAGTTGGGGTATACCTATAATTGAAACATACATTCTGCCAGAACACCTTTCATTGGGCCACGAGCAACCAGGGTTTACTGCGCCCAACCGTGGTTGAGGCCTTTTACTCCTAATGTCCCCGACCCGATCAACTATGGCTCCTGCTCTACTGGGCCAATTACCCCTTCTGCACTTGACTCTCAGTGGTAGCTGTGGTCGAGCAGTCGGGGCTCCCTTGGGGGGATGTAGATACAAGTCAGTAAACACGATTCATAACTCAAAGTTTAAACAGTACGGACAATAAACCAATGTTCAGCCATATACTTACTTTTATTTAAAAAGTAGTATTTTATTTCTAACTCTGCACATGCAAAGAAGTAAAAGATTAATAAGCAACAGCACAATCCCCCTTGAGGTCGGGGCTGTAGTAGTTGTCAGGCAAATCCCTGTCCCATCCTCCTTTGTGTAACGTGTTCAGAGTTATTCTCCATTCACTGGTAGCTGAATGCAAACTCTTAGGCCTCACTAAAGGTTTCCTTTTGACTCTTCAGGATTTCAGTCAAAAGTTTTTATGGTGCCTCAGCACCTTCAGCAGTGAATCTCCTGGGGCCCCAAAGACTCTAGTTCTAGTCCAAACCACTCCTACAGCACAGAAGCATTTTGTGTTACAGTGGGTGTCCTCCGCGAGGGCACCCGCAAGGTCTGATACTGCTCAGAGAACTCAGGCTGCACGCGGTACATGCAGCAGCGTCAGGCAGTCACAAGCTCACTCTCCTGAGAGGGGTGGCCATCCTCCCCAGCGATAGGAGCATCTTTCAGCCCACAGCAATGCGGTAAGCCAAGCTCTTCACGGCGTGGGAATTCAGTCCTTCGGCTCCCGACTAGAGTCCCACGAGGGCACATTATCCTCTTGGGCATCCTTCTAGTCCATCTGGGTCAGTCAGGGTAGATCCTTCGTTGCGGCAAGTCTCGCTGGTCACAGCCTCACTTAAGTTCCAGGCGCCGGCCCGAAGTCTTTGATGATTTGGTTCCGGTAGCCCCCCTCATCATATGGCGTTGCAATGGCACCTTCCGAACAGAATATACACTCCTCAAGTGCAATCGCATGCACCACGACGGCCCCTCCTTACACACTGGGTCACTGCTCAGGCCTTGTTGAGTCTTGGCACACAGGTCACACAACTTCTTCACCAGTGCCCCCCTCTGGCATATGGGGTCACAGCAACGAGGCCATGTGGGCTTGGCATCCGCCACACAGCACTCAATACCCGGCACAATCTACAACGACCCTTTCCTGGCATATGGGGGTTGCCTAAAACAGTCTTCAACACAGGATACAGCCCAATTGGTGCACAGCGGAATACTCACACCCCGCACATGGAGCTCTCACGGTAGGGCTCCCCACTGTAACTTGCCCCCTCCAACCCTCTCCTCTTCCTCACAGGCACACTGGTCTTGGCAAGCAGGCACGTGTAGGTGCCGCAGACTCACGGGCAGGTGGTCTTGGTATCCCTGGGTGATGTCCCATCCCCCAGCAGGGAGACTACCAGGCCTTGGCCCTTAGACCTGGTCACAGGCATAAGTCTTGCAGAGCTTCCCCTTCTCACAGAGACCGTCCGCTTGCTTGGAAAATGACACATTTTTGGGGACTCAACCTCCCCTTCTTATAATGCTATTGTAGGCACCAATTGTAATTCAGAGTCAGGCTCTTTGAAGGTTATTGTTGGAGTTCTGACTTTTTTGAAGTGGGCACTTCTTTTCACCTTCCTTCATGAAGGATGTCTGTCACAGCAGACATGACTCCGAAGCTGATTGTCCACAACACAATTCATGAGAGTGACCAGAGTTCACACCCAGATGTCAGCCACAGTGATATGTGCATCTAGAGGTTAATCCCAGACTCTCAGCCCTACTCTTTATGATTCTCTCATCAGCCCCATCTCCCTCTACCTGAGATGTGTCCAGGCACCTCCCTTGTGATCTATCACTGAATCAAAGAGCAGTCTTTTGAAGTGTAAAGGGAGTCTCTTCCTTTTTCCCTCCAGTATGACCCACAGAGCTCACAGGAATGCAGCAAGACACAAATCTGTCTGTGGGGATTCCTCTCCTCCTCATGTCTTCACCAGGCGGACCTGGGCTTCCCAAAATGGGACTCAGGGTCCTCCATATGATGTACCATTGCAGGTACACCCCCTAATTGTACTTTTACAGCACACTTTGGATCCAGCACTGTTACCTCTATGCGTTGTACCCTTACTTGTACACATGCACTCAGTACATTTACTCAGTATGCGTGGACTGTTCACAGCTGAAGCTTTTCTACCTTTAACCACGGTGTGCTCTTTACAAACACACACTGCCAACACACTCACTATGTGCACTGCACAACACTTCACCCTTCATGTATTGTACTTCACGCAATCACACATACACCCACTGCACAGCACAACATCTCTCATGTAATGTAATCCTTTAGACTTACATCCAGTACATGTACTACTAACTACACAGGCACTGCACAGTACTACTCCATCCTTGTACTGTACCCTGCGCAGGCACACATACAATCACCGCAGAGTCACTACTCCTCTGCTGTGCAGCACTCCACATCTACCTGATAAGGCCAAAGGTGAGTTAAGCACATGGCAGTGGAACTTATGAAAAGGTGAGTGAGCCTGTAGGCCTCGCTCCAGTGACCAGGGTGTAAAGGTCCTGTTCACAACTACTGATCACTACAAGGTATACTGCCACCACCGCGCTTGTGCTGTTTAACTACTGAAGGTGGTAGCCTTCCACAACTATTAGGGTAGCCCTCTGGGTGCCCCTCCAGGTCCAAAAAGACCACAATCTGTGTGATAGACCTATGTCATGGTGCACATCCATGATCTGTGGTCGTCTATGACAAGAAAATCAGCATTAGGGATCCAGACAACAGTACACTTTTTTCCCATGCAATTTCCATAGGAAAATGTTTACAATGATACAGAAAAAAAATGGCTGAGCAAAATGCCTCCAAAGTTGGCAGAAAGGTAGCTATTTATCCAGAACGCGTAAGTTTTTTGTGATTTGATGTAATTCTGTTCAGCAGTTTCAGAGAAATAAAGGTTCAAAATGTATAGATATCTGTTCCTGCCAGACTCCCACTGGGAAAAAACTACAAAACATGAATTTTGATTGGTGGGGCCTGCAGGAGTCCTGTAGGACTGAGCAATGTGGTTTGCGACCAATATGAAGAAAAATGTTGTGGCCGCCATTACACGACTTGGGGACTCAGGGACTCGGTCCCTGAGTCCGGAAGATACTTTTTAAAATATATCAAAGAGGCAGGGTAGGGATACCCTGACCCTGTTGCCCTTGTGGGGGTGTCCGAGATGTTCCCTCCCTGTGCACAGGGGCCAAAAAGAAAAAAAATATTATTATTTTTGGGGCGTTGTCACAGTGCCGTGGGACTCCCTAATTTGAGTGACCTGTCATTTGTTAAACTAAAAGAGAAGAGAAGAAAAATAATAAAGCAGGGGAAACCTGTCGTAGTGAAAGACTCTTCAGATCTGAATCACGTTATACAAAAAAGCTATCAAATGAATAAATAAATAAATAACATAATATGTGGATATATCATCACTGCTTGCATCAAACTGTCTGGGTTCAAAGCCAAAGCATAATTGTTTAATTGAATTCTCAAATGTGATTTTTAATGTGTAAATGCTATTATAAATTGATGTGCACATATTGTGATTCCTTGCAAGGGAAAGTGAGTGACCACGGGTGTCCTCCCACCCCCCCTTTGTGACACGTAATTGTATGCACAAGTGCTTTGAGATTGTTTTTGTCATCTCAGAAAGAATGATGGAACCTTTAGCTCCTCCCAAGGCAGACTGTAACCGTCGGCAAAGAGCAATCCATCAACATGTGACAGCTGCATGTGCAGGCTGCTGCCTGAGTGAGATTCAGAGAGCGGTCCCACGCACCATTGCATGTGCGCCCCAGTGTCAGATTCACAATGTGCTTCCGTTTGCAGCATTGTAGCGCCTCCAAATGTCTAGGACAGAGATTAGAAAGATGGCACACTGCATGTGGACATGCTGGGGCGAAGCCCTCACCAGCGGGCCCTCCCTCCCTCTATTCGCTGCTTTTCACGTGTCCTAGTCCGTTCCAGCTCAGTTGGTATTGGTGAGGCCAATGGTCTACAACTTAATACTAAAAAGTCCTTTTGCGCTACAGAGGATATGAGAATCCCTTGCACAGCAAAATGTGATGCTGGTCAGCAAAAGGCGATGCTGGTCAGCAAAAGGCGATGCTGGTCGGCAAAAGGTGATGCTGGTCGCAACTCCATTCAAACCATTGCACAACAACGAGCCTCACCATGCTTTCTTTCTCTGATGGGCAGACAGACAGAATGCCCCGGTTACTTACCGGTAATCTTCATTACTCCGAGTCCTGGTCTTCCTTGCCACAGTAATTACCAATGAGCATTCTGCTCACACAGAAACTTCAAGCAAAAGTTATCATACTAGTCTCCCTATCCCTCCAATATGGCCCCCAGTGGCAACCACCAATCACATAAAAGGATACAAGATCCACATCACGACCTGTAACCAAAGCCGTATACATGAAGCCACAACAGAGGGCCGGGAGGGAAAGGAAACTATACTGTGGCGAGGAAGACTAGGACTCGGAGTAATGAAGATTACAGGTAAGTAACCGTGGCATTACCTCCTCGTCTGACTTCCTCGCCACAGTAATTACCAATGAGCAGATACCAAAGCAACATCAGCTTCATGGATAGTAAACAGAGCCCACACACGGAAGGCAGTACAAAAAAACCTTTATTGACAACAATGGAGAGAGACACACATCTCAAGAAACCACAGAGTCCAGAACCGAAGAGGCAAAGGCAACAGAAGCACCACCCCAATCTCAAGCCGGTAATGAGACATGAAGGTATGAGGGGAAGACCAAGTGGCCGCCCTGCAAATATCCTCCATGGAAACACCTTTAAAGGAGGCCCAAGAAACAGTAACAGAACAAGTAGAACACCCCAGAATAGGATGAGAGGGAACCACAGACTGGACATCATACGCCAAAAGGATAGCCTCCTTAATCTACCGACTGAGAGTGGAAAGAGACGGCTTCAGGCCCTGCCGGGCCAGACCAAAAGTGACAAACAAATTATCCACCTTACAAAAAAAAGCCGTGCGAGACAAATAAGTCACCAAAGCACGCTTCACATCCAAAAGGTGCAACAGAGACTCCTCCGCCGACGAAGAACAAGAAAGAAAACAGGGAGCACCACCTCCGCCGACCGATGAAAGAAAGAGTCCACCTTAGGCACAAAAGTAGGATGAGCCCGCAAGATCACCCTATCCTCCAAAATCCGCAAAAAAGGAGCAGACCGCAGGAAAGCCCCCAACTCCCCAACACATCTGGCAGAGGCAATAGCCACTAAAAACACCACTTTCAACGTTAAAAACTTCAAGTCCACCAACTCTAATGGCTCGAAGGAACCCCCTGCAAAGCCCTCAACACCAACGGAAGGTCCCACGGGGGAGGAGACAACACAGGACGAGGGTGTTGAAAGGCCAGAGACTTGAAAAGACGAGTCACCAAGGGCTCCACAGACACAAAAGGGAGACCATGAAAAGCCCTAATGGCTGCCCACTGAGCACGGAGGGTAGAAAGGGCCAAGCCAAAATCAAAACCTTCCTTCAAAAAATCTAGGACCCGATCAGGATCCAAACCCTCAACAGACAAACCATGGCGCAGACACCAACTAGCAAAGTTGTCCCAATGCCTAGCATAGGATTTCAAATTAGAGGGGTGCCTGGACTGCTGGATAAGACACGCAACCTCCAATGAACAACCACTCTGGAACAGGGAAGACCTTTCAAGAGCCAAGCCTGAAGACCCATGAACCGGAACACCGGAAGAGGAACCAGAGGGCCCATCAATGGATACGGATGGAACGGCAACGTCCAACCCGGACGCATCGCCAACTGCAACAACAGAGGAAACCACGGGCGGCGACGCCAACCCGGAACAACCAGAAGCACCAATGCCCCCTCCCTCCTGATCTTCTGCAAAACCGCCGGAATCAGGGGAACCAGAGGAAAGGCACACAACAGGCCCCTGGGCCACAGGGAGGACATCGCATCCACCCTCCAAGCCCTTGGACAAGGCATAATTGTGCAGAAACAACAAATCTTGGCATTGTCTGGAGACGCAAACAGGTCCACCACCGGACACCCAAACTTCCTCTGCAACGTCTGGAACATCACCTGGGTCAGAAACAAAGACTATTATAAACAATAGAAGGAGTATATCCCGAAAAAATCAGTGATGAAATCAACGAGATACGACGAGAGTGAAAAAAGGAAAAAGGTGCTCCTTTTTATAAAAGACCCCTCACTCACCAACCTAGTTGGTGACATGCTTCATCATAGGGGTCCCACCCGAGTAGCCGAATGCTACCCGGGTGTGCTTCAACACCTGATTACAGTGGAGCAGGTTATTCGCAACGATAGTGCAGGTGAGTGAAATAGTGAGTTTAAAAATGTCTTTATTGTACTCCCTAAAATTTTAATATGGAGCAATAAGACAAGATTAAAACCAGGGTGTGATACCAGAGTAGGCTTAAATGGCCTGCGGTATCTATATAAAAATAGTGATCGTGATGGTCTACATGTTTCAACCTGTAGGTGATATTACTAGGTTTTCTTCAGGACCTATACAAAGACCCGAGCGGTATGCACACACTAAGGTGCACCACGTCTCTGGGTCACTCGTGAACCATGCCGTGTACTCACAGTATGGTAACCTCTCAGCCTTCTGTGAAAGGGAACCAATAATAAGGTCACCTCTCAGCCTTCTGTGAAAGGGCAACAATCTGAAAAATAAATAGACAGTCACACATAGTTCGAGATATTATCGTGTGATGATCAGTACATTTCATTCGTATCTTCGTTGTGAACTTTTTCACGTGGTACGTGCAGTGTCGCACACACGCCATGCACGGCATACAGTTAGTGCGTTGTGAATTCACATACTACTAGTGAAGGTATACCAATCTTGAACAGGAGTGAAACCACCCCTATTTGCGTGAACATACCCACATTAAACATTTTTCAAATGGGTGTCTTAATGCTCAACAGAAAGTGAGCGTGCTTTGTTTGTCGGAGCTATTCAAATACATGTATGCACAACTAGTGAAAATGCGAGCAGACTGTTTAGATACGCAGGAAAAAGAGAATCAAGGTTGAGGCTTACTAGAGACTAGCTCCTGTCTCGCCTCATGGAGACCGTGGGGGGGCGCTGGCTCTAGTCACACTCTGTGGATGTAAGAAAAAGAAGCAATGCGGTTTAGACACATACCTTAAAGAAGTGAGTCAAGCGGAGCCCACCCGCGTGTGATTTTACTCACTTCGTCAAACCATGACGCCCGTTTTTCAGCCTAGCTATACGCTCTGCACGGAGTCCCGAGGATCCCTCGGTGAACCTCCCAGTGGCTTATAACCCTGGAAGGTGGCGGTGTGTTTCCTGACACTTGACGCGTGACGTAGTCGCGCACTCGCGTAGTGATGTAAAAGGGGCGTGGTAGCGGGCCGGTCTACTTTATTGCAATGCGCAATGGAAAAACCTCTAAAGACCGGCTGATAAATATTCCCTGAGCTATTTATGAACCTTCACAAACAATGGGAACATTGTCCAAAAACATTAAGGAATAAGTAGTCAGAAAACGGTGTACTTATTGACGAGTAACGCATTACAAAGTCGTACGTTAAAATTGAGTCAGCTTCGATGTGAAACAATTTGTAAATATAGCCTGGGCTATTAAAAACATTCTAAAAAAATGTATAATTGTTTTTTAGGAACAAGTATTCAGAAATAAACGAATAGGTGTATTGTTGTGTCATGAACTAGTAATTTGAGGTAAGTCTATATTATTCATAGACCCTCAAGAATTGTAGCCTACTCCATGAGAGGCATAAACAAGTACTAGGGGACACAATCTGTACAGTTAGCATTGGTGTGAGGCAGGGCAAGAAACGTTGTATTTGACGTAGAACAAGGGGCCAAATGGAATTTTATCTCTGTTTCACAGAATTCCACGGGATATTATCATTTAACCCATTCTTGTTGGAAGACAATCTGTATACCCAACGTTGCTCTTTTTTGAATAGGCGTCGTTGAGTCTGTTCGTTGGGGTTGATTTGTTCAATAATTGTCCATTTCATGTCATTAATAGTGTGGTTGGCCTGGAGGAAGTGCTCAGTCAGTTTGGTTGTTACTTTTTTGCACCTCACTGTGCTGCGATGTTCACATATCCTTTGTTTGATCTTTCTTCCAGTCATACCAACGAATTGTAGTCCACACGGGCATGTTATGAGGTAAACAACATTCATACTGTTGCAGTTAGTGTGTGCCCGTTGTGTCAAAACCCTCCCGGGTTCAAGGTTCAGAGTTTTTGTTGCAGTGGTTAGATGGCACACGCTGCAACTGCCGCAGGGGTAGTGGCCCATAACGTTGGGTAGGCCCCAAGTGTTCAAGACAGTAGATGTCTTATCTTGTTCTTTTTTCTGGGACGCGTGGTTACCAATGCGTCTTTTAGACTCCTTGCCTTTCTGAACGAAAATAAGGGTTTTTCCCAATGTAGGGTTCCTGTCTGGAGGATACCCCAGTGTTTATTGATAGAACGTGTCACTTGGTTGGAGACCGTGCTATATGTCGTAACACATGTTAGTGGTATGTCTTTTACTGTGGTTCTTTTTTCTTCCAAAAGGACCTCCCGATGTTGGTTCCGTGCACGTTTTTGGCAACTTTTTTGTATTTTCTCTGGGTATCCTCTCTCCGTGAGTTTTTTGGAGAGGTCGGCTGCTTGAGTTCTGTAATCGGTGAGTTTACTGCAATTGCGCCTTAACCTCAGGTACTGTCCATAGGGCAGATTTTCCCTCAGTGCCCTGGGGTGAAAGCTCTCGAACCTAAGCAAGTTGTTCTTCACAGTCGGTTTGTGGTATGTACGTGTTTCCAGTTTCCCTTTTTCCTTAGTGATTACGATGTCAAGGAACACCATGGTATTATATTTAATGAGTTTTATATAGCGCTGGCTAGACCCGTAGGTATTAGAGCGCTTTACATAAGGTTCAACAATGTTACAACAATGATAACAATTACACATTACATCAGATATATGCAACACATTAAAGAGCGAGAAGGAGAGACAAATAGAGCGGAAAGGGGGAGCGAGAAGGGAGAGGAAGAGGGGGTAGACGGTATGAGAGACGAAGGGAAAGTCTGCCCAATGACCGACTGGGTAGGTGACGGCCGAGGAGGGAATCCACCGCCAGTCTCCCCTATAGCTCTCAAGGTAGCTCCATCGGGCATCGGTCAGATAGCTAGGTCTCAACATACGAGGGAAAATTCACAGAAGAATGTCCAGATGTGAAACAGGATGGAAACTCAGAACCAAGTGGGTGAGGGCAAAGGTCAAGAACTGGAAAGGAGATAAGTAGAGTGGATAGGGGTAGGTGGGTAGTATGAGGGGGGAGGAGGGAGATAAGGTCAGGAGAGACGAAGGAGAGTCTGCCCAAAGACCGGCTGGGTAGTACACTGCCGAGGAGGGAATCCACAGCCCATCTCCCCTATAGCTATCGGGGTAGCTCCACCGGGCATCAGTCAAAATAGCTAGGTCTCAACAGTCGAGGGAGGGTTCCCAGAGTAAATGTCCTGGTGGGAGGGCAGGAACAGGCTTGGGTGATGGCTCAACGGGATCAGGATGATGACCAATTATTATAGTCCAGACAGAGATAGAACACCGAGTAGGGTCCCACTGAGGTGGCCATCTTGAGGTCAGGCAAAGGGGGATGAGGTCTGCTCCCACGGGCTCTCCAGTAAAGAATGGCTTCCATCCTCCTCCAGCAGGTGCCCCAGGCAAGTTGACGATGTGTGAAACTATGAGCCCAGGTTTGCCCGTAGTTTGTCAAGGCTACGGACTGCTGAAAGTCCATTGAGTGGGTGAACCTCAAGTTCCTGTCACAAGTGTTGATCCATGATATGAAATCCATTAAGATGTTATTAGGTCCTTGCCAAATGGCAAGGACATCATCAATGTATCTCTTCCAAAACACAATGTGTGTAGAGAAAGGGTTGGCATCACCTAGTATATATTTCTTCTCGAAATCAAAGACGTAAAGCCCTGCCACTCTCGGGGCAAAGGTGCTTCCCATTGAAGTTCCGCACGGTTTGGAGGTACAGGTCCCCCTCGAATTTAAAATAATTTCTTTTTAGGGCTAACGTGGCGCACTCTAGGATGAAATGTTTGGTGTTGTGTATGTCCATTCTGTCTCATTCAGAGCCTTTCTGAGCACCTCCTGGGTGTCATCCTGGGGGATACTGGTATAAAGGCTTTCGATATCAAAGCTCACCAGGATCGTTGTCTCATCTACAGTGATATCCTTTAGGAGATTGAGTAAACTCTTGGTGTCTTGCAAATAGGTTTCGTTGTTTTGTACCAGGGTTTTTAGAAAATAGTCACAAAAGCGTGAAAGGGGTTCAAGGAGAGATCCTATTCCGGACACGATGGGTCTGCCTGGGGGAGGGTTTTTATTTTTATGCATTTTTGGCAGTGTGTAAAAATAAGGGACCTTACCTTCGCCATTAGTTAGGAAATCCGCCTCCTGTTTTGATATATATCCACTTGCCTCAGCATGGTCCACTAGGGACTTAATTTCTTGTTTCAACTCCTGTGTAGGGTTAGTTGGTAGAGGGACATAATTTCTTCTGGCAGTTAGCAGTCAGCGGCATTCCGTTTGGTAGGCCAACTTGTCCTGCACTACCACTCCACCCCCTTTATCCGCCTGCTTAATGACGATGTCATCACAATTCTTCAGATTATCCGGGGCCAGGTTTTCATCCTTACTCATGTTGTAGAAGGGTTGTCTTGCCTCCATTACCTCAATGTCATTAAAGACGGCTTGTTCAAA
Source organism: Calotriton arnoldi (assembly GCA_963921515.1). NCBI lineage: Eukaryota > Metazoa > Chordata > Amphibia > Caudata > Salamandridae > Calotriton > Calotriton arnoldi. Next base: position 1,471,599 of record CAWUFW010003540.1, on the reverse strand, counting down.
GGTTAACACCTCCACAGGAATAGTATGGGGTGGAGGTATAAATGTGGATTTTAAACGTAAGCCTGTCTCACATTGATCTTGGGTTTGTGCTTTTTCGCCTTGTTTCTCGAAAAAAGCTTTAAGCTTCAATTTCCAAAATAAACCAGCAAGTTCGCAATGGAGGTTGAATTTATCCAATCTAGTAGTTGGAACGAAACCTAGTCCTTTGTTTAGGACCTTCTCTTCCATCGTAGAGAGCGGTCAGGAGGCCAGGTTGGTGACTAGACCCTGCTGTTGCTTGTCCCCACCTGTGGCTCCCGTGTTTTGCTCCTCGTGTTGTTCCCCACTGGGTTCTCCTCTTCCCAGTGTACCTGATTCTGCCCCTTTCTTCTGCCTCTTCCCCTTCTGCCCCTGCCTAAAAAAGGCGGTCTGAATGTATTCTGTGGGAATAGAGGTGGTGGAAATGGTGGTTGCCACCCATACATTGGATATTGTTGGTGTGGATTGTAGGGGCCCTGAAACCCCCCCATCATTGGGACGTTGTAATTAGGCCATGTCTTTTGGGACCTGTTTCGCCCTCTCTGTCTGAATCTCCCGCTGCCTGTGCTAGAGCCACTGCTGGCCGAGGAATCATCACTAGAGAGATCTGAATTTCTGTCTGTTCTCACAGGAGGGGTGAAATCAGGATCTGAATAAGGATATGTTTTTACATAAGAAAAACGTTTGAGATCTTTCTGAAATTTTTGGACCTTCTGGTGGGTTAAGTTGTCCTTATATTCGTTGATTTCCTTATTCAGCTCATCTAATTTCCTTTTATATCCTGTGATGGTGGTCTTAATATGGTTCTCAGTGAGTTGTATTTCCACCAACATACTTTCAGATAATCTCACAGCTGTCTTTATGATTAGGACAATCCAGTCGCGTGTGCAATGCCACGCGATCTGGGCCCAATCTTTTCTGAACACAGGATCCTCCAAAAAGATCCGTGGTGCGTTTGTGACAAGTAAGCCCTTAGGAGCAGTGTTGTTCCTAAGATATTCAGTTAGTATAGTGCCGTGTAATATTGTCCTGATCCTATTCTTTTTCATTTCTGTTAACTTATCCCAATCTGTTGTTTGTGATATTGTGTGTGCTATGCTTGCGTCCGCAAACAGGGAGGGATCTCCCAGAATAGCATCCACTTCTTCATTAGAAAACGATAGACCTTGATTCTCCCCCATATCTAACAGTCAAGGGAATTCTCCAAATGGATCCCAGGGAGGGAAAGACCCTGCTCAGACAGTCTGCCACCACATTCTCCGGGCCCGGGGGATAAACCGCAGACAGGGAGGCCAACTTTGACTACGCCCAGGAACAAATGAGGCGACTGAGGCAACTGAGGGAACGAACCCTGCAACCCCCCTGGTGATTGATGTAGGACATGACAACCTGGTGACCGTCCAGCAAGGCAGCAAACGCCAAGAGACCCAACTGAACTGCCTTCAGCTCCCTGTAATTGGAGGAACAAGACATCAGAGCCACCGACCACCTGCCCTGCACCGAAGAGTAGTTCAGAGTAGCCCCCCAGCCCAACAGACTGGCATCCGTAGTGACCACCTGAGAGGGAACAATCAGAAACGGATGACCCCTGGACAGATGACCGTCATCCAACCACCAACCCAGATCCTCCCTCACCTGGGCTGACACAGGAACCCCCTGATCGAAATCCTGACCAGAGGGGCGCCAATGAGACAGAATATGGTTCACCACAGGATACAAATGGAGACGAGCCCAAGGAACCACCAACAAGGAGGCAGACATCAGACCCTGGACCCTCAGCCAAAGTCCCACAGGAGGGCAAGTCCCTTGACAACAGGGACCGAATCTCCGACATCAGAGTCAATTTCCGTGCATGAGGCAGGAACACCAACCCCAACTGAGTCCTGAAGTGAGCCCCAATGTACGTCAGATCCTGAGAAGGAACCAGGCAGGACTTCCTCCGATTCACCAGAAAACCGTGACCCTCCAGGACCTGGCAAACCTCCTGGACATGGAGCTCCGCCTTAGAGAAAGAAGAAGCAGAAATCAACAAATCATCCAGGTAAGGAAAGATCTTAATCCCCCATGTAAATGCCCAATCAGAGGGGCCAGAACCTTAGTAAAGACACGAGGGGAGGAACACAGGCCAAAGGGTAATACCTTGAACTGAAAATGACTGTCCATTACACAGAAGCGGAGAAACTTCTGAGAGTCCAGATGGACAGGGACATGGAGAGAAGCATCCTGCAGGTCGATGGAAGCCAGAAAATCCCACTGATTTATCAGAGGCAGGATCACCTGCAAGGACACCATCTTGAACTTGACGGGAGGAATGAACCAATTCAACCACTTCAGATCCAATACTGGTCTGAGGTCCCCGGTGTGTTCCTCTGTAGTGTAGCTCCTATTTCCCTAATAGGCTCTGCGCATTGGAATAATATATCCTATAGGTTTGACATAGGACTAAGGTCAGTATGTCCCTATCGAGTATATTAAACTTAATTACTTGTGCCAGCTAGCTCAGAGGCCACTAGAAACTCTTTGACAACAAGAAGGAGTAGTTTCTGGCAGCCGCAAGACATGACCACTGTGTTTCCCTTTAGAATCAGAACGTGTCCCAGAGTCGTGGAAACAATAGATAACTATTTCACTCAGCTCAGTCGTGCATGCTTAGTTTTCTCCAAGTTACACAGAAAGAAATAGACAGGCGTTTCAATAAAGGATTTATTGAACAGTCTTGTTTCTGGTGTAAGTAAAATGTGCTATTACGATCACAAGACAGTATGCAAGATAAATAATGTACAGTGTGAGCAGTAGAAATAAATAATACTGCGATAGCATTATCTTTTAGTACATATGCATTTACATAAATAACACAGACTAAAAATGCGAGTACTCATACGATGCGTTGCTAAGCTAGTTCTACCCCAATGTACCTAACCTAACCTAGGTGTAGGAAGAGGGAAGAAGTAGGTGAAGTATTCCTTACTACGGTATACTAAGAGTATGTTAAGTCTAGTATGCCTAGTATGCCAAGAGTCCCTCTAGGTTCTAGTCAGCTCCATACCTGAAGAATGAGAGAGGTAGGAATCTCTTTGCCAGACTCGAACTCCAACACCCGCAAGGGAAGTTAGATCACTGGAAGCTGGACTCTCTGCGTGCAGGGATGACAGCGTCTTCTCAGTGCGTCAGGCCGGGAAACGGGCTCCTCTGAAGTCGAGGTCTCCTCTGGTTTACAGGGGCTAGGGAAGGTATATTTATACCTGAGAGCACCTAAGAATGTTAGTATTGACGTGAGTTGGACAGCGAAAGACGTCATGAATGAACCCCCTAAGGAATAATGGTTCATGCATAATATATGAGTCCTTGAAGAAATCAATAGTCCTGGACTAGGGAAACTCCCGCAGCCTAGGGGTCTGTTCTTCATGAACTCGTTGTGACGTTAGGGTGGACGGATGTCAGAGACCATGCCTGTATTTGGAGTGCACGGTTTAATGCCTAAATAAGGGCTGGGATTTTATGCCTATATAAGGGCAGGGCGAATTGTGCCTATATAAGGACATGATATTGGAAAGCCAGTTTATGGATACCCTAAGAGGAATACAACACCCACTCCTCTTTCGTGTGTACGATAATACTAAAATGCTAAACATTTAAAATGCTAAACATTAAAATGGAGTACCGCATATTGCTAAAATTGTTCATAAAACCATTTAAAAAAGGCATATACAAAAACCTATTAGAATGCAAAAAGGTACTGTACATATGAAGCATTGCTTTTCATTTCAGGCATAAAGTTCGAAAATAAATGCAATTGGAATGAAATAAGCAGTAATATTTACATGTGACAAAAAATGATCGATAAGTTACTCAAAAATCAAAGTCATTGCATGTCAAGATAATTAATGAACTGTTTTAGACACACAAGATGACTAAGTGTCCATGGAAGTACCGTAAAGTCTGTATTATAAGGCTAGTTCTACTTTAAGCAGATTGATGTGCCATTTTCGTTCAAAAAATGGGAAGAGAAGAAAAAAAAAAAAAAGTTAAATTTTGGTAGAGTTCCAATTTGTTTTAAAAATGAAGGCCAAATTGTTACTGCATCTCTGGAACACTATGCTGAATCAGAGTCAGTTCACGGGTCTGGTGTAAACATGAGATCATCTATTTCTATAGACAAAACATCATCCACTGTTGTCGGTGTCAGTTGGAACACCTCGTGTAGTAGATTAATTGCACAGAGATGGGAAGTATTGCTTCCAGCATAGGTTGCCTCAGCAATGTTCGCGTCCGTTGTTACCTGTGTGCCTGTAGTTCTTTCTCGTACCTCAGCAGCAGCCGGAAGCGTCTGTGAGATCTCAATGAATGCTGACATCAGGATAGGAAGCCTCTGGGGACAACACAGAGCATGGGCCGTTATCGGGACCAGCAGAGTATCGACATTAAGCCTGGGCGTAGTTCGCGAAGTAGCGCTACGCGAAGCTACGCAAAGTGCAGTTCGCACTACGCGAGCTACGCGTAGCACTACGCGAACTGCGTAGTGCACTGTTCGCAATGATTGCACAGTGCCGGATGCTTGTCCGCACTGTGCAATCATTGAAAGCGGCATCTTGCACAGTGCGAGCTGTCTTTTACTGCCGCTCGAGTAGATTTTACTCGGCGGCAGCTTCTCAACGCGGACTGGTAGTTTCTCATCGCGGCGGTCGCGAGCATACGCGACTCACTCGCAATGAGAAACCTGACCTCCCCGCGTTGAGAATCTCGCCGGGAGGTTTATTTTCCACGCTCGCGATCGGCAACTTGATGTTGCTGATCGCGAGCGAGAAAAAGTCTCGCAGGATGTCATTTTGCTTGCTCGCGGTCGCCAACTTGGCGTTGGGGATCGCGAGCAAGCTAAATGACCGCTGCACTACGCTACGCGTGTTTGCACTGTGCTACGTGCAATTCGCGTTGTGCGAAGTAGCGCAAACTTCGCAAACTACGCGAGCGTAGCGTAGTGCTTTGCCCAGGGTTAATCGACATCCGTTGGCGTTGCTGATGGAAATGTTAGACAGGTGTCCAACACGCATTCTTCACCGCATAGCAGGCATCGTAGAACAGGTAAGATGCAATCTTGCCAGATTGGTCTGAATGACAGGAACCAAGTTGTATTAAGGTCCGTAGACGAGTCATGCCCAAAAGCTTTACTATTTGCTCACGGCACTTTCGTTCAAGGAGAGCTTTCTCCATTTCGCTCGGAGTAATGTCTGCGAATAGGCTGGCCATAGCGCAATAGCAGGAAGAGAAATAGAATTCCGGCAACAAGTGCTAGAATTAATGGTATGCCACCAAACACCGAATGTGCAAAGTTCGGGATGATTCCGAGTATTGCCTGGAAAGGTGCTATCAGACCTGAGCAGATGCTCTTAAATACATGTACAATTCCGGTTGTATCAGACATGTTAAAGATACATGATATCATTTCTACGAAATGTATAGGGCAGTTTGTACGTATTAAAGTCTGTATCTCAGCCGAAGTCCTTGCTACTTGTAGATCATAGGTTTCTTTGGCCGAGGTCAAAGGCACTGTTTGCTGTAAAAGCATGGCTTTCATTCTGCTTAGAGTATCAAATCTTATAAAAGAGACATTCAGCGAAGGCCATAGAGGCGACTCCCTGACTGTGTCTATTGGGGCAAACAATACTTGCATACAGCAAGTGACCCTGGAGTTGACCGTTACTAGATATGGGATGCCTGGCAGCATGCCGCAGCAGCTCTGATCATTCAACATGAGGTAACTCCCATTAGAAAGTTGTCCAAACGTTGGATTAATCACAGCAGCTGGAGTACCCTGCTGATGGCAAGACAAATTTTCCACTGAACCATTACAAGCCCCGTGCAAGGAAATGTCTTGACATATAAGTGAACCACTCAGTGCAAGTTTACAGTTTGAACCGCTCAAAAACACTTCAGGATCCCCACTCCAACATCTATATGTATACGGTAAATCCCACGATGTCTTAATGTATTCCTTACCCAACCTTTCATATTTGCCTGCTTGCATTTGTCTGAAGCAATACTGAAACTGAAAAGTACTCACAGGTAATGTTATTTTGCCATGAATAAGCCATTCTGTAGCTGGTTTTTCTGCCACTGTGAACGGTAACTTTTCCAGTTTTTCAATGCTCAGCACTGTATACTTTGCTCCTCTTTGTGCCAGTTCGATCTGTTTATCAGTGAGATTGTATTCTGCAAACAGAGCCGTTGTGTTGATGAAACGCCAAGGCACATAGCCCGCTCGCAAAGATTGCAGCGTCCAGCTTAATAACATAATTGAGACTGGCCTTGTTGTAACATCGCCAAATCTTGTTCTAGTATGTCGATAGCAGAGAATACAATGCCATCCAATGAATATATTCTGGAGGACAAAGTTGTTAACCCATTGTCGACCACAGAGAGTGTTTTCTCTAAATTAATACGATCAAGTTCACGTATTCGTTCTGCAGCCTCTATCTGTGATACTTTCCAAGCTTCATTATAAGCAGCATAAATGCCAGCATATATGAAACGTTTTTGACGTGGTTTTCTTGGTCCAAGCAAGAATTCCCTAAGGTCTGCGTCCTTTTAAGTAAGGTTAAGTGTTGTTTCACATCCTGTAATGTAGACTTATGCAGCCAATCGAGGCATAATTTTCCTACACTGTATGTTGTTACTACCCCCGGATGTTGTGTTTGGACGTATCTTGGGTCTGGCCTATGAATAGTAAAGCCCTGAGTTTTATTCAGGAATCTTTCCTGACAGTTATTCGTGTCTGTGGGCCAGATCAACCATTTTTTCCAATTAGGATTAGATCTGTTGATTTGTAGTATATTGTCAACTGTCACCACTGCCTGTGTATCGTTATCACTTGCAGGTGTTGGTACAGAAGGTGTGTTCATCTCTTTGATCTTGGCTAATCCAAGACAAGATGTTTGTTGGATGGTTTCATTCAAAAACATTATTTGTTCTGGGATGATACAGGCTCTAAATAAAGCTTCTATCCCTTGCCAATCTTTAGTACCCCAGACTGTTTTGGTGTCTATTGTGTCTTTCCAAAAGTCGAAACCCTGTCTAGACAGTTGGGCATTAAATAACGCAGAATAAATCTGTTTTGTATTTGTTAACATAATTTTCAGTCCTGTCTTGTTTACATTTTTATAGTAAAACATTTCTGGATCAGATGTGTTGTAACCTGAAAAATATGGAAACTTGTTAGCAAATGTTTTTGAACTACTTTTAGGTGGTGTAGGACAATGTTCCCATTGGTTAAACATAAACACATTTCTTGGATATGCAGATTTATGCAAATAATGATGACCATAGTGATTATAACAATACAGTTGTTCATAGTCTGAAGAACCCTCTAAATATTCATTTTTAGAAAATGCAGCAGATTTTTCTAAGTCAAACATTATGTCGTTTACAGTCTCAAAGTCCCAATCATCTGAATAGGCATTGGACGTAATTAGATCACTTAGTGAAATTTTAAACAAATGTGGCATGTTCAATTGTTCATTCGGGCCGAAGATATCATAATCTGTTTTGTCCCACACTATACCATCCTGATGTTCACTGATGACAAGTCTCTTGCTTCACGATGGGAAGATTTATGAGGTTTCAAAAGTACGTTCACGTCCTTTCCTTCAGTGTTCACATGGATGTATCTGCCACTTATAAGCACGCTTACAGTTGTTACCAAAGCTAGCCAGAGCAGGAAAACAAAAAGTCCAGATGTAATCCAGAGTTCAATCCATGGAGAAACCAAATAAGTATTTTTCACAAATTGAAGAAAGTCTTGTACTTGCTGCTTGAATTTGAATGATGCTGGCGTCGTTTCAGGTTCACTCGGATCTTCTGAGAACGTATCAAAGTTAATGAAATAGCCAGAAGCAGTTCTGTCAATTGTTCGAATTGCATCAGGATTTGTTGAAATCACTGGAACCAGTTCATCACTTGCTACATTGGTGTAGACAGGTGTATTTGGACGAACTGTTACTTGATGTTCAAGAGGGATGAGTTCCATAGCGTTGTTGCTTAGTCCTTCATCTGTTACAGCTGAATTCTCGATTGTAATCAGTCTTTCAGTCTGAACCTCTTGGATAGTAGCGAGAGGAGTGTGTCTGCTACTAGGTCGGAGTCCACGAGGCCTACTATTTAGTATTGGCCACATACTGTGGTTTGATGAGGTCGATGGACACAAATCTTTTCTCCTTTCTTCCAGCAAGGGGCGGCAGAAGTACTGTTCTTGTTCCTTGAACTGCTAGGACAGGTACTGGTTGTCTGTAAGAAGGTCCAAATTCCTTCTTGTCCGCAATCTTTTCTCTGACTAGATCCCCAACTTTTGGAATCCAGACAGGCCTTGCTGGGACAGCCGGTTGATCCCCAGTGGTGGTTGGCTGTAGGAATACGTTGCTTTGTTTTGATCTTAGTTCATTTAGTTCCTGTAAAACAGCCAAACGATCTTTGATATCAAAGGGTTTATTTTCCACCACTGTGCCTACGTGTTCAAGGTCTGGTACCCACATTCTTGTCCCAAATAGGATCTCATATGGAGTGACCCCCCTTAGAGAACTTCTTGGCAGGTTGTTCGATGAGCGCTGAACCCCACCAAGGTGTTTGACCCACCCATCACCCGAACCTAATACCCTAGCTGTTATAGACTGCTTTATGTCCCGGTTTTCCTTTCCACAACCGAATTTCCCTCAGGATGGAATGGAGAGGAGTACCGCAATGCAACGCCCAGACTGGCCATGGCTTCTTTGTAAGCCCGAGAGCTAAACGCAGGACCCTGGTCAGAATGTAGCGTGCCTATTGCGTATGTGCCGATAAAGACTCTGCAAATCTTTTATAACAGTTCGAGCGTCAGCCGGCGCTGAGGCCATAACCATAGGAACCTAGATTCAGTATTTGTGGGAATGCCTTTGTCCTGTAGGACGCAGGCGCATAGATAGTCTAATGCTGTCTAACAATGGTGTCTGTACTGGGTTGCCGCATTCGCAGCATGGTGTTTGGTGGCTCTCTCGCTGTAATTTACAGTCTAAGCAGTTGTTGATGAATATGTGAATTTCTGTATTCATCCCAGGCCACCAGTACATCTCTTTTAACGTCAAAATTGTTTTAGAGATCCCTTGATGTGACAGACCCTCCCCCAAATGTGTTTCATAAATCAAGGCTGCTCTACGTTCCATGTTTGGAATTACCCTATCCCCACTCCAGGGATTCGAGCAAAGGAACGTTGTTCGCATCAATTACATAAGAGTAGTTGAGTGGAAACTTTTTGGTAACGCTGCACTGCTGCCTTTGCTTGAAGCTTTGACAGCCAACATTATCTCACTGTCTATTTTTGTTTTTGAACGAGTGATCGCAGCTACGGAAGCCGTCTGCACAGCCCCCTTTGCGGCTTCGTCAGCCAATGAATTCCCTGCAACGTGAACGCCATCACGTTGATGACTCAGTGTGTGAATCACGTGAGCCTTTGGTAGTTCGTTTTTCAACTGAACTACTTGTTCCCAAAGCCATTTATGCTTTATTGTGCCACCTTTCGCATCTTTGAAACCATTTTCAAGCCAATTTTGTATATAGTCATTATACGACTGAACACAGTAAAAGGAATCGCACACTATTAGTGTGGGGAATTCTCGATCTGTACTTTCAAGTGCCAGTTTGAATGACTGTAGTTCAGCTCGCTGAGCTGTACAATCCCCTAGAGATTGTGTTTTTGTGACCATAGGTCTGAAGATGCCATCTCGCATGCGACCTTTAACGATTGCACACGCTGCACTGTAAGCTTGCTTACTCCCTATTGCGGGTTGTGCGGATCCGTCAGTGTAAATTATGAATTCGTACTGATCGAGAGGCAGAATTTCAGTAGGCAGAGGACATTCTTGTTCATATTGTAGGAATGCTTGTGTTTTTAAATCTGGATCAAAAACATATTCAACATCTGTTGCAGCAAGAGAATTAACCCATTGTATCCATCTTGGATGTAATGCTTTAGTATTTGGAATGCTTGCTTTTGTGACCGCTTCTAAAGCCGGTACTGGGGTTACGACAATAATGCGTTTCCCTTGGGCTAAGGCTCTTTCTTTTGCTACAGCGGTTTGAACTGCTGTTAGAATTTTTTCAGTTGAACTGAAGCGCATTTCCGCTTGTGTATACAAATGAGATTTGTATGCAATTGGGATTTTCTCACCCTCATTGAAGGTTAAGTAAGTGAATCCACATTGTCCCGAAATTATTCGGATCACCAAATTTCGTTGACTTACACGTGTTTGTAATTGATTTGTTGCTAACATGTTAGCCTGGATTGAACGCAAGATTTCTGTGTGTTCTTGTGTCCAGTTTCTGATCGAAAAATCAGCTTTGATTAATGCGTAGAGAGGTTTAACCCTTTCTGCATAATTTAGAATGTATGTTCTTCCAAAATGTAGGAAACCCAGGATGGATTGTAAGTTTTTTAGCGTTTTTGGAGGTTGTAGCAGCGCACATTTTTCTAAAAAGTTAGCTGCCAAGCTCTTGCCTTCACTTGAAAGCTCATATCCTAGAAAGAGGACATTGAGATGGGCAATTCTGGACTTTTTAAAGTTGAACTTGTAGCCCTAAGAGGCGAAACCCAGTATAATGGTGCTCACCCTGTTCAAGTGTTTTTCCAGGTCATCGTCTGTCAGATATATGTCATCGACATAGGACAATGCCTCATAGTCATAAATTTGTAGTAACTCCGTTACCCTCGCTGAGAATAAACCTGGGCTGTTCTTGAACCCTTGTGGGAGTCGACAAAAGTGACGCTGGGTCCCCATTATGGAGAATGCTGTTAAGTACCTGCTTTCAGGTGCTATGTTTTGACAAAAGAAACCATTTGAGATGTCTAATGTTGTTTTATATTTTTTACGCACAATGTTATTCATTAATGCTGTGCTATGTGCATTTTGCACTGCAAAAGTTTTAGAACAAGTGTTTAAGTGTCTGTAATCCAAAACTAGACGATATGTATCATCTGGTTTGAAGACAGGAAACAAAGGATTGTTCATTGAGGAGGTGCATGTTTCAATCACCCCTTGACATTCAAGTTGATCTAAGATCTCCCTGACCTATTTTTTAGCTTCTTGCTTTATTGGGTACTGCCGTTGTGCAGTTGGTTCATGTTTCAGATGTATTTTATGGTGAGGTGAGTCCTCATCCCATCCTACATGATTTTTATATAATGCTGGGGCCTGGGCCACTGCCCATTTCCTGGCATATGTATATTTTAGATGAATTGGAATATGGTTGGAAAAGGCAGGCATAATAATGTCCTCGCCATGTGGGCACTCCCTGACAAATTGTGGTGGCCAGTCTTTTTCTGCTAGAAGTATGTCATAGCCTCTTGATAGTCTTTCCCAAAAAAGTGCTTTCACCTGTCTAGGTTTGTCTCCCTCCATCCGGAGTGTTATCTCATATAACTTTTGTGGAGTACTAACCCTGGTGTCTACAGTCTCTACTTTAATGTACTCATTCAAGTCCACTATCTCCAGAAGTTCCTTCACGTTCTGGCGAACTATTGTGACTTCTGCTGCACTGTCCAGCATTGTCTGAGCCCATTCTCCGTTCTTGAGTTGTGTTCTCAGTATTCTCGGCATGTCTGATCTTCAGACCTGCTACCTTCTTTTTGGAGAATTGAGGTTTTACTTTGGTTTTTGAAGCGTGTTTGTCGTCTTTCGATTTCACGCGTTCTTCTCTATGTTCTGATCGTCCTCTTCTTTCCGAAGTCTGTGATGAGATCTGAAAGGGACGAGAGGAACGTGTATCAGTATCTTGATACCTGTCAGGTTTTCTCAAATTATCCCTATTCCTGAGGTTATACCTCCTTTCAGAGGGCTCCTTTTGAGGAGACCTACCTCGAGATTGAGAACGTTTCTCATTTGATTTTTGTTTAGTAGACTCCCACTTCTTTTTAGAAGGTGTAGGAGTTTGTTTAATTGAGTCCTTCTCAGGACTTTCAGATAGTTTCGGCTTCACTGGTCTTCCACCCAAACTATCTCTGCCTAATTCTGCATAAGATTGTTCTATTATTCTGGGTAGCTCAGTTTGATGTTCTGTAACATCAAATTCCCTTAATTTTTGGCGGATCGCCACTGCTGCTGCCTCCCCATTAATATTAGATAATATTATTGTTGAGACCTGGTCGAAATTTTTCAGTAATTTCATACCTAAATTTAGAGCAGGTTCTGCCCCGTATTCGTTTTGAATTTGTTTTAGGACATCAGGTACTACCGCTATTGACGGAATGCCATGTGTTTTAGTATAGATGGCAGCAAAGACTGAGCCCCAAGTGGTGCAGTCTTCCAGTTGTGGTGTGATCCCCATTGGTAAACTGATTGTTAGGATTCTGTGTTTCTCATATGGGCTAGTATTTGGAAATACTGCTTCGATTTGAGTAATTTTTTGAGCTATCCAGAATGGAATTTGCTCACGTTTTGTGGGCATTTTACCCATGACTGCGTATAGAGTCTGTGGTGTAATTTTTAGTGTATTCCCCTGGTGAGGGGTTTGATTTGGAATTGTTAATGGTTGCTGGACTGTAAAAGTCTGCATGACATATTGGACCAATTGTCTGTAGATTTTTATTAACTCTGTGAGTTGAGTAAGTAAGTCCTCGTCTGACATCTCTTCAATGTCAGGATGAGGTGTGTAGCCGGCTAGAATCGGCCATGTTGCTCCTGGTCTACCTAGTGGACCGAGCCTAGTAATGTTTTTGTGATGTTTTAGGGCGCCTTTAAACCAGAGCTGATGCTCTTGGTATGTTAATGGAATTTCTATATCCTCGAAAGGAATGTATTCCTCTGGTGGTTCATCTTCTTTGTAGAAGTGAAACATGTGTGTTACTGAATTGGATTCAGGAAATATTACCCATGAATAGAATACCTCTGTCTGAAAGGATTCATGTGCCTCTATCACGAAAACTGCTCTACCGCCTCTCGGTGGTAGGCCATGTTTTATAAGTTTTAGAGTGATGGCTCTTCTTAAGTTTGGAGCGATGTTTATTACACCCTCCTCGGTTTCATTTAAACCGGTAAAGTTAAAAACTGCTGGTAGGGCTGGATCAGCCATAGCTACACCGTCTTCGGCGTCTTCAGTCATTTTGTTTTTTGCAAAATGTAGAACAAGTTTCAAGGAAATAAAGATAAGGTGCACAATATTTTGGAACACTGTATCCTTCAACGTTGAGCACACCAAACAGCTAATATATAGGGTACTGCCCTATGTAGCCGTGGTGGATACCTAACCCTGCCCACTCCAGACGTCTTTTGGAGTATATGGGTAGGGGTCTTGAGAGAAAAAGCACGGCTGAGTTACTCAGTATCTAACGTTGAATTACTGCCTTACCAAACGTTGGGCGCCATGTAGTGTAGCTCCTATTTCCCTAATAGGCTCTGCGCATTGGAATAATATATCCTATAGGTTTGACATAGGACTAAGGTCAGTATGTCCCTATCGAGTATATTAAACTTAATTACTTGTGCCAGCTAGCTCAGAGGCCACTAGAAACTCCTTGACAACAAGAAGGAGTAGTTTCTGGCAGCCGCAAGACATGACCACTGTGTTTCCCTTTAGAATCAGAACGTGTCCCAGAGTCGTGGAAACAATAGATAACTATTTCACTCAGCTCAGTCGTGCATGCTTAGTTTTCTCCAAGTTACACAGAAAGAAATAGACGGGCGTTTCAATAAAGGATTCATTGAACAGTCTTGTTTCTGGTGTAAGTAAAATGTGCTGTTACGATCACAAGACAGTATGCAAGATAAATAATGTACAGTGTGAGCAGTAGAAATAAATAATACTGCAATAGCATTATCTTTTAGTACATATGCATTTACATAAATAACACAGACTAAAAATGCGAGTACTCATACGATGCGTTGCTAAGCTAGTTCTACCCCAATGTACCTAACCTAGGTATAGGAAGAGGGAAGAAGTAGGTGAAGTATTCCTTACTACGGTATACTAAGAGTATGTTAAGCCTAGTATGCCTAGTATGCCAAGAGTCCCTCTAGGTTCTAGTCAGCTCCATACCTGAAGAATGAGAGAGGTAGGAATCTCTTTGCCAGACTCGAACTCCAACACCCCGCAAGGGAAGTTAGATCACTGGAAGCTGGACTCTCTGCGTGCAGGGATGACAGCGTCTTCTCAGTGCGTCAGGCCGGGTAACGGGCTCCTCTGAAGTCGAGGTCTCCTCTGGTTTACAGGGGCTAGGGAAGGTATATTTATACCTAAGAGCACCTAAGAATGTTAGTATTGACGTGAGTTGGACAGCGAAAGACGTCATGAATGAACCCCCTAAGGAATAATGGTTCATGCATAATATATGAGTCCTTGAAGAAATCAATAGTCCTGGACTAGGGAAACTCCCGCAGCCTAAGGGTCTGTTCTTCATGAACTCGTTGTGACGTTAGGGTGGACGGATGTCAGAGACCATGCCTGTATTTGGAGTGCACGGTTTAATGCCTAAATAAGGGCTGGGATTTTATGCCTATATAAGGGCAGGGCGAATTGTGCCTATATAAGGACATGATATTGGAAAGCCCGTTTATGGATACCCTAAGAGGAATACAACACCTCCACCAGGAAGAGAATAGAGTACACTCCCAGCCCCCGCTGATCCACGGGCACCAGAACGACAGCGCCCTTTTCCACAAGGCAACGGACTCCGTCCAACAGAGCCTCCTTCTTCAGAGCTTCCCTGGGGCAAGGAGTGACCCGAAAACAGTCTAGGGGAGTCTGGACGAACCCAAGGCGAAAACCTTCCGACACCACCTGAAGAACCCAGTGATCCGACATAGTCCACATCCAACTGTCCACAAAGAGAGACAGTCGACCCCCCACAGGACCCACTCCTGTAACAACCCAGTCATGATTTGGAGGGTGTAGAAGAGGAGGAAGAGGTGGCAGGGATCCTGGACTTGTCAGAGGAAGGAGCACCCCGGCCACACCCCTTCCACGAAAGGGCTGAGGAGCCCGTCCTTGACGAGCAGGACCAAAGGCCTGTTGTAGGGATTCTGCACATACACAGAGCTATGCACAGGATAATAGGACCTCGGAATATAGTGGTGAGCCAACCATACACCTTAGCACCTAACACCCCAATCCGACTAGCTTTAGCGTCTCCTTAGCAACAATGCTGCTAATTATTAGACAACCCAGAACACGGTATCTCTCTCTCTCTCAGGACTCGCAGAAGCAAGAACACCCTTTCATTACTCACTCATACTTGTCCACAACGTGCGTAATAAGAGACACTGTATAGTTTAAAATATTTATTTTAACTAACGTGCTCTAAGGTACAGTACACGTGTCAGTACTATCAGCATAATGCATAAGAATAAAACAATAAGCATAGTTACAATTCCATATAATATAAACGGGGAAAGCATTTCATAAAGCGGTAAATATAGGGCTAATTGAGTACACCACCCTCCCCGTGCTAGTAGCTAGTTTATTATAAAAACAGAAGACCTCTGGGCTTTGGCTGGCAGACCCTCATACCTCAATATCTAGATGCAGTGGTTTACATCATCAGACAAGCACAGCTCTTCTCTCTGGAAAGGTTTTTCTTCAAGTGTCTCTAACAGTGAAAATCACAATATTAAAGGCACCCAAATTCCTTCAGTGCAGTGGCATTCAGTGTTATGTCTAATTACGAGGGGCTGACCAGATCAGCAAGAACAAGGCACATTGTTTTCCGACCTTGTACACAATGTGCAGATGCAACCCAAAAGCAACAAGAAAGAATGTGAAAGGCAGATAGTCCCAAAATAGCAGAGGCTGGGGGGCACAAAGTAACGTGCGCAAAGAGGCATCATGGCAGCCAGGCCTAAGCTAACTTAGTAATGCAAATCACGAGTCTACAAACCACACGATACCCTCCCCTGGTCAGTCCATCGGTGAAGACATAGGACAATGACACAGTTCCAATAGATGGAGCAGAATTGCAACGTCCGTGACTGAAGTGGTGCAATCGAAAGTCAAGGAATAGGAGAGAAAAAAAAAAGATATAGAGCCAGAAAGGCCCAGGGAGTGAGGACTCCGAAAGCGGAGACCCCCTAATCCAAAAAAAGTGTAAGTGCAGAAAAACGCCACACCTTCCAATAGGACATCGTTGGAGTCGTCAGAAAAAAGCGATGCCATCCAGTCCAGCAAATCAAAACTGCATTCATGTTCCTCGTAAGAGGGAGCAGCGAAAAGCAATGCGGGACAACTTGCGTGATACTCAATATAACTACGTTGTAGGAGAGTCTGAGCAGCCGCCCAGACATCCCATTGTGCCAAAATCCCAAGTGCAGCCACACGCGCCATATAGCCAGGACCGGAACAGTCTTGCTCATGGGCCTCTAAGGGACCCACCAACTGGACAAAATCCGGGCGAGACAGAGACGTATTGGAGAGGCAGTAATCCAAGGTCCATGAGAAAGGACAGCGGATGCAAGACATCACAGGTTGCACGCAAGTGAAATACGCAAAGCGAAAAGAAAGTCTATATGACACACCAAGAGTCGCCAATGGCAGGACGCCGAAGGCATCGAGGATGCGCTCACGGAGCGTCAGGAGTCGACCGTGGTCGAGGAGGGCCCCAGGAAGTGCAGCCATTTCGTAGCACACAGACCAAAAGCAAAACACCAGCCGCTAAGGCGATGATCAATGGAAAGCCACCAAAGACGCTGGAAAAAATGGAATGAATAAAAGCTGGTATTACACCAAAGATAGTTTGAAAAGAGGTTACAAGGCCAGAGCCCACAACTTTAAAAAAGTGCACAAGGCCTTCGGTGCGTGAGGCATTAAAAACACAGTGAATTAGTTCTCCGAAATGTTGTGGGAGGTTTGTGTTAAGAAGTGCCTGAATTTCACTGTGGGTACTCGCCACCTGGAGCATGTAAGTTTCCCGGGCGGACGTGAGCATAACCTCCTGATTCAATAATAGCGCCTTTATTCTGCTCAATTTATTGAAATCTGCTTTCAAAGTCGGAATGGAAGGCCAAATGGAACTATCTACGATGCCGTGCGGGGGAGGAAAAAGCACATTTTTGCAGCAGACAACCCTGTGAGAAACTGTTACAATATAGGGTATGCCGGCCAGCATGCCACAGCAGTCCTGATTATTCAGAAGGAGATAGCTACCATTTGCAAGCACAGTGAAAGTAGAAGAAATAGCAGGAGCAGGAATGCCTTTCAAAACACAAGCAAGATTCGGAGCCGAAACGTTGCAAGCTCCGTGCAATGTAATGTGTTTACAAACAAGAGAATGACCCACGGTCGAATCACACAACTCACCCGTGAGAAAAACTTCCCTCCCGTCCTTAAGGCATTTATAAACGAAAGGCAGAGACCAAAGTTCATGCAGGAAAGCACTGCCTAAAGGCTGAAAGCGGCCAACAGGATAATGTTTCATGCACGAATTGAATTCAAACAAAGGAAAAGGCAAAGCGATAACCCCGTGTACTAGCCACACAGCAGAATCTAGTTCCACCACAGAAAACGGTAAAGGCTCTATCTTTTCAATATGTAACAGAGTGTATGCTGCATCTTTCATGGACATGAACTGCTGTTTCTCAGTTAAATTAAAAGGCAGGAATAAGGCAGACGTGTTCAAAAAATGCCAAGGAACCTTCCCCATTTTAAGCGTTTGCAAAGTCCATGCAAACTGCATTACTGAACGCAATTGATTTTGCCCATGATACAACACAGAAACATCATCTTGCACAATATCAACAACAGAGGAAATAATATTCTCTAATGTGTAAATGCGGAAAGACAGGGTATTAATACTATTGTCAACAACAGCAAGCACTTTTTCTAAATTAGCTTGATCGATTTCCCGGAGACGGGAAACAGCTTCAATTTGCGAAAGCTTCCAGAGTTCATTATAAGTTTCATAAATAAATCTCTTAGGTCGAGGACCACGAGGCCCCAGAACAAAGTCGGACAGATCAATGTTGCCTGATAGGAGCGTTAAATGTTGTTTAACAGAATCTAAAGAAGAGTGCTGCAACCACTGCTTACATAATTTACCAACAGAATATGTTGTAACAGTACGTGAATCAGAAAACCTGGGGTCCGGCCTATCCTGTTTATAGCCAGGATCCGTGTCATGAAAAAGCAGTTGGCAAGCATTAGAGGCTATGGGCCACGAGAACCAGGGGGATTGAACAATCTCAGAAACATTAAAAGAATTATTCTGAAATAATACCTGCAAATCTGTAAGGGACATGTTAAAGCGCAAGCTTTCATTGGGAGTGGAAGACAATACAGGAATGGACGGGGCATTTAATTGTTTGGATGTAGCCAAACCCCAACATGTTGTTTGAAATATGGTGCGGTTTAAAAATGAGAATTTGGGTCGGGATGAGGCAAGCACGGTGCAAGGCTTCTGTGCCCTGCACCTGCCATGCTTTGGAACCCCAAATAGATTTTAAATCAATGGTGTCCCGCCAATGTTCATATCCACCCACAGCTAAGGCGTTCAAAAAGGAGCCCGAATACAGCAATTTGGTGTAGGTTAACATGAACTTCTGAGTAGACGAAGAATTTAATTTAAAATAATAGGACCCAGGATTAGATCTATTATAGTTTGTAAAATAAGAAAACTTATTTCTAAGAGTTTGGGAGCTACCTGGCAAAGGGGTCGGACAATGTTCCCACTGGGTGTAACTAAAAGGACCCCGAAGGGTACTTGGTTTATGGACAAAGTGGTTGCCCCAATGCTGGTAACAATATAATTCAGCATAATTTGCAGAATTCATATACAAATCTTCGGCATCAAAAGCAGCATAATATTTCAAATCAGTAAATAACGATTCAACGGCATGCAAATCCCAATCGTCAGAATGAATATTACTTTTTACAATATCACCCATTGAAACACGAAGGACATTTGGTACATTAATAATTTCGGTTGGTCCATGAATTTGGAAATCTACCGCATCCCAAACGATGCCATCAACGACTGGAAAAGCCGAAATGTTCACAAACGTATGGTCCTGCTTCATGATGTGAGATGAAGAATGTGGAGCCAAAGTTCCAGCGACATAGTTCACCGCAGAGCGTTCTGGCAAATAATGTCCATTGATGAGCAGAAAAAATACGGTGACAAAGCCAATGGACATGAACAAAAAAATCAAGAAAAGTACCAACCAGATGTATGTCCATGGGGGGATCAAAAAATTGTCTCTGAACCAATACAGAATTTGGATGGGACAAGTGATGAAGAAGAATCCGAGTCAAAAGAATAACGTGTTGGGCTTAGTGGCGTTGTTGGTAAATGAGCCACGGACTCGGTGTCGGGTTAAGTATACTCGGTCTCCTCGTTGCATGGAGAAACTGAGCAGTCTTGCAGGGGATCAGGCAAATCTACCATCTCAAAAGCAACATCAGTGACCGTTCGGGCAGAAAGGCCAAGAACATTCGTCCGGCAAATGACAGGACAAGAGACCGCTGGTGTAACACTATTCAGGATCGGCCAGATGTTGTAGCTTGACATTTTCTATTGAGATGTATCTGTTCTCCTTGCGACCAGGAAGCGGTGGTAAGATGGCTGTACGAGTTCCCTTCAAGCTAAGGACTGGAACCGGAGCACGATAAGAGGGGCCGAATTCCTTTTTGTTCTCCACCTTTTCTCGAACCAGTTCTCCAATCTTCGGAAGCCAGCCGGCAACCGGAATCTGCAGCGCAGCGTCTGTGGCTGAAGGTGTCTGTGCAATTGCAAGTTTGTCTCGGGCTTCTTGTAAGTCCTGTAACATAGTAGAATGATTATCTACATCAAAGATGGCGGATTGCGCCGCCATGTCTAGACCATCAAGGTCAGGCACAAACATTCTTATGCCAAAGAGCATTTTGTATGGGGTCTGCCCACCCAGAGGTCTTCTAGGGAGATTATTAAGTACACGTTATACGGTATACAAGTGGGCCAGCCAGTTTCTGCCAGTACCTAAGACTCTAGCTGTCAAGGATTGCTTTAAATCACGGTTCATTCTCTCCACAATTGAATTACCCTCGGGTCTATATGGAGACGAAAATTTCACCTGCACCCCCAGTGAACCCATTGCGTCCTTGTAAGCCTTAGAGGCGAACGCTGGACCTTGGTCAGAATGGAAGGTGCCACATGCGAAAATTCCCACAAAGACACGCAAATCCCTGATGTCATTTCGAGCGTCAGCACTCCGTTGTGGCCAGACCCAGATGAACCGTGTGCACGAGTCCACTGCTACTAAGATGTACTTATATGCAGTGTCAGAGGAAAAGGGACCGCAGTGATCCAGGTAAACACACCCAAAAGGTCTGTTTGCAATGCAGAGCGGTTTCTTTGGTGGCCGTGTAACCGTAGAAGGCTTAATCTGCTGACAAACGTCACAGGAAAGCACATAAGTATGGGTTTGTTTATATAATCCACGCCACCAGTAATGCTGCTGCAAGATGGAAACCGTAGCAGACACTCCAGCATGAGCTGACGCCATGCCTTCGTGCACTGCCGTAATCAAGGAAAGTCTGCAGTCCGCGTTGGGAATCAGCCGATCACCAACGTCCGGTATTTTAACATAAGGAGCCTGTTCGGGACCTAATTGATAAAAGTATTTAGAAGGGAAACCCCTAGGGTAATTAGCACCCTCTTTTGTTGCAGCAATAGCTGCTAGAATATCAGTGTCTATTTTAGACATGGATCTGGTAACTGCTGCGACTGAACACGTGGCTACTGCGGATTTGGCAGCTTCATCTGCCAAACTGTTACCAACAGCATGTGCGCCCACACGCTGGTGGCCAAGAGTGTGTACAACCTGTGTGAGAGGCAGACGTTGTGGCAAATCTGCCACTCGAACCCAAAGCGTTTTATGCTTGATTGTGCTGCCTTTTGCATCTCTATAGTCATTTTGTGACCAAAAGAATAGATTGTCATTATAAGACTGAACACAGTAGTAAGAATCACATACAATAAGAGTAGAAACAATCTGGATTTGCAAACTCAAGTGCTAGCACCAATGCACGCAGCTCGGCCAATTGTGCAGTACTGTCACCCAGTGCTTGAGTGTGCACTAC
This sequence comes from Calotriton arnoldi, assembly GCA_963921515.1. Lineage (NCBI taxonomy): Eukaryota > Metazoa > Chordata > Amphibia > Caudata > Salamandridae > Calotriton > Calotriton arnoldi. The sequence goes on along the minus strand of CAWUFW010003540.1, from coordinate 1,450,524 downwards.
AGTTGATTTGAACTTTCCGTTCACAAAAGAACCTGCAACAATAGCACATGCTGCTGAATAAGCATGCTTGGAACCCGTGGCCGGCTGTGCCGAACCATCAGTATAGATAATACATTCGTAATCCTCAAGCGGTAGCAAAGACAGAGGAGGAGGATGAACGAATTCATACTGCAAAAACTCTTGAGTCTGAAGAGAAGAATCAAAGATAAAAGTGACATCCGGAGATGTCAAAGATGTTGCCCATTGTATCCAACGGGGGTGTAAAGCTTTAGAGTTCGGAACACTTGCTTTTGTCACTGCCTCTAGGGCAGGATATGGTGTTACCACCAAAATGCGTTTTCCCTGTGCCAGTGCGCGTTCTTTCAGAATCGCCATCTGCACTGCAGTCAAAACTTTCTCCACAGAGGAAAAGCGCATTTCCGCAGAGGTGTAAAGATGTGACTTGTATGCAATCGGTACTGTGTCACCTTCATTAAAGGTCAAATACGTGAAACCCACTGCCCCTGGAATGATTCTAATCACCAGGTTTGTGTGGTTATCACGTGTCAACAAGAATTTAGATTCAAGTAGATCAGACTGCAAAGACTGCAGTATAGAGTTATGCTCAGGAAGCCAGCATAACTTCGAAAAGTTAGGTTGTATCAAAGCATAAGAGGCTTGATACGCTGGGCATATTCGGGAATGTAAGTACGCCCGAAGTTCAGAAAACCCAGCAAAGACTGAAGCTTTTTCAGATTGGTCGGAGGGCACAAAAGTGCGCATTTCTCCAAAAAATGGGGAGCTAATCCCTTACCTTCATTGTTGAGCTCATAGCCCAAAAACAAAACAGTAAATTCAGCAATATGAGATTTGGCAAAGTTAAACTTGTAACCTAAAACCGCAAATTCGAGAATAATGCGGTCCACTCGTGAAAGATGCTGGAATAATTAGTCGTCTGTCAGGTAGATATCATCGACGTACGAACATGCATCTGGGTCTATGCCGTCCAACAAAGACACGACACGGGCAGCGAATACACCTGGACTGTTTTTGTAGCCCATAGGTAAGCGCCGGAATTTGAATAATTTGCCACCGGATGTAAAAGCGCTCCATTGGCTACTCTCCGAGGCCAAGTTGTGCGTGTAGAATCCATTGGATAGGTCAAGTGTAGTTTTGTATTTCTTACGAACAAGACTGTCTACTAGCGCAGAACTATGTGTATTTTGCACCGCAAAGGTCCGACAATGAGAGTTCAAATGTCGGTAATCCAAAACTAAGCGGTACGATCCATCGGGTTTAGAAACCGCGAAAAGGGGATAATTCATTGGTGATACGCATGTTTCAATTACTCCCTGATATTCTAACTGAGTCAGAATTTCGGAAACGGGGCCTTTTGCATCCCGTTTAATGGGATATTGGGGTTGCGGCTGTGGCAGCGACCGCAAAGGTATTTCATGGGGTGGTGATTCTTCATCCCAGCCCACATGGTTGCGGTATAACGCTGGAGCCAGGGACACAGCCCATTCGGCTGCTAGAGCCTCCGCTTTGTCCTTAGGGACATGTCGAGAAAAGCTCGGAAGGATTACATCCTCACCTTTACGCGCAGCAAGTACGAATGGGGGCGGCCAATCCGCCTCTGCTAACAAAATGTCATAAGAAGAGGTCAGATTCTCCCAAAAAATCCCTTTAATAACACGCTGTATATCACCTTCAATTTGAATGACAATATTATATAATCTGTCAGGGGTGCCACTCTGGTATCTGCTGTCTCGACAGTAACGAATGTTTCAGTTGCTGTCGCCTCCACATGAGGACGTAGTGCCTCTCGCACTATGGTAACTTCCGCGGCGCTGTCTAGGAGTGTCACTGCCCACGTCCAATTCAGGAGTCTCGTTCTCACCGTCTGTGGCATATTTTGCTGTTACAGCGGCAACTTTTTTCTTCTGAAATTGTGGGCGAGGACGTTGAAATTCTTCTGATTTCCCTCTGACCTGTTGTCGAGGTTGGTCTTGCCCCTGTGGAGCCTCTCGGCCCCTTCCTCTATCCTGGCGATCTCCTCCACCAGCCTGCGAAGGCGTCAGTTCCTGTAAAGAACGAGGAGAACGCGAATCAGGGACGTGAAATCTCTCTGGAGACTTAATTCTCGCCCTATCACGCAAATCATATGTGCGTTCAGAAGAAACAGAAACCGGGGATGCGGCTCGCGACCCCGACTTCGTCTGTTGCTTACCTTGTTTTTTCAACCTCCAGCTCTTTTTAGTAAAAACTGGTTTCTCATCTTTCTCAGACTGAGTTTTCGGTTGTTGTTGCGATTGAGTTTGCGTTTTAGCAAAAGGCTTAACTCCCAGGCTATTTCGGCCAATTGTTTTGTAAGCCTGGGCAATCATTTTTGGTAATTCGCGTGGCCTGTCCAATTCTGGGACCAAAGCCAAAGCATTAGCTACTTGAAAGTTAACTGCATCGCCCTTGACATTCGCAAGGATCAACTCAGCTACTACGTCGAACACTCCCACCAGTCTCATCCCTAATTCCACAGCCGCTTCAGGGCCATGTTCATCCTGTACTTGTTTAATCACAGCGGGGAGAACCGTCATGGAAGGAGTGCCGAAACACTTCGCATATACTGCAGCGAATACCCTACCCCAGTTGTTGCATGCAGTCAACTCGGGTACTAAGTCTTTTGGCAAACTAATCGTCAAAATCCTGTGTTTATCCACAGGAGTAGTATTTGGAAAAACTGCCTCCAGCTGGTCAAATTTCTCTGCAAGCCAATAAGGTAAATCGTCCTTATTTTGTGGGCGCTTGCCCATCACCGAATTAACCATGACAGGACTTATAGTTACACCGCCTGCTCCAGCTGGATGGGCTGCAACTCCAGGCGGGGCTCCCTGGATGTTGCCTGTAACATATTGTACTAAAGCTCTGTGCACTCGTATTAAAGACGAATGCATATGACGCAGTTCAGCGACTGCCACTGTCATATACCGCGGATATGGAGTATACCCGGCCAAGACAGGCCAAGTGGCCCCATCAATTGATAAGGGGCCTAAACGAACCGCGGTAACCTGTTGGGGGAGGACGCCATCAAACCAAACGCGGTGTTGCCACGCTGTGAGCGGTACTTCAAGATTCCTATACGGTCTATAGTTATTAGGAACAACGGTGGCTTCATATTCATGGAACAAATTATCAGTCCCATCCACCGCAGGAAAAGTGACCCAAGAGTAAAACACTTCAAAGTGGTAAGCTGGATCTGCTTGTACCACAAAGATCAGATCGACACCCGCGTCAGGCACTCCATACACTGTCAAGTGAGCTCGGAGCGCTGCGCGACTATGTGCCGCAATTTGTACAGCCATTATAAGGCTAAAAGTTTTCGACAACCTAATATATGGCAGCACAATAGAGGGTATTTTTAAGAAACCTTTTACTAACTTCAAGCTTGAAAGAACCTATAAAAACGTCAATATAGGAGGTATCACCGTCACACACGCTTCCGGAAGCGTTTGTGAAGGGAGTTGTGGACAAGCACAAGAACTACTCAAGCGTCTCGCAGATAAGCAGCCCACTCGTTGGTTGCGCCATGTTGTAGGGATTCTGCACATACACAGAGGAATGCACAGGATAATAGGACCTCGGAATATAGTGGTGAGCCAACCATACACCTTAGCACCTAACACCCCAATCCGACTAGCTTTAGCGTCTCCTTAGCAACAATGCTGCTAATTATTAGACAACCCCGAACACGGTATCTCTCTCTCTCTCAGGACTCGCAGAAGCAAGAACACCCTTTCATTACTCACTCATACTTGTCCACAATGTGCGTAATAAGAGACACTGTATAGTTTAAAATATTTATTTTAACTAACGTGCTCTAAGGTACAGTACACGTGTCAGTACTATCAGCATAATGCATAAGAATAAAACAATAAGCATAGTTACAATTCCATAGAGTATAAACGGGGAAAGCATTTCATAAAGCGGTAAATATAGGGCTAAATGAGTACACCACCCTCCCCGTGCTAGTAGCTAGTTTATTATAAAAACAGAAGACCTCTGGGCTTTGGCTGGCAGACCCTCATACCTCAATATCTAGATGCAGTGGTTTACATCATCAGACAAGCACAGCTCTTCTCTCTGGAAAGGTTTTTCTCCAAGTGTCTCTAACAGTGAAAATCACAATATTAAAGGCACCCGAATTCCTTCAGTGCAGTGGCATTCAGTGTTATGCCTAATTACGAGGGGCTGACCAGATCAGCAAGAACAAGGCACATTGTTTTCCGACCTTGTACACAATGTGCAGACGCAACCCAAAAGCAACAAGAAAGAATGTGAAAGGCAGATAGTCCCAAAATAGCAGAGGCTGGGGGGCACAAAGTAACGTGCGCAAAGAGGCATCATGGCAGCCAGGCCTAAGCTAACTTAGTAATGCAAATCACGAGTCTACAAACCACACGACAGGCCCTATGAGCCCCAAAAAAGCAGGAACGCCCTGCTCTCTCTGGAGCCAACAGCTTACGATCCTCCGCAGACTTCTTGACCATATCCTCCAAGGGAGCACCAAAAAGCTTAACGCCAGAAAAAGGGATCCTCATGAGCAAACCCTTCTGCGCAGCATCGGCCTTCCAAGAACGTAACCAAAACTGGCGACGAGCCGCCACAGAAGACCCAGCAGTAGATGCCGCTGCCCCCAAGGAATCAAAGGAAATGTCAGAAAGGAGCTGCACCTGTTGCTCCATCAGGGCGAGAGTGGGAGAAACGTCCTCGCCCTGGTCCAACAACTCAGCCAATGACTGGAAGTCTTTCAACAATGACTGGATGGCATAGGAGGAATAGGTAGCAGCTCTAATAGAAAAATTGGCGGCGGCAAAAGTGCGTTTCACTGCCGCATCAACCATTTTATCAACCGGGTCCGCCGGGGAAGCATCCTCAGAAATAATAGCACCCTGAGAAGACATGCCAGCCATCAAAGAATCCACCTTCACCGAGGCTGGATACTTAACAGCAAAGTCTTGCAATGGATATCTTTTGGCCAAAAACCTGGGAAAGTTATTCCGATCAACATCCTTCCATTCAGACTCCAACACCTTCAAAACAGAGGAGTGGAGCGGTAAAGACTCCAGCTCCTTCTTCTGATACTGTGAAAAGAAATCCGTGTCCTCTACATTAACATCAGACTCCGGAAACAACAGGTTGGAGCGAATGTGCTGAAGGACATCTTTAAGATCCGACCCCTGCACAAATCGACCCTTAAGCTCCACATCCTCCTCCCCATCAATGTCCTGGGAGGGACCAGGGTCACATTTAGCTTTTTTAGACGAAGAAACAGGCTCCCTGTCATGCAAAGCAGCAGCCACTGCAGTATGTATCATCTGTTCGATCACAGCCAGCGAAGGGACCGTGTCCGCAGAGCCAGAAGACTCCCCAGCATGTGAAGAAACCAATTCAGCACCTTCCTCCATACTTGCCACGACAAAAATGCAAGAGCAACTCACTACGGCAAGCCAGCACGCTTAAAAAGCAATCCAGTGCCATGGCAACCACAAAAAAAAAAATGCTCCAGGACGGCCGCTGGCACGCCCCTATCATGCATGCAACATCCCATAAAGAATTAATGTCCCCTTGCAAAATGCGCCGTAACAACGCGCCGAAACACAAGGAGCCGGCATGAAGCCACGCCCCCACAGGTCGACACTCACCCCAGCGCACACAGACCGAAGAAGCGTAGCAGCGGAAATGCCGGTAAGAGAATGGGGCGGAGGGAGCCTGCAGGAGAGCCCGGGCGTCCCTCCTAACCCCTAGGGGACCGTTACAAATGCGTGCAATAGGTGCACAGCACCAACAAAAACATTAATAAAGACCTGCCGAGTCCGCTAGAGCAGGACTCGGCAGGACACCTCTAAACGTGAGGCATGAATCAAAGGCACACTCCTGGAGTCCGCTACAGCAGGACCGAGAAGGAAGTGCAACAAAGGGGGAAAGACATGCTAAGGCAAACCAAACCCACCCACCCCCCTTGGGCATAAGAGTCTGCTATAGCAGGACTGTCGCCCCCCCTACCTGATCACAGGAACAGCACTCGGAGTAGTGCAGAAACAAAAAAAAGGTTGTGATGTGGATCTTGTATCCTTTTATGTGATTGGTGGTTGCCACTGGGGGCCATTTTGGAGGGATAGGGAGACTGGTATGATAACTTTTGTTGGAGTATCTGTGGGAGCAGTGTAGGAGAGTAGGATCTGCTTCTTATAGTTACCCCCACTTTTTGCTGATGTATCACTGTTTTCGACTTAGACTGGCTGGGATCCTGCTATCCAGGACCCCAGCCTAGCTGCTTTCTCCGCTAAATTGATTGCCTGTACTTTAGGTACACTCCAGATTGGATACTGGGGTACCCTTATAAGTCCCTAGTATATGGTACACCATGTACCCAGGGCATAGGTACCCCAGAGGCCTCCCAGGAGCTGAAGCATGTATTGTGCCACCCCTGAGAGGCCATTCAAAATTACACCACAGGTCTGCTACTGCAACCTGTGTAAGGAGGTGCATGCACCCCTTACTTAGATATAGGTCACCTATATCTATTCTAAATCACTACACCTATAAACCTATCAGTCACCCCTATGGCAGGCCTTATCAATCCTGAAGGCAGGGTGCTGGGTTTTGTGTGAGAGGGTGCCCCTGCATGAGCAGAGCCCCTCTGCAGCCTTCGGAATCTATTCTCCGGGGTTGTCTGTGATGCAGCCAACCATATATACTTAAGTGCATTATAACCTCGCGGTAAATGCTAACTTTAAACCGGCTGCTTAGAAACATGTCGTGTTTGGTGTCATACACCTTGGAATCATACCTCCACACCAGTAACTGGTGTGGGAGGTATGATTCCTCCCATGTAGTACCACTACTATGGGGCACCGGTCTACTCGGTACCAGCTTTCTCGACCTGGGCATCATAAAATGGATGCTGCCAGCCACAGACACGAGTCTGCCCTCCTGCTGCTGAGCCAAGCTCAAGCAGGGGAAAGCTTGACAATAGGTTTCCTGTCACAGGGAGGTGTGACCACCTCCCAGACAGGATTTAGTGTATTGGGGCTGGGTGGGTGCACTCTGAGAGTGTTTGAAGTCTGCACTGGGGGCACATTTGGTGTCCATGTGCATAGTCCAGTTCAAACCGGTTGCAGGAGCCATTTGCTCCTGCTCTGGCGCGAAACTGGACAAATGACATGGGTGTAGCCACCCCTCTGTCCTGACCTTCCCATAGGTGGGTCCCCAGAGTTTGTCCCACCCCTTCCTTGGGTATAAAGTGGGAACCCTGACTACAGGACTTTAGATTTTACCTGGACTAAACTCTGCTACAGAAACCAAGTACCTTCGACGATATACACTACGCTGGATGACTGAAGAATCTCCCTTGGAGTAAAGGAGTTACTCCCCTGCAGCAGCAGGCCCCTAAACGCATCTGACCGGTTTGCATCTCCTGAGCTCCTGAGGACTCCGAAGATTTCTGCAACACAGGAGGTGGGTTCCTGAGCGTCCCTGAGGTTGATCTGACCTCTCAGCAATTCTGAGACCAGTTTCCCTCGTGGGGACCGTGCAACCCGAACCCCTGTGCACCGTGTACTTTTGCAGCAGCATATGCTTTTTGGCGATCCCTGAGGCTGTGCTTTGGGCTACATGTAACCCAGAGCAGTAATTGCACCAAAGATTTCCGGCCTACACTTCACGAGTGTTCCGTGGGCTGGTATTTCGTGATTCAGCTCGAGGTCGCGATCCCTGGTCCGTTGGCCTGTGGGTCCCTGTGAAGGTAACTTTGACTTTCCTTGGGCTTTCTTGGTTGCTCCAGATGTGCCCTGACTCTCCATAGCTTGGAGAGTCCCCAGGACCTTGCTGGTCCTCACCGTGACTTGTTTCCTCTGCCCGCGTGGGTTGCAGTTGCCAAGGCTTGTTGGTGTTCAATCCGGACACTGACCCCCCCCCAGCACTCGACCTCCTTCGTGGGACAGCTCACCTCCGGACTTTGGTCATCGTTGATGTCTCCTGGTCCCCGTGGCTGCAGAGTCAAATATCCCGTCATCTCACCTGAAGCACCCGACATCGGTGGGCATTCGTCTACCGAGCCCCTGGTCACCTGACGTGACCCAGACCCTGTCCCCTCTGCTTTCAGGTTCTTCTCACCTCGGATACAGGCTTGGATTCCACCAGACACTTTTCATCTTCCCGGCAGCAGCACTTCTTCGCATCACGCCATTGAAAATGACGAGGGTTTCCGACACCACTTGACCCCTATGCACCCGGCTCCTCTGGGATAGGTAACACGGGTACCTCGGTACTCACAAGGGTGCTGGCCTTAGAACCTTCTATGTTCCAAAGGGTTTGCTTGAAGTCCTCTCCGAAGTGTCCTTAACTTGTAATTTTCCAACCGCGACTTTCCCATAGAGTTGTACGGAGCTCGCGTCTGTGTTCACACACTGCACCCATCCTCCGTGGGTCCCCTGTGTCACTACTTTGGGTGGTTCCTTGGGGTCCCAGCGATTCTACGTGCTCTAGGCACTGTGTCTAGTTAAGTCGTGGTTGTTATACCACTTTCTTAGTATATGGTTCGGTCTCCCCCTGGAGCCCGTTGTGTATTGTGCTATTTACTGTCGTTCCATTGATTTAATATTGTGTACTGTGTGCTCTAATCTCATAAAGAGGTTAGTAGAGAGTGTTTAGTAATAAATACATATATTTTATATATCTCTTGTGTGGTTCTCCTTTCATTTGGTCATTCAGGAGGTTCTGATCTGGTAAAACATGCTGCTTTACATTCCTTCGAGACTTAGCCTGAAGGCTGCTCTCCACAGCTACCACTAGAATAGCTTTCTATAAAGGTTGTCTTTAACCTAATCATCATAAGGGTCATTTGGACTGGTGCAAGGTGCCCACTTTAATTAGTCGACAGCATATACCAGGCCAACTTCTCACATTGGTGTGCAGCGGTTGGGATTCAAGCTTGCTATTATTTTACCAGATAAATCTCATTGAGTGATTAACTGAAAACCACTAAAGGTATTAGGTACATATAAATCAAGACTAGAATAAGTAAGTTCTACTGAACTTGGAGTTGGGCAGTCAAGGGTCTAGCACACCCTTTCTCCATCTCAAGAGAGTTTAGTTCCCACTAGGTTAGGTAGGTGCCTACACCACATAACACTAGTATGCCTTCTAAAGGAGAATCCAGTGGCTCTCTGCCAACTAGATATGATCATCTCTCGTTTCAGGAATTGAGAAATATGTGTACATCTAGGAAGCTGAGGACAGGGAGAAGTGCAAGCATCCAACGTCTCATAGAGATGTTGCTCTTAGATGACCTCAGAAAGACCTCAGGGTCTGATGAACTAGAAAGAGTGGGTGGGACAGGAGGTGAGGACAGACCAGGAAGTGAACACTTCTTTGATATGGACTCTAACCCTGGCCAGGAGGATCAAGATAATTCTAACCTGGAAAATCCAACTCTTCCTTCAGGTGGGGGAGAAGGCCCCAGTGGCCCTCTCTTTACTCCACCAGGGAGAGTACACAGTTTACCTAGAAGATCACGATCTCCTTCTCAGGAATCTAATCATTCAGGTACTTCTGTAGGGACCTCTGCTTCTCATAAAAGGGACTCCTCTTATGAGAAGAAGTGTCAGTTTCTTGAGTATGAGAGGACCAAACTCAGAATCAAGAGGGAACAATTGGCCTTAGACAGGGAATCCCTAGAGCTCCAGAGAGCTTCCAGAAGGTTGGGGCTATAGCCCCATGGTGGCAGCAACAGTGTCCCTAGACCTAGAGAGTATACTCATGATCATAGGAACCTGAACAAGATAGTCCCTCCCTATCAGAGTGGGGATAGCATCCACAAATGGATAACTGCACTAGAGAGGGCCTGTAAAGTACAGAGGGTCCCTCAAGAGCAGTGGGCAGCTATCTTGTGGCTCTCCTTTGCTGACAAAGGTAGAGATAAGCTCCTCACTGTAAGAGAAGAGGATGCTGATGATTACACAGTCTTGAAGAGTGCTCTCATAGATGGGTTTGGCTTAACCACTGAACAATACAGGATTAAGTTCAGAGACACCCAGAAGGCACAGACTCAGGACTGGGTTGACTTTGTAGATTGTGCTACTAAGGCTCTGGAAGGCTGGTTACTTGGCAGTAAAGTGTGTGATTTTAAAGGATTGTACAATTTAATTATGAGGGAGCAGATCCTTAATAATTGTCAAAATCAGTTGTTGCATCAGTACCTGGTGGACTCTGATCTGACCTCTCCCCAAGAATTGGGAAAGAAGGCAGACAAATGGGTCAGAACCAGGGTGAAGCAGAAAGTTCAGAACCAAGGTGGTGACTCCAAGAAGCAAGATTCTAAAACCTCAGATAAGGGTGGGGAGAAAGGTAAAGACCAGAAGTCTTCACAAGGGCCCCAAAAGTCTTCATCTGGTGGGGAGTCACAATCCAACAAGGGTAAAGGCAAAAAGAAACCTTGGTGTCATATCTGTAAACAGAAGACACATTGGACAAATGATTGTTCCAAATTCAAGGAATCTACTCCAGCCACCACTGCCCCTAAGGCAACTGTTCCCCCTAGTTCAGCTCAAAGTGGTGGTACTCAGAATAAGGGTGTAGTAGGGTTAACCCTGGGATCTGAGATGGACTCTGGCCTAGTCAGAGTTCCAACTCAGGCTGGGTTAGTCTGTGATGGAGGCATGGATATTGGCTCCTTATTTGTCAGTCCCAGTAATCTGGGCAAATACAGACAGCAGCCTTTGATTAATGGCAAGGAGGCCATGGCATTCAGGGACACAGGTGCAAGTGTCACAATGGTGACAAAAGATCTTGTGGCCCCTGAACAAATCATACTTGGTGAGATGTACCAAGTGACCAATGCAAGCAATGTCAGGACAGACCATTCCTTGGCAGTTGTGAATTTCACCTGGGGAGGGGTAACTGGCCCTAAGAAGGTTGTGGTAAGTGCAGACCTCCCTGTTGAATGCTTATTGGGCAATGATTTGGAAACTTCAGCATGGGCTGAAGTGGAACTCAGGACACATGCAGAAATGCTGGGCATCCCTGCAGATGTGTTTGCCATGACTAGGTCACAGGCAAAAATGTCTTCCACTGAACAGGCCCTGGATCCTGGAATAATGGACCAGGTGCCTTCCAAGAGAAGGAGCAGTAGGGGTAAGGCAGTGTCTTCCCCCTGCCTCAGAGTGCAGATCAGTCTCTTGAGGGAGATGATCTTAGTCCTGAAAGAAGGAACTGTCTCAGAGGAACTTGAACCTGATCAGGTTGAGTTCTTGGGGACAGGGGCCCTTCTAGGGCAGATCTGAGCCAGGAGCAGCTGAGCTGCCCCTCTCTTGAACCCCTCAGACAGCAAGCTGCTGCTGAGGCTGCTGGGAGTGCCAGTGGGTCCCATAGGATCTACTGGGATGATGGACTCTTATACTCAGAGGGTCGAGACCCCAAACCTGGTGCTACCAGGAGGTTGGTTATACCTCTGAAGTTTAGGGGCTTCCTATTGACACTGGCACATGATATCCCATTAGCAGGTCACTTAGGCCAAAACAAGACTTGGGACAGGCTTGTCCCTCACTTTCATTGGCCCCATATGTCAGAGGACACAAAGGAGTTTTGTCGCTCCTGTATCACTTGTCAAGCCAGTGGTAAGGCAGGTGGTACTACAAAGGCCCCCCTGATACCACTACCTGTGGTGGGGGTTCCCTTTGAGAGGGTTGGGATTGACATTGTTGGTCCCATGGATCCTCAAACTGCATCTGGGCACAGATTTATACTGGTGGTGGTGGACCATGCCACTAGGTATCCAGAGGCAATCCCACTTAGGACTACCACAGCTCCTGTTGTGGCTAGGGCCCTCCTGGGAATCTTTTCCAGGGTGGGTTTTCCTAAGGAGGTAGTATCAGACAGGGATGCAAACTTTATGTCTGGTTACTTGACTGCTATGTGGAAGGAGTGTGGAGTAAATTATAAATTTACCAACCCTTATCACCCACAATGCAATGGGTTAGTTGAAAGGTTCAAAAAAAACCTCAAGGGCATGATTAAAGGTCTCCCTGAAAAGCTCAGGCGTACATGGGATATACTTCTGCCCTGCCTTCTCTTTGCCTACAGAGAGGTTCCTCAGAAGGGGGTTGGCTACAGCCCTTTTGAACTTCTGTTTGGACATCCAGTTAGGGGTCCTTTATGTCTAGTGAAGGAGGGATGGGAGTTACCTCTCAAACCCCCTAAACAGGATATTGTGGACTATGTACTTGGTCTCCGCTCCAGGATGGCAGAGCACATGAAGAAGGCATCCAAAAACCTTGAGGCTAGCCAGGAATTGCAAAAGGCCTGGCATGACCAAAAGGCTGTGTTGACTGTTTATCAGCCAGGACAGAAAGTATGGGTGTTGGAGCCTGTGGCCCCAGCAGCCCTCCAAGACAAATGGAGTGGCCCTCATACAATCATTGAGCAGAAGGGAGAGGTTACCTACCTGGTGGACCTTGGAACTCCCAGGAGCCCCCATAGGGTGCTCCATGTGAACAGGCTCAAACAATATGTTGACAGGGCAGACATGGGCTTGCTCATGGCTACTGATGAGGGACAGGAAGAAGAGAGTGATCCACTCCCTGATCTGCTCTCATAGAACCCTGATGATGGTTCAGTTGATGGTGTAGCCTTGGCAGGCAGCCTCACTGACCAGCAGCAAACTGATTGCAGGAGAGTCCTAAATCAGTTCAGACATATGTTTTCACTGTCTCCAAGTCAGACTACCTGGTGCACTCATGAAGTGGACACAGGTGACAGTCTGCCTGTTAAAAATAAGATTTACAGGCAACCTGACCATGTCAGGGACTGTATCAGGACAGAAGTCCAGAAGATGTTGGATCTGGGAGTAATTGAGCCCTCAGATAGCTCTTGGGCTAGTCCAGTAGTCCTTGTACCAAAACCTCACACCCAGGGTGGCAAGAGAGAGATGAGGTTCTGTGTGGACTACAGGGGTCTCACTGCAGTCACTAGGACTGATGCCCATCCAATACCCAGGGCAGATGAACTTATAGATACTTTGGCCTCTGCCAAGTTTCTGAGTACATTTGACCTGACAGCTGGTTACTGGCAAATCAGATTAGCTGAGGATGCAAAACCCAAAACAGCATTCTCAACCCCTAGTGGGCACTACCAATTTGTGGTGATGCCCTTTGGCTTGAAGAATGCCCCTGCCACTTTTCAAAGGTTGGTGAACAAAGTCCTTACAGGTCTGGAAGCCTATAGTGCAGCTTATCTAGATGATATTGCTGTCTTTAGCTCCACCTGGGAGGATCACCTGGTCCACCTGAGAAATGTTTTAGAGGCCCTGCAAAAAGCAGGCCTCACTATCAAGGCCACCAAGTGCCAGATAGGGCAGAGTCAGGTTGTATACCTAGGCCACCTTGTGGGTGGAGGGCAGGTTCAACCATTGCAGAGCAAAATCCAGACCATCATGGACTGGGTTGCTCCAACTACCCAGACTCAGGTCAGAGCTTTCTTGGGCCTGACTGGGTACTACAGGAGGTTTGTCAAAGGATATGGATCCATAGTGACCCCTTTGAATGACTTAACTTCCAAAAGAATGCCTAAGAAAGTTCAGTGGACAGGTAGCTGTCAAAAGGCATTTGATGACCTGAAGCAGGCCATGTGCACTGCTCCCATTCTGCAAAGTCCGGACTATTCCAAACAATTTATTTTTCAAACTGATGCATCTGAGTTGGGGGTAGGGGCTGTGTTATCACAACTGAATGAAGAGGGTCAGGATCAGCCAGTAGCTTTTATTAGCAGAAGGCTGACCCCCAGAGAGAAACGTTGGTCAGCTATTGAGAGGGAAGCCTTTGCTGTGGTTTGGGCCTTGAAGAAGCTGAGGCCATACTTGTTTGGCACTCACTTCATTGTTCAGACAGACCATAAGCCCCTCTTATGGCTAAAACAGATGAAGGGTGAAAACCCCAAACTGTTGAGGTGGTCCATTTCCCTACAGGGGATGGACTATACAGTGGAACATAGACCTGGGAGTAACCATGCCTATGCAGATGGACTCTCCAGATATTTCCACTTAGAACATGAAGACTCAACTGGTCAAGGTTAGTTTAATGTCCTTACGTTTGGGGGGGGGTTGTGTAGGAGAGTAGGATCTGCTTCTTATAGTTACCCCCACTTTTTGCTGATGTATCACTGTTTTCAACTTAGACTGGCTGGGATCCTGCTATCCAGGACCCCAGCCTAGCTGCTTTCTCCGCTAAATTGATTGCCTGTACTTTAGGTACACTCCAGATTGGATACTGGGGTACCCTTATAAGTCCCTAGTATATGGTACACCATGTACCCAGGGCATAGGTACCCCAGAGGCCTCCCAGGAGCTGAAGCATGTATTGTGCCACCCCTGAGAGGCCATTCAAAATTACACCACAGGTCTGCTACTGCAACCTGTGTAAGGAGGTACATGCACCCCTTACTTAGATTTAGGTCACCTATATCTATTCTAAATCACTACACCTATAAACCTATCAGTCACCCCTATGGCAGGCCTTATCAATCCTGAAGGCAGGGTGCTGGGTTTTGTGTGAAAGGGTGCCCCTGCATGAGCAGAGCCCCTCTGCAGCCTTCGGAATCTATTCTCCGGGGTTGTCTGTGATGCAGCCAACCATATATACTTAAGTGCATTATAACCTCGCGGTAAATGCTAACTTTAAAACGGCTGCTTAGAAACATGTTGTGTTTGGTGTCAAACACCTTGGAATCATACCTCCACACCAGTAACTGGTGTGGGAGGTATGATTCCTCCCATGTAGTACCACTACTATGGGGCAACGGTCTACCCGGTACCAGCTTTCTCGACCTGGGCATCACAAAATGGATGCTGCCAGCCACAGACACAAGTCTGCCCTCCTGCTGCTGAGTCAAGCTTGAGCAGGGGAAGGCTTGACAATAGGTTTCCTGTCACAGGGAGGTGTGACCACCTCCCAGACAGGATTTAGTGTATTGGGGCTGGGTGGGTGCACTCTGAGAGTGTTTGAAGTCTGCACTGGGGGCACATTTGGTGTCCCTGTGCATAGTCCAGTTCAAACCGGTTGCAGGAGCCATTTGCTCCTGCTCTGGCGCAAAACTGGACAAAGGACATGGGTGTAGCCACCCCTCTGTCCTGACCCTCCCATAGGTGGGTCCCCAGAGTTTGTCCCACCCCTTCCTTGGGTATAAAGTAGGAACCCTGACTACAGGACTTTAGATTTTACCTGGACTAAACTCTGCTACAGAAACCAAGTACCTTTGACGATCTACACTACGCTGGATGACTGAAGAATCTCCCTTGGAGTAAAGGAGTTACTCCCCTGCAGCAGCAGGCACCTAAACACATCTGACCGGTTTGCATCTCCTGAGCTCCTGAGGACTCCGACGATTTCTGCAACACAGGAGGTGGGTTCCCGAGCGTCCCTGAGGTTGATCTGACCTCTCAGCAATTCTGAGACCAGTATCCCTCGTGGGGACCGTGCAACCCGAACCCCTGTGCACCGTGTACTTTTGCAGCAGCATATGCTTTTTGGCAATCCCTGAGGCTGTGCTTTGGGCTACGTGTAGTCCTGACCCCGAGCAGTAATTGCACTGAAGATTTCTGTCCTACACTTCACGAGTGTTCTGTGGGCTGGTATTTCGTGATTCAGCTTGAGGTCCCTTCGCGATCCCTGGTCCGTTGGCCTGTGGGTCCCTGTGAAGGTAACTTTGACTTTCCTTGGGCTTTCCTGGTTGCTCCAGACGTGCCCTGACTTTCCATAGAGTCCCCAGGACCTTGCTGGTCCTCACCGTGACTTGTTTCCTCTGCCCGCGTGGGTTGCAGTTGCCAAGGCTTGTTGGTGTTCAATCCGGACACTGACCCCCCCAGCACTCGACCTCCTTCGTGGGACAGCTCACCTCTGGACTTTGGTCATTGTTGACGTCTCCTGGTCCCCGTGGCTACAGAGTCAAGTATCCAGTCATCTCACCTGAAGCACCCGACATCGGTGGGCATTCGTCAACCGAGCCCCTGGTCACCTGACGTGACCCAGACTCTGTCCCCTCTGCTTTCAGGTTCTTCTCACCTTGGATCCAGGCTTGGATTCCACCAGACACTTTTCATCTTCCCGGCAGCAGCACTTCTTTGCATCACGCCATTGAAAACGATGAGGGTTTCCGACACCACTTGACCCCTATGCACCCGGCTCCTCTGGGATAGGTAACACGGGTACCTCGGTACTCACAAGGGTGCTGGCCTTAGAACCTTCTATGTTCCAAAGGGTTTGCTTGAAGTCCTCTCCGAAGTGTCCTTAACTTGTAATTTTCCAACCGCGACTTTCCCATAGAGTTGTACGGAGCTCGCGTCTGTGTTCACACACTGCACCCGTCCTTCGTGGGTCCCCTGTGTCACTACTTTGGGTGGTTCCTTGGGGTCCCAGCGATTCTACGTGCTCTAGGCACTGTGTCTAGTTAAGTCGTGGTTGTTATACCACTTTCTTAGTATATGGTTCGGTCTCCCCCTGGAGCCCGCTGTGTATTGTGCTATTTACTGTCGTTCTATTGATTTAATATTGTGTACTGTGTGCTCTAATCCCATAAAGAGGTTAGTAGAGTGTTTAGTAATAAATACATATATTTTATATATCTCTTGTGTGGTTCTCCTTTCATTTGGTCATTCAGGAGGTTCTGATCTGGTAAAACAAGCTGCTTTACATTCCTGCGAGACTTAGCCTGAAGGCTGCTCTCCACAGCTACCACTAGGATAGCTTTTTATAAAGGTTATCTTTAACCTAATCATCATAGGGGTCGTTTGGACTGGTGCAAGGTGCCCACTTTCATTAGTGGACAGCATATACGAGGCCAACTTCTCACAAGCAGAATGCTCATTGGTAATTACTGTGGCGAGGAAGTCGGACGAGGAGGTAATAGATCTGGTTTGTAGTTGTCATCTCCTGACAGCACCCCTTTTACCACCCGAATAACAAAAGTTATTACATGACTTTAGAGGTAACGCATTCTTTCCTTTCAACATTTTAAAAGGACCATCCTTGGTTCATTTTGGTGTGCATTCTAGTTTCATCTCTCACGTACAAATACTTGATGCGCAGTTATTATCCTATAAAAAACAAATAGGGCGGAGAAGATTAATACACTGCAAGGGACAGTTCGCCGCCCCGTAGGCCCCAGGGCCGCGTGTCCGTGAAGTGCACGCAGCAGGGAGTGCAGTAAATCACCAACTGAAGAGCAAGAAGCATCTAGGCGCTGTGATTGGACAGCACAGTAAAATGCATTGTCGCTCACAATATAATCGCGCGCTGAAAGTAATCCGACAGCTGTCTAAGCAGTGAGGTTATGTCTTCCCTCGATTGATGCTGGCACGAGCCGCGGGGAGATCATGCCAAATTACCCCGCCTGCCGCCTGCGCTCCGTGAGAGCTTGGCATGAATACCCAGCGAGACCTCTCACTTTGGGCTCTTTTTGCAACCCCCGCCGCCTAAGTGATTTCTACATCCTGGACTGTGGCCTAATGTATGCAAAGCCGCCTTCCAGATTGGCACCTCGTCGGAGGACGCGCGATAACGCGCCGCGGCTGGCTCTGGCGCCAGCGATGCTGCGACCGCTCCGAGGATATTAGTAAGACCGCAGACACCCCCAGCACAAAGACGGTGACCTTGGCACAGAACAACCGTGCACTTGACACCAGGCGTCAAATATGACAAGCGTAACCGAGGCTCAGCAGCCTTCTGATCAGACCAGGCGAGACATATTGGAGAATGTTCAGAAGCAGACATTTGCAGAGGGCCTCATCACAAAAAAAAAATTGTTCTCTGCTCTACT
This sequence comes from Calotriton arnoldi, assembly GCA_963921515.1. NCBI lineage: Eukaryota > Metazoa > Chordata > Amphibia > Caudata > Salamandridae > Calotriton > Calotriton arnoldi. The sequence goes on along the minus strand of CAWUFW010003540.1, from coordinate 1,432,683 downwards.
TCATGTCCTTGGTAGTAAGTTAAGGTCGTGCTTGGTGCAAACAACTTTTACCACAATATTATGAAAGCAGGTTTTTGGAGGTGCTATTGTGCAGCAACAATATTTGTGCGCATTTGCTGCGTGGCATGTTTTAGGGGTGGTAATGTGTCCTGTTATTTTTTTGGCTTGCTGATTTTTTTGTGATGCATTATTTCAATGTGATATTGTGTAGTGCTCTGGTTGTTTTGTTGGGTTCTGTTTTCACTGTTTTGTTGTGCCTGTTATGTTTTAAAAGTGTCATCTGACTTTGTGTATGTTATTGTGTTTTGTCCTGTTGTTTACTTTAGATTTTGCAACAAATGCTGACATTTTTTAGCTAAGAGCCGCACAAGACATCAAAGTTCCTTTTGAAAACCTGCCCTTTCACAGGGTCACCCATATGTTTTTGCCTTCTTTTGCTGAACCAGTTTCTGTTGTCCATATGACTCTGCACACTTTACTCCTGCCAATCAGTGTTAAAGTGCTTGTGCTCTCTCTTTTATACATGGTAAAATTGGCAAATACCTAATTGGCACATGTAAATTACTTATTAGTCCCTAGTATGTGGTACTACATGTACCCGGGACCTGCAAATGAAATCTTACAAGTGGGCGGCAGCACTGATTATGCCACCCATTAATGAGGCACTGTAAAACATGTCACCCACCTGCCATTGCGGCCTGTAGTGCAGTTTTAGAACTGCCATCGCGACCTGCTAAAATAAACTTTTAGCCAGGACTAAACCTTCCTTTTTAATAATTATTAGTCACCCGTAAAGTAGGCCCTAAAAGCCCATAGGACTGGGTGCACATTATCTAAAAAGTAGGACATGCATAATTACATTTTTACATTTCCTCGCATTGAAGAACCTACAAAGTCATTTTTCACTGCAGCAAGGCTGACGCTCCCATAGGCTAACACTGGTTAACACTATTACCTTTAATATATGCTAAATTCAGCTTGAGAGTAGCAAGAAAAATGGTTCAAGGACTCATTTTAATAGTAATTTAAAATGCAACTTAATGGTCGAGTCTGGGGGCGCTAGGTGGCGCAGAACCGGAATGGCCACTCCTCTGTGAGGCTCCGGTAGCTCGGCCTCATAATCCTGCATTTCTCCTCTTTTTACCAGGAGAAAGTTGACCAAAAAGCGCGCCAATCGCGTAGCAAGGTGCCCTCCGGCTCCGGTGCGAGTTTCTGCCTGATCGGACCCCGGGTGTCCTCTACAGAGCGAGGTTCACGCTGCGGTGGGAGGCGGACGAGACGCTGCGTGGTGCCCTACACGGCAGCTGCTGCTACGCAAGCTCCCGGCCTCGCACGAGGCGTTGGGCCATAACCCTGGAGAGCTGACTGGCGCCAAAACTCTGCGGCTTCTGACGGATTCGTGAATCATCAGGAGGCACTCCACATATGTAGCTCCATAACACACCAGCAGACATATCGCACAGAAGACAGAGGCAACTAAAGATCAGCCGTCGCCTATACATTCAAGGTGGGTGGGCGAAGCGGCAATATATGAAGGAGGCAGCCGCGCCTTTGAATAAAGACTTCACCGGCACATATCCCGCGCTGCCCACACGACCGGGACTGCTGCTCCCTATCTAAAGGTGTAAAGCAAAGCGGCCACGCTATTGACCTAGTACCGGTGGAACTCTGCGAGGTCTGGTGAGGAACCGCTGCGGGCGAATTAAATATATGGTGAGGAGCCATTATACCGAACTCTCGCCGCCACTCCACAGACAGGACGCTGCGTTGTGCCGATTGCAGCCGCTGCTGCTACGCAAGCTCCCGGCCTCGAGCGAGACACTAGGCCGCAACCCTGGAGAACTGACTGGCGCCATAACTCTGCTCCCACTAACGGATTCGCGGCTCCTCGGGAGGCACTCCACAAGCATAGCACCATAACATACCGGCAGACATATCGTACAGAAGACAGAGGTGGCTAAAAGATCAGCAGGTGCCTATACATTCAAGGTGGGTGCGCGCCGCGTCAACATATGAATATGGCGGCCGCGCCTCTGAAGTAAGACTCTACCGGCACATATTCCGTGCTGCCCACAAGACCGGGAGTGTTACTCCCTATCTAACGGCGTAAAGGGAAGCGGCCACGCCATTGACCTGGTCCCGGTGGAACTCTGTGTGGTTTGGAGAGGAACTGCTGCAAGTGAATTGAACATATGGTAGGGAGCCACTGCACTGGACTCTAGTCGCCATTCCACCCATCCTCACTCCGGGCCCCTGGGACGGGCTGCCACGAAGTGACTGCGTGTCCTACACTATGACACACCGGACATTACAAGTGCATATACTGAGGTAGGAGGCTGCAAATACTAAACCGCTGCAACTCCTTTACACTGAAGCGGGGGCAGTTGAACAGGCCAGCGTCACGACTCCAGAATATCCTGCTAGTGGGGTCCATGCCAAACACTCACCGCAGATACAGATCTCAGCTCCCGCCAGCATTGTGACGCTGATCCAACCTCAGTCAGACCCATCCCGCTGGAGCTCTGATATACCAGCTAGGCTGCTTCCTACTACTCCAATCCTGTATGTGGTCTGGGTGGCGCTTTCACTAGACCAGCTTTGTAAGCCCTCGCTACTGACCACTATATTATTTACTCCAGCCGGAACATAAACAACATCTCCAGAAGTAAGGCTACTCAACCTTGACGTTCCACTATGGTGAAGCCAGAGGAACGGCAATCTAAACTTGTGTTTGACGCAAAAAAGACAGTTACTCGCTCATGTACAGAGGAGCAAACACAAAATACTGAAGACTCTTCCCAAGCACAATCCTCCACCTCTGACGATGTGGTGAAAACATTACTTCTAGCGATGCAGCAGAGTCTCACATCCTTGTCAGGCAAGATGGACACGATGAATAGTCGCTTGGACTTCCTGGTGCTGAAAGTAGATAAACATGACGAGCAGATCAAGGAGGCAGAACGGAGGATCTCAGACACTGAAGACGCTACGTCCCAAATACAGCAGCAAATGACACAAATGGATAAACTCCTGAAAGTAATTGCCTCCAAGAATGAGGACCTTGAAGCTAGAAGTCGCAGACATAACATACGAGTCCTAGGCATTTCGGAATCCACAAACATGGGTCGCATGGAAGACTACATCGAGCGCTTCCTGCGTGACACCTTTGGAGCAAACGCCTTCTCCCCTCATCTGACTGTGGAACGAGCACACCGGTCTCTCGGTCCTCGCCCTCCACCGGGCAGCATCCCACGCCCTAACATTGCTCGGATACTGAACTATCGCGACCGAGACACCGCACTTCGCTTGGCACGTGAGAAGAAGAAACTGACATACGAAGGCATGGACTTTACCATATATCCTGACTTCACTGTTGCTGTGCAGGAAGCACGCCGCAAGTTTCTCCCAGTGAAGCAGAAGCTTCGTAAGGCGTAAATTGACTTTGCACTCATGTATCTGGCACGCCTAAGGGTCACACACCAAGGTAAACAGAGTATATTTGCGAGTCCACATCAAGTTGAAGAGTTCCTCAAACGTATTAATCGACAATCACCTCGACGGAATTCAGATGACCACTCCTCCATGTCCTGCTCTCCGGAGATAGATGGCCCCTCGTAGTGGTGTGGAAATAAAGTTGAAGCTGTCTGACACTAAAAGTTCTACATAAATGAGACTGTCGCTCTGCTGCCTCACGTCGCCTCGTCTACTATGCATCGGGACAATTCTTTGCATCTCCAGGCGGATGGTTCCACAATCTACTAGAAGACACCAGCTAAGTGTACCTAGCACCCTCGGTGCGATTACCTGTTATATAGTGGGTTACCAATAAGATTTGGACAATGGTACTTTTTCTCCACGGCATAGTGCCGAGCACCCTCTCACCGCTTCTCCCGATGTCCTGCCCACCGCTACTGCGGCTGGTTATGGGCATTGGGAGTAGGGAGGTCACTGTGACACGCCGGCGGTTCCCCACTATGGGTGATCCCCCACAAGACTCTCTTCTAAGTTGGTCTTGTTTGACCAGAATTAATCAGTTGGAATATTGTTGGGTTCCGGGAGGGAAATGCCATTCCGGCACAATTGGGGTGCTGTTGTGGGAGGGATGGGGGGCAAAGGGCTTCCTTTTATGTTTATTGTTAGCTACCTCGCTGAATTACGACAGACAGACGTATGGTACTATAATGACTCTGGCACACAGTACACAGGAGACACACTACCACTTATTGCACACATTTGGCACATATGGCTGACTTGACGACTCATCGGAATCTGCAGATAGTCACGTGGAATGTGCGGGGACTAGGAGACCCGCGAAAGCGTCGCCAGCTCTTGGCGTATTTAGATAGACACCATATACATATCGTGCTACTCCAGGAAACACATGTCCATCCACTACACCGCTCTACATTTGCTACCAAGTGGGCCGACCACTGACTATTCTCTTCGTACTCATCATATGCCAGAGGTACGGCGATACTTATTAAAAAACAGACACCGTTTGCACTAGCGGGTACGTTGCTTGATCACAACGGGAGATACACTATTTTGTGGGGGAGGCTAGGCACGGATTCCATCACCCTAGTGAGTTGTTATGGCCCGAATGTGGACACTCCCGAGTTTTTTACTGTGCTATGGGGGAAAATACTTGACATAGGTTCTACGCATATAATATGGGGTGGGGACCTTAATGTAGCTCTCAACCCAGCTGAGGATAGATCAAATCCCGCGCCACATCATTACAGCAGGTCACACCACGTCCTACAGGGAATCAGGACGGAGACTGGATTACTAGACGCCTGGCGTTACTTTCATCCACTTGCACGGGAGGGCACGCATTTTGCAGTGCAGGCTGCCTCTTGGGCACGGTTAGATTATTGCTTATTGTCTAGAGGGTTAGGTCCCCTAATAAAAGATGTCACGCACCTGGCCAGAACATATTCGGACCACTTCCTGGTCAAGCTTACAATAGCCCCACCTGGGTATAATAAACCGCGTCGCACTTGGAGACTACAGCCCTTAACGCTCCTAGACACGGTATTCCGTAGCGAGCTAGGGGATGAAATTCAAGACTTCTTCCAAAGAAATAAAGGCTCTGTAGATAATGGAGAAACAATCTGGGAAGCCTCTAAGGTGACAGTGCGGGGTTTCTGCATTTCCAAAGGCTCGGGAGTACTAAGGGACATACAGGGTACGATCAGACGACTAGAAATGGAACTCAAAGACCTAGAGACGCAACTGAGGCTGGGAGGGGATAAGGATATTCGGCATGAATTCAGGGAGAAACTATCTGAATATACTGAGGCTGCAGATCAGGAAACGAAATTTAAAGGGAAATATTGGGTGGCTCGGAAATACGGGGAGGGAGAGAGACCTGGGAAGGCAGCCGAAAGTATACGCCGTCCACGCTTCTCCAATTGTGTACTGGAGATCACAGGGCCAGGAGAGATATTGCAACGCGACACTGCGGATATCCTAACTACATTTACTGCACACTATTCGGCACTTTACACCTCGCAGCGTAGGGATCATTTTGAACTTGACAGCTTCCTCGGAGACATAGCCCTTGGATGGCTGGGCGATTTGCAGAGGGAATTCCTAAGCGCCCCTTTCGAATTAGACGAAATCCGAGAGGCCATTATGCAGATGCAGTCCGGGAAGGCCCCTGGTCTTGACAGACTGCCTGCTGAATTCTATAAAACTTATATAGACCTGATGGCTCCAATCTTAAAGGAGCTATATGAGGAATCGCTCGAAGCTGGCATACTTCCCCCTTCCATGAGGGAAGCACTTATCACATCACTGCTTAAGCCCGGAAAATCACCTGTTCACTGTGATTCTTATCAGCCATTATCCCTTATTAACTACGACGCTAACATTTTGGCAAAGGTTATTGCGAATCACTTAGCCTTATTAATGGAAAAGTTAGTACTCCCAGATCAGGCAGGTTTCGTCCCTGGCAGAGCAACCACACACAACCTTCGTACCCTATTTTCTATCTTGCAGAATGTTGCTCCTGAACTGCCGCTGGCGGCAGTCTTCTTGGATGCCACTAAAGCGTTCAATTCTGTCGAATGGGACTATCTCCTTGGGGTACTGCAGCACATGGGGTTTCCTGCCTTATTCCTGTCCTGGATACGGCTGCTATATCAGCTACCAACGGCGAGAGTATTAATCAATGGTCACCTGTCTGATGCGTTCCCCATATCCAGAGGCACGCGACAGGGGTGCCCACTCACCCCTACTCTTTGCGCTCGCAATTGAACCTTTAGCGTCTAAATTGCGTCAACATCACCAAGACAAAGCTCTGCGATGTAACCTAAGACAAATCCTCATATCTTTATATGCGGACGATATAACCCTATATGTAAGGAATCCGCAAGATAACCTAAACCCACTACTGCAGGAGTTTATAGTGTTTGGTAAACTCTCTGGGATTCATATAAATTGGGGGAAGTCGCAACTCCTAGCTTTGACTTCTGCAGCCTCTCGCTTCTCCCTGGACTTCCCACTGGAATGGTGTGATTCGGACCTACGCTATCTTGGGATAGAAATAACTAGAGATAGGGATGAGCTGATGCGCCTCAACTATGGTACCGCAATACATCGGATTACGGAAAATGTCACCCGATGGATCTCCCTACCGCTGACCCTAGCAGGACGTGCGGCATTGATTAAAATGGTGGTTCTACCACAAATACTGTACCTTTTTTTAAATATCCCATATTATCCCGGTCGGCACTTTTTCCAAACGCTCTGGTCAGAAATGACAAGGTTGATATGGGGAGGGGCAAACAACCAAGGTTGCAGTGGAAAGTTCTTACACAGCCATACGCTCAGGGAGGCTTTGATGTGCCAGATTTTGAGCTATATTATGTATGTGCGCAGGCCCACTATGCATTTTACTGGTTTCACCCCCCTAGATATATGCCACAGATTGCAGCTGAACACTGGCTAGCCGACCCAATCCCCTTAGATGGCATGCTGAACACACCTCCCCGCACGCGCGACACGGAGCCTACCACGATCACATGCACAGTGGATGCCTGGCGTCGCATTCTGACTCTCCTTCAATGTCCGATGTTATACTCACCGATCCTCCCACTCTCCTACCATCCACGCATGCCACTACTACAAGAAACAGGGTTCCTCAAATTATGTGAACGCACCAAACTCACCACATGGGGAGATCTCTATCAAAATGGGAAATTTCGCACCTCTGAGAGCCTTTTTCAAGGATTACAACCAACCTCGCTGGATATATTTCTCTATGTCCGGCTCCGCCAAGGCATACGATCTATCACCCCAGAATTTCCTCAGGAACCCCCCACCTTTGCCCCCGTACATATGCTACTCCGTGCCACATCGCCGGGACACTTGGTCTCTGTGCTCTATTACACTATCCGTACTCAGCAGACGGAGCCTCCCAGCTCTTCTCGTGCTAAGTGGAATCAGGAATTGGGATATGACATAACTGATGACCAATGGACATACTGCTGCCTCCAAACAGAGCAGGTCTCTGCCAGCTCTAGGTTACGCATTACACATTATAAATTCCTGCAACGCCTATATTATACTCCTGTTAAAATGTTCCGATTCAATTTGAGAGCTGCAGACATTTGCGATAGGTGTGGCAGCCCAGGGGCTGACTTTTTACACCTGGCCTGGGAGTGACCTAAGGCGAGTGAATATTGGACCCAAGTGTTCGACGCCCTACACCAGATGGTTCCCATTACCTTAAAGTGCACGCCCTTAATAGCATTGTTAGGTTATACTAAACTTATTCCCTAGTCATGTCGCAAATTCCTTGCCATTGCATTATTGTTAGCTAAGTGCAGAGTGGCTTGCAGATGGGGTAGAGGGCGGGCGCCAAAGTTCAAGGAGTGGCTGGAGGACTTGATATATTGCCAAGACCAATTGACTCTGTATGCTGAAACGTTACCCAGTGCCTCGAAGCCAAGAAATATATGGAGTCCATTACAGAGCTATCTTCTCGCTCGATCTGCGGAGTCCATGTCTGACGAGCCGGAGTCGCTGGAGCAATAAAGGCCCTTACATTTCAGAACTGTACTACATATGAGACATTCAGGCCGACCTTAAAACCTGGTATGTGTATCATTGCCCTAGTGAATCTCCCGTGATGTGTATTGTATCTCATTATCCATTTGTGCTTATGTTGAAGACGCTGCAGCGATATTGTTTTCCCACATGCATACCGGAAATTAGCCCAATGACTGGTGCTCTCATGTCAAATAGGTACCTAACTTGGTTCGTAAAGAGCAATAAGCATACCCGTGTGGGTCACTGACTTCCCGTTCAGCAAAATGTACTGTATAATATGTGCTCACTTCTGTGAAAATGCCACCGATCAAATTTTATCCTACCATGTCTGATGAATGCTATCAAGAATTTCTTTTTCTTTTTGTTGTAATCTTCTTGTATTAAAGAAAAAACAATAAAAAAAATTAAAAAAAACGTAATGGTCGAGTCTGATTTTATATAACTATTTTGGAAATTACACAGTTAGAAAGTTGTAATTTTCCTGCCTAAAACCGAAAGGCTTTCTTGCCAGTATCTAGCTGTCACCTGACCCCACTGACCTCACTTCAGAACACTGCTGAACCTGTGAGGAATCAGAAGAAGGACAGCCCTGCTGTCTAAAGAACTTGGAAGAACACTGGACCTGCTTGGCATGAACCCAAGACCCCAGAAGTGACACCCAGGGTCAGTTGGCATACCTCCTGTGTGAGCTATAGGGACACAAGCTTCCACACGCCCTTTCCCTGCAACTGCCCAGCTGACCGCTACCAACTCAACGTGACCTGGACCCTGCTGCTGGCCTCTGTTGGTATGAGTCCTAACCCTCCAATGGTGTCCCCAGGTCCTGGACCCTTAGCTGGTGTTGGAGTGTACTCCTGTCCCCAAACTACAAGATCTGGGACATTTCAAAACTTTTAGCTAACTTTCTGCCTGAAGACCCATTGTAGATTACGACCATCAAAGAAGTCTCAGCTGCCAACGTAGAATCGCCAGTTGGCTTTAGCTTGCTGGTTTGCCCCCGCTGAAGGAGATCTCACATCCAGAAAAGTTTCCAAATCCGAATGTAGAGAGCTTCTCAGGATCCAGCAGAGAGCAGTAACCCATCGACAAAGGGGCCTTACTAGGCAAAGACTTTGGACTTTGCCCACTCAGAGCTTTCCTGCTTTCATCGATGACTGCACCTGGACCCCCTATCCTCAGTAACCTGCTGTTATTGAGCCCCACATCAGATTCCACTTGCAGCTTGCCCCGCCGGCAACTTGTTGACGACCACGCTTTCTCTATAAAAGTTTCGCAGTCCAAAAGTAAAGTTTGAACAGGGACAAACCTGGTCCCTGTATCCCACCGGCAAACCATTGCAGTCGGCCTTAACTTTTGACTTGGACCCGGTCTAGCCTGACCAGCCAACCATGATTGGCGCATTAACTGATTTTCACAGAAACTGTGGCAACAATCATCACACTTATCTCATTAATAGGCATAAAGTTAAACAAAGAGTGAAAAAGGTGCACGAGCCGGGGAGATCGCTCACCATAACTTGCCCTAAAGGACAAAGTCCACAATAATATTTATAGCACAAGAGACCCAGCTCTCAAAATATAACAATGTTATATCAAAACATGAACATAAATCATATAATGTGTTAGAATATTGATTTGCACAGAACAATACAGTGCAGGAACTCGTCAAACTGATTTAAAAGGCTTCTTTATTCATGATATTCTTAAAAACTTCTTTTGACTCTAGCCATATGCAACATGTTTCGTCCATCTTGGGACTTCTTCAGGGCTGAATCTTATAACTTTGCACATGAATTGAGGTACAGAACTTTCCGTTGGGCATTCAAAGAGTTTAAACAATTTCTGTATTTCACATTCAGCATTTCGTGCAGTGTCCACTGAAGGGAGAAATTCACAGGACCGTAAATGGTCTAATTCTACACAGGATGAGAGAATCATATGTTTAAACTCTTTGGATGCCCAACGGAATGAACAACTCTGTACCTCAGCTCATGTGTAAAGATATAAGAATCAGCCCTGAAGAAGTCCCAAGAGTGACGAAACGTGTTGGCTATGGGTACTTCCAAAATTTTTTAAGAAGCTCATGAATGAAGAAACCTTTTAAACCAATTGGACGAGTTCCCACATTGTGTGGCTCTGTGCAAATCAATCTTCTAACACGTTGTATGATTTCTGTTCATGTTTTGATATAATTTTGTGATATTTTGAATGCTTGGTCTCTTCTGCTATGAATATAGTTGGCACATTGTTCTTTTTTGTACCATCTGTAATTAAACATTTTAAAAAATCATATCTCCAGTTCTACATATTGGATATTTGTCATTTTGATGTCATTTTATTTATTAAAATGTACTCTATATTTCTAAATTGGTTTGTGATTTTTCTTGTGTTGAGTTTTCACTGTATTAATATTTGAGTGCTGCAATACTTTACAAATTGCCTCTAAATTAAGCCTGACTGCAAAATTAAGCCCAGAGGGCTAAGCACAGGTTTATTTAGTGATTTTAGTGGTTCACCCTGAGAAGGATTATGATTATTATTTGAGGTGGGCTCTCACCTCCCTCAACTAATACTCCAATTTCTTACAGTTCCTATAACAAGTAGCCATTTATCACAGTCTAAAGTGGCAAAATCAGTGCTGCACCAGCCCTTGAACTGTTTAGGAAAGAAGTCAGCCTAAAACAGTTGCAGAGACCAAGGGCCGCATGACATAATGAGAGCACTGCACGTGCTAATCTAAGACACCATCTCTGCGCCAGTTTTGGGCTGACTGATGTCTTAAGAAATAGAAAAAGTGGAGCAGTGCTATTTTATCACCTTAGGCAGTGGCAAATGGTTGCTTGTCACAGGAACGTTCAAGGCATGTGCTGCTTTTAGCTAAAAGTATAGCAGCATATGTTGACATATTATAGGAAACACAATGCAATATTATGCACAAAACAACACAATTAAAGCATAAAAGGGCCCATCACAGTAGAACATTTAAAAAGGAGCACAACACACCAACCTCATTCTAGCATGACAAAATCCCATTGCAATTATGCAGCACAAATGCATAGCAGCACCATCAGCACAACTAAATGCCACACAAATATGCATTAATGTTCTTGTCACACATTGCCACCTCCAGAATCCTGATTTTGCAATGCTTGGAGCACTCACTGCCTTAACTTACTACCAAGGGCATGAAACAGCAACACCCAAATATTATCCTGGTTCACGTCTTAAATTAGCACTTGCTGTGCTCACTTTATTTGATACGGCACCTTGAATCCGTGTGGTATTTGTGTTATCTTGTGCACTCTCTAATATGAAGATCACTTTCATGTTGGAGGGGACCTGACACAGCTTACTTGTGGCTGACTCTGGTGTCACAGTGCCACTGACAAATGAAGCCCAGGCACAGTGGTAAACACATCTGAATGAGAACAGCGGCTGCCATTTAAACACTCATTGAACTGAATGAATGTCTCTCCCTCCTTTGAAGATGTCACTCAAGTGAACATCCTCTGACAAGCTAGAGCCCTTTGTTTATACACACACTTACTTAGCTATCTGCTTTCTCTTCTAAAGCTCTGCTACTGACATTCAGGACAGGAGTACTGAGGTCTCACAATCAGTCCTCTAAAAATAAAACAAGCATATAAGCTTTTAAAGTTGCAGCCATGTAATGTATATAATTTGCTTTTGAATATTTATTAGGCAGCGTGCAAATACTTCTAGGCCCAAGTGAAATTTCTGTTACGCTGGTGTAATCTCATAAAATGTCGCGTTGTACTTTGTATGAGAAATTCCAGATATTTTTCAGCGCAGTATGTGTCCTCGCATCCGAAATGAACACAAGGACACACTTCAAGCTAAAATATAGCAATGCCGGTTTCACTTTTCGTATAATTACATGGAATTTCAGATAATTGTGCAAAAACATATTACACTAATTTCGCACCTCCCTAAGTCTCCACAGTATGCTCAAGACTTATTGTACAGCCCTGACCTGAGAGATCTCTTGCATTACAGAAAGCGTTACATGAAGCACTGAAGGATGGAGGCGTGGGATATGGCCATTCATTATAATGAAGAAGATACCCCCAGAGCAGTTGTCACTGCTATTGGTACAAGTTGTATTTTATTCTATGCTGAAGCTGCACTTTCTAAGCATTTCTGCTGATAGCTTTAAAACTGCAGTAGGCGCGCATATTGCTCATTTGCTCATCATCCCAAAGGGCTCAGGATCGAAGACAGAAAGCAAATATCCCAGTAACCACATCCAAATGCCCTCAGCAAATGTGCATCATTGAGTACTAAGAAAGAAAAGAAAATGCAAGCTCCATCTTAATAAGTGGAATAACCGCATTGACGAGCTGACACGCCTAGTGCTTGACAATAAGGGAATGAGCTCCTGGCAGACACACTTCTAGTGAAATGTTTTTCAATCTGATTATTTAGATATATGTTGCAAGTGTTTCAGCAAGACCAATACTAGGACCAGTAAATTGACCTAAGGTTAGTGCATTAAAAATGGATAGTTTGTTTTGATTAATGCATAACACTAGCCAGCGCTGTGGTAATAGCTGAGGAATTTAAAAGTCAAGATGTCTGAGCTGATAAGAAGGAAATTAACTAATTGTGATCTCAGCTGTTTGGCAAAGGGGTCAATAAATAGAGGATAAAACAAAGCAGGTCAGATGAAGGGCAACAGAAATTCAAATCGGGCAAAAGTGCTCATGGTACAAAGGTAGAAATTCGTAACACATACTCACACAGACAAACACAGACACACACCCCTGCACACACACACACACACACACACATATGTATATATATTTATATCTATCTATATTTATATCTATATCTATATATATCTCTCTCTATATATATATAGATAGATAGATATCTATATATATATAGATATCTATCTATATATATATATATATCTATATATATATATATATATATATATGCATTCACCAAAGTCTGCCACGAACGCCGTTCGCCTGCCTTTAAGCGTTGGCGCCAGCAGTGGCGGCAGTCAGCCACGAAATATACAAAATTCGCTCCACACTTTTTGTAGAATGAGGCGGCACACCAAATCCAGGTCAGATAGTTTATTCGCCAAAAACAACAACACGTTTCAGCCGGAAACGGCCTTTGTCAAGTTGTCAAGTACTTACGGAAACACCATTTTATGCCGGTGACGTTACAATAGACATAAAAGAGTTATAGCGACTTAAATTATATAGATCAATGATTTAAGATTCTATAATCCATTTCAGGAAAAACAGTAATGCATATAAATTGTAATATAATTAATCTTCAATACCTGTTTTGATAAAAAACAGTAAAGCATAATTATAAACATGCAAAACCGCAACTGCCGCTAAAGTAATAGAAACAAAAGAAATTCATAATATGTAACCAATTATATGAGACTTCACGTTACTTCAATTACAGTTCCTAATTCATTTCATAAGGAACAGTAAAACCAAGTTCCAGCTTCAAGTTTTCAAAACAATAAAAAAAAAAAATTGCTGCAAATATATATCAATATGATAATACTGACTCAGTGGTTCAATGATCAATTACTGCAATTAATGAGGGCACAAGTCAAAAATAAGACTGCGCTCACTTCTCCAAGAGACAATTTGTATATTGTCGCATATTACATACTGAATCAATTGCAAATGCTAACTGATTTCGTAAAAAAACTCTTGGAGAGACAATTTGTACAGTTTCACATATTCCTTGATTTATGAAATGCACATGTTAACTAATTGCTAGAATTATTCATTGGTCAATACGAACCACAAACCGCAGTAATAACCTTAGAATTTCATCCATTAATACTGAATATAGAAATAAAGAAGCGGACAAGGCAAAACCCATACTACTGCGTGAAGTATTTCATAATCATTATCATGTGACATCTTAGTAACTGGCATAAAAATAACACATTATCTAGGATAAAATCCTTCATTACATATCAGGAAACATACTTGGAAAAACAGTAATAAAGAGTGTATGTACAATTCCTGTGAGTTTACTAACGTGCAGATCAGTCTTAAGTGTGACATAATGTATATAGACCAATATGAGGGCGATAGCCAATAATGCCTGATTGTCTTAGATTACATGCTCATGAAATATGTACCAGTGTTCTTGAAAGGTAAGGCTCATATGAACCATATTTCTAGGGGTCAATTACTATATATGTCGTTATATTACATATACACTGTATTACGGAATAAATGTATAGGCCAAATGCCCGAGGTCCATCGCCCAAAACCTCTTGGTCATGTGTGAGAGTGCACCCAATATTAAAATTGAAAACGAATTGGAGTAAGAAACCTTACCCAATAAAGAAAACAGAAGGAAAAGAAAAGAATGTTTGTTCAAGAAACATTTTAAAAGGACCTAAAGTTCAATAATGGATAAATGTACGGACACATATATGAGCATAGGGGTCATTACACACCTATGTGGGTGCAAAGTTCCTCCTCCCTGTTCAACCCATAGGGGGTCCTTGTGTTGAGGTCAATTATGTATCTCGATTTGAGAATACGTAATTGTTTCTCCCTATCGCCACCTGGATGTGTTTCAAGATCCTGTCAATGCCACAAAAACTGAGCAATTTTTTATCACTGTTGTGAGAATTATAAAAATGTCTCGTAACAGGATAATTAAAATCCATGTTGGTAATAGCCCTCTGATGCTCTAAGATACGTTTCTTTAGGGGTAATTTTGTGCTGCCTGTATAGCGTAATCCACATGGACATTCTAGTAAATACACTACGAATTCCGTGGTGCAAGTGATAAATTTGTTAATGCGCTTATCTTTTCCATTGTACATCTTGTAGGTTTTACAGCTGTGTGTGAAATTACAGGCTTTACAAGAATTACATTTATGGAATCCTTGTGTGGTTTGCATCCAGGACATAACTGTTTCAGGCTGTTGGTAACTTTGGACTAGTTTGTCCTTTAATGATTTGGGTCTCCTATAAGTTATTACAGGAGAATTGCCCACAATTTTGCCTATTGTGGGATCAGATTTAATGAGGCTCCAATGTTTTCCCATGATGTTTCTCAGTTTGTTAGATCTGGCATTATATGTGGTTATCATACGTGGACTAACCACCGAATCTTTCTCTTTGGATGTCTCCTTATGGGCAAAGAGAACATCAGTTTGTGCCACATTTAACAACTTGTTACTAGCTTGTGTAAGGACCCTTTCAGAGTACCCTCGTTGTTTAAAACGTTGTTTCATGCACTTTGCTTCCCTGACATAATCATCATCTGTGCTACAGTTTCTGCGGGGACGCAGAAGCTCCCCATAAGGGATGCTATCTAGAAGGGAGGTTGGATGATGACTGCGTGCGTGCAAAGAAGTATTTCCCGCAGTGTCCTTGCGGAATAAGTTGGTTACCAGTTTGTTGTCCTTAACAGTGATTTTTATGTCCAGGAATTCGCATGAGGAGTTACTAATGGTGTGGGTAAAGCTTAGATTCAAATCATTGATGGATAATGTGTTGATGAATTCTATAGCATGATCTCTCCCACCATCCCAGATGATGAAAAGATCATCTATATATCTAAGCCATAAAGGCACATGTTCCGTGTATTGTTAATTGTGTTCACTCCACACCACCTGCTCCTCCCACCAGCCCAGAAACAAATTGGCTAGGCGGGGGCGAAGCAAGTGCCATTGCTGTTCCTGATTTCTGCCTATATAAAGTTTTTTCAAACAAGAAGATGTTCTCCTGAAGGCAAAACAACATCATGTTTTTAAGCATTGTTATATGATCCAACTTATCAATGCATTGCCTCCGCAAGTAATACATGCATGCTTCAACCCCCTTCATCTGGTCTATGCATGTATATAGAGAACATACATCTAGGGAGATCATAAAATAACCTGGCTCCCACTTAATATCATGTATTCGTTTTAGAAACTCTGAGCTGTCCTTACAGTAAGATCTAAAATCTGTAACGTACGGGGCCAAAAAATGATCTAAGAAAATAGAAGTAGTCTCAAGAAGGCCCCCATTGGAAGAAACAATAGGCCTCCCTGGTGGTCTAGTAGGATGCTTGTGCACTTTGGGCAAAAAGTACAAGCATGGTAATTTTGGGTCTGTATTCCTTAGAAATCTGTATTCTTCATCATCAAGGAGTCCTTTTTTCCACCAATCAATTAACATATTCAAGTAGGTACCCACAGTGTTTTCATAGGTTTCTCAGTTGATCATTAGTACATCATTTATGACATGGTCAGTGACATCACTGATGACATCTCAAATGACATCACTGATGACATCACTGATGACATCATCCACTAACTGTGTGTTTCTATAAAGTTTAAATATGTTTTAAAAATATATGCCAAGGTGTATTGAAGAATGAGTGGGTCTATAAGTGTCTGGATGGAGGATTTAGTAGGTGCGTGACTGACTGTATAAGTGAGTGATTAAATGTGTCTTACTGAATGCATGGGTTAGTGAGTAAACTGTGTGAATGTCTGTATCAGTCTGTCTGTTGTTGTGTAAGCTGCTGCATGGGTTGGTGAGTAGCTACATGAGTGTCTATACGGGTAATTGATTGGTTGCCTGAGTATTTTTATGGGTGCCTGAGTGTGTGTGTGGGTGGGTGGGAGGTGTGTGACTCTTTGCATAGATGTGTGAGTGGTTGATTCACTGGGTGTATGGGTTCAAGAGTGCATGTGGAAACAGCTGTATGGGTGGGTGAGAGTGTGTATGGGTGTGTTGGTGAGCAAATGGATGTCTCAGTGCTACATGTGTGAGTAACTACATATGTAAAAGGCAGTATATGTGAGTGATGGTGTATATTAATAACTATATGTGAGAGTGAGTGATTGTGAGAGTGGCTGTATGGATGAGTGTGTACTTGTATCAGTGATTGTATAAGAGAGTAAGTATGTGTTAGTATCTGTATGAATAAGTGAGGTGGTGTGTGTATAACTGTATAGGTGAGTAAATGGAAGTGTAATTGATTCTTTGCATGACTGACTAGGTGTGTGAGTAACTCTGGATGAGTGGCGGTGTGTGAGTGTCTGTATATGACTGCATATCATAGTGTTGTATTGATGAGTGACTACATGTATGAGTGACTGTATGGGTGAATGAGTGGATGTGTGTGTAGACCTAGGAATCAGTGAGTGCATATGTAGAAACTGGTATTGGTGTGTCTATGGATTCGAAAATGGTAGTCTGTATTTTAGAGTGGGTGTATCAAAGGTTATATTAGGGTGTGAGGAGTTGCATCAGATTATCACGTGGATGATGTCATCAGTGATGTCATTTGAGATGTCATCAGTGATGTCATCAGTGATGTCACTGGCCATGTCATGAATGATGTAATATGTGACGTCATCAGCAGTGCATTGCGGGGGCGCGAGTTATAGTTAGCTGAACTAACTATAACGGTGGAATTTCTCTGGTTTTGTACGAGTGAAATCTCCAACTAACTATAACGTCCCTGAAACCTATGGTTTTTTCAGTGCATTTCTAAGGATTTTTAAATGCTAATTTCTAACTATAACGTACCTGAAACCTATGGTTTTTTCAGTGAATTTCAATGGTTTTTTAAATGCTAATTTCTAACTATAACGTCCCTGAAACCTATGGTTTTTTCAGTGAATTTCTAAGGTTTTTTAAATGCAAATTTCTAACTATAAAATAGCAGTCTCGTTTTCAGAGTGGTGGAGAAAGGTGAGCGTGGCCTCCAAACACCTTTTAGCAATCCCACTGTGTGGGATTTACTGGAGGTAACAGGAGGGGTAGTTAGCCCCCAATGTCAACCTTGGGGGCCAACTACCCCTTTATTACCTCCAGTAAGTCCCACACAGCAAGATTGCTAACTTGTTATATGAGGCCCCGCCCCTCCCTGCACCACTGTGCAAACGCGCCCCTGGTGCGTTTTAAGTTGGGGGATTAAGTCCCCTTGAATCCTGAGGGTCCCTGAGGTCCAACTAGCCCACCAGGTATCTCCAGTAAGCACCACATAGCTGCGTTGCAAAGAGGTGTAAAAAGGGGCGTGGCCTCGGACCACCACTCTGCAACACAGCCCTGTGGCGCTTACTGGCGGTACTTGGTGGGCTAGTTGGCCCCCAGGGACCCTCAGGATTGAAGGGGAATTAATCCCCCAACTTAAAACGCGCCACGGGGCGCGTTTGCACAGTGGTGCAGAGAGGGGGCGGGGCCTGATGTGACAAGTGTGCAAACATGCCCGTGGCGCGTTTTAAGTTGGGGGATTAAGTCCCCTTGAATCCTGAGGGTCCCTGGGCTCCAACTAGCCCACCATGTACCTCCAGTAAGCGCCACAGAGCTGCGTTGCAGAGTGGTGTAAAAAGGGGCATGGCCTCGGACCACCTCTCTGCAACGCAGCTCCCTGGCTCATACTGGAGGTTTCTGGTGGGCTAGTTGGCCCCCAGGGACCCTCAGTATTCAAGGGGAATTGATTCCCAAACTTACAATGCGTGAGGGGGTCCGTTTGCAGAGTGCTGCAGGTAGGGGGCGGGGCCTCCGGCGCGATGCCGGCTTTTCTTTTTTTTTTTCAGAAGGGGGGCTGTGTGGCCCCCCTTCTTTCCCCATTTTTTGGGCCCTGGGGACCCCATCCCCCAGGGCCTGACCCCTATTTAAAAAAAAACAAAAAAACGGGAAGAGGGCCGTGTGGCCCCCCCTCCCGAGGCCAATTTCTGCCCCGGGGACCCCATCCCCCGGGGCATGGCCAGACTTTATTTATTTTTTTAAATAAAATTATTTCGAGGGGGGCCGCGTGGCCCCCCTCCTTAGGCCACATATGGCCCCGGGGACCCCATCCCCCGGGGCCGGCCTTTCCGTTTTTTGTTTTAAAAAAAATGTAATTAACGGGGAGAGGGGCACACGGTGATATTTTTCACGGTGTTTTATTAGCAAACGAAACTGACGCGTTTCGATCTGACGATCTTTCTCACATAACCCGAGTTTCAATATGTTACTTGTATTTATACAACGTCAAACGACGCGGTCAGATAAACATAAACAAAATACTTCACTTTCCGTGATTTCTCCTCTGCTCTTGTTAACAAAACTTTATCGATATATATATATATTCACTGAAAAAACCATAGGTTTCAGGGACGTTATAGTTACAAATTAGCATTTAAAAAACCTTTGAAATTCACTGAAAAAACCATAGGTTTTAGGGACAGTTATAGTTAGTTGGACATTGCACTCGTACAAAACCCGTGAAATTCCCCCGTTATAGTTAGTCCAGCTAACTATAACTCGCGCCCCGCAATGCACTGCTGATGACGTCACATATTACATCACTCATGACATGGTCAGTGACATCACTGATGACATCACTGATGACATCTCAAATGACATCACTGATGACATCACTGATGACATCATCCAGTGACTGTGTGTTTCTGTAAAGTTTAAATATTTTTAATATATATAGGAAAAGACGTATTGAAGAATGAGTGGGTGTGTAAGTGTCTGTATGGATGATTTAGTAGGTGCGTGACTGACTGTATAAGTGAGTGATTTAACGTATCTTACTGAATGCATGGGTTAGTGACTAAACTGGGTGAATGTCTGTATCCGTCTGTCTGTTGCTGTGTAAGTGGCTGCATGTGTTTGTGAATAGCTACATGAGTGTCTATTTGAGTTATTGAATGCTTGTGTGAGTATCTGTATGGGTGCCTGAGTGTTTGTGTGGGAGGGGTGTGTGCGACTCTGTGCATAGATGTGTGAGTGGGTGATTCACTGGGTGGATGGTTTCAAGAGTGCATCTGTGATAGACTGTATGGGTGGGTAAGTGTGTGTAAGAGTGTGTTAGTGAGTGAATGTATGTCCCAGTGGTACATGTGTGAGTAACTACATATGTGAAAGGCAGTATATATGTGTGTTGGAGTATATAAATAGCTATTAGCGAGAGTGACTGATTGTGATAGTGGCTGTATGGATGAGTGTGTGCTTGTATCAGTGATTGTATAAGAGCGTAAGAATGTGCTAGTATTTGTATGAGTAAGTGAGCTTGTGTGTGTATAACTGTGTAGGTGAGTAAATGGTAGTGTGTTTAATTATTTGCATGACTGACTAGGTGTGTGAGTACCTCTATGGATGAGGGGCGGTGTTTGAGTGTCTATATAGGAGTATGAGTGCATATGATAGTCCTGTACTGAGTGACCGTAAGTATGAGTGACTGTACGGGTGAGTGAGTGGATGTGTGCGTAGACCTAAGAATCAGTGTGTGGGTATGTAGTTATTGGTGTTGGAGTGTCTATGGTTTTGCGAATGGCAGTCTGTAATTTAGAGTGGGTGTATCAAAGGTTATATTAGGGTGTGAGAAGATGCATGAAATTATCACACGGATGATGTCATCAGTGATGTCATCAGTGATGTCATTTGAGATGTCATCAGTGATGTCATCAGTGATGTCACTGACCATGTCATGAGTGATGTAATATGTGACGTCATCAGCAGTGCATTGCGTGGGCGCGAGTTATAGTTAGCTGGACTAACTATAACGGGGAATTTCACGGGTTTTGTACGAGTGCAATGTCCAACTAACTATAACTGTCCCTAAAACCTATGGTTTTTTCAGTGAATTTCAAAGGTTTTTAAATGCTAATTTGTAACTATAACGTCCCTGAAACCTATGGTTTTTTCAGTGAATTTCAAAGGTTTTTTAAATGCTAATTTGTAACTATAACATGTCTGAAACCTACGGTTTTTGCAGTGAATTTCAAAGGTTTTGTAAATGACAATTTTTAAATGTATTAATTGTTATATAAATTTTTTAAATACTGATTTACTACATTTTTAGAAACAATTTTTTATAACATATTTTATTTTTTAAATTACATTGTAATTATATTATACATTACATTACAAAAATACTTTCTCAGAATGAATTACTTGTGTTTAAATACTTTGCACATAGGCAATAGACTTTTAAGTACAGTAGTTACAGTTGTTGCAATGGGCAACACATTTTCAAACACAATGCAACATTCAGCTCAATGTGAATTTCTAGTTAAATGCAATTAGTTACTTTATGGATTACTTTTCTAACCACAGGACTGGATCCTAGATTCAGTCCTGGCACATCTCCTGTAAACAGTTGAGTAAAAGCGTTTTGGTTACAGTCGTGATTTTTAAGGAATATTATTGTATTTTAAAAGTTGACACTTAGAAACTTTTTCTCATAGAATGACCAATGTTATCCTATGGAAGGAAATTCACTTAGCAGGTAAGTAGTGTTATCGTTACTTTTTGTTACTCAGTGTTGGATCCTGGATCCAGCACTGGTGCATCTCCTGTAAACAGTTGAAAGAATGCGTTTAAGTCATACAGGCGATTTTTAAGGAATATTTGTAGTTTGTGAAAATCGACACTTTGAAACTTTTCTGCTGAAAACCAGACAATGGATTCCTATGGAAGAAAATATAAGTTACTGGTAAGTACGGTTAAAATTACTTTTCAGGGTCAGTGCTGGGCTAAAAGATGCAGCACTGGGTTCTCTCCTGATAACAGGTGAGTAAATTTGAATTCGTACTTTGGTTGATTTAAGAGGAATATTATAAAGTTCCAAAACTCCACACTTAGAAGAATTTCCAAGTGAAACCAGTCAATGTTAGCCTATGAAGGAAATTCAAGTTACCGGTAAGTACGGTTAAAATTCCTTTTCAGGACCAGTACTGGGCTGAAAGATGCAGCACTGAGGTCTCTCCTGATAACAGGTGAGTAAATCGGAATTCGTATTTCGGATGATTTTAGAGGAATATTTTAAAGTTCCAAAACTCCACACTTAGAAGAATTTCCAAGTGAAACCAGTCAATGTTAGCCTATGGAAGGAAATTCAAGTTACTGGTAAGTACGGTTAAAATTACTTTTCAGGACCAGTACTGGGCTAAAAGATACAGCACTGAGGTCTCTCCTTATAACAGGTGAGTAAATCGGAATTCGTATTTCGGCTGATTTTAGAGGAATATTTGTATGTTTCAAAAATCAACACTTAGAAACTTTTTCAGCAAAAAGCAGGCAATGATATCCTATGGAAGAAAATTCAAGTTACTGGTAAGTACGGTTAAAATTACTTTTCAGGACCAGTACTGGGCTGAAAGATGCAGCACTGAGGTCTCTCCTTATAACAGGTGAGTAAATCGGAATTCGTATTTCGGATGATTTTAGAAGAATATTTGCACAATGGTGAAGGGAGGGGCGGGGCCTGTGGTGACATCTGTGCAAACGCGCCCCGTTAAGTTGGGGGATTAAGTCCCCTTGAATCCTGAGGGTCCCTAGGGGCCAACTAGCCCACCAGGAACCTCCAATATGCGCCAGGGGCTGCGTTGCAGAGACGTGTAGAGAGGCCACACCCCTTTTACACCTCTCTGCAACGCAGCTCTGTGGCGCTTTCTGGATGTACCTGTTGGGCTAGTTGGCCCCAGGGACCCTCAGGATTCAAGGGATGTAATCCCCATCTTAAAACGCGCCACGGGGCCTGTTTGCACACATGTCACCTGAAGCCCCGCCCCTCCCTTCACCACTGTGCAAACGCGCCCCGTGGCGCGTTTTAAGTTGGGGGATTAAGTCCCCTTGAATCCTGAGGGTCCCCTGAGTCCAACTAGCCCACCATATACCTCCAAAAAGCGCCACATGGGGACCCCCATATTAATTTGTTTAGTGCCCCGGGGAGGTGGCAGTCCCCGGGGCGTGTGGGGGGGCTGGAGCCCCCCCCACACAGGTTTTACAATTTATTAAAAAAAAGCCCCGGGGAGGTGGTGGTCCCCGGGGCTGCGGGAGGGCCCCCCACACATTAAATTATCCCCCCCCCACCATGCCCCCGGGACTTGGGCCACCCGGGGGCCAATTAACATCGAAGCGCGGGAGACCGCGCTTCGATTTTGCTCGGCAGGATTCGCGCACCCTGAGCGCATCCTGCCGATTTTTTAAAAACTTTTTTTTTTTTTGCCCAGGGGGTCCTTGTGGGACCCCCTGAGCAAACCTAGGGGTCAGGGTGTTTCTACCCTGCCCCCTTTGTGCGCTTTGCGCACTTGTTTCTGTCCCTCGGTTCTACCGAGGGACAAAATGGCTGCCAACATTTCCTGAATCGGAATGTTGACAGCCAGCTGACAGCCAATTAACATGCAGCTCGTGATCGGGACGGTGCGCGCAGGGTGCGCTGAGGGTACGCGGACCCTACTCGGCCATAGATATCACTAACTTTTTACTTTTCGTTTTCTCAGCAACTGCTGAACGGATTTACACCATTTAACAAAAAGGGTTCTTTCTGAACCAAGAACTACCTCTTTGCCAAATTTGGTGTAATTCCGTTCAGCAGTTCGGGCTGTAGCCGTGTCTAAAGTTTCCTATGGAAAAGTGCATGGGGAAAACACGTTTTGGGACCCCCCTTTTTCTCGGCCCCCGCTTGACGAATCCCCCGAGACTTTCAGGGTAGGAGCGGACCGGAGCGGGCCACAAAGTTTGAAAATTTCGCGAAGATACGTCAACCGGCAAGAGAGTTATTTCAAATAGAATGTCGCGGATTTCCTATGGATAATAGGTTGTAACTATAACTATCTACTGGCGACCGCCAGTAGATAATATAGATATATAGATATGTATATAGATATATATATATTCCTAACAATAATCTCTTTAGTTTCAAAAGATTGAACCGGCACTCCAAAGGTTTCTTCACTCGATTATTTATTTATAAAGTGATGGCATCTACGTGTTTTAGCTGCCGCCCGCAGCCTTGGTCACAATACAAAGTCACATTATTTCCAGATTTAAATACACACACTTTTTTGAAAAAAAAGGGGGAGGGGAGTGTTTTGACATAGACAAAGGACATTACTCAATGCAAAATAAGTCATACTGCTGGTTACTTAGGCGCCATCTTTAAATGTACACTATTACACATAGCACTCCTTGCGCCTCAATGCAGTCACATTAAAACTCCTTAGATAACCACTTGTACCGACCGATTTCATTTCAATTATTGGAAGATATGGATAATCCAACGATGGGGCGATAATAAGTAGGGCAAATTGAAAAAAATGCATAAATAAATAGAAACGGAAAATTCCCAATTTCCATAAAATGCACTAGTGCATCCAATTTGGAATATAATATTGCATATATTGTATAAATTCCCCAATAACCTATCGCCTCTATCTAATATATTTACTCCACTCAGTCTTAGTTAATATCAGGAGTAAAAAAACTTGTATTGCGTCTAAAAGGAAAGTTCCTAATTCTATATAAAGTGCATTAGTGCTTATTATTTTCCAGCTGCAGTATTTACACCCAGTTCTCCTAGGTGTAACCTACAAATTCTGCCTATTTTACCCAAAGTGCTAGTGCTGATTTTTTCTAAATATTTTATTTTATACTTTTTCATGAAGTGCTAGTGCTTATTCCTATTTTTAATATAAAGTGCTTGTTCCTTATAAAGTGCTAATACTTATGTCCTCCTCCAAAATTAAAAACTATTAATTCTAAACTGACTCTCTTGAGTGTGCAGATTCTACAGCTTATTTAGTATAAACATGTGAACAAATCCTTGTCCACATTCAATCCATGGGGCTCTTTGCTATCTAGTTCCAAGATAAAATAGGTTTCTAGTTTTCTTAATTCCTTTTCTCTGTTGCCACCTCTCCTTCTTTTAGGCACTTCCGCAATACAGCTATAGCACATCAACGCTGGGTTGCTTTGATGTTCCTTCTCAAAGTGCCTGGGCACAGGGTAGCTGCGATCCTTATTACTTATTGCTCTCCTGTGCTGCAGGATCCTTTTATGGGCTGGAAGTGTTGTACTGCCTACATATATTCGCTCACAAGGGCATTTTAAAATGTATACTACAAAGCTTGATTTGCAGGTAAGAAATCCTCTTATTTTTACGATCTTATTAAAACCGTTTTAAAATTAGAAAGATTTTCCCCATGCTGACAGGCTTTACATTTTAAACATTTCTTAAAACCTTCTTTCTGCTGCAGCCAGGTTCGGTTTCCAGTATTCCCACAATATTCACTTTTCACTATATGAACTTTCAGGGATTTGGATTTTTTGCATGTTATTTCTGGGTACTTCTTTACTTGAGGTCCTATTATAGGATCACCTCTAATAAGGTGCCAGTGCTTTTTAAAATAAGCCTCACTTTCTTGTGTTTAGTGTTGTATGTTGTTATTGTATATATATATAAAACCTACTGGCTGTCACCTGTAGGAAGTTATAATTAAAACTTAGTTTCCATAGGAAGAGCGATTTTTGTTTTGCTAATAACTTTGGCACAGTTTGATGAATCATCATGAAATTTCCAGAACTAGTTTGCCAGTCACTTCAGCTGCGGTGTGTAAAGTTTTGGGGTGATCCGTCAAATTGGGGCTGAGAAAAAGTGGGGGTCCAAAATGCGTTTTCCCCGTGCAATTTCCCATAGGAACTTTAGACGCAACTACAGTCCGAACCTCCTAACGGAATTACACGAAATTTGGCAGACTGCTAGATCTTGGTCCAGAAAGAGTGCTTGTTGTAAATTGGTGTAAATCTGCTCAGTAGTTTTGGAGTTATTAAAGTGAAAATATTTATGTATATCTAGAGACGCTGATCAACGCATCAACAGCAGTGCTGGGATTGGCTGGCCCCAACCTGAGAGGAAAGTTGCGGCTGCCATTTTGTACATCAGTACTCAGTTCCAAGGGGGGGAAATAAAATTTAAAAGTGATATAAATGGTCAGGGTAGAGGTGCCCTGACCCCAAGGGACTGATGGAGGGGTCTGTGATTTCTGTTCATGTTTTGATATAATTTTGTGATATTTTGAGTGCTGGGTCTCTTGTGCTATGAATATGGTTGGCACATTGTTCTTGCTCCTCATATGTAGGAAATTGGCACAATTTATTTTGGAGTGCGCAAAGGTCCGCAGATCCATTGTGATGTTCAGCGCGTCCCACTGTTTGCTCTGCAGTGGATCAGTGGATCCAGACCCCAATTAAAAAACACATACACCCACTCACAGCTCCACACACCTACTCACACACTCTCCCTCATACACCCACTTATACGCACACAACCCCTCACTCACACACCCATATTGTCACTCACACACCCATTCACAGAAGGAAAAAACTACTCACAAACCCCCTCAAAGACCCATACAGCCACTCACATACCCACTCACACAACCACCTATATACCCACACACACTCATATATCCACTCACACACCTTTGCCACCTCACAACCCACTCACACACCCACTCACAGACCCACACACTCACTTGCACACCCACTCGTACACCCACTTACACACCCACACAACCACTCACACACCCATACAACCACTCACACACCCACTCACAGACCTACAAAACCACTCACACATCCACTCACAGACCCACACACCCAATTGAAAACTCACTTGCCCATTCACACACCCATACAGTCACTCACACACCCACTCACAGACCCACAAAACCACTCATACATCCACTCACAGACCCACACAGCCACTCACACATGCAGTCACACACCAACTTACACACCCACACAACCACTCACACACCCATACAGCCACTCACAGACCTCCAAAACCACAGACACACCCACACAGCCACTCACACACCTACTCACACACCCACTTACACACCCACACAGCCACTCACGCACTCATATAGCCACTCATGCACACACACAGTCACTCACACAGCCACTCACACACCCACACACAGGTAGCAATACACTTATAGACTTTGCAATAGCATATGTTTGTATTAAATGTGTTGTTTTAGTATTGAATGTGTGCTTTTGGTTGGGAATGGATCCACAGATCCATAACATGAATAAAAAAAGAAAGACTTGATGCATTGCATTTATAGAAATCCGACTCAAATTCCACGCACCCCAAAGGACCCTACGATCAGCCCAGCTATCCTACGCCGTGGTCCCCCGCACCAGAAAGACCAGATCGGGAGGCCGCTCCTTCTCCTTCCTCGCGGCCAAAGCATGGAACGCCCTTCCGCTCCACCTCAGACAGACAACATCGCTCCCCATCTTCGCAAGAAACCTCAAAACCTGGCTTTTCGACAGACCCCCTCCTTGATGGTTGGAACCTGCACCTTGCGCCCCCTAGCGCCTTGAGACCCTTACGGGTGAGTAGTCGCGCTTTAACAAACCCCTGATTGATTGATTGATTGATAGAAAGACTGCATAAGTTACCCTACCATAACCTTTCAGGGCCAGATGTATGACCATTTTTGCATGCGCAAACGGGTTTGCGAACCCGTTTGCGCATGCAAAAACAGCACGGGGAATGTACAAACCCTATTTTGCGAGTCGCAACTTTTTGCGACTCGCAAAATAGGGTTTTGCAACTCGCTAGTAGGAAGGGGCGTTCCCTTCCTAATAGCGAGCGCAACCCTATGTAAGAATGTTTTGCGTCCGCAATTGCGGGCGCAAAACACTCGCAAATTACCACCCTCTTCAAGAGGGTGTTATTGGGGTCGCAAAAGGGAAGGGGTCCCCAGGGGACCCCTTATCCTTTGCAAATGCAGGGGAAAATAATTTTTAAGGGCAGGCAGTGGTCCCAGGGATCACTACCTGCCCTTAAAAAATGAAATGAAAACGTTTCATTTTTTTCTTTTTGTAAAGGCATCCCGTTTTCCTTTAAGGAAAACGGGCTGCATTTTTAAAAAAAACTGCTTTATTTAAAAGCAGTCCCAGACATGGTGGTCTGCTGAGCCCAGCAGGCCACCATACCTGGGAGGGCCTGCCATTCCCAATGGGTTCGCAAATTGTGAGAGGCTCAATAATATTCATGAGCCTCTCTATTTGCGACCCCATTGGGAATCGCTAACAGTGTGAAAAACACTGTTGTACATTGGAAATAGTGCCTCGCAAATTGCGAGTCGCAAAAAACTCGCAATTTGCGAGGCGCTATTTCCACGGTCGTACATCTGGCCCTTAATTTTTAGTTTTAAAATATATGATAAGTATGAATGTGTGAAGAAAATGTATTTTTAAACTTGAGAAAATGTATATTAGTAAATTAAACTTATGGATCAAATTGTTGTACAATTTTTATTTTTAGAAAACCGGTGAAACTAAAAAACCAAAGGTTACAAGGATGTTATAGTTAGGAAATAGCATTAAAAAAACTGTAGAAATTCACTGAAAAAAACAGAGGTTACAGAGACATTATAGTTAGGAAATAAAATTTAAAAAAAACTTAAAAATTCACTGAAAAAACTAAAGGTCACAAGGACATTATGTTTAGGTTCAGATTTTACGCACACAAAACCATTGAAATACATCAAACCTGTTCAAACTATAACTTATGCCCCTGCAGTGCATTCTTATGACCTCATATATTACATCACTCATGACAATGTCAGTGACATCACTGATAACATCACTGATGACATCTCAAATGATATCACTCATGGCATCATCCAGCAAAGTTAACTTCAATATACTTAAAATACCATTTACACAAACCACTACAACACACATCCAGTAGAGAAGTCTTAGCGGACAGGCCACTGTGTCAGAAACCATTAGCAAAAATATTCTTCATCCTGCAGTAGGTGTCAGCAAAGAGGTCAGTATGTTGCAAACAACCACTACACTGAACCATCACCCTAGAGAGAGGTCTTAGTGAACAGATGAATTTATTGCAAACTACTACTACACTCATTCATCACAAAGGAGAGAGGTCTATGCAAAGTGGTCAGTATGTCGTAAAACACAGCTATACTCAGCCATCACTGTGGAGTCAAGTCTCAATGAACAGCTTAGACTGTCGTAAAGCACTACCATCCACATGCATCAGCAGGGGACATGTGTCAGCATAGAGGCTAGTTAACTTATAAATAGTACACATGCTTTAAAAACGGGATTATAGCAGGCCTTGGAAGAGTTTGCGGAGTTGCGCTATGCGGAACTCTGCAAAGTCACACAAAAAACTCTGCTGCGTTACACAGAGTTCCGCTGACAGACGGAGTTTGCAGATGCACACGTTTGCGTTGCAATGAGAATGGGGAGTGCGTTCTTGCAGTCCAAACCGTGAGCAAATGGCACCATGCGGTTCTCATGTGCGTTCTCAAGTTTCAAATCATGAGCGAATGGCGCCATGCAGTCCGCATGGGCATGGCCATCTTGTTTTTCTGCTCTTGGGCCTAAGTTTTAATCTCTCTTTAATCTTTGTAATCCTCCTCCTTTAAAACGCATCTACCCCTCATTTTTATTTTTTATATTAGTGTGTGTGTTTGTGTATTTTACATTTTTGGGAACTTGTTCGTGTTTTTTGTGGCGTTTTGTTTATTTCTCCTTTCTTCCTTAATTCTTTCTTTTTTCCTTTTCCTTCGTTTTCCTTTTTTTTTCTAACCCACCCAGCTCCATGGCAGAGGCAGGGCGGCCATGTTGCGGGCGGCGCCGCTGCCCATGTGTGCAGCCCCGGGGGATCTTTGGTAAGAAGAAGTTGGCAGCACTGTTTTTTTGTGCAGCGCCACCTCCCCTCCAAGCTGTTAGCAGGCGGCAGGCCTGGTAGCGGATACCCCCTGCGGGTGCGTTGGCTGCGCTGGGGGAGGGTACGCTGGTGCTTAAGGTGCACCAGCCTGATTCGGCGCACTGTCAAGCAGCTGAAGCACCATTGTGCTGATATCTTGGACCACGAACAGGACTTGCTCGACCTGCTAGACTTCAAGATTCCGTGGCTAGGTGACTATTACATTTATTTGTTGTGTTTGTGTTCTACAATGCTAACATTTTTTTCTGACTAGCATACTGCTCACACTCAGAGGTAAGTTACTTTTAGTTTACGTTGGAACATTATTGTGTGATCCAGTTTCTAGTTTCTGCTAGGCAGGTGCTTGGCGCAACCTAATTGCACTCATCATTGGTGCTTGCTTTGGCTGATTATTTAAGAAGTCATTGCAGACTGTCCCCCTATCACTATAGTGAATCAGTGATATCAGTGAGTAGAGCGTTCTCTCTGTGACTTTGTTTATGTAGCTCGTACAGTTCCAAGTCATTTCACAGCAATGTGTAGCATGCATCTATGCATTGCAAAAAAGGGAGACTGAGTTGGTCCATGAAGGGGGTTGAGAAATGGGAATAGAATAAAAGATCATTCACTGCAATGCATTAGTTCCAAATGTAGTTTTTGTTAAGGAAATTTGGAATAGGGTTTTCAGGATCATCATGGGCAACTCAACGATAGTCGATAGACTCGAAACTAGTACTGTAGGTGATCTGTTTTAGAGACGTACAATGTGACTGCGTTTGCTTGTCATAAAAATTTTGCAGAGATTAACTGAATCACTAATCTATTTTGTTTTATCTTCTTCATTTCGTACATCAGCACCCAAGGGCAAGAAGAGGGACGTTCAGGAGGAGACAGGTCCGGGAGTAGCTAGTCAGCTGGTGCCAACCACCAGCACCTCTGCCTAAGGGCTCTGCTGACCCCAGTATGTCCTATTATTTATTATGATTATTTCCCTAATGTTTAGCTTTATGGTTGTTGTGGGTTTAGAGTAGAATCTTGGGGTATTGGAATGTTGGTGCTGGGTTCCAGGATGGGAGTTGCTGCCTGGAGACTGGTGTTCCCGGTGGGAAATAAAGTTTCTCTGACACCCTTACCTCCCATCTTCCTTCCACGTGGCGACGAGGATGGACTATGAACCCACTTGTGCAAAGCACAATGTATTCAATTTTTGTTTCATTCCTATGATCCCTGAATTATCTTTTTTTTCCCCTTATATTACATGGTTTTCATTTTTGGTAGCTGGCTATTTCCGGTCTCTACTCTAGTCTCTAGTTGACTTATCTTCTGCTTTGTTGGTAATCTTTCTTTCCCTCTCTCCTTTATATCTTGTGGTACTGTAAGACTAAGAATAACACATTTTGGTACCCTTACTGTTTAGTGTGAAGATTGCAGGCCCAATGAAGCTAGTATTATAAATAAAATTTACCATGTATGTTTGTTGAGAAGGCTTTCTTTTGCTGCCCATGCTCTAACAGTTGAGTTCATGAGAGAGTGACCATGGTCATCATGGACTCCGCCCAATGTAGTATGCTGCTGTCTCATTTATACAGTATACCAGCAGTTTCCCATGACAGTGCATGTTGGCTCGAAAAAAAGTATGAGGTCCCACTCCTATTGCATTTGCCAACCAACAGCATATGTCTTTCATAGACCATTATTCCACCCCTGCCTTGTCTAACTTGGTGAACAAATCAAATGCCCAGAATGATATTTTTGTTAGAAGATACTACAGTGTTAACTGATTAGTAGTGGTGTATTTTGGAGTTATATTTGGTGTGGCGTATCCTGCATCTAAAATATGTATAATGTTTTATTCTATTATTATTATTATAAACTTATAGTGCGCACAGCTACCCCTAGGGTTTCCCGGCACATGGCAGACAGAGAGGATGCAGAGAACTAAGTGACCGGGTTAGAAGAGCCAGGTCTTTATGCCAATGCAAAAAGCAGGAAGGGATGCGCAGTTCCTCATTGAAACTGGAAGGGAGTTCCAAAGTTGCGGGCCTAGAACGGACCTTCATACGGGACAGGCTGAACCACGGTACAATGAACCAGGCCTGTTGCGAGGATCTCAAAGGTTGAGATGGGTGGTATGGATGAACTAAATCCAAAATGTATTTAGGACCATCTCCGGCTTTTGCCTTGAACATATAGCATAGAGCTTTAAACTTAATGCGATACAAGAGTAAGCCAGTGCAGGTCACGGAGAAGGTTAGAGACTGAGCAAATTTGGGTAACCGATAAAGAAGCCTAGCTGCAGTCGATGCATAGTAGATTTGTCGGCTCCCAAGGACAGCACATTGCTGTAATCCAGTCGAGAGATAATAAGAGCTTGAATCACTGTTCTTTGTGCAGAAATGGGGATCAACCAGAGGATCTTTTTAAGTCATTTAAGTACTGCAAAGCAGGTGGCCGTCACCTTAGCCACTTGTGGCTTCATGGATAATGATTCATCCACAATGAAGCCCAGGTTTTTAACCTTGTCCGAAGGTGTGGGTGGAGCACCTGAAAAGACAGGCCAATGACGTGGGCCCCAAAGATCGGCCTTCTTGCCCAGAATCATGACTTCTGCTTTATCCCTGTTGAGCTTGAGTAGATTGTTATGCATCCAAGAGGAAATCTGACTCAAGCTCAAGCTAAGGTCCGAAGACCCATGCCCCTGAGCAGATGACAAAGAAAAAATAAACTGGTGTCATCAGCATAGTAGAAAGGGGACAGCTCACTACTTTCTACCACATCCGCTGACAGGCGGATATAAATGTTGAATAACATCGGGCTTAACACCGAGCCCTGCGGAACACCAGAAGAAAGGGCTTGGGAATTGGACCTCTCAGTTGAGGAAAAAACCTGAAAGGATCAGTCCTTAAGAAAAGAGCGGAAGCACTACAAGGCCACACCATCAAGACCAAGTACCATCAGTCCATCCATTAGGATGGAATGAGACATGGTGTCAAAGGCTTATAGAGGCTGTGGATAAAAGCTTACCGGCCACTGTAAAAAGTTCAGGCCGGTCTTTTCCTCCTGCTCCCTGGTTTAATGAAATGTTAAAATATGAGAAGAAACAATGAAAGGTCCTTGAAAGGCTCTGGAGAAAATCTTATATAGGAGACACCAAAAACAACTACAAAGCTAGCACTAAAAAAATATCATGGGCTTTGTAAATCTGCTTGAGCTGATTTTTACTCCAATAAAATCTTAGTTGCTCAAAATTGTGCAAAAACACTTTTCAAGGTGGTAAAGGAATTATCTGACCCCTGCAAGTCACCAGCCTCTTCTCCTCTCTCTCACACTCAATGTGAGGAGTCTGCCCTCATTTTTTTATTAACAAAATTGGAAATATTCATTCCCAATTGGCTAGCGACCATCTACAGAGAGTACAATTGAACGATGCCGAGGCATTGGCCATCACTCAGAATCTCTCTCCTGTTGATGGACACAACTCTCAGCCTACTTCTAGCCAATCAACTAAACTTAATATTTGGTCCCCTTTGGACACCACATCTTTTAATCTTATTCTCCAGTCCATTAAGTCGGGTTCCCCGCTAGACCCTCTTCCCCCTCATTTGCTTTGTCAGCTGGACTCCAGCTTACTATCCATGATTATGGACCTTCTTAATGCTTCTCTGAATAAAGGGGTGGTTCCCCAGAAGAGGAAACATGCGATGGTCCTTCTCCTTTTAAAAAAAGCAAATCTAGAGCCTTCTAATCTGTTCAATTTCCACCCTATTTCATTCTTTGCTTCTAGGCACACAGAACACCAGTAATGACGGCTCCAGTGCCTGGGAAACAAAGAACACATGCAGGCCTATGGCAAAAGCACACTGGTTGCCTACATAAAATGGCCGCCAGCCACATGGTCACAACAACAATAAGCAAGAAAGCATGGGGAACAAAAAACACATGCAGGCCTATTGCAAGAGCACACTGGCTGCCTACACTAAATGACCACTGATCACATGGTCAAACAGCAAGCAAAGAGGCATGGCCACAAACAAAGAACACGTGCAGGCCTATGGGCACTGACTAAACAAAATGGCCCCTGGCCACATGGTATGGGGATCAAAGACAAATGGTGGCCTATGGCAAAAACACTCGCACACTGGCCAGACAAAGGAGGCATGGATTGGTAACACAGAAAAAAGAGCATTAATTCCTCAATGCCGAAAACGAAAATGAACTAGGCTAAGAAATTCTACACACATCCCCCAAAGGCATCAAATATTTTAAAAAAATACCCCACCTATACACTGTTTGCAGAAACAAAACGTGAAATACTCTAAAACAACACATTTTGTGATTTAATTCAATGCCATCTATGGCCTGAATTATGTTTCAATTCAAAAGACACCACAGAAACAGTTGTTTCATGCACCCATAACTACTACTGTGTCATGTCCTTTAGGATGGTCCTGTCCTGTATATCGCATTTTACAAACATTGTCCCATCCACACGACGATAACGTTTCTAAACAGGTGACCTTTTTACCTAGTAGCTTGCTCCTGTCTCTTCGACACCAGGCTCTCGGTACTCTATCATAATCCCTGTACCTGACGTACATAAACATGTCCTCCGGCACGGCAGGATTATTCTGAATAAGGGTCACCACTTTTTTCATCTTTTGGCCAACTGCCAGCTGTGCATGATCGCACTTGTTTAGAAAAGCATTGGTGATTCTTTTCAAAACATTTATGATTGTTTTCAAAACATTCATGATTGTTTTAAAAAACATAACGATTCTAGAAAAACCCTGGAGTGACCACTTTAGTATACAAAGACCCTCACTCCCCCTAAAAATTAGAGGAGAATTCCTTCCAAGCTGAGACGGGGTCCTGCATGCTGAATCTTCGACAAGCAGGGGTCTGACATCCCTTACGGGTTGTCATCCTCGACGCAAAGACGGATCCTTCATTCTAAACCATCAGGTGAGGGGGCTGGTTCATCCCTAGGTGGTTTCTTGGCTACAGATACACATAGCTATATGTATATACACCTACACATCCAGGTTAGGCTAGGTACATTTAGGCAAATTACTGCATTTTAGGAATATGCAAGTGTTACTGTTTTTATCTGAACTGCTTATGTTCATCTTATTAGCACTATGGTAGAAATGTATCTACTATTTACTATATTGGTACTAGCAATCTCTTTTGTATGCTTCTGTATCCTGTTTGTCGCAGCACATATGTTTTACACAAGGCTGTCGCTGGACCAATAAATACTTATTGAAATGTCCTAATCACCATGCTGTGTATTTTCTGAGAGAAAGCAAGTTAGTGTGTGCCCGTTGTGTCAAAACCCTCCCGGGTTCAAGGTTCAGAGTTTTTGTTGCAGTGGTTAGATGGCACACGCTGCAACTGCCGCAGGGGTAGTGGCCCATAACGTTGGGTAGGCCCCAAGCGATGTTTGAATAAATACCAGTGCTTCATGAGTGGTGCTTCGCTCTTTTTTCTGGCTGTTTATCACGGGAAGATCCATGCCCGTTACTACGAAGCTGTCCTGCAGGGATGGGGGCTCCCTTTAGTTGGAGGAACTTTGTGTGGATTTAATTTGGGGAGCATGTCTCGCGCGCCCACTTGCAGGCATAAAGGATTACTCTACTATTGCAGCACCTCAGCAAGGTGGCGTGAAAGGGAGACAGAACGTCTCCTCCTGTTAACTCTGTTCCACTGGTTTTATGGGAAGTACAATCTTGGCAGCATGACTAAGAACAAAACTGCACTAAAGGATATGATTACGTAATGCGTGACTTTTCACTTTTAAGTGTCCTGTGCGCCTGGACAATATTTGTATTTTGGGATTGTGGTGAAAAAAGCTATTTAAACAAGATTTTTACTAATCACTCCAGTCCTGCAAGAGATATGGATATCACAGATGCATGATGGAACTTGCAGTATTTTACTTGAGTCACGTGTTCAGTGTGTTCAAATTTATGAACTACGGCAGTTTTATTTGACTCACTTGTGATCAAGGCCACACTGGGATGGCCGAAACGTGTAAGGACTGATTGCTGCCTCCTTATTTTGAACAAATACCAGTGCTTCATGAGTGGTGCTTCGCTCTCTTTTCTGGATGTTTATCACGGGAAGCTCCATGCCCGTTACTACGAAGCTGCCCTGCAGAGATGGGGGCTCCCTTTAGTTGGAGGAACTTTGTGTGGATATATATATATATATATATATATATATATATATATATATATATATATATATATATATATATATTCTGCAGAGGTTGTCGTGAGACAAAAAACTGCGCACTCCGGCTCGTAGATTAAATACATTTATTCCAGCTCCTTCAGAAAAATAGAACTAACACACGCGTTTCAGCCACCTGGCCTTCGTCAATGTTAGTTGTCACATAGATTTTTTCGCCTTTTAACAAAACAACAAATCATTGGATGCGAATACATTACAAAAACAAAGAAAGGACTTGTGTCAGGGTGGTGTTAGCCTATTTCTGTGTCGGCCATTTTGGTGTGTACCATTTCAATACTGTTAATGGAGCATTTCTCCTTAAACCATTTTCCAAAATTCGAAGTTTATCATATAACTTTCTGGCGAATCCATACAAAATAATAACACTTTCCCAATTCATTCAAAGTGTCTTATGATTCAATCGCAATTTTTTCGCAATTTTTTAGCAATTCTTTACGTGAATTGTTTTTAATTCATTATGATCACGCCCTGAATGGGCCTTTCTTAATCCGCATGGAGCTTAAGTCTAACCCCTTATAATTATTAAAAGAAAGGGAAAAACCATGACAGAGAAACGAAAAAAGGAGAAAAGAGAAAGAGAAAATAGGTGGTACATTTTAACAAGGGCCCACACAGATAAATATCAAATCCTTAAACTACATTGCACCCATGATGTGTGCGGGATTATTTTTCATAACATGATTATCCAATTTATCTATCAATGTCGTTAAGTGCATCAAAACCTCACCATTACCATTGTCATGAACGGTAGGCTGCATTTGGTCACATCAAAGTACCACCTTTTACAAAAAACCTCAAACTTATGGCTACAGAAAAATTTGTAAGAACCTACGAACAAACAAATCTAGCCCTGAATGGGCCACTAATCAATAGTACCTTGCTTAGCCCACAAATGACCAGAGTTCCTCCTCGCTATTGAGTCCCCAGGGGGTGCGGGTTCTGAGCCCAACTATATATCTTGCCTCCAGCTGTCGCAGCGATTTAACTCTATCTCCCCCCTCTCTTTCGCTGGAACCTGGTCCAGACAAAAATAGCGTAGCTTGTCACTTCTGGATTGATGGATCTCAGCAAAATGCCTTGCCACTGGGTATGAGTTATCACAGTTGGTAATTGCCCGTGTGTGCTCCAAAATGCGTTTCTTTGCTGGGTGGATAGTGCTCCCGATATACTGGAGACCACACGGGCAGACCAGAAAATACACTACAAAATTAGTGTTACAATTTAGTAGCTTATTTATACCACGTTTGGCTTTCTTTCCTGGGACTGAATAGTCCTAGAGCGGCAAATTACAGGCGGCTTACGTAATTTGATATATATATATATATATATATATATATATTTTATTTTTTTTGAAGTATTCTCGCGCTGCCAGAGCGTAAGAAAAGGTCGCACTCAGGGTTTCAAAATTGGAGTAAAGTATTTATTGACTTGACGCGTTTCGACAGCACGGTCTTTGTCAAAAAGTCATACAAAGACCCGGAAGTGGCAGTGACCTTTTAAGCATTTCCTGTGTTATACAATAGACATAAACACACTGTGCAAAGTAGAAAACAGACTTAAAAACTTTATCAATTCATTATAAAATGACAATACGCAGATAAAGAAAACATAGTTATTATAAATCTTGCATTGTGCAAAAATAGCAATTCATATAGTCAAAAAATTAATTAAGACTAATCCTCTATTTTAAACAAAGCAGCCATGGTTACAGAGCTGGTAAGCCTTGTGGCAAATACCACTGATGTTACACTTGCATGTGCTTCAAGAAATAAACGGGCTAGTGCCCTTTATTTTTGGTATCCATACTTCCTAGAAAATATCAGGATCTGCTTAAAACATAGGACACTGGGTTAAGCCCACTACGGGTCCAATCTCAAAAAGACAAAATTTTAAGGTACTATTGGAAAAGGCAATAAGGTGGGAAAAGAAGAATAATGTGACCTAAAAAGGAGGGGGGGCAGATCTATGCAGATCTACAGAGCAGCCACTCTAATAACATGGTCAAAAGATGCGCTAAGAGGTGTAATGAACTAACATTGGGAAGTGACGCAAGGATGTATTGAAAAACTGAATAGTGTACAGTTGACAAATCTAACGAAGCAAAGATGATGTATAGTCTTATTTCACTAGCCTAAATGCACATGGAGGTCCTCCTCATGGTTGAGGCCTCCCGGGGTCTTGCTTTGTAGTCTCACTATATATTCAGATTCCAGGCGTCGCAGATGACGTTCCCGATCTCCTCCTCTCGCTGATGCAGGGACCCTGTCAATGCCAAAATATGAGATTTTAGAGCTGATGTCTCTAACATCTGAATGCACTAATGCACAGTGTTTTGCTATGGCATATGACATATCACCATTCCTGATGGCGCGCAAATGCTCTAAAATGCGTTTCTTCACTGGGAAAATTGTGCTACCCACATAACACAAGCCACAAATACAGGTTAAAACATAAACAACATAGTCAGAATTGCAATTGATGAAATTGTAAATCTTCCCACTTTTTCCATTAGGCTGTTTAAAAACTTTCACATTTGTGCTGTTGCTACAGGCTTTACACCTCCCGCACTTGTGGAAACCAGGGAGATCCCTCAACCAGGTGCCCCTTGACTTGTTTTTGGCGGATAGGTGACTGTGCACTAGCATGTCCTTCAAAGACTGACATTTCCTATAGGTGATATGTGGTGATGGACTAACCAGATTCCCGATTATAGCATCGTTCTTAACTATGTGCCAATGTTTGCGCACTATCTTATGAACTTGCTGTGAGGCATGATTGAAAGTGGTGATAAGTCTCACTTCATGTTTCCCACTATCTTTCTCTTTTGGAATCAGTAAACTGTTTCTGTTCTTGATGGCCACCTTCTCAGTCGCTTTTTTAATATGCCTCACAGTATAACCCCTATTCCTAAAACGACCCCTCATGATTCTGGCTTCTTTCTCATAGGCATCCGGGGAACTACAGTTGCGCTTCGCTCTAAGAAGCTCCCCATAGGGAATACTCCTCTTCAAACCAATTGGATGATGGCTGTCCGCATGTAGGATACTATTGCTAGATGTCGGCTTCCTAAAAAGGCTTGTATGTAATGTCCCATGTTTCACCTCAACCAGAATATCTAGAAATTCAATGGTGGAAGGGTCAGTTTTACTGGTGAATTTTAGGTTCAGGATGTTATCTGAAAGGCCCTGAATAAAAATGTCAAGGGCTTCCTGTGGACCATCCCATATCAGAAAAATATCGTCAATGTAGCGGGTCCACAGGATGACATTATTCATATAAGTGTTGTTACCATCATGCCACAAATGCTCCGCCTCCCACCACCCCATAAACAAACAGGCGTAGCTTGGAGCGAAGCAACTTCCCATGGCCGTACCAGTGTACTGTTCATACCACTCATCCTCAAATAGAAAACAGTTGTTATGTAGGCAAAAATGCAACATCCGTATTAAAAGCATGGTGTGGTCATACATATTCAAAGGTCTGTCTCTCAGATAATATTTACATGCTTCCAAACCCAAATCATGGTCTATGCATGTATACAGAGCAACAACATCTATTGTTGCCAGGATGTAAGTCTCATTCCATGGAATCTCCTGGATTTTAGACAGAAAGTCCATGGTATCTCTGCAGTGAGAGGGTAGGTTTAGAACATATGGACAGAGGAAATAGTCTAAGTACATAGAAGTATTTTCAAGAAGGCTGTTATTGGCCGAGATGATTGGTCTGCCAGGTGGATCTGTGGGGTGTTTGTGCACCTTTGGCAACATATAAAAGACAGGAGTCACTGGTTTCTGCACCAGCAAAAACAGGAACTCATTTTGACTCAGCATGTCATTTTCACGCCAATCATGCAATAGGCTATGATATTCCTGTATGGTTTTATTGTACCTTGCCAAGCCGGACCTCAAATAGCTTCCTGAAAATTCAAGCTGACGCTTCGCCTCGGTTCGATATTTGTTGATGTCCCATAGGACCACATTGCCCCCCTTATCGGAGGGTTTGATCACAAATGTGGTTACTTGTTTTAAAGAGTGCAATCCTGCCCTTTGTGATGTTGTAAGGTTTTTGGCAAACTTGTTCCCCTGTTTTTTCCATAACACCAACAGATCCCGTAAGATGGTCTCGTGAAAAGTGTCGAGACCGTCATGTAATGTTATCGGGTTAAATTTCGATCTGGGTTTGAAGTCATTTCTAGAACTCTTACTAACTTCCATGTTCATACTGATCAATAACTCACGATCAGTTTCCCAGTCTCTTGTTCCTAGTTGGAGTTCCCTTAAGGTCGCAAGTGTCTCAATATCCCTCACGGAAAGTGTTGCATCCGTGGGATCAGACACATTTGCAGTTTGTGTGGCCTCAGGCATGCCTCTACTGTGCTTCAAAGTGTGCATTTTCAGTAGTTTCAATTTGCGCATGAAGAGGAATAGGTCAATACGGGTCTTAACAAAATCAAAATTGGCTGTAGGGCAGAAAGAAAGGCCTAACTCCAAGACCGATCTTTCATCTAGAGTAATCATGTGGGGGAAAGGTTAATGATAGCAAGATTAGATTGCTCACCTATCATTTGTTCCTCTTGGACCGCCTTGTGCCTCTCCCATGTGGCGTCACGTTGTCGCTGACCTTCGCCCCCTCTCCTGGTCCTTCTTTGTCTCGTTCTTTGCCTCCTCCTTTTCCTCTTCCCCGCGATGGTTTTTTCTTTGCGCTGAGGCTCAGTTGCACAAAATGGTATTCCTGCAAGGATGTGAACGGTCCTCTATCTGGTCCCTGTGCGATCTGCCTGTCATCGTCATCCGATGGTGCCGCAGAACTCGAGCCGGAAGTTTCCGATTCCTGTACTCGAAGTGCTTCATTCTTTTTGTAATCTTTTTTAATGGTGTCGTATTTCCTACTGAAAGTTAGAATGCAACCTAGGGCATAGTCGTTTCTGTCTCGCACAAATTTTCAGCGTTTTCTCGCCTTAATGCCATCCTCGTACTTGACCAACCTCGTCTCCATGTCTTTGATAAAACTGGTTATCTCATCTTGGACTGGCATTTTGCTTAATGTCTCGCGTAGTTCTTTCAGCTCTTCTCCAATCTGTTGCAGTTCTATTGCCGCATATTTTGACAGGAGACCGAGCATCTGCTTACAGGTCATCGCCATAAGTGTAGACCATTCCTCCAATAATTTAGGATTTGGGTTTTGGTAAGTGGGGGTCACCAAGATTCTCAATCCTCTTGAGACACGCCCCACCTCGATGTAGTTGTCCAATGATATCACCTCCCAGCTGCGATTTATTTCTTTTCTACACAGTTTCTCCAGCCTATACAGTTGCTGCTTTAGGGTTATGTTATCGCCGGTTTCTCCTGTATCGTTGCTCATGGGGGTTTCCTGGGTTGCCCCGTCTGCCTCGGTGAATAGAGATCTGGCCACATCCAATCTCTTACGTATTGCCTCGCACATTGCTGCCACGTATTTATTTTGGAGCGGCGCTCCATAAAACACCAAGCCTTTTCCAATACCCAGTCTGCTCCTTATAAAATGAAATCCTCCCCCGTGCTCAAGACCACTCGCAGCTGCGTCTGGTCGAGACAGGGGCACCCCTGCCGTTCTTTGAAGATCCTTGGAAACTGAGGTTTTCAAAACGAGGGTCCAAAGCGGGTGGTGAACGGCGCGCTCCCCCCGAGAGCGGGGTGCTCGCGCCGGCAAGCCCCCGTCAGGACCTCCTTCGTGTATTACCTCGTTGTTTGTTCCTGACCGGGAAGAACACCCGGAACATGAAATACGGCGGCGGGAATCGGGAAAACTCAAGTTACAAAGAACAGTCCAGCCTTACTTCCGATTACTTCCACCTGATGGGGTTGGTGCTGACCGGCGGGCGCTGGACCTGCTATAATTTTTGAAGTATTCTCGCGCTGCCAGAGCGTAAGAAAAGGTCGCACTCAGGGTTTCAAAATTGGAGTAAAGTATTTATTGACTTGACGCGTTTCGACAGCACGGTCTTTGTCAAAAAGTCATACAAAGACCCGGAAGTGGCAGTGACCTTTTAAGCATTTCCTGTGTTATACAATAGACATAAACACACTGTATATATATCTTTCCCATCCCAGTGAGGAGTTGAGGAATCTCTCAGGTGTGATTGAAGTGTTCTCTGAGGTTGGCACCTCTTCCCATTTAGTAAATGGTCTGACTGTAGGCAGGGCCGGACTGGAAACCCAAAACAGCCCTGGCAAATTCTGTCCGTCCAGTCGCTGTACGTTGCGAGCAAGCTCAGCAGGCAAGCATGACCACCACAAAGAGGGTGTGGGGGATTCTCCAGGCACGAAAAAGTTTGGGAATAAAAGGCAAAATGGTGCATTCCACAACACATTTTCATTATTTATTCAATTGTATTAACTTGTAAAGCATAGTAAATGCTGACCTAACAGTGCGCCAGGATACGACAATCTTTGTTGGGGCCCGTCAATCATTCCCTCATTATCACCCTCCAACAGTGCCCCTCATCTCTCCATAGCCACTCTCTCACATGTATTTAGTTTGTTTATAGTGCCTCTCATACTAGTGTAGGGCGTCAGGGCAGTTTACATCACACACGCACAGACAATGATTTATACTTGTGCAAATCAGTCTATAGGAAATGTTACATAAGACAAAGGGGACTACGAAGTGTAGGATTTTCATCTCATCCATCCTGGTAGGCATTCTTTTAAGAGTGCTTGGCCCGGAGAAGCACAAAAACAGGATTCAAAATGTAACACAGTGGTTATTGTTGACTTTACTAATAAGAATTTAGTTCTAGCCAAACATTCCCTTTTTAGTAACATCTGGAAAATGAACACATCATCTTTAAACTGCACCATGTAGTTTGCCTGAAGCTCTTTGATGGAAGTTGACAGCTCACTGTGCTAGATTACGATTATAACTAATGAACTGCACAGTACTAAAAGGATCTCTGTGTAAAAGCAGTAACCCACTGAGCTATGCACATAAAATACAGTTCTGTGATCTACATGGTACAAGTTCTTTGAGGCAGGCATAATAACCCTCTGCACTAACTTAGATGAGTCAAAACTGCCACCAGTCAAAACTTTATTCTCTCTCCAGCAGGAAGATTAATCACCAGAGATATTTTGACACTTTTATTGTTGCCTGAAAGCTGCAGATATGCAACGAACTCTGCAGAGGTTGCTTTCAAAACGATAGCATATTTCAAAACACAGGGAAGCTGGAAGCAAAAGTGAGTGCTGAGTGGATTATGCTGGTCTGCTGATTCTGTTACTGGGGAGCTGATATTCAAGTACTGCTGCGAAACCGGTCCCTAGTAACAGAACTAGTCCCCTCTTAACAAAACTGGCCCCACCCTTGCAGCCTCCTTGGGAAATGCTCAATGCACGGTACGGCCAGTCCAACCTTGACTGTAGATCAGTTCATGTTCTTATAACTGCAGGATATGGCCAAAGGTTCAGTCTGTGGAATTTGGGAGTATAGTGAGTTATGAGGGTGAGTTGAGCCATGACATTGAGTGTATAGTATGCACCCAAAGCTATCCTAGCACAGCCGAAGGCCTTTCTCAGTGGCTCTTGTGTGAAGTCCACAGCAAGTGAGTGCTGAGTGTAGGGGTTGTAAGTGCATGGACTGAGGGCAGACCATGCACCCAAAGCATGCTTGAAGGCCTTGAGGGGTTGATGTGATTTGCTCAGAGTCAGGCGAATGGTAAGGCCCTGCGCTCAGAGCATATTAATCACTAGCCAAGTGGGTTCTGAGATCAGCAAAATTTTACATTGAGCGCAAATCATGCCCAGAGAAAGTTCCTTATTCTGGGGCCTGCTGCTTGTAGCCTGAGGTTGGGCCAAGTGGTTTCTCATCGACAATGCCAAAGATGATGTGATTTGTGATGGTATTGTCACTTGTGTGAAATTAAATAATCCTATTCTAATTTGACAAGTTAACTGTTATGAGCTATAACTGCCATGTAGTCTTGCTTATGCTTAACTGTGTTAACCTTAAGTGCCCATGTCTGGGGTGAAACAGAAAGCACCCCTGGCGGTATGTCCGCTCCCTTCTCCTGCGCTGCCTCCATGGTGATGGTGGTGGTGATGGTGGAGATGGTGGTCGTGGTCTTCTCGGTACTCCGAGCTGCAGTAGGAGTAGGTCCATGGTGCTGTTAAGCTTGCCAGAGTGATTTGGGCATGTTCTGATTTTACAGCAGTGTACATATTGGGCCTCTGCTCATGTTTTCCCACAGTAGCGTCATTTTCTAAAATCATTGTACATAGGGTTGTGTCAGTTTTGCCTGGCTTTTTAAGGGGGAACGCCTGCCTTGTATATTATTATCGCTAACTGCCGTAACAGGATCTTGTGCTGTGAAAAATAGGCGCAGGAGTTGAAAAAGTGATTCTAAAGGCCTCTAGCGTCACTTTGTAAATACGGCGCCAAAATAAAAGACGCAGCAGTGTGAAAAAAATGGCACTGCAGCGGCGCTAGCTCCTTGTTAATATGCCGCTTAAGGTCAAAGTGTAAAGATATT
Source organism: Calotriton arnoldi (assembly GCA_963921515.1). Taxonomy (NCBI): domain Eukaryota; kingdom Metazoa; phylum Chordata; class Amphibia; order Caudata; family Salamandridae; genus Calotriton; species Calotriton arnoldi. The sequence continues at coordinate 1,388,361 of CAWUFW010003540.1, read as the reverse complement.
TACTGGTATTTCTTTACCCTGCAGTGTGCAGAACTTAACTTGTAAAGGAAAACAGAGCAGAGTTAAAAAATTTAGGGCCCAGTTAATGTGCTGTCAAAATACAGGGGGGCAGATCTACAAGAAAGTGCCGCAGCGTGGCGCTGCAAGCCCTTTGGCTGCGCCACGCTGCGGCACTTTCAGAGCACAGGAATGCGACATATTTACAAGAATATGTCGCATTCCTGTGCTCTCCCCTGCGCTGGCGCACAAACAGCTGCCAAGCGCCGGCGCAGGCACCCTTGCACCATGGTGCAAGGATGCCTGCGCCATGGGGAGATTGTTTTTGTGCAGGAAGGGCACCTTTCTGCACAAAAACAATCAGTACAGGCTTTTCCTCTTTCAATGCGTGCTGCAGAATGCAGCACGCATTGAAAGAGGAAAAACGAGGAGAAATGAAAACATTTCTCCTCGGTGCGCCTCGCTACGCCACCTCTAGGGTGGCGTAGCTTTCAGACGCATCTCCAGATTTACGATTTCTCGTAAATCTGGAGATGTGTCTTGTTCCATGGGTGTTGCGTGGGAACACCCACAGCAACACCCATGGAACGCCCTTCAACGCAAAGTGCTGCGTGTGAAGGGACGGTATTTACAAGGAGAGGAAAAGTCACGCATGGTGGCTTTTCCTCTCCTTGTAAATATCGAGGAGCCCCCTGCGCCACCAGTACGTCACGAAAAGTGACGTACTGGTGGCGCAGGGGGCTTGTAAATCTGCCCCAGGATGCGGAATAGCAAGGCTGTCTGGTCTTAAATACCAGCTCTATCTCTTTGTCACTGTTTCCTATCTTTCTCTTACCTTTCTCTTCCTTGCTCTCAGCTAAATTCTGATATTGAAAAATTAGTCGCTGTCCCCATAAATACATGCCGAAGCCCACCACGTGCAGGCACTGACACAAATTAAGCAATGACCATGGGACAGAACTGAGAGCACTGTTAAGTTCGTACAGCATGCAAACAAACACCTTCTCCCTCTCTATCACTTCTAAAAAAAGTGTCAAAAAATCCAGGGTGGGGCAGTTTATCCACCGAATAATCCTGTGGGATAGAAAAAGATCACTCCCGCACTAAATGAATGAATAAAATTAGACTTATAATGCACACAGCTACTCAACAGAGTGCCCGGGTGCAGTAGCCAAAGGTCAGAAATTAAATAACCATTGTGCAAACCTGGTTAAAAAGGCAAGTGTTCAGCCTTTTTTTAAAGGCTGATTGATTGGAGACGGTGCGCAATTCTAATGGGATCTTGTCCCAAGCAGTGGCACCCAGAAAAGCCAAGGATCTACCTCCTGTTCTAGTCTTCCACATTCTAGGAATCACTGCCAATAATTTATTGGTAGATCTCAGATTTCGGGGAGTAGAATAGAAGCTGAACCTGACTCTGCGATACAGAGCCCCAGATTTATATAAGGCCCCATGTGTCAGCACCAGCACCTTGAACACAATTCCTTTCCTAATCAGAAGCCAGTGCAGAGTTCGCAAATGTGGGAAAATATGTACTCTCAGTGGCATTTTTAAGAGGAGATGGGCTGCCACATTGTGCACCACCATTAATCTCTCTAGGAGGCGTTCTGCCAGGCCCAGGTAAAGCGCATTACTATAATCGAGTCTTGATAATGAGAGCCTGAATGACTGTTTTTTTTTTTTTGGCAGAGAGAGACAGGAAGTGTAAGAAAGTTTTCTGTGAGTGCAAAACCCTGAAGCATGTACCCACCACAGATTTTATTTGTGGCTTAAATTGTAGATGTTCATCAAATTTCACCCGAACGTTCCTCACAATGCCATCATGAGGGCCTGGATGAGAGGCATTTTCAGGCCAGAAGGCCTGCCAGCTGTTTAGTGGGATGTTGCCAAAAAAGACAATCTCTGTCTCCTCAGCATTACACTTAAGTTGATGTATTGCCGTCCAATGAAAGACTGTTGTTAGAATTTAATCAGGTTCCCAGGGAGCTCTTCACCCTTACCAACTGAGAACAGTAGCTGCTTTCATAAGCATATGATATAACTTTGGCACCTAGGAGTACTACTAACTGAGCCAGAGGGATAAGATATACATTAAATATTGAAGGGCTCACAGCGGAACCCTTGGGCATTTCCCACTGGAAACTCAGAGTCAAGATGTTCTGGTGAATAGGGTGGAATCTAGTTCTGCTGGCTGCGTCCTTCTAAACAAGCATTGGCATAGCCAATAGGTCTCGCGTTTGGGACCTTATAAGTGTTTAGCGATTGTGCTGCATAAGTAAATACTTATAAGGTCCCAAAAGCGAGACCTATTGGCTATGCCAATGCTTGTTTCAACATTGCTATCGCCCTTATCTGCAAAGATGCCAAGAAAGACCTTCCCTACAGAGGACCTCTTCCTCCTATGTACATATCAGCAAGGCTAATCATGGTGCAAAAAAGCACCTCCATATTTCCAATATGAAAGATGCCCGCTTTTCCAACACATCCATCTTTGCTGAATGTTCCTGCATCCTCCTTGGACACTGGAGCGCCCAAAAAAAAGATCTCCATTCATCTCTTCATCATCAGGGCATCACTCCATGGACTTGTACTCTCTGTATACACCCACTTCACATGCAGCCTCCTCAGTGTGAACCTCGACTGTGAATGACATCACTGCACTTTAGGACACTCTCATTAGAGGGGAAATAAAAAAACGAACATACAAGTAGAGATCCCCCAGTCCTCTGTCTTTGTAATTAGACGCTACAGTGGAGGACCACTTCAAGCCCATTACTAACTGTGGTCTTGGGTTTTGATGAGCTTGCAGAAGATAAATGTTTGTTTCCATTGACAACTAAGATGGTGACTTCCAGCCTATTAAAGAAATACAGGCCTTCAGGTCAAGACCCTCTTTGTCTTCAGCAGAAGCCAAAGACAGAGTCCATCATTGTTTCAGTGATCAGGAAGAGACATTCTTCTGCTCCTTAAATGTCAATACGGCTTGACAGTGAAAGTACGTGTACTGATGATGCTGAACACAAAGTGTGTTTGCGGCAACAGCATTCAAGACAATGAGTGCCTCTTCCTTATTGGGACAGTATGACTGGGCCTTGTGGGAGTAGGTGGCAGCCTTTGTAAGACACAAAGCCCACAACTGGCACGATGCGCAGAAAATCCCTGTAATGCCCAGCACTCCCCTTGTGTGCTCGTCAGGCAGAGACGCCTGTTAGGCGCGAATCTGTTGCTGCGCGCGTCAGAGCTAGAGGCAAACCGGAATACTTCAGCTGGGCACTGCCTGCGTCCATTGACCTGTGCAGTACTTCCGCTTCCTCGAGAGCTCGGGCTGCCAAGTTAAAGGATGCTGCCAGTTTCTGTTCTGCCTTCGGTGCTCGTGCAGCTGTCACCTCCGTTTTCTCAGGTACAGTGGGTCCCTGAGCTTCTCCGCCACGAGGGTTGGCAGTGTTAGTGTCTGACTGAATCCGATTGGGGTTACCACCTTTGTCTAAAACAAAAATCGGCCAATTTAGAGTATCTCTAATGTCAAACGTAAACGAATGCATGTTATTTACAGTTGGACCCCGCATAGATCTTTGGAGCTGTGGTGTACTGACACGCACTTAAAATATCAAAAGGCACATTTGCTACAGGTCCCTGTGCAGTGTGCACCAGGATTGTCACATTTTTATTCCAATAAATGCTTGTTCACGTGTGGTGCAGGAGGCTTGTGGTGCTTCACGTATCTATCATCTGTGTTACTGCTGTATGTATGTTACTAACGTGTTTCGTCTTTTATGGAGACTCTAATCTGCGATAAATTGACTGGTGACAGCGAGCTGCATTAATGTTTTGAGTTAATGTCCTTTTCTACTCGGTGGTTTTGGAAACCGTAATCCCATATAATCCTAAATAAAAGAGAGAGAACAGAACGCATGTGACCTGGTACTGTCCTGTCTACATAAACTTCCGAATAACTGTTGACAACTCTTTCCCCAGCAGAGGTTGGTGGACGAGCCAACAAATTAACATGGCGAGCCGAACAGAGCACGTTCTAATCCCTGAAAGTGTTTGCCACGTAAATTGTGCAACAAACACCTTTCCAAAATAGTTTTAAACAAGAAATTTCCCGCTTCACTAATACATTAACCACCTCCCTTTGAGAGGAGCGGGGGCGAGCGAGCGCGGCAGCCTGGGCTTTTGAAAGCTGACCAGACGCTCGTGCGTCATGGCCTTTTCCCCGCACGGCCGGCATGTGTTTCCAACTATCGCGCCGCGTCTGGGCACGATAATTGGAAACATATGTCTGCCGCACGCGTAACCGCAGGGAAAAGGCCATGACGCACGAGCGTGTGGTCAGCTTTCAAAAGCCCTAACTTAAAGTCTTGCAGAGCAGCGCTTGCGCGCTACTCGAGGCTCGACCTAAAAAGGAGGAAAGCCAGTTCAGGGCCTGACCCACTATTCCAACTGACTGCAAACGCACTAGGAGGCTGGAATGGGGAACTGTGTCAAAGGCTGCTGATAAGTCTAGCATTATCAGCACCACCTTTTCCCCTCCATCCAAGGTGCCTTTGCTGTATTTGCTAACCTCCAAGAGATCAGTCTCAGTACTATAGTGGGGTCTAAACCCTGACTAGCTGGGTTGGAGAAAATTATTGGATTCCAGATACCTTGAGAGTTGAAGATGAACATGCTTCTCCAGTATCTTGGAAAATGCTGAGAGCAGAGATATTGGTCTGCAATTTGTCAACGTTCCAGGATCTGCTGAGGGTTTCTTTAGTAAAGGCAAACATTTTGCTTGCTTCCAAGAGATTGGAACCCCAGCTGACTCTAAAGAAGAGTTTAATACATTATTAACTAGAGGGTTAATTAAAGATGCACCTAGTGCACACACATTGGGCGGACAAGGGTCAGATGAAGAGCCCGATTTTAGAAGACTTAAAGCCGTCAAGGAGCTTTCCAGCAAGATATGCTCAAAGTTAGATAGTGACACCTGGACAGGTGGAATCCTAGTGCTCTGTCACATGCCAAGAATCTCATCATTTGGTGGGAAGCCGGAGGAGAGACTAGCCTGAATTGACAGACTTTTTGACTGAAAGTAGGATGCAAGCTGTTCACACCAAGTAGTAGAAGGTTGGTGAGAGTTGATAACAGCTGTAGATGCTAATTTTCTTTTAACTATGGTAAAGATTTCTCTTGTTTTGTTATCAGATCCCATGTTTTTAGCCTCAAAGAACTCGAATTTTGTATTCTTAATATCAACATGATACTTTTTGGTGCCAGTTTCTATTTTTCTTATCGTTCAGGTTATAGCCTTTCCTCCATTGCCTTACTAAAGTTTTGCATTTTTTCTTCTCAGCTTTAAGGCTGATTGAGAACCAAGGACTAGAAGGCTTAGTTCTTTTTGATTTGGCGGTAAGAGGCTGGACTAATTTTTCCGTAGCATCCTTGATCCAGTTATCTACAGTTAGAACATCAGCTTCCACCTGACCAACCAAAGAAGGAGCGCAGTCTTCCAAAATAAGCTGAAAAATACACTGGCAGGTAGGCTTGGGCTGCCAGTACCTAAGTGCACAGATTTCAAAGTGCAATCCACAACACAGTGAGCTGTGCTAAGACAATTGCAAAATTGAAGCGCCTTTCACCTTCCTCTATGTCCAATGCAATTATGGAGTCTAATATACAAAGATGATGTGAATACAGAGGCCAAGCCTTCTCTTTCAAAGCAATGTTATTGTGATCTAATCTTGATGTCTCCATGAGATTTGTAGGAATACTTGAGTTTTAGCAAGGTGCTGGAACCTGGTTGCTTGTCAAGTAAATGAAAACCTTGTGCAAAGCAAGAACAGGAGCGAAAACAATCATTATTTGCCCATAACAGTATATCCTCATTGGAACTAAGTGAAATTGTCTTAAGAAAACCCACCCAACAGGCAGAAATCTCACTCATTCAGAGAAAAGCATGTAATTGAGAAGAGAACACATATTTCCCCTATCGGATAACAATGAAGAAAAAACATTGCAAGAAAATGCAGAACACATTTTGCAAAAGATTCATACTGAAATGAAGACACATGATCCTTTATGTGGAAGGGTACTTTAATCACCCTTTTCACTTTCACACTCTTACTCACTGCAACTCCTTTAAGATTGCGACTGTTCTACGTGGTCAAATCCTTTTGAAGTGCCTTCAATAAAATGACTGGTCAGTCATAGCTTTCCCCAGTCACATGCTTCAATTTTCAGTATTTTAGTTCTCGAATAAGAGTTATAATACTCCATGCTTTCTAATTTGGTAGCTTGGTATAGTATATAACTCTTCTTCACATTAATCCTTATTACCTTCCTGTTTTTCACTGAATGAGGAACATTGTGATAACTCCAAAGCCCTCTTTGACTCCTTCCCACACACATACCACTGCAGAAGCATGGGTATGGTTCATTAATCTTCCTGTTGAAGCACTCCACGGTGCAATGAATAATATCCTGCCTGAAAGATACTTTGATAAGTGAAAAATAAACTCGGCTTTTGATTGTGCTCAACAAGAGTAACACATGAGCCAGACAGAGGCTGTACTCGCTAAACGCCCAGTTAGGATTAGATGAGAATTTTTTTTTATCCCATGCGGTGCATTGATAAATCACAGTCAATTGAAAAAGAGCAAATGTATCCTTATTTTTATTATAAATATCAAAACAATCTGCATGGAAAACGCTATATAATCACAGCACAATGATTAGGGCAGTTAGTGAAAACAACGCCAAGAACAAACAAATATATCAATATATCTGATCCCACACATCCATACATACTGCATTCATACCTCAAGCAATTTACAGACACTAAAAATAAAGAGTCAAGAAATCTGGAGGAACCATCCCTTAGGTGTATTCAGAAAAATCCCTACAGTGTGAAGTCCATTTAAACAATGATACATTGAGGCCACCAACAAAATAGAATCACTTTGTTTGTAATAGTGACTAAACTTCCTCATTGGAGAACTATATCTGTGTAGAATAGCCGCCACATTATATTATGATTTTATGTTAAAAAAAACGTTTTTTGATATGTATACTACTTGAAGAATTTAAGACTAATGTATCATTGTTTAAATGGACTTCACACTGTAGGGATTTTTCTGAATACACCTAAGGGATGGTTCCTCCAGATTTCTTGACTCTATTTTTATTTTTAGTGTCTGTAAATTGCTTGAGGTATGAATGCAGTATGTATGGATGTGTGGGATTAGATATATTGGTATATTTGTTTGTTCTTGGCGTTGTTTTCACTAACTGCCCTAATCATTGTGCTGTGATTATATAGCGTTTTCGATACAGATTGTTTTGATATTTATAATAAAAATAAGGATACATTTGCTCTTTTTCTATTGACTGTGATCAAAAAGCATGAGATCAAAAAAAATTCTCATCTAATCTTAACTGGGCGTTTAGCGAGTACAGCCTCTGTCTGGCTCATGTGTGACTCTTGTTGAGCACACTCAAAAGGCGAGTTTATTTTCCGCTTATCAAAGTATCTTTCAGGCAGGATATTATTCATTGCACTGGTGTTATTTTCCCCTGATTTCCTGCCTGAGTATTCCTACCTCAGTGGCCCTCTCTTTTGGTATATTCCCGAAGCACTCCATGGTGCCATTACACAGTAGATGGTATACAGTTCTGCTGATATATCTAAGGGATTGAGATGCAAGAACGTTTACAATTCCCCTTGATTCAAACCAGGTGCCTTGGCCAGACATGAGAGCTTCTTGAAACACTTCTCTTGAAACCACAGAGTGGAATCCCAGTTTTATTTCTGATACATTGTTCTTCCATGAACAACACTTAAGGCCACTGGAAAAACAATTTATCAATACCAGTGCATGGTGAGAGGACAATGGTTGAATCCTGATTGGTTTCATTATGTTCATTGCCTTCTGGACCGGGGTGCCTCATTTTATCCACAATCAGCGAAGGTATCACGTAGAACTTCCACACCTAAACATTTTCACACAAAAAATATATCTCTTGCCCACCCTATCTACATTGGTATCAAACTCTAGCCTCCAAATCTTCTCCTTCCTCTCAGGCTTAGTAGCTGAGATGATGGGTTACAATGAACAATTTCTGAAACAATGCACTAATATGTGCATAAAATAAACAGATGTTCACACTCTCCCATAACAAAACATTCATGTTTGTAGGGCACACCTTAACCCAGAGGGTGTCTTTTGTCACAGATAACATATGTTTATTGTTACCCAACTCAGTGGTACTCATTTTAGCAATAGGATAAAGGGTTGTGTGAACCCGTCAGGGTTTAACCTGTGACCACAGGTCAAACACAGCTCCATGCTGTGGCTGCATTAGTCCCCTGAGCCACCAGAAACACGGTGCCTTCATGGTAGAAACACTTGGAGTACAGAACATTTTCTATTGGCCAAAATTAAACATATACTTACTGATATGCACTTAATATTAATCAGTGTAATTATTAACTTGAAACTTCCTTTTGCTATACAATACGTTCTAAGAATGCTTGTATTTTAGTGCATTTACGCACCACATAATCACAAATATATTCTTAACACACATATAACTACGCTAGCCTAAGATCCGAAAAGCTCTACATATCTATGTAAATACATTGCTAATCGTATACTTACAAGCACTTTTATCCAGCCTAAGCCAAAGAAAAAGATGAAGACAGAACTGTAAAATAACATGTACTGCCATTTCTTTAAAAAGGAGCTCAATGTCCTGAGGTACCAATGGTACTAGCCCCTAAAATAGTGTCCTTCTGCTTTATCTTTCCTGGTGAATTTCTGTAGGATGCTCTCTATTTCATAATGTAATCCATGTGCAGCCAATGGGAAACTACTTGAACAGCACTCTGCCCCCTTGTAGGTCTAGTTTGACCTACACAAAACTGCTAATAAGTAAAGGCCAGATGTACCTAAATCCATTCTCAAATAGTGGTCGCAAATTGTGCACCGACGTATGTGAATGCAATGGAATTTTGTGAACCACCTTGTGTACTAATAGGCCAGTTTGCAAACTTCCCATTCAGATGGGGTAGCAGCCTAACCTACGTAATTACTATTCATCAGGTAGGTAGCAAATTGTGCCACACTCCTGCTGGTGGCCATCACAGGGATTGTGGCCTGCTGGGGTCAGTAGACCACCATATCTGTGGTTGCTTTTTAACTTTTTTTTATGTAGCCCATTTTGAACTACAGCACATTTCAGATTCACAAAGGGGTTGGGAGGCCTTGTCTCATTTGTGAATGGGTTACCTGCTTCTTTGAGCAACTTTTCAATGGTTTGCAACCGAAATTGTATTTGCAAACCACTGATACATTGCATTTCAAGTTTAAATTTGGAAGAGATGCCCTAAACATGCCGCTTTCAAATTGCTATTCAGTTTGCATTTATAAACCCATTTGACAATTCTGTAAACACTTGTCAAATAGAAAAATAGGTTTAAAACATGCTAAAAAGCTATTTAGCAGTAGGAAACCATGTAATTTAATGAATTGCAGGGTTTGTGACCGCTAAATGGTTTGAATCTGACGTACATCTGGCCCTAAATTCCGAAGCCGCAAAACAATGGCCATCAAGTTAAATATAGAGCTTTGCTGAACAATGTAAAAGAATCACACTGGCACCCAAAATGGTGCCTGAAAAGGAGCTTGCAGGTTGTCATTAAAATGCAGAAAGTCACTCACGTTTTTCAATAACTCAGAACAATATAAAAGGTTCAAGGAACACTATACAATAGTCACATAGGAATTATGGCTTTGTAGCTTTATTGTGGCAGATATCTAGTTCAAACATGTCGATATATTTACCCTCTAACAGGTGCTCGACCAAGGTGCCCTCAAACCCTTAGAACACACCTCAAGGAATTCGGCCTCCCATCCACCAGTCCTGGCAGTATCTTCAGCTGCGGCATTACCTAACCTGCCACTTTAGCGCGAGTCCTTGGTCCCTTCTGTCCTCCCCTGTGGTTTCCCACCTCAGGGTGTGTGGTTGCTTCCGGGAGCTGATGTCTGGCTTCTACAGTCATTTAAGTCATCACCTATTCTCCTTGTCCCTACTGAACAGTCTCTGCATCAAGTGGCAGGCCAGACTCCAGACGGAATACGAACTGGAGGACTGGGCAGATCTTGTGGAGGCACTGGACCACAGCGCCAGAGAGGCACAGCTGAAGTTCTGCCTCCTTACATCACTGCATGACTGGCACTGGACCCCGGCAAAATTGCGGATGGCGGATTCGCTACCTTACGGTCACTGCACCAGCACAGCACACTCACGCGGCTGTGTCCCACGTTCTTCCATCGTGGGTTGGAACTCTTCTCCGTCCCGGATTGACGGCAGCTTTCAACTCTTCATATTATTTACTGAGCAGCCTGTAACCATTAGGTGACGGCCTGACACATCCTCCCAAACAAAGTGTATTGAAGTTATACAATCGCTCCAACCTCCTCGTGAATAAGAGTTCCTCGCAACACTATTGGCTAACCAATGCTGTAGTGTTCCATCCTCCTATCTTTATATCTGCAATACTCAATACTGCCAGCCCTTCCCCTACTCACACTTGGGTACCCGGCTGGGTCCCATTGTGAGTATTCTTTTCTTTTCCTTTCACTCACATGTGGCAAACACCACGGCTTGACACGGCTGCGCATCCCTTCCATCAGATGTCCCTACAATCTTAGGTCCTGATGAGACCCCACATCCCTGAGTGGGTCGTAACGTCGTCGACACAAAGAAAAAGCTAACCATTACTCAGCACATATTATTCTATATAGTAGCTGTCCATTTTGTATCTATTTGTTAATGGTCGACTTGTTTGCAACTATGGAAACCTTGTAAAAATGTCACAACTTCCACTACCTGTTTAAGTTCCTTTTCACTTGGGACACCACGCACAAATGTTTTTTATTTCTTCTTTCATTGTACATATCCTCGTTTGAAATATATAAATATTACTATGCCATATTGAATCATTGGTGTATGTGGTTTCTTCCCCCTCTGATATCACTTGAGCCCTCCATTGCGATTGCGCATCCTAGTATCAATATTGATAGTATTATTCCACAGGAACCACTGTCCTTTTGTATCTAATACTTACCCTGGTTCCTTAGTGAGTAGGGTTCCCCTGTCCTGTCTCTCGACCTTACGTGAACTGCTGGCACTGCAATGGCAATCGTTGCAACCTGGTTCAGGTACTGTATGAATGCCCCATGGTCTGACTCTTCTGGGAGGCGGGTGGCGCCACTCTCAGTGAGGCCCATCCAGTCACAACCCATCTGCCCCCTATTTTGATCCTCTTGCATGACCCATCGGATCCTCTGGACCTCTTGCAAACTGCATACGGCACTTGCGCGGCAAAGAACTGCATCCTACCCAACTGCCACTCACCTATACCACCCTCCCACGATTAATGGATTTCGGCTATGTACCAGACAGCCTCATATGAGCGGGTCATCTATAACCTGTAGGATAAGGTGGAGACCTTCCTCCTCACTTGGGCTCCTTTCCTCTAGGGCGGGGGCTCTAGGAATCACCGGCCCATGGTGAGAGTGCTAGATGCTCTGCTATCCTTGTCATATGGCATCATACTGTCCCCTACTGGCATTCACCCATTTACCCTACTCCCACTCCTGTTCACGCCCTTTCCACCCTCTTCCCGCCTCCTCTCTTCTTCCCTTCCTTCCCCCTCATTTTTTTCTTTCTCTTCTCTGCCCCTTCTATATCTCTCCCTCCTAACCCCCGGGTTTGCGGGCTCCCAACCACTCACTCCTCGCTACTTCCCCCTCCTCCTTACCTTCCCCCTACCCATGCCCTCCCTTACTCTGACTAGCCCCCTCCTTATTGCTGACCACTACGGGTGGCACTGCGTTGGCGTGTCTCAGTCCTGGTGCTGTTGCCGCCTAGCCCCATGTGTGTACTGGGCCTCCCGGCCTACCACATATTTTGTACCACGTGATGTACTTGTTTTGCAATGTTTGTTTGTTTCAGGTATCATATTCTCCCCCACCCCTCCGTATCCCTTCCCCACTGTTATGTCTTAAAACACTAATAAGGAAAGATAAAACAAACAAAAAAATACATTTGTCCATATTATCCCAAAAGAAGTTTCATTAACATCTGTAGCAGACCCATAGACAGGAGTGGATGTTTTTGAGGCCATGGCCCCAGTTGACAACTTAAACATAAAAGCCGTTTCTGGGATGAACAGGGGTGTGGCTCCCACATTACCTTCCAAGAAATGGCACTGTATAACGAGGTTTGCAAGGACTCAACATATATTGTTGTATCTCTTAAAGTATTAGTGTTAATATTAGTATTATTCTCTCTTTCCAACTGTTTGTGATAATTAGCAGGAAATTGTGCTCATTAAAGCACACGGAGTCAAAAACATTGGGAGGTTTTCAGTTCATGTGTAGTAGATGTTATTTACTATTATTTATTCCCAATGAACTGACAGAGAGTGGAGGTGATAGATTTTGGGTCCAGACACTGTATTTGTATCTTCCTGTCTCTGTGGCCGCTTCCATAGTGCTCCTAGATCCATTGGGTTGGTGACAAGCAAGGCAATGTAAATGATTAAGAATGCTCATCCAACAAGGGAAAGCAGAGCCTATCTTCTCCTCGCAATGCACCATTCCTAGCCTGGGTAAAATGTCCTTTTCTGCATTGTGACAGACAGACACATCTGACCTTCTCCCAATGCAGAAACCAAAAAGGTGTACTGCTGAGGCAGGGGTTCTGGTTATTTTGGGGAGGGCTGTCAATCAATCTAGATTTGTAGAATGCGGATAATCACCTGTGAGGGTGTCAAGGCGCTGTGTGTGGACATTGATAGACTTATTATCTCAAGAACAAAGTTTAGGAATCATTGGTGATGAGCATCTTTTGCCAAAGTTGTGCTCTGGTAGTGCTGAAGTCTGTTCAACCTATAGACATGCTTGTTCATATGACGGTGGTATGAGCGTTCCAGTGTATCATGGTATGGTATCCCAATCTCACAGGCCTTGTATTTCTGACCACTTGTGCAAGGGTCAGTGACCTGGTGTAAATTTCAGTTCTTGTGTGAGTGACCTTGTCTCCCTCTATACCCAATTCCTTGGGCACTGTGGCCGTGTCAGTCCCTCAATGTCCCTATAAGTCACAATGTCCATCTGTCAGTGTGTTCATATCAGTGTCCAAATGGCAATGCCCTTGTGTAAGTGGTGCAGTCCATATGTGTACTTTTGGCAGTTTCAGTGTCCCAGTGTCAACATAGTGATTTCAGTGTCTGTGTCATTGCCCCAGTGCTCGAGTGCCATTACTGAAAGCCCTGACTTCCTCTGGCAAAGCATCCAACTCAATTCTCTTGTATCACGGTCACGGTGCCAGGTTCTCTGAGTCAGTGTCACTACGTGAGTGTTTATGTGTAAGTGTTGGTGCCCCTGTATGTGTCTCTCCTGGCATGCATCAATGTTTTTACTCTAGTTCCAGCGATCCAGTGTCAGTGCTTCTATTCTGGTGCCCTTGAATTGTGTCATTTCCTAATGTTCGCATCAGTATCCATGTGTTGGAGCACTCCTGTGTGGGGCACATTGCAGATACCCTTGTGTTAGTGTCTCACCATTGCTGTTTGTGGACTTGTCAGAGGTCCTGGGTCAGTGTCCCCCAAAGCAAATGTTAGTGTACATGTCTCAGTGTCTCGTTATGTGTTTCACCCTTCTTAGGGGGAGATTTACAAAAAAGTCTCGCAACGCAGCGCAGCCCCCCGCGAGGCTGCGCTGCGTTGCGCGACAGGGAGGGAGCAGGGGAGCGCCATATCTTCAAAGATATGGCTAACTCCTCCCCTTTCCCTTGCGCCGGTGCTGATTACAGCTGCCGTGCGCCATGCACACACCTTAGCGCTGCAGCGCTAGGGTGTGTGCATGAGTCCAGCATAGGTTTTGTACAGGAAGGGTACCCTTCCTGTACAAAATACAATGCTCGACACAAGGGAAAGCTTTTCCCACTTTGTAGGCATGCTGCACAGTGCAACACGCATGCAAAGTCGGAAAAGGAAGGAGAAATGAAAGCATTTCTCCTTCCTTGCGCCTCGTTAAAAAGGGCGCAGTTTTCTCATGCTAAACCCAATCTACTGTTTTTAGTAAATTGGGTTTAGCGTGAGAAACCTTGGGTGGTCGCATGGGAAGGCCCATGCACCACCCTTGGTACGCCCCCATGGCGCAAAGTAACGCGAAGCAGCACAATGCGCTGCTTCGCATTACTTTTACGCTATTTCCAGCGCTAAACAAGCTTAGCGCTGGAAAGTAAATTGTAAAAAAAAGATTTTGCGTCGTTTTGCGTCACTTTTGTGACGCAAACGCGGCGCAAAAGCTTAGTAAATCCCCCCTAAGTGTTTCTGTATCAGTATCATTATTTTAGCATATACTCATGTCCCAGTCAAGTGCCAGTTCTTCTGTGTCATGATCCAGGTGCCACTGCCAATATCAGCATCCCTATGGCAACATCGGTGTATTTGTTTCAGTAAGTATCTCTGTGTCAGTGCCTCTTGTCCTAGTGTTTGTCTGTCTACCGAGGCAGCGTGTCTGTGGCAGTTACACTCAGCAGTGTTGCATTGCTTAATGAAAATGTTAGTCTCCCAGTGTCAGTATCAATTTCTTTGTCCCTATGTCAGTGTCTCAAGTTCAGAATTCTTGTGTCAGTGTGCCAGTGTCAAAGGCCCATGTCAGTAAACACAGGTCAGCACCCCAGTGTTGTGTCACTCCAGTCAGTACCCCTGTGTTAGTGTCCATGTGTCATGTCACTGTCTTGGTGTTGAGTCCAAATGTCAGTATTTGAATGTCAATATCCAAGAGTCTCTGTTTCAATCTCCCAGTGTTACTGCTCCATGTCATTGTCCTGGTATGAATGTTTGTGTTTCCGTCAGCATTCTAGTGTCACTATTACCATTCAAAACATGAGCATTGACATACATGTCGTATACGATTGGCCGCTTGAAAAGGATTACATTAGTGCAGACATTTATTTCTTTCCATTGCTATCTCATGTATTTGTTTGATTGCCCATTCAGGGTGTGACTTTAGGACAAGTGGGACATTTATAATGCAAATATTGGAGTATCAAAATGAACTGACGGGGCGTTTATAAGTGCAATTATAAAATTGTATTCTGTTTTCTTTTGAGAACTCCCGCTCTTGATTATTTCCTTATGTGTCCCTTCTTTGATGTTTTTATAAACACATGTACTACGTTTTTTGCATGTTCTAAGATGGCCGCCGCAAAAATCTGGAAATCAGAATCACATTGGGCCTTTCGTAGTTTTGATGAATTTACGTCATGCATTTTTTTGCTTTATATTGGTTGTGTACATAGATTTTAACTGACATTGAAAAAGGCGTCATGCCGAAACGCGTCTGTCAGTGCTTTGTGGGGCTCGCACATTAAAGCATTTTGCTATCTACTTTCTTGTGAGTGCACTCGTTTTTGGTGGTCGACTTAACTGCCTGTGTGGACATATCGTAAAGCGGCTCACCACCGCTGGAGTTCTGCACCTGGGACCCGAGGTGCGGCGGGAGGTGAACTCTATGCATTGAATGTATATATATATATATATATATATATATATATATATATATATATATAAGTCCTGTAGTCCTGAAGTAGGTGGTTGATAGAAGTTGTTTCCACTGAAACACATCGACAGATTTTGATGGCACGATCTACAGTGCACTAGCTAGTGATCCCTATATTCTACTAAATGAATTCATGGTCACCTGATGACACAAATAGTACATGTGTTTTTTATTGTAAAGACTTATTGGAATGTCTTTGAAGATCTCCCTTTTAATCACGTATATATGTGATCTCAATGTAGGTATGTTGTTTTGTAGATGTAATTTTTAAATGTGAAAAATATTTTCTGTAATACAGGATTAAAGTCATATGTAGTTTTTTTTTAATTTCTGTGGTATTTTGTGTGTGTTGCATTTTATGGACAATTGTGAAGGTATACAGATTGAGGTGAGACTGATTGCAGTTGGATTAACTATTCACTGAGGAGACATCTTTGGTTTGCAGAACCGGTCCCCTTAGCGTGAGGGGTTTCCTTCGTCTTTTTTCAGCTGCTCTGTCGGTGTCTTAGTATCAGTGTCAGTAGCGGCCCGTGGTGGGAGTGCTGCCGGGCGGTGATGTGGGGCGGGGGAGGGTCAGGGTGGGGTGTAGTAAAGTACGGAATACGGCCGTATAGAGGTAAGTAGATATATAAATAAATAAAACGAATTTCGTTGCGCGCGGGACCCAATCCCCGGGCCCCGAAGTGAAGGAGGAGGAGGGGGGAGTGCGGCCGCACTCCCCCGCGTTAGCGGGAAGGTGGGGGGAGTGCCGTCGCACTCCCCCAAAGACCCGCCAGAGTGAGGCCGCGTCCGTGTTTCCCCCCGGAGCGTTCAGACCGAAACCGACTCTCCGGCTCCCACGGCCGCACTAGAGGGTGCGGGCTGAGCGGGGAGCTGGCAGGAGCCACCGGGGGTGGACTCCCCAGGTGGCTTTCCAACGCTGGGAACAAGGAAGCGGTGCGAGGGGCCCGGGTGGGACTGGGCCCCGCAAAACGGCAAGAGCAGCCGGGGGTGGGCTCCCCGAGCTGCAGGACTCACCTGGGGGCCCGGGTGGGACCGGGCACCCCCTCCCCCCAAAGCCGGGAGAAGCGGCGTGAGGCCGCCGGGGGCAGCGCAGCTGTCCCTGGAGCAGCGGGAGAGCCGCTGCTATAATATGCAGCTAGAAAGAAAGGAGCGCCCCATAATGCATTGCCAGGCATACAGAAGCCTGCAAAGGAAACCTGGCTATTCCGGTGTGTGGCGGCCCAAGGAAGATGGGGCCACCTCTGTTGGTGTGCAAGGGTGCAGGGGGAGCTGCAGGAGCAACGCAGCCTCCCCCAGCACGAAGAGGTAAGTCCCTCCCTAAGTCTCATGGGGACTTTAAAGGAACAACCCCTCAAGGGCGCAGCCAGCAATCAACTCTCCCCTGGGCTGGAACTTTTGTTCTGCAGCTGGGGGGGTGCTCTAAGGATTGCCTCGATGTGTGGAAGGCTGTGCTTGGGATGGCTGGAAAAGGGCATCTCCTGGAGGTGAAGAGGTGTAATTGCACCAGAAATGCATTTACTAATGTTGTTTCTTTTAGAGGGACTGAAAGTCACACGTGTTATGTGAAATACCTGTGTAAGGTGGAGTAATAAGCCAAGTGGGGTTATGTTGTTGGACACTCCTGCTAGGGTGTCTGGCTGTATATGCTTAATCCTGTGATTATAACTGTGATGCCTTTTAGGGGCTTGTATTGCAATGCATTATAATGGTTAACCACTGTGATAAGTACTGTCATTTTAAGTGATGCTTAGACATGTATTCTTGCTGCTGCATTAGGTGAAGAACAACCCAGACTGTTAGCCCCTAAGATGTAGAGGTGTATACTATATGGTCAGTATGACATGTTCAGTCAGGGTTATGTGTCACCAGGGCAGGTGTGCCTATTTTAAATGCTTGTTGAGATAATGGGGTGGGTCGCCACTGGGATGGTGCCAGTGCGCAGGGCCCTCGCTCCAGGTTATGTTCAACTAACTTCATTAGGGGGCAAGGTGATGTGCATACATGGGAGTGGTGGTACTAGACCCCACCCCCCTTTGGGAGGGGCGGAAATGTTATGCAATGTCACAAAGTAATTCCAACAGCTTATGTATATTTGTAAATTGTTGCATAGTATTGAGTAGTGTGTGTGTTTAATAAATGTATTCTTACTTTTATAAAGCAAAGT
Organism: Calotriton arnoldi; assembly: GCA_963921515.1. Classification (NCBI taxonomy): domain Eukaryota; kingdom Metazoa; phylum Chordata; class Amphibia; order Caudata; family Salamandridae; genus Calotriton; species Calotriton arnoldi. Next base: position 1,370,577 of record CAWUFW010003540.1, on the reverse strand, counting down.
ACAGACTGGACAATCAATTATTGAGTGTTATTTCTGCGTACTGGTAAATGGCGATTACTAGCCCACACCACCTCCCTTGAGTAAGCCTTAGACTGCTCTGCAACGCTACCCTCTGAGAGTCAAGCGCTACAATAGGGTGTTTGGTTCCCAGTGAAGGACAAATGTGACATGTTATTTGTGCAGGCCTCACAGATACTGCCTCGTTTTCCAACACCTAGAAATAGTGTCGCCTCCGTGTCAGCATGCCAGCCAAAGATCCATTTACGTGTTGTACAGAGCGAAAGTACAGTTGAGTTCCACTTCGCACACCTATAATTGGACTGTTGTTCTTGCATCTTGATTTTACCTGCTGGAAAATGTGGGTGGTAAAGGGACCGAACCCTCTGCCAAAGCACGTAATGCTCACCTTTGCAAGGCAACATCCCCATATTTCCTCACCTAGTTTCCCAAACACCATGCACCAGCCTCCTCACACTTATTTACCACCTCCTCAGAGCAGATGGTAAATGTGTGCATTAAATCCCAAGGAACTGGGAATTCCATGTGGCATTCCACTGGTAAATTCTGAGGCTATATTATGCAAAATGTTCTCGGGGGAACAACAGGTGTGTGTGGCCGCTTTGTGCACCTCAGGCACTTTGGTATTACAGAAGGAGATGCAGATGCTTTTGTAATACTGATAGAGCTGGCACTCCTGTAGTGCCAGTGCTATCGTAAGAGGGCATTCCCTCATTTGTATGGGGACATGTCCTCATCAAATGAGGGAACCACTTTGCCTCTGCACCTGTGCCGTATTACAGATGTGGACACTGAGGCATGCCCTTAGGAGGAGCACTGTCAGTGCTTTTTCTCAAATTAAACCTTACCTTTTTAAGTAAACCTTTAATGGTTCCCTGACAAATAATGAGCAAATAAATCAACAAATATAGAGGCTTTCACTCAGAAATACTGAATGACAAAATTTGCCCTTCATTAATAGTTGAAGAGGCTTCTATGATATAATATTGAGGTAAGAAATATAGTGATACAAAAATATTTCTGCAAATGTTTGTGAAAAAAATATCAACAATACATATTTGGTATATAAGGTAAAAAAATATTGACTACACAAATACCATAAATATCGAAAATACATAGGTAAGTATATATGTTTATATATGTAAAAGTATTTAACATTACAATAATTACTAATAAAAAAGTATTAAACAATTTGAATATGTATATGTAATATAAGAAAGTAAACAAACATAATAACATAAAACTAAAATCAATTTGTAACTTCAACTTAGATTAAAAAAATATATAAACTAAAGATAAATATTGAAATTACATGAAAATGTAATTATTAAAAAATATACCAATAACAAAATAAATTAGAAAACATACATATATGTAATAAAGTAAACAAAATTTAAATAATAAAATATAATCATTAAATTAATCAAATAAATAAAAATAATAAAAATAATATTTCTCAAATAGTGAAACACAAAAATGCAATGGAGAGAAAATAAAAGTACAACATTAATTTAAATACATACTTTAAAATTAAATAACAATGTTTATGTATAAAAGTACTAAAATAAACACTAAAAATTTTAAAGCAATTAAAATATAAAAAGTTGTAAAAAAAGTCACAATTACTAGTATGAATAAAGTCCTAGAAACATTAATAAAATGATGTAAGCAGCTTAAAAACAAAGAGAAAAATGTTTATAATGGGACTTCCAATCTAATAAACAATTGAAAAATACCTATAAAAATCAAACAAACCATTATAACGCCATTCAAACAACAACTTTAAAAAACACACACATCAAATTAAACAAATGTTACTGCTTAAACGACAATGTAAGAAACAGTAAGGAAAAAAAAGAATTTTGAAGCAGTCAGATTTACTGTTACCATTCCAAGATAAGCGTCAGTACAGAAAGTGTTGCACTTTGGAGGGCTCAGATTTACAATTCCCATTCCCACTCAAGTCAAGTCAAATCAACTTTCTTCGGTCATAATAAATAGTATATAAGAACAGCACATCATATGATGAAACATAGCACTTTGAAGCAGCGCCCCCGAGATAAAATCATGTTACACTGGAAAGTCCAGAGAGACCAGTTCCAAATGCAATTCTGCATAATTAAGACATCTGCCATAAAATAGTAGCAATACATCAATTAAAATACAGCTCTACCAGAAAAAAACTGTGCAGTCAATACCAAAAAGCTAGAATAAAATTGGTCCTGGTCGCAGTACACTAAAATTGGTATTCTTATTGGCTGAGCTGGCCATACCATTTCCTTGTCTTAGGCACCAGTCTCAAAAAGGAATAAACTGTAAGGGCAATCTCCTCAGATCCCAAGGACAGTAAAAAATGCAAGGCTTCTGTGCAACAACACAGGGAGTGTCTGTTTAAAAAAGGATTAAGGACCATGGATCTATGAGCAGCATAAGAAGTGCAAAAAACATAACATGTAAAGTACTTTGGACTGACACCTGATCACACGGACAAGGCACTAGATTACGCGGCCACTCGATACACTGGGGAAAGGTGACTAGTCTATGGGATATGTTGAGGCAAAACATGAGCAGAATAAAGTGCTTATAGTGCTGTGTGTCATATGTTAAAAAAGATTGCATGCACCTGCAGGGATCAAGGTGCAGATATTTAGAGGAAGGGGGAAGTGCAGACACCCTGGCCCGTCTTTCTTCCTCCCAGAACATTTAACATGTATCTCTCAATGTCTTCTTGTGTATGGGGTGCAGGAATCGCAGGGGCTCTTCAAGTAAGTCCCTCCAGGGCCAGTGTCCCTAACACCTCTCAACCAAGGAATAGCTGAGGACTGTGAGAGAGACAGGCAATCCTTAATTTCCAATCTATTTAGGGAGAGAGCCTCATTCACCCAGATCCTGAGCCACAATAACAGTGGATGAGTCCTTAAAACATCTTCAAGCTACATGAGCCCTAGTTCCCTGTGTGAAATAAATGAGGAGCTGGATGGTGGTAAACCCAGGAGGTGTTGTTTTCAGGAGTCTGTAATGGCATTAACATCTGAGAATGCCACACTCCTGAGCCGTAGATGGCCAGACCAACACATTTAGCACGATAGATGGCCAAGATGTGCCCAGTTTAACAGCAAAGGAGAAAACTGCATTGATACTCATTGCAAACTGATTATTTTTGTTATCTATCTGTGAGGTCCAGGACCCCCTGCAGTTGAAGGTTACCCCCAAATAGTTCAAGTTAGCCACATCTTTAACTGGGATAGCCTATAGCATAAAAACTGGCCTCGGGCCCAACCTATGACCGCAGGACATTATGAAAGACTTGCTAGTGTTAATCTTTCTATCTAGCCCATCCATAATGGAGGCAAAAGTGTTCAGAAGACTCTGCAGAGCTACTGGTGTACGACCCACATTGTCTGCATGCAATAGGGCTGGTATGGGGCAGTTACCACACACCTTAGGACTAGGTACCTCTCCAGGTGGTTTAGATATAGGGCGAATAAAAAAGGTGCGAGGGCACATCCTTGTCTGATGCCTCTGCACACCCTGATTGATTCGAAGCACTCCCCAACCAGCCTAAACCTAACAACAGCACTGGAATTGCAGTAAATATCCCTGATGGTATTAATGACAGCTCTAACTATGCCCAGACGTTCAATGATGCCCCACAGATTCAAATGAGATACACGATCGAACGCACTGGACAAGTCCATAAAACCCAGGTACAAAGTTCCCCGCTTGGTGATTGTATATTTCCCCAGGAAGAGACACATGTTAATACACTGGTCGTCTGTCCCCATCCCTCTCCTAAACCCGTACTGGACGGCCGATAAAGCACCGCTCTCCTCCCCCCAGATTTCCAACTAGGATAGCAGGATGCAGCCCAGCACCTTCACAGTGGAATCCAGGAGGGAAATGGGTCGATAGCAGCCAGAGTCCTCTCAATTGCCCTTCTTGAAAATCAGGGCAATGAGAGAAGTAAACCAAGAAGAAAGCTTGGTGGATGAGCTCACTGCTCTAAGGACATTGGCAAGGAGAGGGGCCCATAATTCCAAATTGCTCTTAAATAGGTCCAGAGGGACGCCATCAGGGCCAGGAGCTTTCCAGACATGGACTGGCGTTGATGGCCATGGTCACCTCTTCCAACGAGGGGAAGTACTTGGGATGGAAGCCCCCCTCTGCGACAGCAGGTGAGGCACCAACATTACCCGGTTCGCTAGGGTAAACTTCCCCAAAGTAAGAAGCCCAATAATGGCCAGATATGGCAGAGGCGATCAAGGGAGCATCATTGTCCTTAAGAAATGGCTGATTAATAATAGACAAAAAGGCCTTCTGGTCATTCCTAAGCGATGCTTCCTGGAGCGCCTCCCAGGCTTGTAATCGGAGGGTTTCTTTCCAGGCAGTGATCACTCTCTTATATAACTTCCTACAGCGTGCAACCACAGCAATAGATCTGGGCTGAGTGTGGAGTGAGACCATCAACTCTTTATGGTACTTTGAGCATGATGGCCTAACCAACCCTTTGCCCTCCCAGAGCCTGTGTGGGGTGCCTTGGCTAGAGTGCATGACACTGCTTATAAGACGTTGGTAAACGCATCTTTAATGCTGGCTTCATCGCCTTGCGATACAAAAGGGGATGATGGACGGAACGCTTGAGCCAATCAAACACTCACCCCCAGTCAACTGATCTGGGTTTAATCCATCATCATTCTTTAGCTCACTCCACCACCCCAGTTCAGACATGGCCATATGCAAATCAGTCTGACCCTGTGCCTCATGGGAACAGTCCAGCCCGAACTGCCAAGCCATGTCTTCCCTGGACCGGAAACAAGCATCCTAGGACCGGTTTCTGGCATTCCAGCCGTCATCAGCCAGGCTTGCTTGAATCCAGTGGCAAAGTGAGCAAGGGACCCACGTCTGGGCATACCCCTGCCAACTTAGGGCGAACAAAGCGATACAAAAGGGGATGATGGACGGAACGCTTGAGCCAATCAAACACTCACCCCCAGTCAACTGATCTGGGTTTAATCCATCATCATTCTTTAGCTCACTCCACCACCTCAGTTCAGACATGGCCATATGTAAATCAGTCTGACCCTGTGCCTCATGGGAACAGTCCAGCCCGAACTGCCAAGCCATGTCTTCCCTGGACCGGAAACAAGCATCCTAGGACCGGTTTCTGGCATTCCAGCCGTCATCAGCCAGGCTTGCTTGAATCCAGTGGCAAAGTGAGCAAGGGACCCACGTCTGGGCATACCCCCGCCAACTTAGGGCGAACAAAGCGATACAAAAGGGGATGATGGACGGAACGCTTGAGCCAATCAAACACTCACCCCCAGTCAACTGATCTGCATCTAGGCAGGTTTCCAACAAAGCGCGATTGCCTTTAGCTATCTGAGATGTGAAGATTTCGGAATTACCAAACTCCCAATTAATACGGATGAACTTTCTCTTATTAGCAGTGAAGGCAGTGATTCTCCTGGAGATACCCACCCGGTCCTTCCAGCCCCTAATATCAATAACAAGACTTTGGGGAAGATGTTCGAGGTTGTGTATAGACTGTTCCCCTGCCCTGACAGCTAGACTGGAAGACGGTAAAATGAAATCAATTCCTGAACCCAGCCTTTACCCATGAAGGTTGGTGGAAAAAGCCATTCATAGAGCCATTCGCAAAGCACAGGTTAAATTTCATCATCAAATACTAAAATTACTGCCAAGTGCATCATGAGAAAAGTGGGAAGAAGGATTCCCTTCACAGTCGAATATACGCCACAGGAATCTTTGAGATCGGGGGCAAAGATGAACATTGAAGTCGCCTTCCCAGATCATGTCCAACTCCTTGCCTGTTCTGTAATTAAGGTAGTCCAGATCACAGCTCAATTTCATCAGAATACTGCCTCTATCAACTAATGGAATGTTATTGTAGAAACTCACGATGCCCAATCGTGAACCTATGGGAATTTCCAGGCCCACCTCCATCTTGTCCCACGACTGGTTTATTTGCCATTCAACTAAATGTGTTGGCGAAAAATGCTCTGAATGCCTGGAGCATCCTTCTATCTGCCTACTATTCAACCAAGTGGTTTGGGAACATGCTCTGAGTACCTGGAACATCCCTCTATCTGTTTCATTTCCCAATATCAGGTAACTGATTCAGTCTACCTCTGACCATACCCCTGGTTTTTCACCCTAAGGCTCTAGGGTCTAGCTCTACGTGCGTCCTTCGATCTTTTGAATAACCGGCTGTCAAGCTCATCGCCCTGTCCTGAAGAAGACCCGTTTTTGACATCCTTAACTTATGCTGTTTGTCAGGGTCGAAACGTCAACGGTTATTTGTCCATGCTTTAATAGGCCTCCTAGCACACAAATCCTTATAATTCATTTATGGAGCTAGGGCCATTGTTGCTTGAATTCGAAATTGGACCTTGTTCTTCAATAATTTCATCTGTAAATATATGTACAGTATCATGTCACCGTGTTGTATAATACACAAATCTCGCCACCTTGTCACTTCACTCACTATGTCACTATAATCACGCTCACATGCGCCGTTTTATTAATTGAATTACCAGACAGCCTTTCCTTGTCAGTCGTGGTAATTCTTGACCTTACTTGAATAATTTGAAACATAAAGTAAACCAGTATTTTTTTGTGAATAACACGATTTTGTCCTTGTGTTTATGTTCAAGCGCTATGTGTACGTTACTCACTATTGTAAGTGTTTAATACCACAAAGAAATTGTTTGACCCGACAGAACCAATTGTTGTTTGTAGTACATAGGCCCAGGTTCTGAGGGATACTGGGTTACCCCATTGCTTTGCATATATACTCTGTGCTGTGGTTAGCTCAAAATCCAGACTGGGAGGAGTCTAGGAGGTTGTGGTGTTCTATGTATTGGGTGAGTTATTGGTTGATCGCTTTCTCGAGGACCTTTGCTGGATAGGGGAGCAGAGAGATGGGCTGGTAGTTCTTAAGTTCGGCTGGGTTGGTGAATGTTTTTTTCAGGAGGATTTCTAATTTAATATTATTGCAACATTTGTGACATTTATGAAATGTACCAATAGTCACGTTTTTCTCACATGTCCATTTGAAGGCTGTCTACTTCAGGACACTTTACTTAAAAATCATGTAGTGTCCATGGCTTGTTAAAAAGGTTGTCCATTTGGGCATCTATGGGGGATGCCTAGAGGATTGTGAATCCTGTTGTGAAACAGTGGAGCATAAAGGATGCGCCTCTACACAAAAGACCAGAAGGCAGTTGGTGGCATCAATATTCTCTTTTGGGGACAGGAGGAGATGAGTGCTTTGCACTACGAAACAGAGCTAAGCGTGCTTTCCTGTTATAAACAACTGGACTTGAATGTGGACTACCTAAGTGGAAGCAGTATCAAAATTGTATAAGGGTAACCACTGTATGGCAAAAGCAACTAGAAAAAGTAAAGTGCCAATGTAAATAACAGTTCATTGATGACTGGCGCCTAGGCACAATTTCAGGCCTGGCATGATGGAGTGGCGGATGAATATACAAAGCTGGCCACCCCCAATCAAAGCTTCTACCTTGGGATTTGGTCTACTATTTGATTCTGAAAATCTTCCAGCGTAGAAGGGTCAAAGATGTAAGCCAACATGGGTTGCTTGAATTTGGATACTCTGCTGTCAAGCTCCTACTGCCATTGGTTTTGGGACAAAGTTGGATTTCGTAGCTGCCAAAGTCGTCACTGGGATAGGTTGGTGCTGCCTTGTCCAAAATTTACCTTTTTGAGATAGTCACTTAGTTTTCTTTCGGACTTAATCATTTTTTTGGTCTCAAAATCTACCAGCTCAGCAAGACTGGAAGCTGTAGCCAGACTGAGCTAGCTCTACAAGGCTCAATACATTTACTGAGAGGTCCAGCTGAACCCTATATCAGCACAGCAAACAGATCTGAGCAGGAGAAACTTTGTTTTCTTGTCCACTTTTCTCCACATACTAAGAAAACTCCTTCTGGCCATCCCTGTAGCCCTTAGGTCCTCAGGGTAGGCTTGTAGGCACCAAATTTATTTCCATCCAAAGGCCCAGTTCACAGTCATAGTCCACAGTTTTCAGCTTGGTCTTATTGGAGTCAGTAGTTCTTTTGTTTTTTGTGTCCCTGCGGCAGGCAAACAGCAGGACATTGAAGAGCAGTTACAGTCCCTCTGTACCAGCAAGAACCAGGAGTCCTTAGGTCATCTTTTTTCCAGCTTTAGAGTGAAGGCCTCCTCTTCCAAAATGTTTGCTTTCCAGAGTGCCTTGATGAAGGGCCGGTGAGGTTCTTATCCTCTCCACTAGCCAGAGATTGGAGAATGTTCTATCACCAATCCTGGCGACTTACTCCCACTATCGCTACCTCCTTTGACAGTACTTCATTTTTGGTTTACTGCAAACATTCCAAGAAACCCTAAATCCAAGATGGCTATTTCCTTCCTTCATTTAAAGGTGTCATTGCTTGCCACAGGTCCTCACCCACAATCCCATCCAACTCTGATAATGGGCATTATTGGCTGCCCCTTATACACCTTGCTCAGGGCATTCCCACGCAGGATGGTGTCTGCATTGGTATGAGAGCAGTCACGCAAAAGCAAAATATCCACGATGACCATTTAGAAAAGTTGATAATGCTACACCTATTAATATTTTGGTTACCACCTGAGTGTTTAAAAGCAATTAAGATTTTGATGAATAAAACAACTAGATCTCAATATCTCCATATTGACCCCTTCCATTCCATTAGTCCGCAGATTGACAGTAGAAGCATATTTTGACCTTGAAGCCACAGTCAACAGCAAACATTTACTGAGCAAGCAAATCATTGTGAAGTGTTACAGGGACACAGAATGGGATGGGTGATGAGGCAATCACAAGCAGAACCCTCTGCCAGATAATATTTTATCTAAGATGTGTTGCCTCAGGCATTGGGCCCAGATCACCACCAACAGGCTTCTCTTGTGAAAAAACATTTCCAAAAAACAAGCATTAATATAGCCTGTTGGTCTCACTTGTAATATGGTGGAGAACTATGGTCTTCGTGAATACTTGTTTTCTTTTGCTTCACTTATACTTTATTATTAATATACCGTTTGAAAAGGGCTATTGGCCATCTTGGAATGGTAAATAAATAATAAACTATAACAAAATAAGATGCAAAATGGCTGTCAGTATGAGGAACCCAAAGGGATTTTGCTTTTGACATATTGTCAGTATGTCTGCCAGCAATCTGTTCAGCATTCCATTCAGGGGTGTAGCTTAGTCAGTGAGAATCGGGGGTTGTGAATCTCAAATTTCTCGACTAAAAAAGCAGGAGACTACAGAGTGGGGCAAGATGACCAAAGTTCGGGACGGACTGTTTCCTTGAAGAACAAGGTCAGTACTGATTTGCATTAGGTGGGCCTTTGTCTAGAGTGGCACACTTGGGGGAAAAATTATGGGTTGGAATGCTACCCCGAGCGATTGCCACTGTTTAGACTATTTCCAAACCTTCATCCCATCACAAGAAAGACCAACACAGACACAGCAGATTCAACTTAGGGCCCACAGACTCAACTATCAAACTTAGAATGTATTTGAGGTAGGTCACACCCCAAACACGTCCACTGAAACTTCACTGCTGCCAGTCCCACCTGAGCCTGGTAGTTATCCCTGGGAATTCATAACTATGGCACAAAGGCCTCGAGTCTCTGTAATGGGATCACTTACTTTTAATGTATTTTCACTGCACACACTCTTATACATCTCTGGTACAAGAAGCCTTCATGGTAGAGCTGTCAAATCGGTGCATGTGAGCAGGGCTGCATGTCTCTAGTCCTCGCCTTTTACAAAAAAATTCAGCCTGGGTCGGAACTAAAGGAGGGAACCCAGGCAAATAAATAGGACGAGCCAGCCAGAGCTGTGCTATGGGTCTGACTTCGCTCCAAGAGTCCATGCACAAGCCGAGCCATAACAACGTTTGGTATGTATATCTTAAAAAATAAATGCAAAAATATGATACAATCCCTTCACAATGTTAAAAAGTGTACTTCTTTAAGATGCAGAAGTGTTTTACCTTAATACATCAGATTATATTACTGCATAAACAGACATTTTATCAAAAGTGATTGTTTTTAGAAACATCCATGGCACACCACCTAAAGGCAATGTCCTAAGTGAACTAAGAGGTTAGTCAGTAGTCATGTAAACTCTAAATGTGGCCTAGATTCTTACTATAGATGGAGCAACATTACAGTCTATTAAGTCAAATATAAGAGGTGCTTGTACGGCACACATCTTGCACTCAAGTATTTAAAAGTGTGCTCATATCTAATTCAGGGATGGCCGGTGTTCCAAGCTCAAAAGGGGCGTTGCCCTACCACCAATGGGAAGGAGGAGAAGGAAATTCATGCAGCTCATGTTAAATAAAACAGCTTCAATTTGTTTTTTTCTTTGGTGAGGGATTGGTGCTAGAACTGGAGAACCCTGAGCATGTGTGCAGCGGGGAAAGCCTTGCCATGCAGGCACAAGCCAGGGCAGTGACATCACAGTGGTGGGCATCAGAAGGTTTAGCAGTGCTAAATCTGTTTGCATTTAGTTGTTAATAGCTCTGGCCCAAGATGTAGTCAGCTGAAATTCATTCAAGTAATGGACTGATGTGGGTAGGCTGATTAGGACATGGAAGGAGTGGGTGGTAACCAGCTAGGTCTGAGCTCCTCCCTCCTCCACTATCACCCACTGCTAGTTTACTTTTCAAAGATAATAGACAGGCTGGAGGAGGAGTCCAGAATCTCTGAGTCTGGCTTTCAGTTTCATTAGTTGGAGAAGTGTTTGAAAGCACGATGTGCAGAGAAAAAGCTCTTCGTCTTCATCAGCTCAGCTGACTCAGTGAGTGTTTCAATAACTTCATTTATTTTTTAACTGAGCTAATGCCGTCCCTTGCACTGCTTGTCCTGTAAACGTAAGCCATTCATGACTGAAACAACAGTCACACCACTGATTGATTGATGTGCTACTGTTGCTGCAGTCAGACACTCCAGCATTTCATGATTTACGAATTCCTCTGCAATATTTGTGAAGTTGCACGAAGCATGTATATTTAACCTAACTTTCTGAAGGAGCACACCCGCACCAGGCTCTTTAATTTATTCAAGAACAGAAATGTGACCAACCCTGGCAAGACACCGTCAGCAACTGCCAGTGCTATATTGAATCAGGGCACATATATTCTACATTCTATACTCCAGTTCATTGCCTAGCAGGTTTGCTAAGACTACTATTACATAGATATATTCTACTACATATCCTGCTACAATACAACATATCTCCCTCCCCAGGAAACCCCTTACATACATAACAAATAAATCCCAACAATGCACAACACAATAATGATGTCTATGCATAAACTCATCCATAACTATATACAATTTCAATTATATGGCACTTAATTTATAGTAGGGCACTGATATCACGTCCTATTTAAAACACATTCTGTTAAATACTCAGGTAGCTTTCTTGTCCTAAAACTCCTCCTCACATGGGACCCTTCCTTTTCCTCCATTTCTTTTTTCACTATGTTCTCCTTCCTCTCCACACTCTTACCCTCACTACTTGTCCATCTTCCCACTTCTGTCTCACCACACCGACTACGTTAATTATATTCCATCTTTTACCATCCTCCAACTCCACACTGTACTTCCTCACGTTCTCAATCCATTTTGGAGTTGACCATTGGGATAAACCCTTTATTGTGCCATCCAACAAACATGTGCGCACTAATTCACCATACTCACTTCCACTTCCTCTACATTTTCCATCCTTCAGTAACTTAGTTTATTTTATCTGTACCCTGCAAAACAATTTCTTCTCATTTGCTATTCTTCTTCCTATTCTTCCCATCTATCCTGGTACAGCTTTAGTGCATGCCTTTCTTCCCTTTAATAACACAAAAGATGCCTCTGATGTAGTGGAATGTGGAGTGGTGCGATAACCCCATAGCAGTTTCTTTGTTTTCTATTTCCAGTTTAATCCACTTTTGTGATAAAGTCATCCTTTTTGCCCTCATCACCCCCATTTTTTTGCTTGATACTGGTGGTAACTGACTCTAACTGTGCCCTGGGCTCTGCTTATCAGACCCAGGGTCAGTGCTCTGATTATAAGTCATATGGTAATTAGGTTTAATTACAATTGGTACTGACAGCCTACCTGTAAGTCCGTAGTATATAATAGGGCATGTAGTTTTAGAGACCCAGTAGACTTAATGCACTTAAGTGTGCACTGCTGTGCTCCCAGCTGTCATTTTAAAGGCAGCCCTGCTTTTCAGGTTGCCTTTACATAACATTTATAAGCAAATACGACTTTGGAATTTCCAAAGCCTCAAACTACCTTATTTTTATATATAAGTCACCCCTAAGGTCTCCCCTGGGTGCCCCAGGGGTAGGGTGCCTTGTAACTATAAGCAGGGACATTATAAAAGATGCTTTAGAAGCCCTGGTGAGGGGAAAATATTGACAGGCGCGAGCTTGAAATGTTATTCAAAGACTTAAATTAATAGTTAGAATAAATCCAACAACTTGCTATCGTTAGATTTGTTATAAACATTACAGAAAAGAAGTTCTAGAACTGTCTTTTCTGTAAGCTAAAATCAAGCCTTCCAGCTGCCCTCTCCTGATTGGCCAGGCTGAACCAAGCTGTCTTAATGAGGTGTGAAGTGGCCTGCTAGAGAGAGAAAGGATTTCCTGTGGATGGAGAACTGCAGAAGCAAAAGGCAGGATGGGGTGAAGTAGCCAGACTGGTCTTCAATGGGAAAATGACACTTTAGGACAGCACAGGCTCACCCCCCACCATCCTGCATCCCCAGCCACACAGGAACACTGTAATTTGATTAGTGAAGAGGCTGGAAGAGGAGTGTTTGAGAATCTTAGCCACATCAGTGAGTTGGCTTTGCCAGATCAAACCTTCCAGGAAAAAGTTTCTCCATTGTAGATTTTAAAAGAATAGTGCTTTTTGGGACAAGAATATACCACACTTTGGAGGACGTGGCCATACCTGAAGATGGCACCCTGCATCCCATTTGTCAGGGGTGCCCCCTGCTTGACTCACAGGAACACTGAATAAAAATGGAAGAGTAGCCAAGCAACTCAGATCTACTGCCTGAAACAAGAAGGAGAAGAAGGACTGCCCTGCTAGAACCTTGATCTGCACCCAAAGGACTGTACTCTGAAGGACTGCACCTGCTACACAATCTAGTACTACAGCCCTAAGGACTTTGCCTGGCTTCACAAGGATCAAGGGGTGGACTCTCTGCAAGCTACAGGTTAACAGGACCCACCTGCATCATCTCCACAAAGAAATCCCCATCTTGTAGTGTGTTCAGTGGACTTTTAATGATTTAGCCAAGTGCATTGTGGGAATTGTAGTCCCAAAATCCCAAGGACCATCTTAGAGCTTCTAAACCCTTGGATTGGTGTTTTGTACACTTTAAACCCACGAACGGAACTTCAGGAAGAAGTTCCAGAACTTTGGAGCAACTTTTGGAAAGAGCTCCATAGGTGACTGACTCGATGTCGAGAGTCAAGCCGACTATGTCAAACGGCGACCCAGCCTGGATTTCAGGTTCCTCCCGCTGAAAGCTCCGGAGTTCAAGACTTCCATGAGTTGACCGGGGGTTCCCGCTGGACCAAGCCGAAGAAGCAGCTGCGAATCCGGCCTGCTGGAGAGGCCAGCTTGATGTCGAGAGAAAATCCTCCAGAAAAGTTTGAAGGTAAAATTATGACCGAGGGCTCTCGCTTAATGTATCTGACCAGGACTCCATCGCAGTCGGCCCGAAACTTTAACTTTGTCCCGGTCAAGTGCAACCAGATGTCCCAATTGGGCGCCATTGGTTTTTAAGCATTAGAAAGTGTCATTCTTTAAAAATTCATATCTCCGGTTCCCTACATTGATTTTTGTAATTTTGGTGTCTATTCGCTCATAAAAGTATAGCCTTGTTTTATAAATTGGTGTTGGATCTTTATTGTGAATTGTGTCTTACCCATTTAATGTATTGGTGTTTTTAAATGTTTTACACACCTGTCTCCTAAGTTAAACCTGCCTGCTCATTGCCTGCTACCAAGGATTGAGCAAGTAAATAATTTATTGAGACCTTGACTGAACCTTTTATTGCGTTTGCGGCCTTAAGTAGGTCCCTACTTATCCCTACTAGTAAACCACTTTCCAACAACTTTGCACCGACAACTGTGTGTTTTCACTAAGAACCCTATTGAATACTTCTACTAGGCAGTTTTCCCGTGGATGCCTGATGCTGTTCCCATACTATTCCAAATACACACCAAATTCCTCTGATATGAATTGAGGACCGTTATTTGTCAGTACTTCCTCAGGATAACGTTCATTTCGCCACACCTCCTCACGAAATTCATTCATCATCCGGGACTTTACTTCGCTCACCAAACTCTCCTCGGGCCATTTGGAATAGAAGTCCATCATAACTATGGCAAATGTTTTCCCACTACTCTCCAACTCAAATGGACCACAGATATCCATAGCTACTTTCTGCCACGCTTTCATGGAAAAGATATGGGAACAACTGGCATTTCTTTTACTACATGAGTCTTGTTGCTACATGTGCAACTCATACATTTCCTTACATGCCTTTCCACCTCCCAGTCTACCCTGGGCCACCAAAAGTCCTCTCTCACCTTCCTCTTCATACCAGGCATTCCCCTATGACCTTCTTGCAAAATCTCAAACAATCTTTACCTCAACTCAACCGGTACCACTAACTTGTCACCTCTCCTCACAATTCCATCTTGGCATGACGATTCCCACTGCACATTCCTATAATTTGCCAATTCGCACGCACTATCTCCCATCATTAACTATTCTCTAGGTACATTTTTTATGAGATCTTGCATTTCTATGTCTTTTGCTACCATTTACTTCTGCTCACTGTCAGAAATGACTTTAACTTCGGGCAGACAATGTTCGCAACCATCCACTCTTCCTCTTCTTCTTCAGTATCCTTTTGCAATGGTAATTTCAATAAAAAGTCTGCATTCATATTGCATAGACCTGGGCAATACCTCACTTTAAATGCATACTCTTGCAACCTATAAATCCACAACGCAATTCTTGGAGACTCTCGCCCCACACGTTTTGTAGTGAAAACATCAACTAGCCATTTGTGGTCAGTTTGCAATTCAAACTCTCTTCCCCACACAAAATTTCAAAAATGCTGGACTCCCCACCAACAGGCAAGCGCTTCTTTTTGGATCATTGAATAACTTGCTGCCGCCCCCTGTAGTGTTCTCGAAGCAATGCTACAACTCTTTCCTTTCCATTGCATACTTGCAATAGCACAGCTCCCAGTCCATGCATACTCGCCTCTGTGGAGACTATGGTATGATCCTGTACATGCAATGGTTTCAACACCACTGCATTTACTATATTTTTCTTAATCTCTTCAAACGCTAGTTCACATAGTCATCCATTCATATTTCTGCCCCTTCTCCATTAACACCCGAACAAGTTGTGCTTTGTCTGAAACATTCCTGATGAATTTGGCGTAATATTCCATCAGGCCTAAAAAAGCTCTCATTTGACCTTTATCAACTGGACACGGAGTCTTCTCAATAGCTTCCATCAACTTGTTCTTTGCTTTTATTCCTTCATAAGATATGGTATGGCCCAAATATTCCAAACTCTGACACACAAATTTACATTTGTTCATTATGACTCTGAGCCCCGCCTTTGCCAATATCCCACACAATTTTCATAATAACATGTCATGTATCTCCTTGTTCCTGCCCAGACTGAGATGTCTTTCTGAAAAAATCTTGTATTCTTCCCTTCACCCACCGAATTCTGCATAACCATTGAAACACAGCTGAAGTGGGCGCAAGGCTGAATGAAATGCACACAAATCGGAATTCCCCTCCAGGCATTATGAATGAGATTAGGTGTCTCGAAACTAGGTGTAATAATATCTGATGATATGCGCTTGAGAGGTCGAGTGTTGAATAAAACTGTCCTCCCTTAACACCCGCCAATAACTCATTTATGTTCTGTATGGGATGACGTCCACCCGTATGTTATTGTTGCTATCTCTTAAATCTACACACATTCTGATACTACCATTAGGTTTACGGGCAATTACCACTAGACTTAACCATCCTGACAATTCTATGCATTCTATCACTCCCTTTTCCAATAATATGGCCAATTCTGCCTTCAATGCATTCTTCAATATCACAGGCACATTCCTCACCTTCTGGGCTTCTGCAAATACTCCCTTTTTTAAGACTATTTTGTGTACAAACTTTCTTAAACATCCCAACTTTTCTCCGAATATCTCTGGAAATTATTTTTCCCACGCCTCCACATCTTCATGTGTTAGCAATAATACTTGTTCCTTTGCATTAGTATTCAATGCAATGTTTAACAGTCTCTGTTCCCTCCAACCAAGTAAACATCGACCGTTTTCCACCACATACACCAAACGTGCAGACTCTCTTACTCTAAAGGGTAGATTTGTTTGGAAACATCCCACAATAGGCAATTTTGTTCCTCCATACCCAACCAACTCCACTTTAGATACCAACAAGTCTTTTTCACTCAACTTGCACAAAGTTCACTGTCCAATTAGCGTATATGGCGAACATGAATCTGCTTATATTTCAGCTTTGGTGTCATTCATTAACGCCAAACATTGAGGTGGACAAAATTGCTCACATTCTGAAATGCTAATCCTGGTTTCACACACTTCCTCAACTTGGGATGTTACACTTTGTGATCCTTTAGCTATATTATATAACATTAACCCTTCAACATCTTAATCTGATTCACTTTCCCTCGAATCAGTATTTCTCTCTCCTTGCTGTACAGAATTTACACTATTTTTGTGTTCGATTTTCCTTTGGTTACACACTCTAGAAAAGTGCCCAATCCTGTTACACTTGAAGCATTTGGTTTCACTGCCTGGCAATTTACTGATGTGGCTACATGTTTCAAACTACCACACCAGTAACAGGCTCTCTGCACCCCTTTAGTCATTTTACTAGATTTACTCCCTACTTTTTTGTACCTATTCATCTTATCCACCACTTGCACAGTCGCTTCACCTGACCCCTTTTTCTCTAGTTCCTTTACATATCGAGATGTATCTTCTATGCGTTTAGCCACTACAAACCTTTTTCTGATGAAGCGTCTTTCAAGCGTAAAAATTTGTCTTGTATTTTCATATTAAAAGTGAGATTAGTCAACTGGTCCCTTATAATTTCCTCATGCAGTTCTTTAAAATTACATGTGACAGCTAATGTTCGTAACCCATTCACATATTGATCTATGGATTCGTTAGGTAACTGTGACCGCAAGAAGAATCTATGGTGCTCTACTACTAGGCTGACCTTCTTACCATATCATATTGTGTCTCAAGTGCCTTCATTGCCATGGCGTACACATCATTCCCCTCAACTTCCTCGTCAGATACTATTTCATCCTCTATATTGCTATTACCACATGGCAGTGTCTTCAATAGCTTCCTCCCTTCTACTCATTGACTGTGCTTCAACATAACCAACTTCCTTCTTGCGAAGAAAAAGTCCCCACCTAAAGCTTCAAGATAGGTTTTGAATGCTTCTGGCCAATCCTCCCGTGGCACAACTGGATCACCAGGGGCAGGTAGGAAGACTGGATGGGATGTTATGGATTGGAGGCTGTGCACAACTAAAATAACAAAAGTAGTCACCGTTGTCTTGAAAAACACAATAAACTTAAACAACAAAGGTAGCCAGCTTTGTCTCAGAAACACAATACACTTACACAATAAACGTAGTCAACGTTGGCTCAGGAAAACATAACAAACTTCCATAACAAATATAGTCACTGTTGTCAAGGTTGGTTCTTTGCTTACATTGGTCTGATATATTAATAAAAGGTTGCTTTATTGCAAGAACATGGATGTCTTACTGACTCCTCCTCATTTCCTGGTCAGCAGTCTAGTGCTTATTTGTTAAAATGATTTCTGATTGGCCACCTAGGTTGCACCCGAGCAATATGCTCTCTGATTCATTAATAACTCCCTTCTTTCAACCGTTTAGCAGCTTCACTTGGCACAGATCTCTACTCTACGCATTAACCACTCATCCAGTTTGGACACAGTTCACACTAAGACTCTGTAGTATAACACCAACTGCTTGCCTGACTTGACTTAAAATAGGGTTGGTCCCGGTAGTGGCACATCCCTTCCTCATCGCCATTGAAGAAGCACACCTGCACCAATATTCAGGTTTTTACTTTATTCTTCAGGTATAGAAATGCGACCAACCCTGCAAAGACACAGTCAGCAACTGCCTGTGCTATATTCAATCAGGCATATACATTCTATATTCCAATTCATTGCCTAGCAGGTGTTGCTAAGACTACTATTACATAGATATAATCTACTACATATTCTACTACACTACAACACTTTCCTTGAAAAATGGAAAAGGCTTGTATTTTTTTCCAGTGGTGTTTGTATATACTCCAAAGCCTCCGTGTTGTCATAAAATGAGACCTTGCCATTGGCTCTCATGCTGCAGGTCATTTCGTTCCTTCAGGAAAACCTTGGTACAGACACAAGCGTGGCCTTTTGTTTTTCTCCTGTAGATGCACACAATTATCAACAACTTGCCTGGGGCGAAGGAGGCTGAGATAAACATCCAGGTATGTTTGGAGAGAAAGAAACAGATCTTCCCCTCCCCCTCCTCGCTAGTATGAGAACTGAATTGATGAGAGAGCGTGGACAAGCTGGTTGACACTTCATTATCATTTCTTTTTTAAATCTGCTCAGCATGTCTCATTGACCCACTGGGACAGACAGCCCTGATAAAACTTAAGCTTTAGTAAATAAATAAATCAGCTGACAAGCACACACAAATCATTTATAAATGCATTACTCCTATAGAAAGGATTTTAGTTAAAGTCGCCTTCATATGTCTAAATAAAGGAGTATATGTTTTTTTTGGTAAAGCATGGCTCAGTTTCTCTTATTAGGAAAAAAGGGAGAGGAATGTTTGGAGGGGCTGGTACAGTGGGTTTATGTGAGCCTTTAATTGACGCACTAAACTAATTATAAACTAAATATGTGTGTGATGAAAATGTGCACGTTTGAACAGTAGTAAAAGACACCTCTGCCTACCCAAGGGCCATTTTGAACAGTACCTTGCTGTCTGTTTACATTTGCATGTGCCTTTCAAAGCTTGCACTTGGTAGGGATACTGCGAGCACCTGCAAAACAGGAGAAAATAATGCAAAAGAAATGAACGAATGGTTGTGTTTTTATCCTAACCTCATCATCCCTCATATGCTTCAGCGGTATCCAGAGCACGGATGCAATGAATGTAGGAGGAGGGAGAACCTGGCTGCACGAATGAACACAAGCTACACTCCTCTGAAGCAATCACAGCTTCTCAATGATTTGTTGAAAAAACAAGTGCTGAGTGCAGATTTTTCATATGTGCCTGCTGGTGTTTGTGAGTAACCCTGGGCGTAGTTCGCGTAGTAGCGCTACGCGTAGCTACGCGAAGTGCACTTCGCACTACGCGTAGCACTACACGAACTGCGTAGTGCGGTAGGAAATGCTGTTCGCAATGATTGCACAGTGCCGGATGCTTGTCCGCACTGTGCAATCATTGCAAACGGCATCTTGCACAGTGCAAGCGGTCGTTTTCTGCCGCTCAAGTAGATTTGTACTCGAGCGGCAGTTTTCTCAACGCGGACTGGTAGTTTCTCATCGCGAGCGGTCGCGAGCTTACGCGACCAGTCGCAATGAGAAACCTGACCTCCCCGCGTTGAGAATCTCGCCGGGAGGTTTATTTTCCACGCTCGCGATTGGCAACTTGATGTTGCTGATCGCGAACGAGGAAAAAGTCTCGCCGGGATGTCATTTTGCTCGCTTGCGGTCGCCAACTTGACGTTGAGGACCGCGAGCAAGCAAAAAATGCCCGCTACGCTACATGTTTTTGCACTGTGCTACGTGCAATTCACGTAGTGCGTAGTTGCGCAAACTACGCAAATTACGCGAGCGTAGCGTAGTTTTCCGCCCAGGCCTATTTGTGAGTAGCAAAGGCAGCCTAATGTTGATGCCACCCCATGCCATCTTTGACTTCCACGGCCTACACTTCCTTTCTCTTTATCTTACTCTTGCAGGTTGTTTTTATCCCTGCGTTCTCTCTTTGTCAAGGTTTAACTATCATTCTGCCTCCCTTTTCTACCTTTCCCTCTCTTGCTGTGGGTTAATGTCTGATGATAAAAGATAAGTCCTAGTCTTCAGAAATAAGTGCCAGTGCCCAACACTTGCAACCACTGGCGCAATTTAAGCTGCTGCTGCCACATGTAGCATTAACTAAATAAACATAAAAATCCTTGGCCTGCACATCAGATACCTGGGAGTGTACTGGCCTGCCCCTCTCTCCTGCACACATCCATAATTTAAGGAAGTATTTTACTCTTGGAGAAGAGGGCTCTTTAGCTAATGGCCTGCATGACCAGATGCACCCTAGTATGTTTGACTTAGGCTCATCTGCCACTCAGAATTCGATGTACCCATCTCTCTAAGGCCTGCAGGAGGATGGGCAGTGCAGCAGAGATTGGTCCTGGCAGAGAGCAGGAACGGAGATGAATGGGGAAGTGAGGGATAAGGAAAAATAATGATTGAAGCCCAAACAAGGAAGGGTGGCTAAATGAAGGGGTGCAGGAAGGCACCCAAAGTGTGGCAGTGGCATACGCCTAAAAGGGTAGTCAAAGGTGCAAGATGGGATGGCCCACAGAAACAATGAGCAAAGTTGGAAAAACGAGGAAAGCTGGACAGTAAAGTGGATCAATGATGAACTGTGCTTAAGTATGTGTCTTTCACAGTCAGTGGCATAATAAGGGTCTCGTGGACACTAATGCAACCAGGAAAAATAGAACCCTGGCCCCTGGGTGGCTATGAAAAATCATCGATAATTAGGATGCAATGGGCCCCTTAGACTCCTGGGTCTCGCTGCAATCTGCTACTGATAACTACGCCTCTGTTTCCAATCCTACACTGTAGGAGAGTCAGCAGACATCCCAGGTGTTGTCTCGACTGAACAAAATTATTTCAAAAAATCGCAAAGGTGCACCACTTAGCAACAAGACAAAACAGACACATAACAAATTATCAAGTCCGTGTCCATAGTATTTTTCTTCAAGTCTCTTCTTTTATTCAAAATATTTTAAAAGGCACTCGTGATTGAAAGGTACAGCCGACGCGTTTCGTCCAGAAATGGACTTCTTCAGGGCTGTAAATTTAACAAATATATATACACATATAAATATAAAAGAAAGAAAAATATATAAAACATTATGTCAAGTACAAACATAGGGGGATATTCACAAGAACGTGTGATAATTATCACAAAATTAGCTTAACGCAACTTTGCACATCGCAGTCCATCACGGGAAAATAACACTGTGTTAACGTTTAATTCTCAACACGGCGGTACCATGCGATAGTTACACGCTAACGCGTCAAATGACCGCGATAAAATTACTGTGACGGCAAAAAAACGCGAAACACGAACGCGAAAAAACTTGCGATGTGGCCAACCGCGATGAAAAAATCTGCGATAACCAGCGACAGGCCTGCAATTCCCACGCGTCATGCGGGAAAATGCACCATAAAAGCAGAAAAAAAAGACGAAAAAAAATAATAAACTGCGTAGCACCATGGATGCACCCGGATCGAATGCAAAGGACAACGCGAACCCCACAAGCCCCACAGACGACCAGCAAGAAACCTCGGGGCCGGGAAGGGCAAGGAGAAGAGGAAGAGGAAGACGCGGTTCAGTCCGCAGGAAAACAGGATCATCGTCACGGAGGTGATAGAACACTACCAACAACTGTTCGTCACCTCCACTGTGTCATTGGCAACACAAACGGAAATATGGCAGTCGATCGTGAACAACGTGAATGCAGTCGGAGTGTCGAGGAGGTCAATGGAGGAGGTCAAGAGGCGCTGGCATGATGTCAATAGCCAAACCGAGCAGAAACTCGCTGCCAACCGGAAGGCAGCAACGGCGACTGGAGGTGAGAGTCCTGCGCCACAGGAGGAGCTGGATGAGCTGGAGGAAATGGTGGCCACAGTCATCAGTGTGGAGACGGTGCAAGGAGTTGGGTGTCCGGACACAGCCCGACATGACCTGACCCAACAGCAACAGGGTGAGTAACGACCAGGGACTGGGGGGACGGTTGGAGATGGGCACAATGGCACAGATGCACAATTATGTATAGCACACTGCAGACCCACAATGATTGTGGAACATGTCCCTCATACCCTTGGCACACTGCAGCACACACAGAAACACCAAGTAGGCCCCCGTCCACTATGTGCACAAAGGGGCCCCCCTCCCTATCACCAATATCACAACCTACCCATGCACATGTGCTGAATCCAGCAAAGCAGCGGCTCTGTGAGCCACACTGACAATGCAAGTGACATTGCATGACCAATAGCATGGCTGCAGTCAAAATACATGACATGGTGCACGACACGACACTGAGGTGGCCCAGTGTGGATCACATCCTCAAAGGAGCAGGTCACACTCTGACACATCCACATGCACATACAACCCCTGACGTCAACAACACATCTGCAGACAAGCAATGCACAAGAGTACAAAAAACGTCCAAGAGCACAAATGACCCAAGTTGCCAACATCTCAGCCCCTCAAAAGCACACATGTCAAAGGCACACCGCCCCAAAGGGATAAGGGGCCGCTAAATCAGAGTTGCAGGGGTGACTCTCCCACAATGCAGCACACACACACATAGCAATCACAGCACATCAACATTGACGACAATGTGGTACAGAGTGCAACACCTTAACTATAGAACAGAGGACACAACTGGTGCCACTTGTGCGTAGAAACTGGCCAATCACATCTGGCATAGCAGGAAACTGTGAGATGATAATGTACGAGTACAACCTCACATCCGTCATGTAGTCGAAATGTCCACTGTCCCCCATCAAATAGCCAGCTCATCCAAAACAGTCACAATGTACATTGTCATGCAGTCTCTATGTAAACATGTACAATGCGTCAACATCCATCAAACACACTGTGAACCTGCATCTCCCCTTTACATTGCAGAGGGACAATCAACACCTCCTGCAGAGCAGACCAGACATCTCTTCAGTGATGATGAGGATGAACCCCTGGCCATCTGCTCAGACACCCTCCAACGGCTCGTGGACAGCCTCCGCACCCCAGCTCCAGGAGCAGGGCAGCCCAGCTGCATCGAGGTGACCCCACCCCCTGCACAGCCCACACAGCAGGAAGCACACACCACCACGGCTGGCTCCCAGCACCTTATGGAAAGACACATGGCATTCCAATGCTGTGTGTCAGACTGCCAGAGGGGGCTGGCTGAACAGGTGCGGGTGGGTTTCGACCTCATGGCAGCCAAACTTGATGCTATACGCGGGTCTATGAGTCCCATCAGGGACCACTTACAGTCCCTAACGGACACCCACAGTCCGTTCCATGCACTACAATAATCCCTGGCTGACCTCGCTGGAGCCATTACTCGGATACACGAACTGTCTAGTCAGACAGGCTCCAGCGATGGCAGCACAGAGTTGGCACAGATGCGGAGGACAATGGAGAACATGGAGCGGATGCAGGCTGGAAGGATGGCTGCCACGGCTGTACACCAGCGAGATGTAGCTTGGATCTACCATGCCCTGCAGAACATCATCTCGCCATTGCTGCCACAGAGCCTGTCCCAGATGACTGCTGCAGGAACTTCGACACACACATCTCCGCCCCCTGATGTGTCAGAGGCACACAGTGATGCAGCCATACCACCTCCGCCCCCTGATGCGTCAGTGGCACACAGTGATGCAGCCATACCACCTCCGCCACCTGATGCGTCAGTGGCACACAGTGATGCAGCCATACCACCTCCGCCACCTGATGTGTCAGTGGCACATAGTGATGCAGCCATACCACCTCCGCCCCCTGATGCGTCAGTGGCACACAATGATGCAGCCATAACACCACCACACACACCTGACACAGAAGACATATCAGAGGACTAAGATCTGGATGGCAATGACTCTGTTTGAGAAAGGAGGTTGTAGCATCCATCCCCGCCATATGGCCTGTCCCTGCTTGGTTCAGCCCTCTGCATCATGCCCGGGAACAACACCTTCCACTGTCCCCCGAAACACTCTGCGACATTCACCTGGACCCCGACATGGACTGCCACATCCGCACTGGTTACCAATGACACAGCAATCAGGCTGTGGACTGAACTCTTCCTGTCCCGATTAAATTGTCATTCCCCAAAGGACTCTGGTTGGCCCTCCACGGGGCAACCATGTTATGTGGGGTTTGCATGGCCATGTACTGTTCCAGCTCTGACACTCCACAGAATGTGAATAAAACATTCCAAATCACACAGATGTGTCATGTCTATGTTCAATCAAGTATAAGAGTATGGATGAATGTAGGGACATTGATTGCATAAAAAGGTACACCCTGGGAAATGACATCAATGCGCAGGTTTGACCCTGACCCACATGGCCAATTAGATGACTGTGTACGTGTGAACTAGCTGTGGCCTCATTGCCCATGAACAACAATCTCGCAACCCCCCAACGTACCCCCACATCCATGTATTGAATGGAGCTGTGTGTAAGAATGTCTAAATCGGTAGCAGGCCTAAAGTAGTGTCCCCCATCACATGTGATGACAGAACATCTCTTCGCATACCTACTCACACTCAACTGTGTGGACACAGCCTGTTTTGATGGATCACATTGATCCACATGGCAAAAATTTGGACACCATACTCACATTGCTGAAGACACGTAAGAGCACCGGTCCACCAGCAACTATCCCAACCACAATGTCTGGCTTACAGAGGTGGAGCTGGCAATAGGGACTCACCCCTAAGTGAAATGCGTCAGTCAGTCCCTCCCTGTGTACGGACAATGCTCATTGAGGCACACGATTTGTCATTCTAATCAACACCCATCACAGTTGAACACTAGTGAAGTGGCGTAGACTTTATTCGCATGTGCGTGTCAGTACGTGCAAGACAAGGGCCACAACATGCAGACCAATGCTTCAGACACTAACAGGCAGCATGGGAACATGTAGATGTGCAAGAACTGGGGAGGCAAAAATGAACACCAATCATTACGGATGGCAGCTGTCTCAGCCCACCTTGCCTTGCTGGACGAGTCATGTGATGTTTGGCGTATGCTCATTGCCCCATGTCAGGGGACACGACTCACTGCCCATGGGATCTGCATTGTGCTGTACCACTGGACTGCGCAGACTGTCTGCTCTGCTGACAGTGTGCAGGTGAAAGGGTCCAACAAGGTCACATGTAGTACTACATTGCCATGTGTGTACACTCCCTCCAGCAGTATGTCAGAGTAAGGAACCTTGCCAAGCGACACTGTGCAGCTCCGCCCATGGGACTGCCTCACCTTGCACAGGTGTGTGTCAACACGCGTAGGTGCACGCACATGCATTCTGAGTCCAGGCGAATGCAGCCATGTCCACTGTTGTGGTGGGATATGTGACCATTTCTCCTAGATGCAAGAAGGTGTTGGGACGTGTGCTCTGGGTTACAAGCAGTTGTGGCTGCAGGAACGTAGTTACTCGTCCATGAATGCGAGCGTAGCTTCCTACGGAATCAGTTCCAAGAGTACGTCATTGTCGGCCTCAACGAACACGGGGGCAAGCCAATCCATTAACTGGTCCGGACAGATGTGCTCCGTCCACGCCATTTCACCAATCCGCAACACAGCCCAATGGGGGAGCACTTCGATGTGGTCACTGCACACGAGGACTTGTGCAATTTCCCATGCCCAACTGCCAGCACAATCGCCAGATATCAAGGCATACCATGAACGGGTATCACGGTTACACTCCTGGTCGTGGGCCAACAGGGGGCACACACACAAGTCATAATCCAGTTCAGCTACCGTTGTGTTGGATAGGCAGACATCCATGGGCCACTCGAATATGCATGATCGGCAGTGGAACCAGGGCTGGACGCAGGTGACGTACGCTAGACGGAAGCGCAGACGGTAACTGATGCGCAACACTGCCAGTGCCCCCAACAAATGCAGCATACGTGCACGGTACAGTTCCACGTGACAGGGGTTGTGCATGTGCCCGGGATGTTCTGCCATTGCATTGGTGGCTCTGGTTGAAGCGGCACTGTTCTGACCTGCGCCAGTTCTGTGGATGAAATGCCACAGCTCGGAGCAATGAGTTGTTTTAGTGTGCAACGGTTGTACGCCTGGGTTAATGTGGGAGTAAGTGTGAAGAACATTCCATGCAAGATAACTTCGGGCAAGGACTTCTGTGTGTGGGGTGTGTATACGTTGGTCTTTCGTCGGGCTGTGCGTAGTGTGGGAGTCGTCATCATCTGCTATGGTATCTCTCTCAGGGGGTGCCTGCTGCATGCAAGACCAAGGTCGGAGGTGCAGATGTCCTTCCGCCTTATGTATTGCGACAAAAGAGCTTTCATCCCTAATGTTTGTCTGACTACTGCTTGCATCCTGGAAATGTGATGTGGCTTTCGCGCTGCAATTGGGGCTAGGCCTTAGGCTTATGGTGCACCAATAGCGATGCACACACAACAGTTGGCATGCATGAGCCAAGAGCCTGAGCGGCCTTGCGCTCCCTGTACAATACCTTAGTGCGCGGCCGACCTCTGGGTGCATGCAACATTGCAACGTTGTCGATTGCGGGCCGTGTGGCGCAGACACTGCAACAGAGACACACGCATCAGTTGGTTTCCTGTCCAGCCCAGAAATGAACCACGCCCAGAGCCCAGTGATAATTATTCACACCCCTACGCTGGCCTGGTGTACGCCAACCCAGCCCACTCGGCGTACGTATAAAGGGAGGACGACGACGCTACGTGTCCCAGTTCTTCCCCACTGCCGTAGGTGACATGACTGCGTCCGCCTGGCATTTCACGGGACTCAATCAGAAAGGGTCCATGACTTGCGTTGCACAGAGTTGGTGGCACGGGAAACACTGCGGCTGGCACGGGCCTACCGCCACGGGACGGTGACTTTCGGTGCACTGAGGTAGGGGCACCTTAGGTGCTGAGCGGGTGTGCAGCCTGTGATGATGCGCCGTCCTGGCGGTCCGGACTGGCAATGGTTTGTGTGAGCCCTGCTGGACCTCAGTGTAGGCCTGAGCCAGCGGGCAGCGCGGGCCTACCGCCACGTGGCGTTGCCTCACGGTTCACAGAGTTAGTGGCACCTATAGCGTTGAGCGGGTGTGCAGCCTGCGATGATGCCGTGTGCACTGATATGATCTCTGCCATTGCGAAATCAAGACCCAGAATCACGTGTGTGACCTGTTGGCCCGCGGGATGGGGCTGCATGATGTGGAGGCTGCCAAGGTCACGGGCCCCGGGCTTGGAGCTTGCACCGGCACGTGGTGGGCCCTCGGTGGCAGCAGGTGAGCAGTGAGGCCTGGGTCCGCAGTGTCGGCACTCTCTCGCCTTCTCCCTGTCTTCCTTTCACTGTCTCTCTCTCTTCCTCTGTTTATCTCTCTCTCTCCTTCTCCCTCTCTTCCTTTCACTGTCTCTCTCTCTCTCTTCCTCTGTTTCTCTCTCTCTCCTTCTCCCTCTCTTCCTTTCACTGTCTCTCTCTCTCTTCCTCTGTTTCTCTCTCTCTCTCCTTCTCCCTCTCAACCCCTTTTTCTCTCTTTCTCTCTCTCCCTCTCTTTCACTCTCTCTCTCTCTCCCTTTCTTCCTCTCTCTCTTTCTCTCTCTCTGTCCTTTGATGAGCGCATGACACACCTTCTTATCTTGAATTTTGTCTTGCAGGCTGTGTCTTACAGATTGTCCAGAGAAGACCCACCATGGCTCTTCTGAAAAGTTGTTTTGAGTTGAATTTGAATAAAATCATTTGTTTTGAAATTCAAAGAGGAATGGATGATTCTCCTTTTTCTGACCACACATGAATGTTAATTGTTGTACTTGTGCGACATCAGGCGAATTGTTTTGTTCATGATTTCGTAGAGTTGATGTTAAATATCTTTTTCCGTGGTAGGGCCCGGGGGGGCCTGGGTGTGGTGGCGGTGGGTGTTGTGGCCCTCTTGGGGCTCCGAGCTGCATGATCAGTGGCTCCATGGCATCTTTTCTTCTTCAGGTGTGGCTCTGGTCTGGGCTCCCTTTTGTGGTGCAGGTTGTCGTCCGACTTAACACCAGGTAAGAGCAGGTGTTAAATCCCTGCTGCTAACGCGCCTTATCGCCTGTTTTGTGATCTTATCGCCGATCTGGCTGGTCGTAGAGAATATTGCGATGTGGTGTTGTCGCGGCTTTTTGCACTGGAACGCCTACTCTGCATCTCATTAGCGTTAGTTGGCGGTGTCATCCGTGGCAATGTTTTTTGCGGCTGCTATCACAGATAAACAGCGATGTCGGCTGTTAGCACCAGCTTGTGAATGGTGCGATATATCTATCGGCACTTTGGCTGCGATAAAGTGCCGCTAACTCGGCGATAAGTCCTTGAGAATATGCCCCATAGACTTCACATAATCACAACGATAATACAAAATATATAAACATTAAGACAGAACTACTATGTACATAAATTATATCACAATGAATGACCACATAATCAAAAAATCACCAAGACATGACATCTTAACAAACATATTTATATCAAACATCTACACAACTTTACATTTAAAAACAAAAAACAACAACATATGCCATTTTAAATAGATAGATATAAATAACAAATATATGACAAAGGGAAGGGGAAAAAACATAAAATAAAGAAAAATAATAGAGCTTGAAGAGAGAATTTGAGAAAGATATAAGAAATGAAGTGATATATCTCCATGCTCAAATAGGCATAGGATAAGAAGGAAAAATATAAAAGAACATTTATCACACAGAGAAGAAGGGATACAACCAAAATTCATGGTATCTGTACCATGGAATAAGTGACCAAGAGATGGTCTGTTCCCAGAACAAAGGAGGAGCAGAAACTATAACTAAGAAATACCCAAGGGAGAAACTAAATATATAATCGATGTACCCACCATAGAGACAAAAACGGGCACTCCTGGGAAGAATCAACGTCAGAGTGTCCGTGGTAGGTAAGTGTTGCGAACAGGATTGCAAGAGTTCGTTTCAGCAGGAACTATACCGGGATAGAAGTAATATGATATGACCATATGACCCCACTGATGAAAGCTACCTAGCTATATATCAAGATTAATTTCAAGTAGCGATATGTAGTTACTTACTTATTGAAACAGCGATAAGTGCTTCTCTTGAAGCAAGAAAAAGTCAGCGGTATAATAACACCAGCATGAATAAGTCCAAAGGTCTCACCACAATAAGGTGGGCCGAAAATAAAAGGGACAATCACCCGATCCAGCCTGTAAAGAGAAATCATAATCTGTGTATGCCAATTGGCTTACTTGCATCAAGTCAACAATTGTAATGATGGGACAATATTTGAATCCCACCGTCTATGGTGCCCATGGGCCCTATCGTATCCTGATTGAGATGTATAATTACCCATGCCTCTAAAGCACCAACTCTCTAATATCCCAATAATAGAGAGACAAGCTATCAAATATCATGAATCACTCCATGGGCAAAATTGTGACGCTTAGCTCCCAGAAGCATAACATAAGTAGCACCATCAAGTGTCTTGAAACAACGGTGTATGTCCCCAAACGGTAGCGCACATTTGACATTAACACCCAATCCAGGGAGCATACCATAACTGTAATGAGTCATACGAGTGGGATCAAGCAAAGAACAATCCCTCCAGCCCCTTCTTGGGACACCAGCAAACTCAGTGCGTAATAAGGTAACGCAACCTAACTCCCTAAGATATAGGCTATACCTAATTAGAAAGCAAAAAAATGCCTGTTGAGCGTCTCGATACAACAGTTTAGACCATGTGTGTCCCCAAACGGTAGTGCATATTTGACATAAACACCCCCCAAGGAGCATACCAAGACAATGATAAGTCATTAGGGGGGGATAGAGCAAAACCAGTACCTCCATCCATCTCTCGGGACATTAGTAAACTCAATGCGTAGTAAAAAATAGCGCAACATGACCCCATAGGACAAAGGCTATACATGATTAGAAAGCAAACTAGCCTATGGACTGCAGATCCTAGTAACGAGGTGCACTGTGCCTCCTTACCTCGATATGGCTGTAATCCGACCTGGAGGGACCTCCTGCGAAGCGAAGACGGTAGGTATTGCATCCATTTACCACCTCGTTTAAATAGCCCGCGGGAATATCATAACGCGGCACAGCTGCGAATGGCGTGTTCCGGAAGCCGGAAATTACGTCAAAGACCAAGGGTGATGTAAAGTGTGGCCGCCATCTTAGAATGGTGGATGATAATTACAGGAGCTATACCAATTCGGTCACCAACCATAATATATTACGGTACCACATTACACGGAAATCCCGTAAGTGTATTCAGATGCATAAAAGCGGTTTAAGACAAGATATTGCTTTATGAAATGGACGCCCTCGGCAGGACAAAAAAAGGGTCATGTCGGGAAAAATATTATAAAGAGTACAGTTTAATATATCCAGCGAACGGCCCTCTTGGGCCGGTGCTTAATTGAGACTGTCCTTGCGGATCATAAGGTAGCTCAAAGGATCTTAGTTCTAGTCCAAAGTTAAGAGTACTGGCCGGGGTATCCAATGCAGCCGCCATCTTGAAGAGGTCACATAGTTCGAATTGTGTGAAGAAAATTATTTATATCTATTTACACAAGTCCAGAGTACTAGTTCCCGGAGTGATGTTACTATATACAAATTTATGTCTGGTTGACCCAAAATAAAAGGTACAAGTACAGTATCTACCCTATCTAGTCAAACCCAATACGTTAAAGTTGGTCAAAATCTACATACATATACAAAATATAAAGCCCATTACATAGCCAATTCGCACGATTATAGCCTCCGTAGTGAGCCTATTAATTCGGCCAAACGAACGAGAAATATGATTGTCCATTAAGATACAAAGGTGCTGGATCTTGCAGGGTACACTGTCAAATCTTGTTTAATGAACAAAATTATTTCATAACATACATGCATGTAAACATTCATTTTAACAGGAAGTAATTGATGTGCACATTACACTTCTCAACAGAAAGCCTCATGTATACACCCAATAGAATACTTGTGCTGAAACAATTTGGAAGAATTTCACATCGGAGGAAAAGGCAGACGGAACTAGATCAAAATCTTGCAGAAGAAACCAAAGGGTGAGTTGTGGAGATGATATGCAGCCTGCCCAGTAAGAGGTCTGGACAGTCAATTAATTCATAATTCACGTGTGCACACTTATTCGAAGAGCCTGGGTGGGGGTGACATAGAGGAGGCTAGCTATAGTGCTGATAGAGTGCTCAACGCTCTTAAATTTGTAGGAGTGCATTATATTTATGTACGAATTGCATTCGCATATATTCTATTGTTTCGCTGAAATTCATGTTATTAGAATGAAGTTATATCACCATATTAAAATCAGTAGAGTGAAATTGTGATGTTATTTACAAGACTGATCAGCATTTTGCACGTATTTAAAAAAATCATGTAACTATGCACGTACATTATGATTATTAGGTAAAACAAATGTATACACTGTTATAAATAATGCATATAGAGGCTTGTGTAACGGGTGCACATTATAGAACGTTCTTATGTTAGCCAATTGTAGGCCTAACGTTTGTTTTTCTTAAGTTTCGTTTCTCCTCGTTTGCTCTCGAGTTGGGAGTTAGTTAAAATTTATGTGTGTAGAAAGTTTTCCTTTCGCCCCTACTGCAGGTGCAGGAATTCGACCTCGTTATTTTAGATTTAAGAAGATGCATGGGAGGAGAGGAATGTCTTTAAAGAACTTGAACACAGAGAAGAGAGGACACCTTCCCTGCCTGGCGAAATCTGGGAACCAAGGTCGTCGACCAAGACTGCGAATTAACTGGAATCTGTGGAAAGTTACTCAAGGAAGGTGTTCACTGAATAATTTACCATGTGACCTATTAGGGGTGTAACTTTGTCTTTTTGTATTAGGCACAGGGACAGATTTGCAGGACTTCTGCTTTTGACTGAGGAAAGGGGGCATCTTAGAACGAGCTCTGTGGCTTTACGCTACTTGACCTATTTAACGTGAGAGCACTTCTTAGGAAGTCAACGCGTGCTAACACCTTTTGGGGAATTCTTCTGGGAAATTAGGAAGGGATGCCACTTTAGAAGTAGAGTAGGGACGGATTATTCTTTATTTCAGAAATACAAACGAAAAAGGATTTGGACGCAGTGTCTATACTCAGCTGTGTTCTGATTTTGGAATTCATTGTTCTGTGCCTATTGTGCCGAATGAACTGCGGGGCATATTAGCAAGACCGGCGATAATGGGCTTGGTAATATGCGTTATAGAATTCCAATAGAAGCCCAGGTTAGATGTGCAGGACATCTAACCTGGGCTTCTATTGGAATTCCATAACGCATATTAGCAAGCCCATTATCGCCGTTTTAGCGGCAGTTTCCTGCCGCTAAAACGGCGATAATTTTAACGTGGGTCTTGCTAATATGCCCCTATATTCGTAGATTGGGCTCTGTATTAGTATTCATGTATCTTTACACTCTGATTTTGAGGTGTGTCTATATTCTGTTGTTTCTGGCTTTGTAATAAATCAACAAAATCTGGATTTTGAGTCTGTAGTCCTTTAGTTAGACGGAAGGGGAATGTATAATTGGTAATCTGTTTTCTTCCCTCTACACTTCTTAGCAGGCAATAAAGACCATCAGCCAGGTATTCCTAAATAAATTTAGGATATGGAATCCGGCCCTATCAGTGCTAATGTCTCAACATCACTACTTCTTCCCTGGCCTCTTCACATTGGCTGGGAATCTGCTTTCGAATCCATTTTGCTACATTTCTAAATAAGAAGTGCTGGTCAGAAGTGTTAAGTGGATTGACTGGATTCTCGCTGTTTTGGGGGGACAGGAAAACTAGAAATGTGGATATAAGGTGGTGCAACTATACTGCAAAAACACAACTGTATGCAGCAAAGTTTGCACTTTTGCTGCACTAAAGTTTGCCAGTTCATGCCTTAATATCCTGGGGTGTCTGTGCAGTCGCCTACTTTAAATAAAATTCATGCACATCTCTCAGTTATTCTGTTTTCCTTTTCCATCTGTGTTGAGAACACACATCATTGATTGAAAATAATGTGAATCTGTTTTTATAGCCAAGTTAGATGTTTATGGAAACGCGAAACCGAAAGTGCAGCTGCGTGCTGTTTTTCGGTCATTGATGGGAAATCTCAGCACAGATGGAAGTAACAAGTATGGAATAATGTAAAGATGTGCATGTTTTCCTTTTAAAGTATGTGACTGGAGCAACAACCAAACAGCAAATAACTGCTTATGTGATTGTTGCTGCAGTCATGGATGGCTTATTTTGAATCAGCGAACCACACAAAATGAAACCAGTCTCAAGCAGGAAGAATTTTTAAATGCCTCTTAAGAGAGGAATTGCTTTTTTCCATAAACACGGTTTTAATAATTTGGTACCAAATGAACTCATTTGGAACAGAGCTCTTTTTCATATTAGATGGATCAGGGGCCAATATCAGCCAGTATATGTAGCCAGATTGCTTTACACCCGCCGCTTTCAAACTTCACCAGCCGCCAAGGAAAAGAAGGCTCTGTGAAATAAATATTTGCTAGGCTAATGCAATTTGGGAAGCCAGTATTGATTTCAGGTTATCTGGTTTCAAATTTTGAAACGCAGCCAACAGATGTATCTCTCTCTCTTTTATTCCCTCTCTCTCTTTCTTCCTCTCTCTCCAGTTTAAATCAAAAGTCACTGTTTTGTCTTTCATTTTTGCCTCTGGATGGGAAAAACGGACACTGCAAAGCCAAGAATCCATTTATTTGGGGGGGGGGTGTCACACCTCAAACATCCCCCCCCGAAGCTACGCCCTCCCAAATTTAGAAATATACGTCAGGCCCACAGACATTTCCACCATTCACAGGAACTGCCGTCAAGGTGGTTCTTGTGAATGTATTGAACTTTGCTGTATGGCTCCATCTAACATGACGGAACCGTACTGTAAAGTTTCAAAACTTTTTTCATTTTCAAAAACAAAACACAAAAGTGGAATTTTGTTTTTGAAAATAAAAAAAGCAGTTCCCCCTTTGCCATGGGAGTCGCCTAACATGGCTAGGGGAAATTTGTGGGGCCATATTATCAAGCGGCAGCGATAATTATCGCTGGCCGCTGTTAGCGTGAGGAATCCTATCGCCGGCTATCGCTGGAAATTATCGCCATGCTAGCGCTGTATTAACAATGCTTAGCGCAAAGGCGATAATTTTCCAGTGATAGCGATGTTTTACATGGAACATCGCTGGTTTTCCAGCGATGTCCCATGGAAAACGGCGATATACTTGGTGATAGGGCCTGTGGTCTTTGCCACACAATCCACCCCCCATGTTAGGTATGCCTTAGTCAGGAATTTAGCAGACGTTAAATTCCTGCGTTAAGGCATACTTAACGCAATTTAAAATATCGCTAACCCACGTTGCTAATATGGCGATACCTGGGTTAGCGATATTTCCCCTGTTGTTTTCACAGGCACGCCCCCTTTGCATCTCATTAGCGATGCGATGGGAGGCGTGCAGAAAACGGACGCTAAGTCAGGAATCACGCGCTAGCGTGTCCTTGTTAATTCGGCGATAAAATTATCGCCGCTTTTTGTCCGAAAACGGACGCTAAAGCGACGATAATTCATTAACGCCGCCTTGTTAATATGCCCCTTAGTTTTTTACTGCCCTTTACCACCAGGGTCTGGCTAGCGGTGATAGGTAGTAAAAAACGCTGTATGTCCAACCATCTAAATTGGACAAGCAGACATATTGGCAATTTTCTGATGCCCTTACTCATCAGGCCATCAGAGACGTTTGGTCACGGCAGAGACGGGGTAGTCTTTGCTGTTGCCAATCTATGGTCCGTCCGCATATAAATTCAATGGGCAGACTATTATATTGGTGGCAAGCATACTCCATCTCCGTTGCCATGGAGTATGCTTACCAACACTATGTAAATCAGGCTTAGAGCTCTTTGGCAAAGAAGAAATTTCAATATGCTCTAATGTCTGTAACAAGTACATTTTTCTGTTCTGAATTTTAGCTTTTTTCTTTCTCCTGGTTAGAATGGGTGTGGTTGTTTGGCTGTGAATGTTGGTTGTATGTTAGAAAACTTAGACAAAGGTGTTGTAGGTCTAGAGCGATGGACTTGACTATGTCTGGGGTTAATGGTTATTCATATTGTTATTCGTGGCTATAACCAGGGACATTTTAAGGCATGGATAAAGGGGGGTTTGTTCCAAGGTCCCACTCTTTTAGACTGCTGCTGCCTGAGCTGTGAATGAAGCGTTGTGAGCTGTGCCCCGCTGATTTGTGTGAGTTTCTGAAATGCATGCTGTTGTGCCCCAATCTATACTCAATGCGTTGTTTTACTTTTAAAACCTCTACCCTTTCCTTATTCTGTTGTTTTTCTAAAACTGCTGAAAGCTATTGATGCCAGATTAACATCTCTTTTAAGCGCTAGTTTTAAGCTGCTACCTTCAGCTGGATGGATGGCCTTGGAATGTGTCAGCAGTGATTCCCTTGGCATGACTCAGCAGGAAAGGCCTTGTAGTGAGTCAGCAGGGGTGGCCTTGGCATGTGTCAACCGGGATGGCCTTTGCATGACTCAGAAGGGAAGGCCTTGGAGTGAGTCAGCAGGGATGGCCTTGGCATGACTCAGCAGGCAAGGCCTTGGAGTGAGTCAGCAGGGATGGCCTTGGCATGACTCAGCAGGCAAGGCCTTGGAGTGAGTCAGCAAATGGCCCTGGAAAGGGACAATAGGTAGGCTTCGGCCTTCACATGGAGAAGTCTGCTTAGAGCTGGTAGTGGGCTGTAGCAGAAATGGATGTGTTGAGAATAGCAAGTCAGACGGCAGGTGACATCTGTAACTGTAAGTCTTTGAGAACACACATAGCTAGGGCGCACTACAAAACTCTTAATACTGAGGAACTGAAGTACAGCAGGACCAGGGCTCCACTTGTTCCTTCCTGAAACATGAAATGTGACCAGGAGGCAGGTGACTACAAGCTATTATTCTCTGTAGTTCCCTCAGGGCTATGATCAGCCATTGGCATAGGGCATGTGGAGCTATGAGGCCTGGGTGCACGAAGACCTACATGTGTCTACTAGTTGTTCCTTAGTCACATGTACAAACGTGTTAGTGTAGGAGGGATTGATGTTCAGGAACAGCTGTTTCCTAATTGAAATCTACTAGCCCCTGTAGATCAAAGACCCTTTAGCAAGCCATGCGCTACCGTGAAAGGGCAGGGGTTGGATATGAGCTGCCGAGTGGTGGCTTTTACCTACCTGCTGTAGATGGCAGCAGTGGTTTCCAGTGTACGGCTGTCCTATCAGCACTGTGACTTTACCAGTGCTTAATTTGTAAACAAATAAGTGCCAGGGCTCTGGTCAGGAGGCCACCGCAGCTTGCACCACACATTGCCCCTGCCATACTGCTAATGTAGTAACGATTACTAACCATATCACTCCTCCTACAAGTGGGACAATTCGGACTATTTCAGGCCCCCAAAGCTATAAGAATGGCTTTGGCGGCAGTTAATAAACATTTCTAATGTAGATTGAATTAATAATTAATTGTTATTGTGGTCACCTCTAAAATTAACCAGACAGCGCCACCTTGTGGCAGACTGTCACAAGCACCGGTGCTGGCAATTAAGTGCTGGTCCTGAGCACCTGAAACCACCGGTTCAAATTAACCACTTAACCTACAGAACTAGATACAGGAATCAGAAAAGCATATTGTTGTTATGGCTCAAAGAGGCATCTGTGAAAGTGAAGGCACACACTCTAGTATTAAAGAATCAAACATGAAAGTGGGCACAGTTTGCTTAACGTGACAAGTTACAACATCCCTTTTCGGTTCTCGTTTGGATATCCCTAAGAGCAAAGGGCCCCCGAATACATAGACTGGTGGCTGGGTGAAGGGGTCTGATACTGGATGCAAATGGCAGTCAACATACCCTTGTATTGGGAAAGAGTCTGGGTTGCCCTTTAAAGAGAAGGCCAAGAATGGCTAACCCTAGAGTCAATGGCAGGCTATGTACCGCCAAGATCAAGAGCGGGATAGGGCTGACCATGGAAAGAGCTCATAGTGCGCTGAGTTGGAAGCTGCCAAGGAGAATGACAGTATATAAGGAGCAGCCTGCATGAGGACCCCCTTAATCCACCTGCCCATCTAAGGGCACTCAGCCAGGGCAACAGAGAAGAGAATGAGAGCATTGGAAATTTTTCTATGAAGTACTTTCCAGAGTGAAACATAGTAAAAAAAAGGTTTCTTACTGGGTTGATGAACATTGAAGTCTAGGTGTAAATGCAATAAGCAGTTTGTGATTCAGATGGGTGATAACATTTTTGGAATACTAAAATTATGTGTTTGTTCCAAATTACAGCTCTAATAAAAACCTAGTAACGAGAACCATCCAGGCAGGAGGCGTGGGCGGGGAAATAATTAGCAGGGAAGCGATGAGGCACCGGGGACATTCATTTACATGATTACTGAGGCTCTTAAATCTGAGAATGCAGAGTAAACATATTTCACGGATTCCCTAAGCCTTCTGCATGCAGCATGTCGGCTCAGGTGCCCTTGTAGAGTTGTCGCAGTAGTTCAATCAACTTGTTCTGCTACGGTGGGTGGACGGAGGGGAAGGCGGCCGCAGCTCTTTGAAGGGCTGAAATTCCCTTCTTTACCACTGGCACATCTAAAAAAGTTCATCGAGTTCAGGAGTAGCATGGAACCACAGCTCCTCTGCTTGACCTACGGGCTTAGTCCTTCAGTCTAGTAGCTGATGACAAAGCATTGCCCCTGAATTAGTCTGATTGGGTGCCTAACACGAGCCCTTGAATCTGACAGTGAAGGCTTTTCCATCTGAAGTGGCTGCAAGGATTCAGTGGCTCTGCAGCTATTATGGCTGAAGCTTCCAGAAGCAGAGGTAAGTCAGCAGTGTTTGAGAGCCACCTAGTGGTGGTGCCAAATTATTGCACATGCATGCGAAACGGCTTTTGGTCCCTGTGAGGGAGCACCCCAGCTGGCAAAATAAATTTTTGTTCATAGTGCTGAAAATCCCCCAGTGTACCTTTGGCTTGATATTGAACTTTGTCGCCTTCCGGTACCACATTATTCAAGTGCTCTGAAGCGATAGTAGTATAACATGTGGAGCTGCACAAAACTCCTAAATAAAAACATGAATAAATGGAAGTAATGTAATGTAATGTAATGTAATGTAAATGGGCACTTGTATAGCGCTGCTATCACTCCAAGGAGCATCTTGGCGCTGGGGCGGAAATACCAGAGGTGGAAGAAACTGGTTTACTACTCATGCCAGAGGGGAGATAGGTGTTTAAATCAGAGTTTTGCATAATGTATCTGATGCACTGTAGATCCAAGTTTTAAGTGCCTTCCTAAAGACAGTAAGGCTCGTCATCTTGTTTGTTTGCCTTTACTGGTTTGCTAGTATGTCTCAATCGTCACCTTGGATTGCAACTGTCTTGTCTGGTATCCTGCAATAACTCTATGCAGGGCATGTGGGAGCTTGCTATGTGCGCTTGAAATCTGAAAAGCCCCTTTAAACTTGCAAATATTTCCATGAAGTTGTACACTGCCCACTCCCTTTGGTTATACAAGAGTGAGCGAGGATCTGAAGGTGTGCTGCACACACTGAACAGTGAGCTTTCTCTAGGCACTTCGAACCCATGTCACAACATCTAATCTAAAATAGCAATGTTACATTTTACCAATAGGTTTTCTTACGTTTGGACTTTCTTTGAGGGTTCTAGCGTTGATAGACTTGTTCCTGCTGCTTTCTTGTTTTTTAATCTGAAGAATATCCTCTACTTTAGTTCCTTCTTAATGTACGGTAATGCTGTTATTCAAGCCTTTTATTTCAAGTTCTTTTGGTTACTGACTCTTCACTTGTGGCCCAACGTGCCTTCCTTCAGACTATCAGTAGAGTTCAGCAAAAGACGCGTTAATTAAGGGGTGTCTCCTACCTAATTTATTTGGACAAGAAAATATGAGTTACCAAAGACATTGAACATTTTTTTTTAATACCATATGCAGCGTAGGCAGAAAGAAAACATCTGCTTCTCTCATTCTTGCATCTGATGCCTAAACTTTGGAACTCATGACCTCTCTCTATCTTCTTAATATCAGGCCACTCATCTTTACGTAAATCCATCAGTAGAGCTCCATACTGACTTCCTACCATCTGCTACCACCTCACAAGCTAAGGAACAGAGTACCAGGACATCCTTTCACATAACCATTTGCGCCCAATAAGCTCTGTTAGGTTAGATTGTTAAATTAGATTCTGAGTGCTAAATTCAGACATGGATCCTTCATAAGGCCTCTCTCAGTCTGTTCATGAGCATTGGTTTACCCAAGGGGTGCCCCGTGCCATGCGAGTGTGCCCTCTTATATGTACCTTCCTCACCATGATCCCTTTCGTACCACCCCCCTTGCCCTCCGAATCCTCAGCCCCTTAGATCCCACCCCCACACCTCCCCAATCCTTATTTCTCCTACACCCCACTCTATACACATTGGGGCCTCATTTGCAAGGCCATTACGTCGCCGGTGCGTCACTTGTAAATATGAGCCCCTTTCATGCATTGCTCTGTGTGAAAGGGGCGCTCCATGGGTGTTGCTGTGGGTGTTCCCACGCAACATCCCTGGAACCTGACACGTTCCGAGATTTACAATGTGTCGTAAACCTGGGAATGCATCTGAATCCTACACCTCCCTAGGGGAGTCATAGGAGTGTTGCATCTCCTCGTTTTTTCCTCTTTCCATGCGTGCTGCATTCTGCAGCACGCATAGAAAGAGAAAAATGCCATCAACAATTGTTTTTGTGCAGGAAAGTGTCCCTTCCTACTCAAAAACAATCGTCCCGCAATGCAGGCACCCTTGCAACTTGTCGCAAGGGTGCCTGCCCTGGCGCATGGTAGCCAATTTTGCGCCAGAGCAGGGGAAAGCACACGGATGTGTCGTATTGTTGTTATTATGACGCATCCCTGTGCTTTTAAAATGACGCAGCTCAGTGCAGCAAAATGACTTGCGGCACCGCGCCGCATCATTTTATGTTCTCTCCGTTGCATAAGATTCTTAGACCTTTTTTGTACGCTGTGTTATCCTTTCTGGTTTGTATTTAGCCGTGAGGCCGCTGCCGGATATGACGACCATCTTGAGCTGTGCACTGTGAACTTTGGCATCGAAGATTCAGCAGCGCTCCGAGTGTCTGGTTGGTTCTACGCCCTTCCTGGTGATAGACTCCCGAGATAAGTATATAGGCCTCTGAACCCGGATTTTTTGACCCACATGGTTCCTCAGGATTACACAGTTTGATGCTGGGGTTCTTTTACGTCTTTCCTTTGCCCCTCTTTTTCTTTGCAGCTAGAACTGGGCAATTATTCACTCATGGGTGTCATATTGTACGCTACGATCAACTCTCGAATATCTTTGTCACGCACTGTTATTGTTACTGTTATCATGTTCTCGCCATGACCACTGTTCTGCACGACAGCATGGTTACTGCCTTGGTATGCTTTTGCTGCACTGTGTGTTATCCTCAATAAAACCTGGAAAAATACGTGGATGAGTTCCCCAATGGATGCGCTCCGGTGTGGATGAATTCACCCATGAATGAAATCCCCCATAGAACACATCTTACATTTCTACATTCAGTATGTGACTTTCTCCTGGAGCAACTTCAAACCATTGACAACCTCGCCAGAGCCAAGAAACGTCATGGCCATTTACACCTTGAGGAAGCTAGTACAGACACCTCAGCTCTCATTGCAGAAAATACCAACCTGCCTGGGCAAAGTGATGTTTTCTTCCACCAGAGAAGGGTTGAAGGAAGGAAAGCCACTCTGCTAGGACGAGCGGTACTTCATGGGCTGTGTAGCCACTCTGGTAGCAGAGAATTGAAGGTGCTCTGAGGACTGATATTCACTCACACAACCTGTGTGTGAAGAATGAATGGGGCAGTGGTTTTGGAAGATGGCCAGGTCCCTGCATCATGGTGGCTCTTTAGAAAACACAGCAGCATACCCCAACAGCACCATTCACAAAGAAACCAGGTGCATCACCTGTCTGTCGGCCATTACCATCAGTAGTCCAAGCTTCCCGCTAAAGTTGCTCCTCAAACTTGTCTTAATAGGTGAGCGAAGATGCACTCAATTTTCTTGTCATTCAGTCCTTAGCTTCCTGCTAATGCAAGTGACCCAGGCACCAATTATTAATAATTGTGATGGTCAGTTCATGTAAGATGGATGTCTATCCATTATGAAATGGACTAAAGCAATGTGGCCACCAACTACAACATGCTCATGAGATCACAGTCGCTCAAGGACCGTGACTTTTGATCACAGGCAAGGTGGTCCCATTTGAAAAAGGTAACGCAGATATCAGATGCATAATGAGCCATCTGGCACGTAGAACTGTTGCACCTCAATAAATCCAGGGTGCTCTCAGAGGCGGTCAAGGCCAATAGTAAATGAGGTTGGAGAGCTTCTAGACATCATATCTGTCCAACCTTCGAACGCACAAGCAACACAAAGGACAACACTCCGATATGTTTCCATGACATGCTGCCGAACAAGGGCAGGCCGAGTGAGGTGTGCAATGTTTCAAAGGCAGCACCCATTGTGCCCTCCACATATACAGTGTCTCGAAACAATTGGAAAGCTAATAAGATATTTTCCTTTGGCACTACTTCTTTGATAATATGTTGTTTACCCTGTGATTCTTCCTCTGGCTGTCTCTGCTTTGTGACTGCATTGCAGTCTTCAATACACAAGTGATCTCTGAAGAGTCAACCATAAAATTGAGAGGTGAAATTCTCTTCACTGGGTTGTCTACTCCCAAGAAAGTCGACCACTACCCTGATTACCTCAAGGTGCCACGACAGGGCAGGTCATGACCGTCAGGTGTGTGTAGGGCACTGAGGCAACCTTTGTGACCACAAAGGATAAAAGATCTTCAATGCTTTTTCCAACTTGTGTCTATGTCTGACAAAGATAGGAATGGAGGCAGGAGATGGTGACATGAAGAAACTTTATATAACAATGGAAAAAATATTAATAAAATCACACATTTTGTAGTCAAATCCCAACTTAACGGGAATTCTGGTTCACACAGGCGATTCTTAGTTCTGTCACCGAAGTCAGACCTTCAGCCTGTTTTAAAGTGCTAGGATAGTCTCAGTTTCATGTGGCTCTGATGGAAATCTCTTGCAGAACTCAACAGTCCTCGCTGCTGGTTCCCTTACCCCATCACACCTTCATTTCACGTCGCCCAAGAGGAGGCACCACTCTTTGGCTGATTTGAGGGCTCCAGTGGAGCATTTGGTTGTTTGGGGTTTCCACTCCACATGGCCCTGTCACTCACACACAGATCAGGGAAACAGATACAGAAGCAAATCCATATGAAGACATGCAGCAATTATTTAATCTCTAGTATTTATAAATTCTTAGCTCAAAGATAAGTGAAGAGAATAAAAGCACTAAGACCTCATGTGCCATAATTTATCCTTTCAAGGGCTTGGTTCCTTCCAGACAGACAGACGATGAGTGCCCCAGCGAATTTAATTTACAAGAGGCCTTGAGTTTGGATCCCAGCAATTCATTCTTAATTCCAATAGTCTATCCATTTACTTCATTAAGCAAACATGTGAATCAGGTGAAACCTAAAACATTCAGAATCTTGTCTTAATCCCCATAGCTGCAGTTAAGATGGTTCTTATAATAAGCATTCAACATTTTTAAAACGTTGAACTCTTAGATTCACTGTATTAGTCAATTTATGACTATGTATGATGCTACTCATAACTTTGTCAACGGTACAGCTTTGCCTGATTTTCCCAATAATTTGTTCACTAAGTATAACCTTGTTTCTCCAAACATAAATTATATAGATGCCTAAAAATTCCTTTTTACCCTTTGTTATCAATAAATCAATAACTTGGATGTGTGGATATTGATATGTGGGTTTCTTGCAAACATAGTATTTCAGTTCCACCAACATTCTAAGATAAACAGACGTATTCAGGCCTGTTCCCTGGTTTGACCCTACGTCTAAATGTTCTAATTTTGGACCAAACATTTAAGTATCATTGTTCTGTCTGGCTGTCTTGATAGCTTTCCACATCCAAATCTTCCCCTTTCAACCCACTACCCCTACTACCTGTTACGAGCTGAGCACTGGAGTCTCCAACCCTAAATGGTAAACATCACCCGCAACCCAGGCTGTCACACGACAGCCATAGGAGGTCACTCCCCTGCCCCAGCTCCTCAGTCAACACTCAAAGTCCCATAAAAGGGAGAGTCTCTCAGCATATTAAAACATGTGACTCCATCCTCTCTCAGAAGAAGCAAAACAAAATCTCCAATATCTTTGAGGAGTCTTCAAGACATGCAGAGAGGGGCACTGGTGACTCGAGTGGAAACCAATCTCACAACTCCATCTGCATGGGCCTGTTAAGGTATATGCAGTTTCTCTA
Source organism: Calotriton arnoldi (assembly GCA_963921515.1). NCBI lineage: Eukaryota > Metazoa > Chordata > Amphibia > Caudata > Salamandridae > Calotriton > Calotriton arnoldi. The sequence continues at coordinate 1,326,904 of CAWUFW010003540.1, read as the reverse complement.
GACCACACATGTGGGTGTCAGGTCTTCGAGACATGAGTAGGCCCCTGTCCCTCCCCTTACATAGGTGTTTTTCACTACTTTTAATTTCATGGATGGTCAAGTTGCGCAGCCAGGCCCCTTGACACACAAGTCAGTTTTGCGATCAGGACATGCGTCCCAGGGAACCACGTGCGGACATCTGCCTCAATGGTTTGCAGCAAACATGTACATTGCAGCTAGTGAGACTGGCTTTCAGTGTCTCTGAATGTGGTGGGATCAAACCCTAGAAAAGTGGTCCAGCAGGTTTAACAAGTCTGCAGATATTTTAAAAAATGCACACAATGTTATAGATAGTTTGATCCAGCTAGAGAGCTTCTTCTTTGTTTATCAAGATCTCTTCATGGTTGGATGCTTTCTTGACATGCCTCTGGTGCAGGTTGCTCATTGTAAGTCAGTTTTGATGCATCTTAAAGCAGACATCATCCCTCCCACTGCTGACTAATTGGCAGTCTAATCCATTGAGCGGGGTTTCTGACAGGCAACCGCATGTATACCGCTCATAATTGGCGCTGAACTCAAACTCATCCTTGGTAGAAACTGACTCACTTCAGACCTGCTCTTGAAGATTCTCTTGTACACACAGTACCCATTTCACTTGCCAATTTATGCAATTTTTATTGAACATTTAGTCAAATTCCTGTATTTTAAACATTTTGTGGCTGGCCAGCTCCAATGTCAACCTGAGGGTTGTTACCGACATGGTGTCTAATTTTTGAAGAGTTGCAATAAATACATTGGGGCATATTAGCAAGGGCACTATCGGCGCTTTAGCGGCACTTTTTGCCGCTAAAGCGGCGATATTCATATCGCCCTATCAGCAAACTGTCTCTAACAGCAGTTAGCGACAGTTTGCGGGCATTAGCGCCCGTTTTTTTACCGCTTTGCATGTCAGCGATATTTATCGCTAATGACATGCAAAATGGGCGTTCCCGACGAACAAACCTGGGGAACACACGCTAACAGGCCTATCGCCTATTAGCAAGGTGGCCATGGCCCCAGTTAGCGACGTGAAAAGTCGCACTAACCGGGGTCATCGCCATTTATTTAACACCTGCAATTAGCAGATGTTAGCCATACCTAACATGGGGGGGTGGATTATGCTGATACAACCACAGGGTCGTATCAGCAAGGTGTTCTCCCTTCTCCATGCAACATCGCTGGTTTTTCAGCGATGTTGGCCCATTTCCCCCGCTATCGCTAGAATATTCATCGCCATAGCGCTAATCGTTGCTAATACAGCGTTAGCGTGGCGATATATTCCAGCGATAGCCGGCGATAAAAAAAATCACGCTAAGCAGGGTTAGCGATGATTATCGCCTCTTCTTGCTAATATGCCCCATTGTTTTTATTTTCTAATGCAAGAAACGACTGGGGGTGAGCTGATGCACCCCTTTGATATGACACGCGCTATTCTGAGTTTTAATCAGAGCTGCACTTTTAATGAAATGCGCATTGGAGAAGCGCTAATTAGTTTGCTGTGCGTGCACAGTCAGCCGAAGCTATTATAGACCTCAAACCATTTCTTGTAATCGTAAATAGTATATAATTATTATTTGTACAGCTGAGCAGTTCAGTACATAGAAAAACCAGTTTGCAGAACTAATTTCTGTAAGTGCATGGTAGCAGGACGTGCGACCAGCTTCACCCCAGCACTCCACTATTTCTTTATACATTATGGGTCTGACTCAGAAAGTCTTTTTTTATAAATATGTGTGACTTGGGTTCATCCTCAATTTCCGTCAGTCAGACTTTTAACTTGTATATTTATTTATTCATTTTTACTGTTTTATATAGGGCGAACTAGACCAAAATTGGTTGACAGAGGGCTGAACAAAAGAACAGCTTCAGTATATAGGCATTTTAAGATTCGTTACATTAACATATCTTAAGTTTAGGGAAACATTCAAACAAGAAAGGCAGTCCAGCTTTCAAGGTCGAACAGACAGAAGGCAGTTCAGGACAGTCTGACGCGGGCGTCCTGACGTATAGTCAGTTCCTTAGATAAGCGGAATCACCCATCCCATTGGAGTCCGCGTCAATCCTGCCCATGCGCACTTGCCTATCACGGTGTCAAGGATAAGGACGTTCATTCAGGGGTCAAGCAAAGTCATATCCCAGAAGCACTCCTGTTCCATGCCAGCTTATGGCATATATTGAGAAAAGGCAGAAAATCCTTTGTTCATCAGGAGACTGGAAGGAACTAAAACACGACCTGGGGAGAGGCTAGAATCAAGAAGGGCCAATGTTGAACACTGGGGAGGGAGGTGGGAACCCTGAGTAAGAGAGCCCAATCCAATAATCAGCTCATATGGGTCGGCAGCCATTTTTTACTCCAACATGGTCACCTCCCTTTAATTCATGAATTTCTAGGGCAAGGGAACTAGAGCATAGGTCAGCAGTCAAATTGTTTGAGTAATCCATCGCAGATGGCTGAATTCCCAGAGAACAGGTGACAATAAAAACTAGGTTGCTCCAGTTTCTCCCTGACCAAGGAGCAGCATCCACCAGAGAAGAGACTCAATTTACTGATGAACCCAATAGCTGACACCCAAAAGAGGCACCTCTGTATCAGTATCCCCAGCCCCTGGACTTTGGACTCTCAGGTCCCCTTTACAGTATTCCTTCAACACCACAGAGGCCAACAACAGAGGCCCATCAGATTGCTGAAGAGTAGGGCAAAAGATGCCGCCAGCATGGCGTCGCTACTGCACTCGGGAGATTGTTACCTGGTGACTCACAAGGGCTTCTTGGCCACAGGAGAGACCATGATGATTGTGCAATGAAAGGTTCCTTGATTTAATCTTGTGTGTGGGGGAGGGGGGCAGCAGAAGGGAGGAGGTGGCACTCTCAGAGGCCTCCACAATAGGGGGAGCTTTCCCCACCGATCTGGTCTTCCGAGCTGGTGTTTTGGACAGCAAAGCAGAACATCATGGAGGTGCTATGGCTGTGTCATATGGTAATACCAAAAGGAAAGACCCTCTCATCTTTTCAACCTTCAAAGTTAGTAAATTAGATGCCATCAATTACCTTGGAATGGCTCGGTTACTTACCAATAATCTTCATTACTACGAATGCCCTTTCCCCTCGTACCAATACTTACTGTATGAGGAGTCCCACCTCCACCGAAACACCACAAACCCACATAGGGCCATTCAAAACAACAAAAAGAATTGTACACTCTATTCCCCCTTCAATGCTCCTCCTACCATACCAGCAATAAAGGGGATGGAACCCACCACACTTCCTGCTCATTCCAAGCCATAAGGGAATCTAGGTTGTGCAACTGGAACAGGGAGGGTCGTAAATATTACTACGAGAAAAGGGTATTTGTAGTAATGAAGATTACAAGCAAGTTCATGAGTCACTACCTCGTCAACACATTTCTTGTACCACTATATGCTAAAGCATACTTATGCAACCAGATTTCGCAAAAAATAATAACACCTCTCCCAATTAATGCAAAACAGAAATCTTTTATTGCAAAAATTTGTAGTGAATAATCTTCAGGAGATAGTGGCTGCAAGCACTATTGATTCAAACTCAATGGTTTCAAGATTTCCGACATCCAACCTGTAGTGTGAGATAACGGTAGATGGTGTAGACCAAATGGCTGCTTTACATATATCCTTAATTGTAGCTTCCCAAGCAACAGTCCAGGAACCAGCCAACCCACGAGGAGACCGACTTGGTATTCTTCCTGGTAAAGCACTGTCCTGCAAAGCATAAGCAATGGTGATAACCGTTCTAATCTATCTGCTCAGCATTGGGGTTGAAGGCCTATGTCTATGCAAAATCGCACCAAAATTAATGAAAAACTTCTCACAGTGTCTATAGGCTTCTATTCTTGACAAATATATCTTGACTGCCTTCAACACATCCAATGTGTGTTGAGTCTCCTCCTCATGAACTTTATTTTATAATTAAGTTTTAAGTTTATTTTATTTGCTTAGTTACTTAAAACCATTACAATAAAATACAGCAGACAATAAATATAAAAGAATATGACAACTTGCATCAGGTATCTATAGCAGCTATAGCATCTTTGAATAGATTTGAGAATCGCCGACATCAGATCAATAAAGTGCAAGCAGCGTTCCTGCGATTTTAAACTCCCCTAGCCATATGCAATGAAATACAATAGACAATAAAACCAAAGATGCACAACAATAAAAAACAGAATGTGACAACTTGTGTCATGTGTCTATAGCAGCTGTAGCAGATTTGAGTAGATTCAAGAATCTGTGCCATCAGGTAAAGTGCAAGCGGATCAATAAAGTGCGAGCAGAGTTCCCGTGTGTTTAACCACCCCTTTGCCCAGTGGATCATTTAACTGCAAATATTTATTTATAAAGTGCATAGTTAATCAAAACCATTACACTACCGGCTTGTCATTGCGAGCCTATGTCCCATTTGTTCCCATTAAAAGAGGTCTTAAATTGGTAATAAGGTACCAAGGGTTCATAAACGGTGATGTTCGCTATGCGATTGTGCGAATTCATTCTTGATTAACCCCATCAGTCTGTGCTGTTGCTGCTACCTTCTTGTCGAAGAATTGGAATAAGCGAATGTTCAGCATGAGGCTTCGTGGGCACAGCAATTCAATAAGCGCTTGCCTGCAAATCCGAACTCCCAGAGCCCTTAGGGGCATATTAACAACGGCCAGCGATAATTATCGCTGGCCGTGCTTAGCGATAATTATATTATCGCAGGCTATCTCTGGCATTTATCGCCCTGGTAGCGCGTTATTAACAACGCGTTACTCCAGGGCGATAAAAATTCCAGAGATAGCGAGGTTATCGCCCTTTTGCAGGGAACATCGCTGGTTTTCCAGCGATGTTCCCTACAAAGGCGATACCTTGCTGATACGACCCTGTGGTCGTATCAGCAGAATCCACCTCCTATGCCTAACATAGGTAAGTCAGGATTATAGCAGACGTTAGATTTTGGCGAAAACGGCCGTTTTTGCCAAAATCTAACGTCTGCTATATTTTGTGGGCTGCCTTGTAAATATCGCGATGTGAACATCGGCGATATTTGCAACGTAGCCCATCCGAGTACGCCAGTAACGCCCACTTTGCATCTCATTAGAGATGCAAGGATGGGCGTTGGGGGAAAGGGCGATAGTGCAAGGATTCACGCGATTGCGTGACCTTGCTGATTAGGCGATAGAATTATCGCCGCTTTCCTGTCCGAAAACTAACAGCTAAAGCGGCGATAATTGCTTATTGCCTCGTTGTTGATATGCCCCTTAGTTCTTTACATAGCAAGGCCCTTCGGTGGTTCAACAAGCGTGGACAAATGCAAAAACATGCTTCAAGGTTTCATCAACTCAGTTGCATATTCGGCATTTTTTGCTCGTGGCAATCCCCGTTTCCATCCACTTTGGGGTATAATCCAAGGTCAGGAAAGAGCCTAGCTGCCAAGCCATGAACTTTTTCTTGATGTGAATTGAGTAGCTGGCCCCCAAATAAGGTTGCTCCAGGCTATTTGTATAAGAATTTAGGAACAGCCACTCATGTGACCGCATTACAAGGTCGCTCTTCTCCTCCAGTCAACTTATCATTAGGATGCATTTATTTACTGTTTTTTAGAATACAGCCTGGGTTGTTGACAATTGCCACAGCTCCCCAAGACCCAGGATTGCAATGTATTCCTCTAAGTCGTCTTATTTTACAATTAAGCAAATGAACAAAATATAAAATATTTGCAACATAAGGTATTGAACCCTTAATTTCAGCGTAAGAGTCGGAGACTTTAACCATTAGGCCACAAGATACTCTTTGAAGTTTGATTAAAACTGGTAGGTAAGGTAACAAAAGAGTTGGAACTCAGCTCCACGCCTCTCTCTCTCTTGAGGAGAGCCGCACACTAAGAGCCTAATTACAACTTTTGGCAGAGCGGTGGCACGACGGTGCTAACCACCGCACCACTGCTCCACCGAAGGTTGCTGCCGCCCGCCAGATTACAACCAATTATGTGGTCTGGCGGGTGGGCGACATGGCGGTCCCCCTACAGTGCATCTTTCAAAGGCAGTGGTGCCTTTGAAAGAGGCACGGCAACAGGGAATGCCACACGGGGTTTCTGCACGGCATGGACTTGTAAGTCCATGCCATGCAGGAAACTGGGTGCATGCACACAGGGGGGACTCATTTTGTGTCCCACTGAATGCATCCCCAGGCTGAGGGGGCACAGGGAACCCTGTCGGGCCTCTTTTGTTTCAGCACCGCCACTCTTTCCGTGGAGGAAAGACCTCCTTGAAACCGCTGGCTGTTCTGAAACTTATAATATGCATGCCAGTGCTGCTGTGGCACCACCTGCATATTACATAGCCCCTGACCGCCATGTAAAGGCGGTTCCCTGGCGTAACAGGCTGCTCAATTACGGTCCGACCGCCCAAGTTGTAATAGGGCAGTCGGACTGCCGGTGCGGCGGTGGCTGGTCCTTGGACAGCCTGACTCGTAATTAGGCCCTCAATGGAGATGATGCCAGACCGTGAAGGCTCTTCCAGGAGCCAGTAAGTAAAAGTGGCTTGTAAAGGCTTACCTGCATCCTCAAATGATAATATTACAGGAGATGCATGGCATTAAGGGAAAAACAGTGCAGATCTTGACTTTTACATATGAAGGAGGATATATAAACAGAACCTCCTTTCAGGCTGAGTAAAAGACCTTTGCCCTACACTGGTAGGACGACCTGCAATATAAATATAATGACGGATCAGAAAGATGCCATCTCTCCCGTGGAATAAGGGGTCTTCCCATTACATATAACAGGGAAAAAACACTTCGATGGAGCCAAAGGTCAGATATAAAGCATAAAATATGCAGAATATCCATTGGGAAGAGACATACAATTGTGCTCATAATCAGAAACTCCAGAGTGACACCCTTCAAACTTCCATCAGTCTGGCCAGCACCCTGTTATACCCACCAGGGAGTCAATAGAGAAAGCCTTGAGCTACCCCCAGGAGGCCCAGCAACCCAGGGGTTACCTCTAAGTTCAACAGTTTGTAGTTTATGTTGCTGAATGAATGCATGATGTGTTTTTGGAGGTAGACAAAGGAAACAGGAAGCGTGGTGAGTTCCTTCCCCCATGTTGGTATTGCAGGAGGAGCATTGAATGGAGAGTAGAGGGTATGATTCTTTTTTGTTGTTTTGATTGGCCCACGCTGGGTCATGTGGTCCATGGGTGGAGGTGGGACACCTCATAAAGTAAGTAGTTGCATGAGAAATGGGTTGAGGAGTTAATGATAAATAACACCAGTTACTTTCAAGGCATTGTTATTTTAACTATAACACTAGGAGCACACAAAACTAAAATCAAGATTAAAACAAACGTGTGTCTAAACACAAAAAACCTGAAAAAATAAATAATCGTATCTACATAAAGCATATGGAGAGGAAAAGGGACTTAGAAGATTATATTTATATATTAAAAGTAGCAACAGAGAGACGAATGACCAGAGAGTAAAAACGTCAGAAACAAGAAGGGTGTGTTCAAAGTAAAGACAGAAACAAAGGGGTATGGAGCAATAGAGGTTGGTAGAGCATATTCTCTACTATTAATATAAAGAAAAAACATTTGTAAAAACAAAAATGTATGATTGTGTTTAACAAAACATGGATTTAGCGGTTATGCTTTTCGAGTTATGCATTGAGAGGGTTTTTCATAGATCATTTTGCAATGCTTAGAAAAGGCACAACTGCAGTATTAAGAATATATATTAGAAAGAATTTGTTTTTGAATTCAGCATTATTTTCTCATGGTTACCAATAACATAGGCGCCGGAAGTAGGGGTGTGTGCGTGCTGTAGCACCCCCCAAAAACATGCTGTAGCTCAGAAGGTGAATGAGTAATAAAGAGGCCTTTACAGTTTGTTTTTATCTTGTCACAGAGGTCGAATGTAGGCTCTGTCTTCTGACAATTTGCTGTATTTTCTTTTAACATGGAGATTGGTGTTTACTTTTCTCTCTCTGACTTCAAAGTGAGAGGATTTTGTAATGTGAACTACTTGACAGTCTTGCTGAGTGTGAAAGAAAAGGTTGTAGAATGTCAATCCTTTTCTGACACACAACAAAACAAAAATATAGCAGGAGTTAGGAAAGCAGAAATGAAACACTTTCTTTTGCAATTCTAAACTGCAATAGAAACAAATATTTTAATAAGATCAAAGCAGTGAGGACACTTTACTTGGTGATGCACACATGATAAATATTCACTAATACCCGATTTCAACACATTACCGTTTGTGTGCTCTATAGCTTCATCAGTGTTGCAAAGTCATCCTGTGGACTGGGCAACCCCATTTTTTGTTGAATGCTACTGGTGGTAACTGACTCTGACTGTCCAGCCTCAAGGCCAGTGCTATGCTAAAAACACACTTAGAATACTGTGAAAACACCTACATACACTAGGGTACACTATGGGTTAGGGTACCACTATGATTGGATGACCTCCCCTATAAGGCCCTAGTACATAATAGTGCAGGGGGATTGAAACTACCTTTAAGTCACTAGTAGATAATAGGGCATGGAAGTTTGGAGGCCAGCAGCCCTTACTGCACTTGCATGTGTGCACTGCTGAGAGCCTGAGTGCAGTTTAAAAGCAGCCCGTGATGCAGGACTGCTTTTGAAATTAGATTGTGCCCAAACTCGACTTTGGTGTTTGGGGCACATTAATATTGATAAATTCAGTATTTTGGCATATTAGGTACTCCCACGGTCTCCCCTAGGTGTCCCAGGGATGGGGGGTCAGGAACGTAGAAGGAGGACCCTTATAAAATAGGTTTTATATGCCCTAGGGAAAGAGAAATTGCACATTTCACTTCTCTCATTGCAGAAAAGTGTTTCTCAAAATCGACTTTTGTGCTGGGAGCACTGTGGAGTGAGGATCTACAATATTTTTACATATTCAGCACCCCTAAAGTCTCCCCCAGGTGTTCCGGGGTGGATGTTCTGCAGATATAGGCAGGGTCCTTATAAAAGATGTTTTATAAACCCTGGTGTTTGAGAAATTGCCCAGTTCATTTTCCCCATTGTGGATCACATAGGTGAACACGGCAATAAGTTATTCATTAATACCTAACGCTGGGATTGCAGAAAATATCATTCAAGGACTTAGGAGAATGGCATTGATAAATCCAACAACATGCTATTGTTGAATTTATCCTAAAATGTACAGAAAAGAAATTATAAGACTTTCTAGCCTGTAAGCCAAAATTCAGCCTTCCAGTGTTCTGCTCTGATTGGTCAGAGTTAAATGGATTAGCCAGGCTGCTTTGATGAAGTGATAAGTGGCACCTGGGGTGAGGAACCATCCTGGGAGAAGAGGATTTTGCTCCACAGGAATGCCAGAGCAAGGGGGAGGGGTCGTAAACCATGAGCTTCAAAGGAAGAAAGGGACAGGCAGAAAAAGCCAGGTCCATCTGCACCCATCCCCTCTGAACCCAGCCAGATGGCAGGCTTAAGGAAGAAATGTGCAGATGCCAGGGGCAGGGAGGCTATGGAGATGAGCCATCCTGGAGGTTGGTTTAGCTATCTCTTGCCTCTCTGCTAAGACTTAAGCCATAATGAATTTTGTAAGAAGAGTGCTTTCTGGGAGACCATGGTACCACACTTTGGAGGAAATGGTCATGCTCTGGGGCGTTACCCTGCACCTCCTTGGACAGGAGTGCCCCCCTTGTTGACCCCAGAGAACACAGAATATGTATCTGAGAGGGAGAGAGCCTCTCAGATCTGCTGCTTAAAACAAGAAGAAGAAGGGTCCATGCTGGAAGATTGATTTGCACTAACCAGGCCCTGCACTCTGACTGAATGCGCCTGCTGCACAATCTGAAACTACAGCCTTGTGGACCAAACTTGCTTCAAAAGGACTAAAGAGTGGACTCCCTGCAAGGTACAGGTTAACAGAGCTCACCTGGGCCATCACCACTAAGAATCCCCAGCCTGAAGTGTTACCAGTGGATTTGTAAGGGTTTTGTTGAAGTGGATTGTGGGAACTGAAGTCCCAAACTTTCAAGGACCATCTTGGAGCTTCCAGACCCTTGGAGTACATTTTGGACACTTTGGAACCCTCAGAAGAACTTCAGGAAGAGGTTCCAGACGTTTGGAGCAACTTTGAAAAAAAAGCTCCATAAGTGGACCGACTCGACCTGGCCAGCCAAGCCGGCGACCATCAACCGCGAGCCTGCCTGCCCTCCACGTTCATCCATCTGAAAAGCTCCGGAGGTCCGACTTCCAGAGTTTGACCAGGAGCTGGTCGAAAGCCAAGCTGGTGAACCCCCACCGAATCTGGCCTGGTGAAGAGCATTGAGGGACCCCGGGAGAAAAAGCTCCGTAAAAGTTTCTAAGTCCAAAGGTAAAAGACTTGACCGGCTCCAACCGCGAGAGTCAAGCCGCCCACCTTTAACTGCGAGCCAGCCTGGATCTCTGGTTTGTCCCGCTGGAAAGCTCCGGAGGTCTGACTTCCATAGTTTTACTGGGAGCTCGTTGAAAGGCAAGCCGGTGAACCCTCACCGAATCCAGACTGGTGGAGAGCTTCGAGGGACCCTGGCAGAAAAAGCTCCCAAAAAGTTTCTAAGTCAGAAAGTAAAAACTTTAACCGAGGCCTACCGCGAGGGGTAGTCGTGCAGGGCTCCATCACGGTTGGCCTGAAACTTTGACTTTGTCCCGGTCTAGCGCAACCAGATGTCCCAATAGGCGCTATATGTTTCTATGTGCTATATAGTGCTAAATCTTTAAAAATTCGTATCTCTGTTTCTCTATATTGGATCTTTTTAATTTTTATGTCATTGTAAAGATAAAAATAGTTCCTATTTTTATAAATTGGTGTTGGATTTTTATTGTGTCTTAATTATTTACTGAATTGGTGTTTTTAAATGCTTTGCATACCAGTGGTAGATGCATATTAACCACGGCTAATAATCCATTTTACAACAATCAGTAAAACTATGTTTATGAAAATTTAGTGGCCATTTCAATAGAAAATGTGCAGTCTGTAAATGACAGCATGCTACCACATCATACTTTAGTAATGTATTTGCGACAGTGTGCTCCGAAATGCTCCATCAGCTACATACCATTCCATTCCCACTCTACTGCTGAATGGGCGCGGCTCTTTTGCTGCACATGTTCTTTGTGTGACGCTTGGATTTTTCACAAATCCTATGACTTCAGTGACATAACATTGAAGGAAGCATTCCCACTCTGAAAATTGTTCCACCACTGACCAATAGAGGTTTATTTGCGAGTAGGATTGCCACCTTTCTCAGAGAACTGGTTCATGTTTTAGGGTTCTAAAGATCCAGGAGAAGATACTCGAATAACAGTTTGTGTAAAAGCCTCTGCATTCTTTTTTCACACAGTAAATTTGATTTTAAAACACAGAGGCCCTGATTATGAGTCGGACATAGTGGTATTTCAATGTGGAATTCCACACTGCCCGACGACGACTGACCCGATATTCCTGAACCCACTTTTCTCTGGTGCAGGAGCACTGGACACAGGTTTACCATCCAGAAATTTCAGCTCGTAAAGTCACCTTAGGCTTTGGCTGCAACAGCAGGCAGACATCTACTGCGTGCCCTGCTTGACTTTTCCTAAGGCACCCCCTGCCAGGATACTTCTTGCCCTTCCCTCTCCCAAACTGCCCTGTGCCGCACAGAAATCCCCTGCCCTCATTTACCACCTGCTAAGAGCAGGTTCTATATTGAAGCATTAAACCCCAGGGGGAATTGGAAATTATTTGCTGTTTTATGCCCCATAAATCTGGGTCTGCATAGTTATTCCCCATTCCATAGGACTGAACTTGTACTGACAAGGTGTTACCGCATGGTAACAGTATTTGCATGTGTGTAATTTGCTCCCAGTCAGTATTGTGCAAATTGTAATTGGTGGCTTAGAATCATCTGCACAGCATTAAAACTATTTTACTGTGTTTTCGTTTTGCTTTTGTTGCATTAAGGTTATATTTCAAAGGGTAAAATACTGGATTATAGTGATTTTCTGATTTATTTTACCTGGCTTGGCAAGAAAATACCGCCTAGACCAGTTAAATTCAAGTCAGATGGTAATATTAATTGCAAATGCAAAAAGGTATTCAGGGACATAGAGAATCTATTTCTTCTACCTTTCCAAAGAGATCCATGTGATAATCTTCTCGTATTTTCTAATTCAGGATTTAGATGAGTTGCAAAGCAATTTATTCATTTTGAGAAATTATCGACTTGTAGTATGCTTGCTGACTGCATTTGACATACAAAAAAGAAGAAGCAGGTAATAGTGACAACTATATTCAGGGCCACTAAAACGTTTTTTTCTGGTGGCAGATATTAATTTTAGTCAATTATTAAAAGTATTAATTGTAATTAGTGCCAGGAAGGAGACCGATTATGAGTTTTTGTTAATTTGTAAATAAAAAGGGCAGGGCAGGTGTCTGCCATCCTAACTGCTGAGGGCCAGGGTTGCTGATAATCAAGGTTGCCCAGTCCTGATTCCACCTCATGCCCCTTCATTTCACCATCCTGTTTTTGCATCCCTGCTTTCTCTGTGTCACTGTTTACATATCTTCCTGTGTCTCTCTCCTTTCGCTACCTTTCTCTCTATCACTCTGAATCAAAGATTATTGACGAAAAATAAGTCCCTCTGCCAATAAATGTCCATCTAGAAAGGGACTGTACAATGTGTTCTTGGTGAAACTAGGAATAGTGAAGGAGTGTGCAAAAGAGCTAAAGAATTAATATGCATTGAAAATTTCCTTACAGAACATGTTCCACCAGATGAGAACTGGCCATACCAAGACCCTCAACCACATGGACTGGCATCTGACTCTAAGACTAGAGCTGGGGAGCTTACAAAGGGAGTACAACCATTCTAAGCGCACACACAGTGTTGCAACGATGTCATCTCTTCTCGAGTATTGTTGTCTGAGGAGGCCTTGTCTCCTTAAGAGAAACCCTTCTGTAAATGTCTAATTTTAAGACATGGTAATGAATAGAGCCTGAAAATACTGCTTGAATAGGCAACGCCAAAGCCCTCCCAAACTGGCCAACTGCACCTGAGAGATGTGTGAGTTAGTGACACCATCTGCCTTCATTATTTTGGATTAGAGTTAGCTTGGACCCTGGGAGTTTTAAAATGTTGTGTTTCCAATTTAAAGAGAAACTTTTCGAAACAACATGAAGTGTAACACACACCAAAAGAGTGAAACTTAGATTGGTAAATTTGAACAAAAAGGAGGGGTGGATAAGAGCCAATAAAGGTCCAATACCCAGGCTCTGAAATCATTAATATGCAAACCTATCAGGAAAGGAATGTAAGTTGGGACGGAGAAGAAGAAATCCTAGAGATTACATCTTGGTGCCCTCACACATCCCTGGGGATGTCATGCTTCATCATCGGTCGTGCTCCTCGTAGGGCAGCCATCCAAGGCACATGGTTGTGGAGTTAAGAAATTCAAATCTATACTTACTTTTATGCATTTACCTCCTCAATATTTTGGTCCTCGATATTTTGGTTGTAATATTGTTGTGAGTCAATATTCCCTAATCAATATTCCAGATGATGATCAGCAAACATGTAATTATGTCTTGAGACCCAAAATCCTAGCACCAGATGTACGAAAACCTTAGAATCTGAGCTGTCCTTGCTCAGGTAAGAGTGCCCAAAATTAGTAACTTGGGGCCTTGGGCCTATGCTAACTCTCTATAGAAATGAAACAGAGCTTGGCCCTTACTACAAAAACATTGACACAAACTGCCCAATCAGCGAGATTAAATTGAGGGCTAGAGAAAGCGAATAGTGTGTGCGAGGGTACATAAGAGTGGGGAGAAAGCAGGGGATGAATGAGAGAGAGTTATAGAGCAGTAAGAAGAGGGAGAAGAGGGAATGAATGGAAAGAGAGAGGCAAGAGAGCAGAGAAGCATGGAAGAGGAGAGAGAGAGTGAGAAATGAGAAGTGGGTGCGACGTAGAAGAGAAAATGACCTCTTTGACTGCTGTTGGGGTAGAAAAATACAGCAATTATTAGGGTTTATTTGGCCCGTTACGGCTTTGGGCCCCGGTGTCACTGCACCTGCTGCTCCAGTGATAGGTATGCGGGAGTGAGGAAGACAGAAATGAAGTGGAAGATAAGAAAGAAGAGAGAAGGACAGAAGACACCAGGAGTAGAAGGAGCAGAAAAGACAGAAGGAGACAGATGGGAATAGAGGGGCATGGAAGGAAGTTAAAGCACATCAGGTGAAAAGGGTGTGGAAGAAGGAAGAGAGAATACATGAAATGAGGAGAGAATGCCCAGGACGAAATGGAAAGAGAAGTAAGAAAGAAAATAAAAAAACAGAGGACTGGATGGGAGGGAGGAAGAGTGCCCAATGGAGAGAGAAAAGGTTATGGAGAAGGAAGAGAAGACATATGGCAGTCGCATAAAAAGGTGGAAAGAAGGTGGGAGAGGTTAGCTTACAGGAGAAGCAGATAGAACAAGCATTGGCATAGCCAATAGGTCTCGCCTTTGGGACCTTATAATTGTTTTTGCAATGCAGTACATTATCCCCCACTGGCATGCCCACACACTGCGAGCCTTAAATAATATAGTGCCACATACCTCGGAAGAGCGCCGAGAAGTATGTTTTTTGCCTCCCTCTGCTCCAATTATACAACTGCCAACATCGGAGGACTCAGGATGCAAAATAAGTAACTATGAAATGTACGTAGAAAGCAAAGCGCGTGTTCCGCAGAGAAGCGCCTAGAAGCGAGTCGAGAGGCATCCAAGTGTCGAATGCATTCCCTATGGACTGCTGTGGTAGTACTGGGCCCTTCAGAGGAGTACCGTAACTACGATACTACGTGCCATAGCAGGCGCAAGGGAAAGGCAATATTGAAATAAGTCCGGGAAAAAAATGTGCATTAAGAACCTGCGTTGGTAAAACGAACTGCCGGTGACCCGCTCCCTCCCCCAACAAAGTCCTCATATACAATCCAAGAGCCCCCCGCCTTCTATCGGGGAGGCTGCGGTTTTATTGTGAACCCTGGACAGCCCCTCTGTTTTCTTTGTGAAGCCGCTCATGCGTGCACGGAAATAGGATGGGCTGAAGGCGAGTTTAGAGCTCCCTACTGAGAAGTGGTGTGATCTGCAGTTCGTAGGTTATAATCTCGGCAGAAGGGATTTAACTCTTCATCATTTCGAAGTTGTTAAACGGAGTGCCGCTAAATCGGGCAATCTACCGTGTCATTTACAATTCTTAGACAGAACAATACTCTGGTATGAAGGGGTATAGAGAAGAGCAATAATAACGATTATAAGTAAAAGGTAGCACACATGACAAGGGGACACTTGGCAAGTACAGAAGAAAGGGACACGTTTACTTTTTTCAGCCGCTGCCCAATAAAATCCACAGTAAAGGCTGCCCTGGCGTGTCCTGTAGCCCCGTGCACTGCCCTGATACGTGTCACTGAACGGCATCTGGAAGGCTGCTTTTATGATCACATCACCGTTTCGGGGGAATAAAATGAGCCCATGCAATGCTTGCAGACTGGTGGAACAGCAGGCCTACTCGCGGGCCTTTAGAGAGGTGGCAAAGTCTGCCGGCTGGCGCAGCTCTGGGAAAGCCATTCCGAGCCTCTGAAATGGCTTTGAAGCCCGCAGCTGCGTGTTGCAAGGAGCTAAGGCTACTTATTAAAAGCTCCAAATCATTAGCCGAAGTCCCCACCGGATGAAAGACTCATTAGAGGCGCAGCAATGTTTTTAACAGTACCGTGCTCTGAAAGACTCGTTAGAGGCGCGGCAATGTTTTTAACAGTACCGCGCTCTCATGACACATGCTGCACGAAAGCTAAACTCAGATTAGGGAAAAATACTTCAAGCAACCGGTGTGATTAATTTGGAACCACTGAAGCCCCCAGATTTATAGAAGGCGGTTTGACAGGATGACGGAAACAAGCGCGGCCGCAAAGTGAAAGCGACCGCGCTGTGTTTCATTAGTAACATGATCCACAAGAAGGGAGGAATGCAGCTGCCACAATGCGCGCGGCTGCTCGCTCCCGACACCAAAACGCTATGGGAGTGAACATTTAGAGAAAAGGTGGGACATACACCCGCCTTTGGCCATTTGCGTGCTTTCATTATTGAAAGCCACACGCAAAGGCCAATGTAATGTGTGTGAGTTGCCAAAACCACACGAAGAAGTTTCGGAGAAGTTTGGAGTGCTCACAAGAAGCCTCCCATAGAGCAGCGCATGCGCGCTGCGCTAGGCTCGACCTAAAAATAGAGAGGGAACTGAGAGAGAGAGTGAGATAGAGAAGGAAGAATGTGACAGAAGGTTGGAAAGTGAGTAGAATGGGGGACCTGTATACTTAGCATATTTCTGAGACCGGTGCGCTGTGCACACACCTTTGATGTTTCCTACATCTCTATATACCTGATGTATAGTGGTTTGCATTCCTCTGGGCACCTGAGTTATGATGGACAATATTTGAGCTGTGCTGTGTGCCATCAGACAAGAATAACTTCTCTTTTGCCACAGAACATGTTCTGCTCTGTACCCAATGTTTATAATGAGTACAGAATGGATCTGATGGGCATATAAAACTATTTTTTGCTGCAGAGGAATAATGATTGTGACTACGGTGGCAGGTGAAGTGTTTCATTAATTCTTCAGCTCCCCTCCAGAAATATCTCCAGCACCTGCAGCGGTTTAGCTAAAATGACTGTAAAAATATGCTGTGCTTTGGTGGGGCAAGAACACACTTGCAAAAGGAAGACGTGTATGGTCGCTCTCAGGAAATGATTTCAGAGAAATCACACCCCTGCTGTGCTCCCAGAATTTGGGTGCGTCCATGTGCATATCACTCAACAACTTCTTCACATGTTGTTTACCCAGCCATATACATTTCTGCAAAACTTGTGGCTTAATTCGAGACCATGGCATTGACTGTCTTAATCTGTCACATAAACTGACATCTTGTCTAAGTCAGGGTCGTAGCTATCAGTGGTGCAGCCAGTGCAGTTACACCGAGGCCTGGGGAAGGGAGGCCCAGCACCAGCGGAGTCATTTTTAATGCTTTTAACTTTTATTTCTATTTTTGAGACACTGCTCTGGCCAGGTTTAGTGTTTATTTTTACACTTGAGGAGGAGTGGCCACTGGGCGGCGCTACTAGCTTGCAAAGCTAGAGACCAGGCACAGGCCAGGTAATGATGCAGTGTGCACCCATATGCACGGCGGGCATACACACGGGCTCAAGCTGCCGCCTCCCTGCTAGGTGCTGTTCCAACTATGCATGCCCACCTGAATCACATGTATAGCTCAAGCAGGCAACTGTAGACAGATTTAGGGAGGAGCTCATACTTGCACACTTAGCGCCCGCCGTATCATGACTTTTTTAGTCACTGGCAGGCGGTTCCTTTGGCATTCCACAGCAGAGCCTATCAAATAAAATAAAAACGTCAAAGGAAGTTCCAGCACGGCATGGGACTGTGAAGTTCATGCTGTGCTGGAATTGGGGGTGCTTCTACACTGGGGGGCCCATGTTGTGTCCCCCTGTGTGCATACACATGGAGTGAGGCACAAAGGGGCCCTGTAGGGCCCCCTTTCTTTCCTCACTGCCACTGTTTTCATGGAGCAAAGACCTCCATGAAATCAGTGCCAGTGAGAAAAGTTGTAATATGCTTGGCAGGACCGCGAGCCGTGGTCCCACTAAGCATATTACTGCCTCATACCCGCCACGCCACCACCAGTGAACGGCGGTTCCCTGACGGAGTTGGCAGTACGAGTGTGGCACAACCGCCAAGGTCGTAATGTGGCGGTCAGAAGACCACCACTGCTGCCTCACCACGAGTCTGGCCATCTGAGGACAGCCAGACTCGTAATTAGGCCCCTACTACAGTCTTATGAAAAGGTTGCAGTCTACGGATTGCCTCAGGGAGAGGGCTGAGGTGAACGAAGACAGTAAATCAGCCCCAGGCTGATCTCACTGCCCATCACAAGATTCACACTGCACATTTCCAAGGCAAGTTCCATGGCTGTCTTGACTTTTTTTAGTGTAAAAATGCTTTATTAAAATATATAAAATAAGAGAAAATTACAGAATCAGAAAGAAGTATTGACAATACAGGAAGTGTTCTGTAATTATTGAAACTTTTTTGAAATAATAGAAAACAAGAGGGAGAATAAAGGGGTCTTACATAAAGGAAAAGAAAGATTTAAAAATAATTGATGAACCCTGCACAGTGGATTAATATATCGTTCTAAGATACAATGATACAAATAATGTCTGTTGTAAAACAATAGTTGCAAAATACTGCATATCTAGATAAAAATATACTGAAAGTTCATGGAGGATCAAAACAACATTATTTTATCAGTGTGCCAGGATAAAACGAAAGTAAATGCCATCCACAATAAGTCTCCTTTAATCATTATCTGAGTGGAAGATTAATTTACTCCAATAACATGTTCCACCATCTAGCAAAAGTAATGTTCGACTTGTCCTACCAATTTCATGTAATTGTTTGTAGAGTAATAGCAGTGAGAAAATCTAAAAATCTATTGACCATAGATTTGGTATGCTAACAATTAGAAGATCCACCCAGGACAATTTGAACGTTAGCAAAAGGCATTGACATATATCAATTCAAATTTCTTTATTCGGTTTCATAATACATAAAACCATAAAAGCACAATATGAGAACAGGGATAAAAATGATATGGTACAATATGTACAATCACGAAAGCAGGTCTGTGCAAGTTCATAATTCGAGTTATATGTACAAATTGCAACTAATCCCAGACTCCAATTATATTAGGATAAAACAACTAAAAACAGTACTTAAAAACCAATAACTAGATCCAAGACCTATTAGCAATACAGATACATGATACAAAAGATGGTAATAAAGGACGAGCCAACTAATCACAACTTGCCCTGAGCTTGATAGCGGATTTTAAAAAACTTAAAACATGAAATACAGTATTGCCCGTCAACATCTGGAGAAAAATAAAGGCAGGTCGAACTTGTTTAAAGTTGGCCTGTTTCAAGAAGGGAAATAAATATGTTTTTCTAGGGGTGTCATAAAATGTACAAAACATTGTGAAATGTAACATTTTCTGCGGAGATATTCCATCGCAGCCACAAGGCGGAAAGGTTTGCCCTCTATTAGAGCCCCTTGGGTAAGTAAGGAGTAAGTAAAACAGATCAAACCGAAACCTGGTCAGAAGGAATCTATCGTAAGAGTTCACGAAACAAAGTATATACGGCTCAGCCTTCTCAGTGGACCTTAATATAACAAAGTGGCGAACACTTGGCTTCATGAGCTCCCTCTCCTCCCTTAATATGGTCTGACGCGTACTGAATGCCGTCTTAAGAAGGGGTATGTCTACCTTTCGAGTTCCCTCAGGATTAGACATATATCAGTAATCGTTTCCCAAATTTGCAACTAAAACAATCTAACCTTTGGATATTCAAAAAAACACGTAACATTCCACTGTTGTTGTTATTATAAGACCAACACTTGTCATCCAGAGAAATGTTCATTTTATGTAAAGAAGCAGGGGTTAGGAATAACCTCTTCTAGAAAAAGAGTACAGTTTGAGTAGTACTTACTGAGTAAGAGGTTGATTGTAGCTTTGAAAATATTCTGTCCCACACACAAATGGAAAAAAATATAATTTTAACTCCTTTTTTCACTGTTGTTCAACTTTAGTTTTTAGATCTGTCTATATTATGTGAGTTGAGGCTCTTATAAAAGTAAAAAACTTTAACTCCTTTAGAAAAGTTATAAGCCATGGTGCGTGTATTGTTGAACTTTGAATCTGTTAGCTGGCATGTAAGCAAAATTGATGGATAGATTTTATGGAATGGAATGGAATGGCTTTTATAGAGCGCATGGCTACCCGGAAGCATCCCAGTGCTACGAATCACTAAGAGAGGGCCGGAGCTCTAAGGAAAGAGCCAGGTCTTGAGCTGTTTCCGGAAGGCTGAATGATTACATTGGCTGCGGAGCTGCAGTGGGAGACTATTCCACAGCTTGGAAGCATTATATGAAAAACGCCTGCCTCCACTTCTGGCCTTCTTGACCCTTGGTACCACTGCAAGATGTAGCTCATCCGAGCGGAGGTTTCTATTGGCTTTATAGGGGCGGATCAATGATTCAATAATACGAGGACCATTTCCTCTCAAGGACTTATGGACAATGCATAAGGCCTTGAAATCAATTCTTTCCTTCACTGGCAGCCAATGGAGCATCTGGAGTGCGGGTTTTGCCGAGCTGTGTTTCTGGGTGCCCGTTAAGAGCCTGGCCGCAGAATTCTGCACCGTTTGCAATTTAGATACAACATTTTTGGGGGCTCCAAGATAAAGAGCATTGCCCTGGTCTATTCTTGACAGAATAAGAGCTTGCACCAAAATTCTTTTTGCCTGGTCGGGAAGTAGCGGCAAACTTTTGCGAATCATCCTTAGCAGGCCGAAGCACAGTCCAGTGGTTTTCCTGGCTTGCACTTTAAACGAGAGCTCTTGGTCCAGCCAAATACCCAGGCTTTTTATTTCAGTTTTTGGGATGGGTACTGGGCCCATACAGGCTGGCCACATAGTGTTGGCTTTGAAGTTTATCTGGTTGCCCAGAAGCATAAACTCAGTTTTGTCACCATTGAGCTTTAAATGGGAAAAGCTCATCCACTTGGTGACTTCCTCCAGGCAGTGGTAAAGATCCGGGAGCAGATGATTAGTCTGAGTCAAAGCCACCACCAGCTGAGCGTCATCGGCATAGGTAATTAATTGGACCGCAAAGGGAAGAACAATCTCCGCTAGTGGGTGCATATAGACGTTAAAAAGAGTTGGGCTCAAAGACGAGCCCTGTGGAACTCCACACTCCAAGGAGACCGGTTTAGATCGAGCGTCGCCTGAGAACACGTGAAAACACCTGCCAACCAGAAAGGATTGAAGCCAAGATAGCACTTTCCCGGACACACCTAGGTTCCCAAGCCGGTGTGCCAGTATCTGGTGGTTCACTGTGTCAAAGGCTGCGCTTAGATCGAGGAGTATAATTGCGGCTGTGCCTCCTTGGTCGAGAATCTTCCTTGCTTCTTCCACGACCACCACTAAGGCGGTCTCGGTGCCATGGCCTGGGCGAAAGCCCGTTTGGGTAGGGTGGAGCGAGTTGCTGAGTTCCAAGAAGGAAGAAAGGGCCTGGTTGACTATTTTCTCTGTAATTTTTCCCATGGTGGGAAGCAGCAAAATGGGGTGATAGTTTCCCATGTCTGCCGGATCCAAGTTTGGTTTTTTCAACAAGGGCATTACCATAGCTACCTTCCAGTCGGGGGGGACAATCCCTGATGACAGGGATGAGTTGATCAGTTTGATCATACTAGGAGCCACTGTGTTGGCTGCCAACTTTATGAGCATAGTATACTTGGAATTACGAGAAATAAGCGAAAAATAAACAAACAAATAAGAATTTTAAGATAGGTGTGCAACCGTAGAAGAAGATTTGTAATTTTAAAAAGAAAGAAGACAGAAGAAAAGAAAAAGAGGGGGAGGGAGAGAGTAAAAAGGAAAGCGATTGGGGAGGGTAAAATATGTCCCCATAGAATTAAAAGAAAAATATTGTGAGAACTCAAGATAACTTCAACCATAATGACAGAATAGGAATATGAAACAGCAATGATGATTAGGGGTGGTGGAACGGCCCAGAATCCAGATGCTCCTAAACTTAGGAGGAAAATAGAAACATAGGAGAATAAAATTAAGCACCAATAGATAGAGAAAAAAGAAAACATCCTGAAAACCAGTAAAAACACCTACGTAGTTGGGAAAGAATGATCATTGATGGATTAAGGGAGATGAAAACACTAAGCAACATAAGATAAATCTAATCACATCTATAATAAACAGAGACCTCGGAAAAAGGAACAAAGTGATAAAGTGTCAGAAACTGGAAAGACTGTATTTGTAAGAAAGAACTTAACAGAAAACAGGTAAAGAATACTTCAGCAGAATTAGGATTTATGTCTTGCCAACTTCCTATGATTTGGCCTTATTTAACTGAATGAATTTCTTAAGTTGATCTGGGATTTTAAAGATATTAGTTTTATCTTTAAATGCAACTTTAAATAAGTAGGGGTGTGTAAGTCCAAATCTAGTGTTCATAGATCTTAAAGCTAGAAGTAGTTCAAAGCACTCCTTCTGTCTGTTCACTGTTGTTCTTTGGCATCTTGAGTCAAAATGACCCACTGAACAGACTAGAGCATCTGCTTCCTATGTTTGACCAATGAAAGTATCATCATCAAGTCAGTGAACAGTAGGAAAAGAACAATAATACCACTTGGTTTGGCAGATGGGTCTGATGAAGCAAGTTTAGGCCACACATGATGAGCCCTTTGTATATTCAACCATTAACTTTCTAGTAGAACAACAATTTTGGGGATGTTACTTTTTAGAAAAGAAATCATGTCTGAACCTTTGTTACCTTCAGGAATACCATAAATTCTGAAATCATTACACCTGTTGCGATTTTCTAAATCTTCTGTCTAGTTTTTAAGAAGAAGAATTTCTTTAGGCATCAAATTGTCCTTAGTCACTGCATTTTGGCCATCATGTACTCTCTGCTCTACCTCTGATACCCTTGAGTTCAGGTTATGCCCCTTTTCTTCAATTCTGTGCAGGGTATTATTTGTTTCCACCACAGAAGGTTTTATGTTTTTAATTTCTTCCATTAAGTTTTTCAACTTAGGTCCTGTGGTGATTTAGGATCATTTTTTGTCCATTTGGTAATACCATGAAAAGCTGCTTTGCGAAAAATAGCAGCCAGAATTGAAGAGGCAAACGGTTTGGGTATTGCCGATGGCAGGTTATCCACTTTGATAGGTGAAGTTTCAGTCATTACTCCTGCAGCTACTTTACAGTACCGGTCAGTAGAATTTGTGTGACTGAAGGCTCATTTTTTGTTGCAGCATTTACCAGGCTTTGTCCTTTCCTGCAAAATAGAGAAAGCAAGCAGGCATCTTAGAGGTCGTTCAGTGATGAATATAACCAATTCTGAAAATGCCACTTTTAGAAAGTTTACATTTTCTTGTCCTAACCTTTGGGTGTCTGCAACCTGTTCTAGGGTCACATGACTGGATGTAGCTGCCCTCTGTGTATTCCTCCCAGACAGCCACACAATAGAGGGACTAGATGTGCCTGGATGGCCAATCTCCATCAGGAAGGGGAGACGGAGTGGTGCACTGTTCCACTTGCACTTCAATAGACTGTGCCCTGCTCTCACTCAAAGAACTTCATACTAGCCTATTGTGCCTGCAGACAGACTTTGGCCAGAGCAGAGAGGCAGGAAATTTCAAACACTTCTGTGAGGAGAAGCCTCCAGAAGTTTCTCTGAATTCAAAAGAGGCACCAGGTATACAATTAGGACCCTCAGACCCACTCCTCAGTTCACTCCTGGACCTGCAGAAGGAGTCTCAGAGGACCGCCAGGTTCTGCGGCCAGCTGTGTACTTCAAAAGAGTGCTTCTGTGTACCAAGATGGACTGCTCTGCTGCCTGAAGAATGCTCTGAGCCCCAGAGGTCTGCCCTGCTGCTTAAGCCCTGCTCTTGTCCTTGAACTCAAGAGGTCCAAACTAGACTAGATTCTGAAGACAAGTTGGCTGGCCTCCTGATCAGACCCTCAGGAACAGAAAAGGCTCCAACCATCTTGAACCGGCATCTGGACCCTGCCTAAGTGAGTCTTGACTCTCCAAGTGGTGCTCCTCCAGTACTCTCGGAAGTCATGCTAAAGGTGCCCAAATTCAAAACTGGTACTTAAAAAATGTTTGCCCAAAAAGTGTTCCGAGAACAGAGAGGAGACAGGGACCTACCTGCTCGTCGATCCGCCCAAGGTGCATTACCAGTCGGCCTGAATTCCTGGCAGCTTCCACTATGTAGAAGGCACCACAAATAATGCTTTGAATATCATGAAGCAAACCATTCAAAATGTAATTATTTTGTTATAGTTAAAATAAAAGCATTATATTTATTTATCTTACATTCTTTGAGGATGGAGCAGTAAAGCACTAGGTGAATGCTAGTTAAGTTAATTTTCAGGTATGCCATAGAGAGACTGCTTTAGCTGTTTCACTAGCCTCAAGCAACAGCATCTAAAATACAAACTACATATATCTATACATACCTAAAGGGCTTTCAAACATCTATTACAAAATCATTTATATTTTTTGTCTGCCTAGCGCAGCATATACAATGGGGCAATGGGTCAGCTGACTGCTGACTTTGAGTTCTGGCATTTTGCTTGATCACATGCATACATTGGGCTAAAAAAGGGCTCGAGCTTGCGGGTCAATACTTAGTACTTTACTTTGCCAACACTTTTTTAAACTGATTGTCCTTTTTTTAAGTCACCCATATGTGTTTACATTATGTATTCATTTTACAGTAATTCAAAGTAAATAGTGATTTTTCTTTGCACTAATAAGAATGAAATGTTCTTGTGATGTGCATTACAACACAAAAAGGGTTTTATACCTGCTATGCTCATTAAGAAGAGCCCATACTGTTCTAATAAAGTTATATGTTATGATTACTTTTTTTTTTTTTATTGCAAACACCATGGTTAGGTGGTAGCATGGTTTCTGTTTTTTCTTCTTGCAGTTTTTGTGGCACATGCTTGCAATAAAAATGAAAAAATACCCACTACACTTGCTTGCCTATGCCAGATGTGTTGAGTAATGCTTGTTTGTAAATCGTACTCATAAATGATGTGACTGTTGCCTACTGGTCTATTTCTATAGATTTCAATAAACTCACTTCCCAAAACCACTTAATCTCACCCTCCTTGGAGACTTGAACGTTCGAGGTATGCCATTAATTGCTGGAGCAGAAGGCTAGTATTTCAGTCTCCTGTCCTGATGAAGGGCAGGAGCCTCTACTAAGTCTCCCAACCCACCCTCCCCCAGCAGATGTCACCCATCCACTGGCATCCACCGCAGGCCTGAAAGGCAAAGAATTGGCTTCACAATCACCACCAGAGATAGACATGCTCGTTGCAAGACTCTGCTGAAATTACTTTTTCATTATTAAATTATCACTGCATTTTTTAAAGGGTTTGCATAATTTGGCATGGTAAAGATGTTGCCAGAAGAAATCACAATATTATTTTAGTGAAGATTTGAAAGTGCATTATTTTTTGCTTCAGATACAAGCCTTCTTACAGGGATAACCTAACCATAAATCTTCTGCATAGGCATTGATTATGTAGGACCATGGATTTATGTGCAAGTCTTTGTTTTACACCATAGCTCTAAAAAATTGATAAGGCATTTTTATTTGGAATACATTTATATTTATAAATTCTCCAGTTTCAAACTTATTTCTTGAGTTCCTAGCAAAGTTGAGAAGTTTCCCTTTGGCATATTATTGCACTTGCAATAAGGAGAGCTTTTACCCGAGGGAGTGACACCTGGGTAAAATTTCATGCTGATAGCAGCATCATACAGATCTCTTGGCCTGGCAATGGCAAATTCAGGTATATTGGAATATGAACTATGTGTACTCTGGAGGAGACACCAGTTCATTGAGCTATTTCTTATTGGTCTCCTTTACAGTTGACTGGATTTGGCGGAATAGTTAGACTCTCAGGTCTCATCTCCAAAAAAAGTACAGACCATGGAAGCATCTTGCCCCCATCTTCTAAATCAGCACTCAGTGCTAGATTTATCAAAATGTCATGCAAAGCAACACAGCAAGACAACTTGTTGAGGTGCATGACAGGGAGAGAGCAGGGATGCACAATATCTGCTAAGATATGACTCATTCCTTCCCTCTCCCTGCCCTGGCGCACTGCCTAGTGCTAACACAGATACCCTTGCGCCATGGTGCAAGGGTGTCTGCGTTACAGGCAGTATTATTTTGTGCAAAAAAAGGGACACCTTCCTGCACAAAAGAATCCTTTGAGGCAGCACATGTAGAAAGTGGAAATAACGAGGAGAAATAAAGATATTTTGCCTGGTTATGCCTCTGTTGGGAGGGTGTGCCATTTTGATACTCTTTGTAAATATGGGAATGCACCAAAATCCATGGGTGGTTGCGTGGGAATGCCCATGCTTCACCCATGAAATGACTTCCCCATGCAGAGTAAGGCAAGGCAGGTATTTGCTCTACCTTACATTACTCTGGATTTACTAAACCATGCAGAGCCATGCAAGGTGGCTTTGTGTGCCTTAGTACATCTCACTTAAGCCCTTGCATTGCCCTGAGTCACCTTGTGTGATGCAAGGGCGATGCAAGGAATTAATAAATCTGGACCTTAGTGGTGCTGCAAAGTCAAAAGCCACCAAATAATTGGCTGTACAATTAGAAACATTGCAAAGATTGATAGATTTCTCTCAAAAAAGAGCAATTGCACTGAGATTGAGAGAAAATATATATTTTCAAGGTTTCTCTCCGAGGTATCCAAAGGGACAGTGGCAGCTGGCAAGTAACGGGGGTGGCAGGGCGGGCAGGGGTAAGGGGGGACGGACGGACCAAAATAAAAACACTTACCTTTTGCAGGCCGCCATCTCTCCTCCGCTTCGGTCCCTTCCCATGCCGCCTTGGTGGAAGCAAGAAGCACACAGGCTTCCTCCGCTAAGCCAATCACAATGCTGCATTGCAGCGTTGTGATTGGTTTGGGCGCTGTGGTTCTGCGCTCAGACGGGGAATGGAAGCCTGGGCATGTTCCTCACCAGGCTGTGTAATGCAGCCTAGTGGGGAACATGCAAATTTTGCATGACTGTTTGGCCAGCCCAAGAGGGCCGGCCAAACAGTCATGCATTGGGCCGGCCAAACAGTCATGCACACTTAAGGAGTGCAAACCACTCCTCCCCCGTGACACCAGCCCCCCCCTGCCCAAACCTAGCCCCGTAGTGAAAAAGGAAATGATAATAACAGGGTTATTATCATTTTATTTTTCCTTTCTCCTGCTCTCAGAGCAGTGGGGCGACGCTCCTTAGTGGAGGAGCAGCCACTGAACAGGGGCATAGCTTCAGGGGGTGTTTCGGGTGTTACACTCCCCCTAATAAATGCATTTTCTGATAAAAAAGTTGGGTACAGGTGCTTTCAGTCAGGTATTGTGAGATGTCAGTTGGATTTCACCTGGGGTGTTTACATACACAAACAAAAACGCACACACACTCCCTCTCTGTTTTGAAAGTCCTCAAAATATTGGTCATTTTACAAAATATTGCGTTTAGTCTTAATACTCCTACCAATCTGCATTCCTCTCCCTTTCCACTGCCCCTTAGGTCCCGCTCATGCGCACTGCTTGTTGTATAATGTATTGCAACATTAAATGCCAGCCTGATTATCGGAAATCTGAAGCTTGCACCCCCCACCCCCCCCGAATCTTACTGCCCAAGCTATGCCCCGAGTAGCCATCAAACAGAAGAACCAGCTACAAAAGACTTGAAAGAAAATAAAGACACTCTCAGAAATGTTGAGCTATTGCAACTAAGAATCAAGAAAGGATGTAACCCCACTGCCAGCTGTAATTCTGATGATGAGACATCTGCACATGTCGTTTTAGCCACTTTAAAATACCCGACGGACAAAGCACACTTCAGTAGTCCATTCTGTAATTAGACAAGTGGGTCATAGTATCACATGGTCTATGAAAAAGGTTGGGGCCATTTCCAGGAAATCCATGTCAAAAAGAAGATGTTTTCAAGCACCTTTTCTGAGAAGATAAACCAAGCTGGTGGTAAAGTGCGGCCTTCTTGGCTTTGCTACGTACTCCCCAAACCTAGAGTGTGTCTATTGTCAGGCTTCCTAGTTGTTTTCTAGAGAAGTGAAGAGAAGAAGCATCTACCCTTGGCTCTGGTTTTGTGAGTGTGCTACCTAATTTGAGGAATCTGCCATCAGGAGTTGATAGAGATGAAAATCCAGTCCTCTCCTTCCAGTGCTGATGGATTCTGGAACTTTGGCAAAGGCAGAAGACCGAATCAGAGGACATGGAATAATCCACCATGAAAAAGGCAAGTTTCTGGAGGCAAGTGGTTGAAAAAATCATCAATGTTACTTTGAGTCTGGCAATGTCTAAGCTGCCATTTACGGCCCGCAGAGATTTCCTTTCCTATTATTATATCCAGGTAACGACTTTGAAGCTAGGGAACCAGGTTCGAGTCTTGCAGGAGGCTCAAACATCCTGTGATTCTGGGCAAATCACTTATGGGCTGATTACGATGTCAGGCAGCTCGCTACCGACAGCCCACAGCACAAGCCGCAAGAGAAAACATACACTTTCCGACCGCCGTGGAGGCGTTCACATTATAATATGGGAATCGGGACTGTTGACTCGCTGTCGGGCGGTCCCGTTTCTGCTACGATGTCGGTTGGACGCTCATCCGACCAACATAATCGGACACTTAGGGGTCGATTCCGATCTCGGCCGGTAGGGCACCTAACAGTATTCGTCCGGAAAAAATACAAGCCGAATGCGTGTTTCCCGACCGATTCGTACACTCGTCCGGACGAACAAGTACGATGCGTATAACAACCCAGTTTCCGAGCGAGCCGTACTCACCCAATCCAGCTCCGGTTCCCCGCCCGAGCCGGATCCGTGAACGCCGAATCGAGCCGCACGGAAGCAAATACATAGCACCTTCCGGCCGGACTAGTACGATGCGCAATCCGTACGCGCCGAACCCGTCGCTACGTCCAGCCCGTTTGAGCATCCGGGCGAGCCGTACATAAGCTCCGTTTCGCGCGACAAGACGATCCACGGCTACGAGACGAACAAGCCTGCTACGAGTACGACTCGAAGACACGAGAAACCCGAACGAGGCGATCCAAGCATGAATCCCATTGCGCAGGTCCTACCTATACTCTACATCTATTACCGGGACCGGCACGGACGCGTACGGCGCAGACGGTAAGTCAAACACCAACAATACAAACAAACTACACGTACCCGAAATATGTCACACACACATAGGGATGCACAAATAACGTACACTAGCAACAGCAGAACCATAGGGGTGGGATGGCCAACACCAATGCCATACACACCCATAGGGGGATGGATGCCTACCACCAACACCACCCTACAACCACCCCTACTCATGCGGGGCTAGATGCCTGTCATTACTACCACCCCTACTCAGGGGGCTGGCTGCCTGTCACTACTACCAACCTCACCCTTAGGGGGCTGGATGCCTGTCACTACTACCATCCCCACTCATGGGGTGATGGATGCCTACCACTACCACCACCACTACTAATGGGTGCCTGGATGCCTGTCACTACTACCATCCCCACTCATGGGGGGATGGATGCCTACCACTACCACCACCCCTACTCAGGGGGCCTGGATGCCTACCACTACCACCACCCCTACTCAGGGGGCCTGGATGCCTGCCACTACTACCATCCCCACTCATGGGGGATGGATGCCTACCACTACCACCACCCCCACTCAGGGGGGCTAGATGCCTTCCACCACCACCACCACTACTCAGAGGGGGCTGGATGCCTGTCACTACTACCATCCCCACTCATGGGGGGATGGATGCCTACCACTACCACCACCCCTACTCAGGGGGGTCTGGATGCCTACCACTACCACCACCCCTACTCAGGGGGGCCTGGATGCCTGCCACTACTACCATCCCCACCCTTAGGGGGATGGATGCCTACCACTACCCCCACCCCCACTCAGGGGGGGCTAGATGCCTGCCACCACCACCACCCCTACTCAGGGGGGCTGGATGCCTGTCACTACTACCAACCCCACCCTTAGGGGGCTGGATGCTTGTCACTACTACCATCCCCACTCATGGGGGGATGGATGCCTACCACTACCACCATCACTACTCAGGGGGGGCTGGATACCTACCACTACCACCACCCCTACTCATGGGTGCCTGGATGCCTGCCACCACTACCATCCCCACCCTTAGGGGTATGGAGGCCTACCACTACCACCATCACTACTCAGGGGGGGCTGGATGCCTACCACTACCACCACCCCTACTCAGGGGGGCCTGGATGGCTGTCACTACTACCATCCCCACTCATGGGGGCCTGGATGCCTGCCACTACTACCATCCCCACCCTTAGGGGGATGGATGCCTACCACTACCACCACCCCCACTCAGGGGGGGCTAGATGCCTGCCACCACCACCACCCCAACTCAGGGGGCTGGATGCCTGTCACTACTACCAACCCCACCCTTAGGGGCTGGATGCCTGTCACTACTACCATCCCCACTCATGGGGGATGGATGCCTACCACTACCACCACCACTACTCAGGGGGCTGGATGCCTACCACTACCACCACCCCTACTCATGGGTGCCTGGATGCCTGCCACCACTACCATCCCCACCCTTAGGGGTATGGATGCCTACCACTACCACCATCACTACTCAGGGGGGGCTGGATGCCTACCACTACCACCACCCCTACTCAGGGGTGCCTGGATGGCTGTCACTACTACCATCCCCACTCATGGGGGGATGGATGCCTACCACTACCACAACCCCTACTCAGGGGGGCCTGGATGCCTACCACTACCACCACCCCTACTCAGGGGGGCCTGGATGTCTGCCACTACTACCATCCCCACCCTTAGGGGGATGAATGCCTACCACTACTACCATCCCCACTCATGGGGGGATGGATGCCTACCACTACCACCAACCCTACTCAGGGGGGCCTGGATGCCTGTCACTACTACCATCCCCACTCATGGGGGGATGGATGCCTACCACTAACACCACTCCTACTCATAGGACGGGTAATGCATGACACAACTAGCATACTCCCACATAAGGAATGACAGAAGATTACATCCCCCCAACACCATGACAAGTGTGTGTAGTCTGTGTCAAATGCCTACAACACTGAACATGACATTGAACATACAATGTGACCCCCTAGCACATGTGTCACACAGAAATGTGTGTGGCCTCCACAATGCAAGCCGACCATGGCCACTGTGGCAATGGGCTCGAACACCCCATCACCACAGTGACCAAAAGGTAAGTGTGCTATCCATAGCTGATGCACATTTTGAACAGTGTGGCAATGTGGCCTAAAGCCCCATCACCACAGTGAGCAAAAGGGAAGTGTGGTGTCCATAGCTGATGCACATTTTGAACAGTGTGGCAATGGGGCCTAAAGCCCCATCACCACAGTGACCAAAAGGGAAGTGTGGTGTCCATAGCTGATGCACATTTTGAACAGTGTGGCAATGGGGCCTAAAGCCCCATCACCACAGTGACCAAAAGGGAAGTGTAGTCATGGTAAAAGCTGCCAAAGCCAAACTGCATGGATGAATCCTGGTCACACAACAACAAACACATCAGTGGCATAGTAGTGCTTGTGTCCCATAGCAACATAGATTGGTCGAGGCAAACAGTGCAGTGTCACTGAAACATTGTTTTGGCCATGTGCATACAAACATCACCCATGGGGACCCACATTGTCAACATTCACAAATAACACAATGACAGAAGTGACCATCATAATGCTGACCCACATATCTGCACCAATGGACACACAAATGTATATATCCTGTGGAGACTGTAGATGTCAGGTGAACAAATACCATACCATGGCAGCAATGGGACATACAAACCATGATTATTTTGCTGACTGATGACCTAGGAGTCCCAGGGACAGCAGGGGAAAGCCACCAAACAACATACAGCCAATGGCACACTCAAGATATGCCAATGCAGTGGTGCAAAGGCACAAACACAAACAGGCAGACTCACACTGCATATCAAACACAACAGGTGATGGGGGGGGGTGTGCCAGTGTCCCCAGGCAACCACACAACACATGAGGAGGCCTGAATTCCAACCACACAGATGTGTATACAGTGCCATACAAAAGTTACTCATGGATCGGATACCCCTATGTGGGCAATCAGGCATTGTTAGATGAGAGGGAGCCCAAATTACACATGTCACACAAGCTTGTAGGAACAGCAACTAACACAGCAAGAGACAGACCCACCACAGCACTACCCCCAGGGACCCCACATTGTGCTGACACTAGCCTGCATGATAATCCCACTGTGATGACAAAGTGAGATGTCGTTCACACTGTGAACCACAGCCATGTGTCCTGAGCAACTAACTACCATCACACCTACACAAGCTCCAATCAATCAGCACGGCCTGCCAGCCAAGGCCAATATGGAGGTAGGGGTCTAGCCGTGCAACAACTCACTTTTGCACACACTCAACACCACACACCCTGATCTCCACCAATGTGCAGCAGTGAAGCTCACATGGACTGGTGACATTGGACATGCACCCATGACAATACCAGGGGTGGTGGTGCGAACTAAGGTGCAGAAACCCATCACACATGGCCAGTCAACAAGACTCGTCAATGTCTGACACACAGCACAGTATGCCGTACATGGGCATGATGTGAAATCCACCACAATCAATGGGATCCTGGCCATAGTCACACACCAACGAAGAAGCCAAGGTGACACACGAAGAACACACGTACACAACTTCCAACATTGCAGCTCTGACCCTGAGGAGTGGCAGCAGTCACACACACAACGTGTCACAATCACTGAAAGCTACCACAAACTGTAAATCACATGACTTGTTTAAACAACAAGTGCCAAGGGGAATCCTGAATGTGTCCCATCTGCGTTTGCCCACATCCCCAGCCCTGACAACAAAGACAACCTGGTATGACAACCTCATGAACATTAGTTTGCCATGCACCCACATCACGGAGAAACCAGGTCCAAGATGCTGGATGAACACAGAACAACTCAGCAAGCATCACAAACAGGAACATCCCTAGGGACACAGCCTGTGTAGGAAAAGGGAAGGGAACACGCACAGACATGCTTACACAACACACAACACAGGCCCACGCAATGTCACCGGATTACACACTGCCATGAGGGCAATCCACTCCTGTGGAAGGTCCGCTGTGCCAAACCTTGTCTGTGCACGACCCAAACATGTCAGCAGAACACTCCGTCAGTCAGTCAACAACCACAACACACAGAAGGCTCTGCTCACATCAGCCTGGGTACGGGAGTGTCACGTCAGTCATCTGCATACACACAAAACACGTGTCAAGCAAACTGCACTGTATACACAGATGAGTCCTTCGACATTGATGTGCAAAACTGCATGTCCAGTAGAGCTGGGCACACAGTCAGGGAAATCGGAACATTGAACAGTGGTAAGCCCACCAGATGTGCATCAGTGTAAGACAAAGATGTTCATTTACAAATGCAAAATGGACATCCCTGTGTCAAATGCTGAACATTACACCCTCAGACTGTAGCAAAGGATGCCATAGATCCAGACTACAACAGGACACATATCCCATGGACCACATGGAGTCCATCACTGCAACACTTCATTTTCCTGATATGAACACTATTACAACTGCAAATGCAGGATGCTACTCATCCACATCATGTACATCAAAAGAAAACCCACAAGTAAACAAAAAGAGGCTTTATTCAGCAAATGTCAGGGTAAACACGGAAGTCCAAAAGAAACTAAGGCCAATGGCCAGTCCAAAATCACAGTCCCAACAGGGTGAGAAGTGACAACTGGTCACACATTGCTTGCCTGCACTGGTACGGTTAGGGGACATCCCCCTTGGAGGGGCATACAAGGGGCAGGCCAGGCACCGCAGGGACAGGATCAGGGGATGGCAGAGTGAGGCAGTGAAGGGGTGGTGGGTGCAGGAGTGTCACCGGCAACTGCAGTGGAGGTGTCTGACTCAGGGGGGGCCGGCACCACTGTGGTACACAAGTCAGTTGGTGTGGGTGCTGCAACCACTGCAGTGGGCTGGATTGATGTAGTGGACTGGGTACCCACTGCAGTGGCCGAGTCAGACATGGTGGTTGTGGACTCCACTGCAGTGCATGACTCCAAGGGAGTGGAAGGGTGGGCAGATGAGGTGGGCAGGACAGAGGGGGACCCGGTCTCCACAACAGTGCCACTAACAGGCAGAGCGTCTGGGTTGGGGGTGGAAGAGCAAGTGGCAGGGGGAGGGCCTAAGCAGTCTGGGGATGCGGTATCGGTGTGTGGGGGAACCTGGGGCAGGGTGTGGTGGGGGAACCTGTGCAGTGGTGGCCTGGGGGATGGAGGAGAGAGACTGGGTGGTGGAGCTGCGTGGTGGTGGTGGTGGGGTCTTGCTCTTCCTGGTCCGAGGGGACTTCCTAATGGGGTCCTGTGTCTGCCCGCGCCTGGGGGAGGGTGTCCGGGGGCGAGGGCACTCCCCTCTGTGTGGGTGGACTTCCTCTTCCCCGGTATGCTGGATCAGCAGGATTGGAGGGAAGAGGCCGAGGTCACACAGGAAGATCTGCTGTGTAGGTGGGGTAGCAGGCGAGGCAAGGGAAGGGGTCTTGGATTCAGAGGATTTGGAGGACTGCGGAGTGAATGTGGATGCCTGTGTGTGTGTGTGTTCCCCATCCCATGTGTCTGTGGTATCAGTCCCCTGAGGATGCTTGTGTGCACGTCTTGCCTTTCTCTTGGGTGTGTCTGTGCTGCTCGTGTCTGTGTGTTTGGGTGACTGCAGGTGTGCATGTGCTTTGGACATGTAGGGGGGCAGGAAGTGTGGATGGGGCAGAGGTGGGAGGGGTGAGGGACTGTTGGAGGAGGGACACTGCTGCCGTCAGGGAGGAGTCCATGGACTTCTTGCTCCTCTGTAGGGCAGACATACCCGTCGAGATGCCCTCCATGAACGACACCAGCTGTGTCAACAGAGTGGTGTGTGCATGGAGGACACTCAGCATTGCTGTCTGCCCTACATGGAGCTGCCGAAGGAGGTACACAGACTCCTCACTCAGGGCAGCAGGGGACATAGGGGCACGGGGTGCGGTGCCTGGCACGAAGGAGACACGCTCCCGAGCATGGGAGCCTCCACGGACCTCAGGAATGGGAGCCAATGGGAGGGCGGTGGTGGTGGTGGTGGTGGCGGGGCCAGACAGACTAGCTGGCCTTTGGTGGCTGCTGAGACCCGCCTCCACAAGGGAGTCATCCTCCGAGCTGCTGTGGTCCTCAGCTGAGGTGGATGGTGCTGAGGACTCCTCGGTGTGGCTCCCCTCGCCCTCCGTGCCACTGGGTCCCTCTGACCACTCGTCCGATGCTGACCCAGTCTGGCTCCGCTGCTCCTCCTGGTCCGTGGAGCTGTCCCCTCCTGTGGCCGTGGATGTATCTGCAAACAATTAGGGAAACAGACAAACATCAGTCACCTGCACTGACCGCACACACCACAGTAAGTACAGCACATTACAGAGCAAGACCTGGCATCCTTAGTTGAACATTGCCTAAAGTCCTCACACAGATTCGGGAAGCCAATTGTCAGTCTGATGGTCAACCATGGGACTCACACCCCTCCTGCCCTTGCACCCATCTGTCTGGTGCCTGTCTGATGGTAAGACCCCAGTGTGGACACATGCACCACCTACACAGTTGTTGGACATTGCAGGGAACACGGTGAAGTATGTGAACATGCACACATCACATCTCTTGCCACTGAGTCAGTGCAGGTGTCCGGATAAAGGGATTACCAGAGTCTAAATAGAAATGCATGTGATGCATACCAGCACCAGACACCATGATGCACCCATGTCCGGATAGTCAATGCCACAATGGGGTGCATGTTGCACATGTCACTCCCCTGCAGGATCAGTCTCAGGAAGTTTAATGCCATGACACAGGAATGCGTGCAAAGTCATACATTACTGTCTCAAGTCACATGGCCATGGCAGCCAGCCAACAACAGTCTGCACTGTGTCACAATCCGAGGGCATGGGGAATGCAAGTTATGTGACTGACAAGTGCACATGTCCATCCCCCAAAAACCACATCATCTGTACTACTATTTGTCCACGTCATACCAACTGGACATATGGGGGACATGAAACACAACTCTCTGAACATGAGCACCTCACAGTGTGCTGTGAATGAAAATACAGCTGCCTGAAAGTCACAGTCGCAAACACCTGTGTGCACAGTCAAGTGATCAGACACCTATAAGTCACAGAAGTATCGTCTATCATGGTCACATCTCCGATGGCATGCTGAGCCCTAACCGATAAACATACCAGTAGTCCTGACAACGAAGACACAGCACAATGAGACAGAGGCAGACACCTGAGGGTACATTTCACTGATCACAACATGCCAGATGATACACGGGAGTGGGAGTACAGAGTGTATTGTATGCCCTGGAGTAGGCATGACTGTCCAGCTCCACCTGTAAGAGGGATGAGTCCTGGACAGTAGGCAGGTGGCTAAGCATGTGTGACACACTGGATACACATACTCCTGAGGCCCAAACATTGTTCCCACCAGCAGCATGGGTGTGTGCCAAATTCCCCAGGGACATGTGGTGAGTCAGAGCAGCAAGCGGACCACATATCAAAGTTACACCCAGATTACATGTCAGAACTTAGGCATTGTGTAAGCAATTGACCCACCCATGAATCGCACAACATAGTCACGGGAACAAATGCTGTCCCCCACCTTGAGCAAAGCTAAATGCAATGACACAGTCCCCAAATGACACAATTTCCTGACTATAAGGGCCACACATATGCGTATCAGAGGAGTAGTGGGCATGTCACAAATGAGGGACATGGGTCCTGGACCACATGACTGATGTACTGTGGAAGTTTAACCAGGCCAGAGGAGGGCACATAGCATGTCAGACAAAGTGCACAGTGCAGTCATGGACTCATCCCCTCCTTGCTGCTGTCTGGCCTTCAGCTGCCCATCCAGGTCAGGGAAGACCACCGCCAGGATCCTGAGCATGTGGGGGGTCAGGGTCCGGTGTCTGCCCCTCCTGCGAGGAGGCGACAGCTTCAGCTGGACTCTTACGATCCTCTGGGTCCAGCCCCGAAGGTCCTGCCACCTCTTCTGGCAGTTGCGGATCCTGCGCCTGTAGACCCCCACGGATCTTACTTCCCGGGCGATGGTTAGCCAGATTTCCTGCTTCTGGTGGGCATCAACCTGTGAGGATGACAAAGTGAAAAGGCCATTACTACACATGCAACATATACGTGCATCACACAGTTGCATATACATGTCTCAATCACAGGGGCATATGATGTACACAGGCAGTGCAACAATGGCTATGAACAGTTTGCCAGCAGTCACTACATGGTATCATTGCATGGGAAGTAAACCTAGTTGGAATGCACTGTTACTGCACTGTACCAGTTCAGTGCATGTAACTACACACTTTGGGGTGTGACAACTACTCAGTGAGCATGCTAGCCAGTGGTGTGCACACTGTAAGTCCTGCTAGTCAGACAACATGCACAATTAGTAAGGCAGTGGACAGCACACTCACCTGCTCCCCTGGTTTCCCATACAGCTTGCTGTACTGTGGAAGGAGGCTGTCCAGCAGGGCCTGGTTCTCCTCAAGGCTGAAGGCTGGGGCTCTCTCCACAGTACGTGCCATTGCAGTAGCCAGAGGATGCATAAACAGCAGCAGTGTTGGTGGCAGATGTCGTCCTGGAGCATGTAGTGCAGGCAAGTGAGCTCTCAGGGGAACAGCCAGCATTATATGTGTGCTGCAGAGGCAGATACTGGCCCATGTGTCCAAAGTGATAGGTCCAAGTCGTTTGCATCTTCTGAATCTGACCAATCCATGGAATAGCAGCACTAATACACGCCCACAGCATCCTTCAAATCTTCAACTTCATGACACCCATGATTTTGCAACATTGTTGTGGCTGGCCAACTGAATTCACTGCATCAGACCCATTGGAGCTTCGAAAACGCGTCCGTTGCCATGCCAGGCCCCAGCCAATGTGTGCGCACCGTTCGGTCCATTGCTGTACAACGCGTATTTCGGGATACAACGCGTACCCGCACACATCATATGCAATGGGCCGGCCGGGCACACCGATCGGTCCATTGCTGTACAATGCGTACCCGCTCACAACAGATGCAATGGGCCGGCCGGGCACACCGATCGGTCCATTGCTGTACAACGCGTATTTCGGGATACAACGCGTACCTGCACACATCATATGCAATGGGCCGGCCGGGCACACCGATCTGTCCATTGCTGTACAACGCTTACCCGCTCACAACAGATGCAATGGGCCGGCCGGGCACACTGATCGGTCCATTGCTGTACAACGCGTATTTCGGGATACAACGCGTACCCGCACACATCATATGCAATAGGCCGGCCGGGCACACCGATCGGTCCATTGCTGTACAACGCGTACCCGCTCACAACAGATGCAATGGGCCGGCCGGGCACACCGATCGGTCCATTGCTGTACAACGCGTATTTCGGGATACAACGCGTACCCGCACACATCATATGCAATGGGCCGGCCGGGCACACCGATCGGTCCATTGCTGTACAACGCGTACCCGCTCACAACAGATGCAATGGGCCAGCCGGGCACACCGATCGGTCCATTGCTGTACAACGCGTATTTCGGGATACAACGCGTACCCGTACACATCATATGCAATGGGGCGGCCGGGCACACTGATCGGTCCATTGCTGTACAACGCGTACCCGCTCACAACAGATGCAATGGGCCGGCCGGGCACACCGATCGGTCCATTGCTGTACAACGCGTACCCGCTCACAACAGATGCAATGGGCCGGCCGGGCACACCGATCGGTCCATTGCTGTACAACGCGTATTTCGGGATACAACGCATACCCGCACACATCATATGCAATGGGCCGGCCGGGCACACCGATCGGTCCATTGCTGTACAACGCGTATTTCGGGATACAACGCGTACCCGCACACATCATATGCAATGGGCCGGCCGGGCACACCGATCGGTCCATTGCTATACAACGCGTACCCGCTCACAACAGATGCAATGGGCCGGCCGGGCACACCGATCGGTCCATTGCTGTACAACGCGTACCTGTACAGGTCAGTCGCATATGTCACCATGCTTGTCACTGGTGAACGTATGCCAGCCACATATACCTGCCAGGGACCCAGGGGCACACCTACAACACCACACCCAGTCCACACTGTTTCCTGAGGCATGTAAGGCTGCATTTCCTTCTCTGTGTAAGGGGTTAACATGTGGTTTCTGTGGTGGCACTTGTGGGCAGCCACACCCAGGCTGTGCATGTGTTCATGGGGACAGGGTCCTTGGTGTGTTGTGCACATGACCACTGTGATGTGCAACAGTTCATTTTGGAGCATGTGGCATGGTCACATTTCCAGGTTGTTTATGTGTATGACATGTCACATACCCCCAGAGTCCCATGTGGGAAGGACTGAGCTCCAGGCTCTGGGATCACGAGTAGTGTAAATCCCGACCGGCTCAAGCTCCTCCAGCCCCCCATGAAGAGATGTGCGACTGACCTGCTCACCGGGCCAACTTAGGACGAGGAAGCTCAGGTCCACGACGCAGCTCCAGGGACGAGAGGGATCCACGCTTAAAGCGATAGGGACCCACGCTTCAGGTCTCCAAGTCTCCATCATCGGAGCCCCTGCGCCAGCGAGGCGACCCTCGGCGACATTCGTCCCCAACCCGCTGAGCCCCGGGGGCCAGACGGAGACATATGCCAGAGCCGGAACGGAAGCTCCGACGCACAGCCACCGCAGGCAATTACGCCTGACTGTGTAATGGCCGCCAGGCGCTAAGACACCAGCGAAATCG
Organism: Calotriton arnoldi; assembly: GCA_963921515.1. Classification (NCBI taxonomy): domain Eukaryota; kingdom Metazoa; phylum Chordata; class Amphibia; order Caudata; family Salamandridae; genus Calotriton; species Calotriton arnoldi. The sequence goes on along the minus strand of CAWUFW010003540.1, from coordinate 1,287,251 downwards.
CCCAGCAGCAGGGCCATACGAGGACCCCTCGAAGCCTGGATCATCCCCACCACAGTGAGGCGGGTCAGTCTTAAGCCTCGACAGTGGCTAGGTTGTCCTGAGGCGGGAGCGGAGCCCCGGGCCTCAATACTTTACGAGCTCACGCTGCCTGACCCCGTAATGGCCGCCATGAACCCAGACTACTAAGGCTGCACGAAGACCCCACGAGGCCCTAATTCACCCTACCACAGTAAGGCTGGACATGCCCGACCGCTAACAGTAAATAGGCGGTCCCGAAGCAGGAGTTGAGCCCCGAGTCTCAACACAACAGGATCCCACTGTGCCTGACCCCGTAATGGCCGCCACTCAAGACCATTAGGGAAAAAAGAAAGAAAAAAAAAAAAAATAATTCTTCCACCAGCAAGGACAGAATTACTACACAGAACGTACTTAGTCTCTGCAAGTTGATTGCTCCCGCTCCCCAGAGCACACGAGCACAGGACTGAAGTGACCCTGCGAGGGCTACCCTGAGTGCACTATAGTGCCTGACACCAAGACGGCCGCCCCAGGCTGAATTCACCGATCCTTCCTGATTTCTTTTGGGAGCCAGGAGATCTCGCCAAATCTAAACTAAACAAAGACCGGCCGCAAGAGGATCTCGATCCAATACCCCTCCACCGCTCCGGACATCGCAACAAGGACTCTCAGGTCAGTGCAGGCAGCCTCCAGGTGCCCGTCCCCAAAATGGCCACCAGGGACTAAACAAGGGCCGGCCACAAGAGGGTCTCGAACCAACGCCCCTCCAACACTCCCAAGAACTCACAGATTAGTGTAGGCAGCCTCCAGACGCCCGTCCCCTAAAAAGCCCACCCGGGACCTAATCTCCGAACCACCGTCGCATCTCTGCAAAGGTGTCCCTGCCACCTATAGAGAGTTCCCTTAACGATATAGGCCCCCTTCCCAATATACCAGTCCAGCTCAGACTCTCAATCCTGGTCCTAGAGAAGCCCCTAGCCGCACGCCCCCTCACCACTGGACCCTCCCTCCCGGGAAGTCTATTCCTCGAGCTCCCCAAGCCCCCCCTACCCGACCAGAAAGCACTCTCTGACAACACTGCTACTACACCCCTGAGGGATCCCGCCTCCCTCCGCACCCATTCACAATGCCCCCGGCCACGCTAATGGTTGCCACCCCAAGAACACCGAAGTACCTGAAACCCCACGGGCCGAACTCCTTCACGATTACTTTCCCCTCCAACCTCACAAGTAAAGTGAAGAGACACTTCAAACATAGACTGATCAGACAGCACCCCGAAACACTAATCGTGGACACCTTCCACTGCTCCTCCAAAGGGCAGATAAAAATGGATCTCATCTTCCACACTGAAAGACCCGACAATTGGATCACCATCCTCAACACACATCTCCACAACTCCAAAACTACCATCACATCCCATAGCCGCAAACTGACGACCTCTCTCCCGAACCACCAGATGCTGAACGGCAACATCTCCATAACCATCTACTCGAATGGCACAGTCCTGATACAGGCTAATAACGATAACCTCGAGGTTTTCGACTCCCTCTTCCCCTCGCTAAAAAGGCACCCTTGCACACTACCCGACCCGGACTGACCCCTCTCTTCCTCCCAGTGAGCCCTCCACGTCAGGTGAGGTGCCAGACCCCTCTCGCGTCCTCTTCGAAAACCTCCTCCCCACCCCCTCGAATCACCTCCCGCAACTATGCTCCTCCTAATAACGATCCCATCCCCCTGGCAGACGACCCTCCCACCCCTGCCTTCTCTCTCACCCCAACCAGCCAACCAGGAATGAGCATTACTCCCACGCTCAGTCTCCCTACAGCTTCACCCCGCCCCCAGGCCACACGAGGCTGAATCCTCGTTATGAGCCAACACCCCTCCTGCCCATGATCCCTCCCAGAGACAAACCAGGCAGCTCCTCCCCCAACAGCCAATATGACTGGGACCCACCCCCTCCCCCGGGCAATACTGCCCCAGGCACCCCCCTTACACCCTGGATAACATGACGCATCGCCTCATCCTCCTAGAAACCCAGCTTGAAATCCTGATCCGAGGCCTGAACGAAACTTTATCCAACCTGGTCACGATCCGAAAGCCCACTCAGCACCCCACCTCACCGCCAAATCTCACCCAACCCGGGTGTGCCACGACACTGCCCCCCAGTGGGCCCCCTGCCCCCCAGGTCCTGGCCATCGAACAACAGAACGGGTACCGAAAATCGCTCTGAGAGACCCAGAAGAGCAAAAGCCGCACTTTCCTCCCGGGAAGCGGCATTCCTAGCCTCAACCTACGACTCTGCCTCTAATCCCTCCCCGAAATCCATGATCCAAGTAATTACGGGAGTCGGAAGAGAACACCTTCCATCGAGAGACCCTAGACCCCCAGCTCACCTAACTTCTCTACCTAGGGCCCCATCTACTAAGAATCCAAGCAACGAAGGGTCCCCCATTAACTGCATGCTCCTAAACTGCAGATCGGCCTCTAAACATGCAACCGAACTAGCAGAAGCCATCCTCTCCCATAATATAGACATAGCATTCATCACGGAGACCTGGCTCAACAATCTCTCCTACCCCAGCATGGACATGCTGGTGCCTCCTGGATTCACAATGATTAACAAAGACAGGAAAGTGCAAAGAGGAGGGGGCATAGCAATCATTCACAAGAATAGCATTTCCATCACGGAAACTACCTCCTGCCTGTATAGCTCCTTTGAATGTCTCTCAGTCAACATCAAAACAAGCGATAACAGGCTATCTCTCTGCCACCTCCTGTATCACCCTCCAGGCAACTCCACCGAATTCGGGGAACACCTCTCCGACTTGATTGCCCATTGCTCACTCGGAAACTCAAACAACATAATTCTTGGCGACCTTAATATAAGATGGAACGAAACAAAAAACCCGCTTATTCAAACCCTAAACAACCTCCTACTAGAAAACAACCTGACCCAACACTGCTCAGAAGAAACACACCACAGAGGAGCAACCCTCGACGCAATTATTGCCGAAAGCAATGCAATCTCCATCGACCACATCCTTCCCGTAGACTGGTCCGACCATCACATCATCCTTTTTCACATCAACCAAACGGTCCTAACTCAACACCCCTTGCAGGACCCCCAAATGGATTAGGAACACAGCTCAGATCCCTCGAGCGGTTCTAGAAGAAAGAATAAGCGCGCTCCTCCCCAACATCATTGATCACCTCCCAACTATCGAACTCACCTCTCTCTACCACTCGAACATGACGCTCACCCTGGACCAACTTGCCCCTCTGATACTAAAGAAACCCAGGAGCATTCCATCCAGATCATGGTTCACCACTGACACCAATGAAGAAAGAAGACATCTAAGAGCCTTAGAAAGAATCTGGAGGAACAATCCCACCGCTCTCCATCGTGATCAACTCCAAGCAGCCCGCAGGAACTACAAAAGCACATTAAGAACAAAAAGACTTCTTTCTTCTGCTCTGCGCTAGACAACGCAAAAAACAGACCCAAAGAGCTCTTCAATATCATCAGGAAACAAACCTCTAAGCCAGCGACCCCCTCAACTCAGGCATCTAAAGAACGATGCGACAACTTCGCCATCTTTTTCAATGACAAAATCGCCAAGATCGATCTCTCACTTGGCTCCAATCTCATCCCCTCCAACGAGATCCAGGCGTCTGAAACCAACGATAGCGATTCCTTGATCCCCCCTAATCACTGGTCCTCCTTCATTCCCATTCAGGAAGCAGAAATAGTCAAACTAATCTCCAACGCTAAACCCTCATCCCACGCCCTTGATCAGATACCCCCTCAACTGACCAAGGACTTGAAGCTCGTCATAGCCCCGCTATGGTGCAAGATCATTAACAGCTCACTGAGATCAGGAGTCGTACCAGACTGCCTCAAAGTTGGTCAAGTCACACCACTGCTGAAAAAGCCAGGACTAGACACTGAGGATCTGAACAACTTTAGACCTGTCTCGAACTTACCGCTTCTGTCCAAAATCCTGGAAAGATGTGTACTTCCTCAACTGACCCAACACTTGGACAACATCAACTTTCTAGATCCCCATCAATCGGGCTTCAGAAAAGGCTGCAGCACTGAAACCGCAATCCTCAATGTCATAGACGACCTACACAAGTCACTCGACTCAGACCAATGCTGCCTTCTCATCCTCCTGGACCTATCGGCTGCATTCGATACAGTCGATCACAAGCTTCTCATCAAGGTTCTTCAAGAAAGGGCTGGTCTTGAAGAGACGGTCCTCCAATGGTTCACTTCCTTTCTCCACAACCGCTCACAAAGAATAAAAATTAAAAATTTTGAGTCCGACATCCACCCCGTCAACAGAGGTGTTCCACAAGGGTCAGTGCTCTCCCTCAGCTTTTCAACATTTACATTGAACCCCTTACCACTCTACTCAGGAAATCCAACATCCCTTTCCACTTATATGCTGATGACACGCAGCTATATCTGGAAACCTCCTCCATTGATGACATCCAGAGACTCAACGCCACGCTTAGAGAGGTTCAACATTGGCTCTCAAGTAATCACCTGAAACTCAATCAAGAGAAAACGGAAATACTCCTCATTTCCAACAAAGACGAAAACCCCCAAATTGCAGAATGGCTCAAAGCTATTGACGCCCTCAAGGGTAACCTCATCCTGGCGGATTCGGTAAAATCTCTAGGCATCACCCTAGACCCGAAACTGGACGTGAAAAAACACATTACAAGATCCGCTAGAAGTTCCTTTCTCAACTTGAAATTACTGTACAAAATAAAACCCTTCCTCCCGCCCAAGGACCTGCAACAAGCCACCCAAGCACTGGTGCTCTCCAGAATCGATTATGGGATTGCAGCCCTGACCGGTACAGCAAAATCCCACCTCGCCCCCTGAAAACAACCTTTAATGCAGCAGCCAGAATGGTCACCGGGACTAAGAAATTCGAACACATCTCCCCTGCACTCAGAGAACTTAAATGGCTCCCAATTGAGCTGCGAGCCAGCTTCAGAACAGCCTGCCTCACGCACAAAGCCCTGCACACAGGCAAACCGGAATACCTAGCCGCCAAACTCAAAAGGGCCGGCCAGTCCAGGAACCTCAGGAGCTCCAACACTCTGCTACTCATCCCACTGAAAACTCGCAAACAAAAAACTGCGGCCAAATCGTTTGCCGGAAACGCCCCAAAATCTGGAATTCCATCCCCCACATCAGAACGATCCCCTCGTTTCCAAAATTCAAAACCTGCTCAAAGTCCTCCTCCTTGACCGCTTTCAAGCAAACCGCTAGAAGCCAAGGAAGTACCTTAGCCGGCATTCCACCTAACTTCAATTATGTGACCGGTGACACTGACTCTGATCAAGAAAACTTTTTGGATACTCGCATTGCTTGATCAAGAAAACCTTTTTGGATAATCGACTTATGGAATGTGGATTATTATTTCCATAACCAAGTCACTTTCCAGGACACTCGGCATATATTTTCCTGTGTAATGTGACAGAACTGTATTATGCTCTGACGTTATAGAAGCTTTCTCACTGATATATCTATTGTATTTGTTGCTTATATAGTCATGTAACATTTGTGGTTTATATGTGCATGCAATGCTAGCTTGACCTGCACCCTTCATGCTCCTTCTGTTCGATCACTCCCTTGTTTGATCCTTATCCGGCACGAACCCCTATGTTCTTCTATATTCTCTGTATTGCCTATTTGCACATAAGCTACTCGCTGAGAAGCGCTCTGATACCCTCGGGTCCAGCTAGCGCTATATAAAACTCCTTAAATAAATAAAAATAAATAAATGTACGTCACAGGATGACCCATTGCCACAATAGTGATGTCCCTCCACAGTCTGTGTGCATGGTGTGTTTCCGATGTCACTGATTCCATGTGCACGATGGGAGACAGTCTCCACATCAACGTTGTTTGTGCATGGACTTTGATGTTGTGCGTCACTGGCATCCATGTCTGTCCTGCGGATGTGACAGGGGCCACTACCTGTGGGAGTCATGTTTGTTTTTCTGACGTGTACATGATACGCCATGTCATGCCAGTGTCCATGTGGCAAGATAGGGTCACTGGGAATCTACCTGTCAATGATCTGTGATGCCTGTGGCGCATCTGTCCAGACATGTCACTGTGGTGTGTGTGTGGAACGTGACAGCAGTAAATGGGTACTGTGACACAGCCTAATGGTTTCCCATAGCACAACCTGGTACTTGTTCTGCACACATGTTGTACTGAGAAGTTAGATGATGGCCATGTAGGTGCGAGTTATGTCCGACAGAACGGCACACACATCAAGTACTTGTGTCACGTAATGATGTATCATGTGAAATTGAGTATGGTGAATGGCACATATGTGGGGTGACTGGCAATCTTTCTTCCTTCAACCTATGCACTGCAGGGCTCCAGCTGTCCATAGACCATTCCCTGACCTGGCAATGATGGTGGAACGTGACAGCATCCGACGGTACCGCTTCACCAGGCAGCTGATTGAGGATTTGGCAGTGCGCTTGGCACCACATTTGCAACCTGGCCGGACGTACCCTACGGCGCTGACCCCCAAGGTGAAGGTAATGGCAGCCCTACACTTCTTTGCCACCGGTATCTTTCAACACACTGTTGCGACTGCCGGTGGGATGTCACAGACTATGTTCAGCCGTGTGCTACGCGATGTTTTGGAGGCAATGTTGAGATGCCTGAACCAGTACATCTATTTCCCAACACGTCAACAACTCACTGACGTCAAGAGTGACTTCTATGCCCTGGGGAGGATGCCACATGTCATTGGCTCCATTGATGGGACACATGTGGCTTTGATACCACCACAGGCACATGAGCAGGCATACCGGAACCGTAAACATTACCATTCGATCAATGCTCTGGTGGTATGTTTAGCAGATATGAGCATCACACATGTGTGTGCCCATTTCCCTGGTTCAGCACACGATGCCTACGTGATGAGGAGTAGTCGCATCCCGAGGATGATGGCACAGATGCAGAACCAGCATGCCTGGCTTGTCGGTGTGTACTGACTTTGTACCATTGTGTGTGTTCTGATCTGTAGTATTTCACCCACTTTTCCAAATCAGCTAATGTGCACTTGTCTGTCCGTAGGTGACTCCGGATACCCCAACATGCCGTGGTTGCTGACACCCCTCAGGAACCCTGTGACACCAGCCCAGATGCGCTACAATGAGGCACATGGTCGGACCAGGAGAGTGATAGAGCGGACCTTTGGTCTCCTGAAGAGCCGCTTCCGCTGCCTGGACAAGACAGGAGGGGCCCTCCCATATGCCCCAGCAAAGGTGTGCAAGATTGTCATCGTCTGCTGCATGCTACGCAACCTGGCAGTGCGGAAGGAGTTGCCTCTCATCCTGGATGACGATGACCAACGTCCGCCACCTGTGGAGGATCCTGGCCTGGACCACGATGCCAGTGATGATGATGATGATGATGGTGATGTCCACACACAGCTCATCACCAACTTCTTCAGCTGAATGTGAGTATCCAGGGAGATGTAATGTGAATGACGTGAGTTTGCATGATATGTGTGGGTGGTGCTCTGGTGCTGTTTGAGTGTGGCCATGTGCTACTTGACTGGATGCGTGCAGCAATGTGTCCTTCCAGGTAGTCTGAACTCCCCAACAGTTTTGATATGCTAACTTGGTTTTGTGTAGTTGTCTTGTGACATGTATTAGGCATGAGTATTGCAGTACTGTCCTGTTCTACAGTGATTTTAACTGTGTGTCATGTCTGTCCTTCACAGGGTGCTTACTGAGTACTTTGGTCAACTTGGATCCCCCGACACCATGATTCAGCTTTCAGGGTGGCAGCAGTAGTTGGCCTACAAGTGATGTGCCACACACCCCTGGACTTCATATCTTCTGCACTTGTTGACTGTGTGGCCACTGCCACGTGGGTAAACCTTGCATTTGTAGTGGAAACAACATGTTGCAAATGTGTAATTAACCTGTGCTTCACTTTGGGATGTGCGTTGTCTGTGGTCACACATCTGACTGACATTTGCTTACTGCACCTGTGGGCTAGTTGACACAGACTCTGAATAGGTGTGGTGTCTGTGCATTCCACTGTATTTCCTGGCAACATCACTGTGGGCGATGAGTCCGATGGCCCTGGTGTCTGTGTTGTGTAGCCCTAGTGGTGTGTCTCCCTCATATGTGTCACGTCACCATGACTCACACGACGGTGTTATACTTGCTGTAGCAGTTAGCATACACAGTGTAATTTAGCAGAACATCATCACCATAACAGTATCCACATTTGAATAACAACAGTGGCAAGTATGGTGTACTAGTGATTTTATTTACAGAAATGTGTGTGTGTATAGTGCACAGGATGGTGGGTGCTGTACATTGGGATTGTGATCCAAAGTTCCCAGATGAGTTGGAAGTCTTGGTAGCAGAAATGTCCTGAGTGAAGTCCACAGTCATATGATACATTAGTCCAACTTGAACTCCCCATGTCATGTGGGAAAGTAGTGTTGCATTCGACAGGGTGAAACGTTTGCACACAAAGGAGAATTTCCGGAACAGGTGTTGGCTTCCTGGGGGATGTACGTGGCCTTCAACCTCTCAGTTTTCCTTCCTCGGACGACCCCTCTTCTTTGGGGGGGCCCTCACGTGCAGGCTGCTGCGGTGCAGGGGACTCTCTGCCAGAGTCCTCCTCCCTCCCTGTGGCGGTGTCAGTTGTTGCAGCACCAGATGTTGTGGGCACACAGGGAGGTGTGGCCATGTTGGTGCTAATCTGGCGGAGGCATGTCAATATGTCCCTATGCACCGCTGTGAGTTCTTGCAATGTGTCCCACTTGGACTCCATGCCCGACATGTGTGTCTCCACACGGGCCATGTGGGAGTCCAAGCGGGCATGATGGGCAGCCTGCTGCTGTTGTATGTCCTTGAGCATCCCCACTACCTGTCTGACCGCTCCGGTGCTATCCTGGTACGCATCAGCGATGCGTGCCAGTTGTGGGTCATCATGCAGTCCAGACCCCTCTGCAAGCAGCGACCTATGTCTACCACCCCTCCCACCACCCCTGGCGACACGTGCAGGACCTGCGGTGGCACGCACAGGTGACCCGAGGCCCACTTGGGGGTTGTTAGTGGTGTTGTCATCCGTTGCTCCACGGTGGGCCTGGGGCCCTGTGCTGTTGTCAGCGGTGGTCCTTGGTCTGTCCGTGTCGGCGGGGGTGGTCTGTATGTTGGCAGTTGTTGGAGGGGTGGGTGCAGGGGGTGCAGATGTTGGTCCAGCTGGTGCTGCATGATGACTCACACCGTAGGGGCCAGGTAGGTCTTCGCCATTCGAGGAGGGCAGAGGCTGTTCCACACCAGTGAGCTCTGTGTCCCCCGGAGCCTGGGACAGGGACTCCTCCTCGCCTGCTGCTGTGTCCCCATCATCGTCACCTGTATTTGGAAGAGACACACATTGTATGTAATGTTTCTACAGGCATCAATGGTTCACACACCTGACAGTTGTGACTGTACCTCTGGATGCGGGCATGTACATTGCATTGTCCTAAGTTGTCACAGTAAGAGGTTGATATTGGTGTAGCACATTGTCATGCATACCTGGGGCATTTCAATATGAATGTTGAGGTGTGTGCATGGCCAGCATTGGTTGTATTTGGTGGACATCCGGACATCCTTCTCCACCTGGCCCAGTTATCCCACCATGAAGCATGCCACCCTTGCAGTGTGTTCAGGTTGACTCTCAGGATGTCATTCAGTGGTGTTGTGCTGTTTGTTGGTGCACAGTTCCCAGCAGGGCCTTGTGCTCCCCACAGCAGTAGCCAGTGTCAGCCATCTTGTCAGTCCTTATCCACTCCCTGTGATGTGAGCATGGTTCAGAGTGGTGTTGATGGGCCAATTGTGAGGGTGAGCAGTATCTGTGACTCCAACTCCCATCATGCTATTGCCTACACCCCCTTCCCAGCATGCCCGTACTTCCTTCCTTTGGACTCTGCTTCCCTGTGGGGTAGTGTGCCTGTGCTGACAGGAAGGCTGACAGTGTTGTCCTTGCGTTTGTTTGGCTACAAGTCCCAGGTGTGTCCCTGTGCTTCACACAGCATTACCCAGGGTGGTGGTTCTTTGTGGGATCTTCATTTGGTATGTGAGGCATTGCATTCTCCCAGGTGGGTTATGTGGAGTTTGTGTTGAGGGGGTGTGTGAGGTGAGCTGCTTGTAACTATGGTCAGTGCTGTGAGTCCTCCTTCCCACCCAGCCAGATATCCCACCATGCAACGTGCTTGCATTGCAGAGAGTGCAAGTTGGCTTTCAGGATGTCAGGCAGTGGTGTTGTGCTGTTTGTTGGTGCACAGTTCCCAGCATGGCCTTGTGCTCCCCACAGCAGTAGCCAGTGTCAGCCATCTTGTCAGTCCTTATCCACTCCCTGTGATGTGAGCATGGTTCAGAGTGGTGTTGATGGGCCAATTGTGAGGGTGAGCAGTATCTGTGACTACAACTCCCATCATGCTATTGGCTACACTAACTTCACCAGCATACACAGAATTCCTTCCTTTAAGTGAGCTTCCCTGTGAGGTGGTGTTCTAGTGGTGGCAAAATATCAGGCAGTGTTTGAGGGTTATATTTGTGCCACTGCCTTGCTCTATTTGTTGTTAGGTTTGTACATGTCATGACACAGTTACATATCACTATGAGATGGCATGTATTGTGTTTATCTAACTGACATACACATCTTGGGATGATTTTCTTTTGGTTGCTGTTGATTTGCTAGGGGTGGATGGTTTGACTGTCCCCTTGACAGTGATGTGTGTGTATTGGCACACAATATTGTGTATATTAGTTGTGTACTCACCAGGCTCTGGGATGTCTGTTAGTCCATATACGCTCACTGGTGGTAGGATGGCCCGCACCTTCTCCTCCCAGGGCCTGAGGTATACTGGTTTTGCAGGAGGGCCACTGCCGGTGTGCTGGCTCAGGAGGTAATCCTTCTTGAGTAGGTCTCTGACCCTCCTGCGCACATCATACCACCTGTTCTGGATGTCTTCCTTTGTGCGCAAACATGGTGATTGTGCGTTCACCCTGTCGACGATCCTCGCCCACATCTTGGTTTTCTGCGACATGGGGGTCTGTTGGACCAATGTGCCAAACAACTGTGGCTCTACCCTCAGGATCTCGTCTACCATGACTTCCAATTCACGATCTAGGAACTTTGGATTCTTCTTTAGGGGCATGGTGATGGGTGGTGGTGGTGGTGATTGATGTGTGTGTGTGCAAGTGAGGGTTTGTGTGTGTGTGTAGGTTTTGCTGTGTGTGTGTGAGGGTGCTATTTGTTGAGGTGCTAATGGTGTGTGGCTTTTGTGTTGGATGAGCTGTGTGTGTGTCTGTGTTTGCTGTGTGATGGTGTTCTGTGCTGGCAGGTCAGTGGAATTTGCAAAGGATCATGGTAGGGATTTGTGGCCTTTATGTAGGTGGAGTTGGGGGTGTGTCCTTGTTCCATTTTTTTCACCCCCTGTATTTATTTGCTTTGTCATTGCTTGTTTGGCCCTTTTTTTTTGTATTTTTTCATTTGTTATTATTGTGCATGTAGGAGTCGTTCTTCTGACCGAGTAAGACGTTGCAGTTGTCTCGTGTGCGGCTCTCCGAGTCGTTCCCGCTGTGTTTCAGCTCAGTTTCATATGCAGCGTACGCGTCGGTCGCGGAGTATTGTGTTTGTTCGGCTGGGTTTTGTATGCGTGTCGGTCATACGGCTTGGGCTCCGTATGAATCGGTCTGAATTTGCACCCATTGCATCGTACTGCGCGGGTCGGAGTTCGCGGGTACGTTTCGTTCGGGTTATTTCCTGATGCGTGTCGGTCGGTTCGATTCGCGTGGTTTCCCGGCCGGATAGCTTGTTTCCGTCCGGGTCGGTCGTTCGCCTTGTGTTCCGTGCGAGTCGGTCGTGATTCCCATGCATTTCATCGTACTACCCGGGTCGGACGGCGCCAGTACGTGTTGGTCGGTCTAAATTCCAGTACCGAGTCGGTCGGTATTTTTTCCGGCCCGAATCGGAATCGGCCCCTTAATCTCCACGTACCTAAAAAAACATGAATGTGTCTGTTTGTTATGTAACTGCTGCTCATGTAAAGCACTCTGATACCTTCAGGTCGAGTTTGCAATATATAAAACTGCACAATAAAAAAGAAATGCTGCTAGGCGGGCCTCAAGATCAAACATCTGTAAAATACCTAATCCCACACATAGAGAATGAACTGAGTGAGATCCTCTCTAGCAGTGTCAAAAAAGACATTATAAATGGTGTTGAGAGCAAACTGAGCACTCATTTAGCAGATGTATCATCAACTGTCTCACAGCTGCTTTACTTTTTGCTTTGCCTGACAAATTCACATGAAAGGCCGAGCTATCCAAGTTACTCCCAAGGCACCCAGTCAGTTGCTTAAAGTCAGATGTTCTCAACAGGCTGAGTGTTCAAGTCAATAAAAATATTTTTGTATTATTTATCTGTGTTAAGGTTTGTATTTTATTAATTCTAGTAGAGAATATAATCTTAACGTGTCCCCTTACGTTTACATAATCTTTACTAGTGCTGGGATATTGATAGGAGTTTAATGTAGAATAATGGCTTATATTTCCCATTAATAGGTGGAGCTGTACATTGCCTTTGTGCTCTCATTGACCAAAGAACACAGATTTTTCTAATGGAACTGAAGTTATCTCACCAGGCTCAGCTATCAAGCCGAGAAGGCTCCTGTGTTTAATTTATTTTGAGTTGAGAATCATATGTAATTAATTGCAGCAGAAACTAAAGATGGCAAAAATGCCACCTTAAGACAAGGTGCTTTTAAGAAATGCATGCATACTGATTACAGTAATTGAAAAATAATGTTTACATAAGATTATCAGATTATGCCATGTCACGAAGGCTGCAGTGCTCCACTCCTGGGTTTTAGTTTAACAAGCTAATGCATTCTGGGATTTGCAGTCCTGTTTCACTTTAGTTGATCCAAGTGAATTATAACTCAAATGATAACAGGGATTTGTAAAAGAAAAGACTAGGCTAAGGCTGACTCTTGCGTCCTAGGTTATATGGCGTAATCTGTTTATACATACCATTGTAGATTGACTCTTTATTACTTCTATATTTTCATTGACATATGAACACTGCCTTTTCTGGTTCACTTGCTTGAGTAAATGCACATGCCTTCAAATAAAATGAGTGTTCAGAAAAGTGGTTGTGGGTGGCACGGTGATAGGTGCGCTGCATGTTGTGGGATATCAGCAAGTTGTGTGTGAGCGTAGCTCTGTTATCAGTGAGGGGGACTTTTCTTGCTTCCACTAGGTCCCAAGGCATCCTTGATATGCCACTGCTTGTCTTCTTCCCCAGGTCTTCGTGGGCTTCCTATTTCCACCTGAATATTATGTGGAAAGTCACTTGTCACACAGTATTGGGTCGACGGCTGGGGCTTGGAAGGTGACACAACTTCTTTAGTGGCTTCACCTGGCATCTTCATCCACCATGAAAGGAGTTGTCTCTATTTTATCTTCTCACTTGGGAACCAGGCCGAGATCACACATGGCTTTGGCAATGACCACTGGAAGGAAAACTCAGTCTCAAGAGAAAGTCCCCTTAAAACATTTTGAAACAGAACACAAAACACCTATCAGAACATGTGCGTATTGGATAGTCACGGACCTCAATATTGGGGTGTGGAAGGGTCTTGTGAAGCACATGTGTGGGCTAGGGTATACAGTCCTGCAGTTTGAGAAGGGGGTTTACACGTCGCCACAGTGTATACATGGGCCAGTGTCTGCATGTCTTTTAGAGTGACTGTGACCAGACTGGTATCCTGGAGCTAAAAGCAGCAATTGTCTACAGGGGATTGTCTTGAGGATATTAAGTGGCCTCAGGATTTATAGAGACTGACGTCCTTGCAGCTTACTCGTTGATTGCACTCTTGCTCAATGGTTGTGCATTCAGGTATCTTTGTAATGTGATGGGCCCTTGCAATGAAATTTATGATTAGTGCCTGGCACTGACACTTGCACTAGAACATTCGACTGTCCGACTGTTGAGTTGGTCACCATTGACATGTTGATCTCAGTCATTCAGAACAGGTTGGTCTCAGATGGCAATTGTTTCTAACCTTAATTATGCCTCCACCTCAGTAACTATGGCAATGGTCCGGTCTCTCTGCTACTACTAGCCTTCTCATTATCTCTAGTGCCAACTAGGGATGTAAGGAGTGGTGGAGGTTATCTCCTGCTAAACAACAGTGATTGAGGAGAAACCACAGTAGATGAATGAGGTGGCGCTTTATAGCCTCACAGAAAATGATAAGTAATGAACCCTGGCGCACTCCCTCATGAGTCTCAGCACTTTAAGTAACGTAGTCATGAAGCGCTTTACTTCGCCGTTGCCTTGGGGCCAACATTGGGTAAAAATGGACAAATGGAAAGATGGGACAGTTATGTCTGAAGGTCTTCAGTTTGGAACAGCAGTGGTGTCTATTGCTGGGATGTAGCGGAATCAGTGCATCATGCATATCAAAATGTTCTGAAGGCTAGAATCATCCTCGCAGCTGCAGGGGACAAAGAGAGTGAAAGTCAACACAAAGTATCTGCAAAGGTGGATGACCTGGGAATTGAAGGCTTTGTTTAAAGGGAACTGAAAACACCCCAATTCCCTAAAGAAACTCTAACATCCCTGGTGGTCCAGTGGGAGAGCCTTGCTCTTCTGCTGGTCCGCTGTTCTCTGTCTTGTGTTTGTGCCCGTGTTGTCTGTCTTATGTTTGTGCCTGTTTTCTGTCTGTTGCCTGTCTTTTTTTGTTATTTGGGCCCCTGTTTATTTTGCCTGTTTTTATTCTTTCATTGTACCTGTGTTCTTGTTTCTGTCCTCCGTGCCTGTTTTTGCTGCCCCTTTTCCCGCCGCTGCTGCCCCCGCAGCCCCTCCCCCCTGCTGGTTCCCGGCTCCCAGCTGCGCTTCCCTCCCCCTTCCCTATTTAGGCGGCCTCTTTGCAGGAGGGAACAACATCCACTTCAGCCACACCACCAAACCCCCCCTGAACGGACCACCACTGCGTACACTTCTCTTTCAAAAACACCACCGCTCACAAACCCGCACTACGCCCACCGCAAAGGAACTGGAGCAAAGTCACAGAGGAGCACCGCAACTCGACCCTCAACCATGATCCCCCTCCCGCCTCGACCGACGCCAACTCTGCAGCCAAAGAACTACACCGATGGATCACCAACTGCACAGACAAGCTCACCCCCCTCCGCAAACCCGACAGACAGCTCCTCATGAAGGCCACCTGGTTCACCACCGACCTCCAAGAATCCAGACGCACCTGCAGATGTCTCGAGAAGTGATGGAGGAACAGCAAAACCACTGAAGACCAGACCACCTACAAGAACGCCGTGACAGAATACCACAAACTCATCAGATCCCATCAAAAGGACCTTCATCCGAAACAAAATCCTCGCCAACTCCAGCAACTCAAAAGAACTCTTCAGCATCATCCAGGAATTCACCAAACCCCCCAGCAAAGCCACGGACGTCACACCCTCCCAGGACCTCTGCAACAAGCTCGGCTCCTACTTCCATCTGAAAATCAAGACCCTCTACGACAACTTCAGCGAACAGACTCCAGAAACCACTCCCTCCTCCAGTGACGACAGCCAGCCTACCATCGCCGCCTGGACCCCGGTCACCACTGAAGATGTCGTGTGGTCTGTGGCCTCATTGTCTGCATTGCTAAGTTGGCTTAGGCCTGGCTGCCATGATGCCTTTTTGCGCACGTTACTTTGTGCCTTTGTTTTTCCAGCCTCTGCTTGTGCCCAGCTATATTAGAACTGTCTGGCTTTCTGCCTTTCACCTTTTCTCCTGTTCCCTGTGGGTTTCGTCTGCACAACATGTACAAGGTCGAAAAACAACGTCCCTTGTTCTTGCTGATCTGGCCAGTCCCTCGCACTTAGACATAACACTAGGTACAGCTGCACTGGGGAAATTCGTGTGCTTTTAATATGGTGATCTCGCTGTTTGTGGCACTTGGAGAAAAACCTTTCCAGAGAGAAGAGCTGTGCTTGTCTGATGATGTAAACCTTGCATCTAGATATTGAGGTATGAGGGTTCGCCTGACAACGCCCAGAGGTCTTCTATTTTTATAATAAACTAGTTAGTAACCCGGGGAGGGTGGTAAGGTCATTTAGCCCTATATCCACAGCCTTATGAAATGCTTTCCCCGTTTGTATTATATGGAATTGTAACTATGCTTATTATTTTATCATTATGCATTCTGCTGTTAGTACTGGCATGTGTACTGTATCTTAGAGCACGATAGTTGAAATAAACATTTTAAACTATACAGTGTCTCTTATTATGCACGTTGTGGACAGGTATGAGTGAGTTATGAAAGGGTGTTCTTGCTCCCGCGAGTCCTGAGAGAGAGAGATACCGTGTTCTGGGTTGTCTAATCATTGGTAGCATCGCTGCTAATGAGACGCTAAAGCTAGTCGGATTAGGATTGTGGGTACTAAGGTGCATGGTTGGTTCACCACTATACTCCGAGGTCCTATTATCCTGTGCATAGCTCTGTGTATGTGCAGAATCCCTACAACATGGCGCTACCAACGTAGTGGGCTGCTTATCTGCATGACGCTTGAGTAGTACTTGTGCTTGTCCACAACACCCTTCGCATACGCTTCCGGAAACATGTGTGAGGGTGATACCTCCTATATTGACGTTTTTATAGGTTCTTTCAAGCTTGAAGTTATTAAAAGGTGTTTAAGTAAACCCTATATTGTGCTGCCTCATATTAGGTTGTCGATTATTTCTGGTCTTAATGGCGGATATAAATATACCGGCACATAGCCGCGCAGCGCTCCGGGCTCATCTACAGGCTTATGGAGTGCCTGACGCGGGTGTCTCACTCATCTTTGTGGTGCAGGCTGACCTGGCCCGCCATTTTGAGGTGTTTTATTCTTGGGTCACTTTTCCGGCGGTGGATGGAGCGGACGATTTGTTCCATGAGTACACTATCACTGCCCTACCCAATGCTTATCGGCCTTATCAGGCTCTTGAAGTACCACTTACGGCATGGCAACACCGTATTTGGTTTAATGGCGCCCTCCCACATCCGGTCACGCCGGTTCGTTTAGGCCCCCTATCTATAGACGGGGCCACTTGGCCTGTTTTGGCCGGGTATACCCCACATCCGCGTTATTTGACGATTGCGGTTGCTGAACTGCGTGAATTACATACGTCTTTGATACGCATTCACAGAGCTTTAGTACATTATGTTACAGGCAACGTTCAGGTAGCCCCTCCTGGAGTTGTGGTGCATCCAGCTGGACCGGGGGGTGTAACCATAAGTCCCGTCATGGTTAATTCGGTGATGGGCAAGCGCCCACAAAATAAGGATGATTTACCTTATTGGCTTGCAGAAAAATTTGACCAGCTGGAGGCAGTTTTTCCCAATACTTCTCCTGTGGACAAACACAGGATTTTAACGATCAGTTTGCCAAAAGACTTAATTCCCGAGTTGACAGAATGCAACAACTGGGGTAAGGTATTCGCAGCAGTATATGCGAAGTGTTTCGGCACTCCTTCCATGACAGTTCTCCCCTCTGTAATTAAACGAGTGCAGGATGAGCATGGCCCTGAAGCGGCTGTGGAATTGGGGATGAGACTGGTGGGAGTGTTCGATGTAGTGGCTGACTTAATCCTTGCGAATGTCAAGGGCGATGCAGTTAACTTTCAAGTAGCTAATGTTTTGGCTTTAGTCCCAGAACTGGACAGGCCACGCGAATTACCGAAAATTATTGCACAGGCTTATAAAACCATTGGCTGCAATAGTTTGGGAGTTAAGCCTTTTGCTAAAACGCAAACTCAATCGCAGCCACAACAGAAAACTCAATCTGAGAAAGATGAGAGACCGTTCTTTACTAAAAAGAACTGGCGGTTGAAGAAACAGGGTAAGCAACAGAAGAAACCAGGGTCGCGTGGCGCATCCCCGGTTTCCGAATCTTCTGAAAGCACTTATGATTTGCGCGATAGAGCGAGAATTAAATCTCCAGAGAGATTTCAAGACCCTGATCCGCGTTCTCCTCGTTCTTCACAGGCACCGTCGACCTCCCAGACAGGTGGAGGAGAACGCCAGGATAGAGGCAGGGGTCGTGAGGCTCCACAGGGACGAGACCAACCTCGACAACAAGTCCGAGGGAAAGCCGAAGAATTTCCACGTTCTCGCCCACAGTTTCAGAAGAAGAAAGTTGCAGCTTTAACAGCGAGGTATGCCACAGACGGTGAGAACGAGACTCCTGAATTGGACGTGGGCAGTGATGCTCCTAGACAGCGCCGCGAAAGTTACCATAGTGCGGGAGGCACTACGTCCTCATGTGGAGGCGACAGCAACTGACACCTTCATTACTGTCGAGACAGCTGACACCAGAGTGGCACCCCCTGACAGACTATTTAATATTGTCCTTCAAATTGAAGGTGACATTGAGCGTGTTATAAAAGGGATTTTTTGGGAGAATCTGACCTCTTCTTACGACATTTTGTTGGCAGAGGCGGATTGGCCGCCCCCATTCGTACTTGCTGCGCGTAGAGGGGAGGAGGTAATCCTTCCGTGCTTTTCTCGTCATGTTCCCAAGGACAAAGCGGAGGCTCTCGCAGCTGAATGGGCTGTGGCCTTGGCTCCGGCGTTATACCGTAATCACGCGGGTTGGGATGAAGACTCTCCCCCCCATGATATTCCTTTGCGGTCATTGCCTCAGCCACAACCCCAATATCCCATCAAGCGGGAAGCTAAAGGTCCCGTTTCCGACATTCTGACACAGTTAGAATATCAAGGAGTAATTGAAACATGCGTATCACCAATGAATAATCCCCTTTTGCGGTTTCTAAACCCGATGGATCGTACCGCCTAGTTTTGGATTACCGACATTTGAACTCTCATTGTCGGACCTTTGCGGTGCAAAATACACACAGTTCTGCGCTTGTAGACAGTCTTGTTCGTAAAAAATATAAAACGACCCTTGACCTATCCAATGGATTTTACACGCACAACTTGTCTCCGGAGTGCAGCCAATGGAGCGCTTTCACTTCCGGTGGTAAACAATTCAAATTCCGGCGTTTACCCATGGGCTACAAGAACAGTCCGGGTGTCTTCGCCGCCCGTGTTGTCTCTTTGTTGGACAGCATAGACCCAGATGCGTGTTCGTACGTCGACGATATTTATCTGACAGACAACGAATTATGGCCGCATCTTTCCTGAGTGGACCGCATTATTCTTGACTTTGCGGTCTTAGGATACAAATTTAATTTTGCCAAATCTCACATTGCTGAATTTACCGTTTTGTTTTTGGGCTATGAGCTCAACAATGAAGGTAAGGGCTTAGCGCCCCATTTCTTGGAGAAATGCGCACTTTTGTGCCCTCCAACTACTCTGAAGAAGCTTCAGTCTTTGCTGGGTTTTCTAAACTTCGGGCGTACTTACATTCCCGAATATGCCCAGCGTATCAAGCCTCTTTATGCCTTGATACAACCTACCTTTTCAAAGTCATGCTGGCTTCCCGAGCATTCCTCTATACTGCAATCTTTGCAGGCAGATCTACTTGAATCGAAATTCTTGTTGACTCGTGACAACCACACTAACCTGGTGATTAGAATCATTCCAGGGGCAGTGGGTTTCACGTACTTAACCTTTAACGAAGGAGACACAGTACCGATTGCATACAAGTCACATCTATACACTTCAGCAGAAATGCGCTTTTCCTCTGTGGAGAAAGTTTTGACTGCAGTGCAAATGGCGATTCTAAAGGAACGCGCACTGGCACAGGAAAAACGCATTTTGGTGGTAACAACATATCCTGCCCTTGAGGCAGTGATGAAAGCGAGTGTTCCGAACTCTAAGGTGTTGCACCCCCGTTGGATACAATGGGCTACATCTCTGACGTCTCCGAATGTCACATTTATCTTTGATTCCTCTCTTCAGACACAGGAGTTTTTACAGTATGAATTTGTTCATCCTCCTCCTCTGTCTTTGCTGCCGCTTGAGGAGTACGAATGTATTATCTATACCGATGGTTCAGCACAACCAGCCACGGGTTCCAAGCATGCTTATTCAGCAGCATGTGCTGTTGTTGCAGGTACTATGGTGAACGGAGAGTTCAAATCGACTGTAGTGCACACTCAGGCACTCGGCCACAGTACTGCACAATTGGCCGAGCTGCGTGCTTTGGTGCTCGCACTTGAGTTCGCTAATCCAGACGTGACAACCCTTATTGTATGCGATTCTTACTACTGTGTTCAGTCTTTCAATGACAATCTATTCTTTTGGTCACAAAACGACTATAGAGATGCAAAAGGCAGCACAATTAAGCATAAGATGCTTTGGGTTCGAGTGGCAGACCTTAAACAACGGTTGCCTCTCACACAGGTGATTCACACTCTTGGCCACCAGCGTGTGGGCGCACACGCTGTCGGTAACGGTTTGGCAGATGAAGCTGCCAAATCAGCAGTAGCCACGTGCTCAGTAGCAGCAGTTACAAGATCCATGACTAAAATAGATAATGATATTTTGGCAGCTATTGCTGCAACAAAGGAGGGTGCTAATTACCCACGGGGTTTCCCTTCCAAATACTCTTATCAAGTAGGTCCCGATCAGGTTCCTTACGTAAAAATTCCAGGCGTTGGTGATCGGCTGATTCCCAACGCGGACCGCAGACCTTCCTTGATAACAGCCGCACACGAAGGCTAGGCTTCGGCCCATGCTGGCGTGTCTGCGACGGTTTCCATCTTGCAGAAGCGTTACTGGTGGCGTGGTTTATATAAACAGACCCGTACTTATGTGCTTTCTTGTGACGTTTGTCAGCAAATTAAGCCTTCAACGGTTACACGACCACCGCAAACACCGCTCTGCATTTCAAACAGACCTTGTGCGTGTGTTTACCTGGATCACTGCGGTCCATTTTCTTCTGACACTGCATACAAATACATCTTAGTTGCAGTAGACTCGTGCACACGTTTCATCTGGGTTTGGCCACAACGGAGTGCTGACGCTCGAAATGTCATAAGGGATTTGCGTGTCTTTGTGGGAATTTTTGCCTGTGGCACCTTCCATTCTGACCAAGGTCCGGCATTCGCCTCTAAGGCATACAAGGACGCAATGGGGTCACTGGGGGTGCGGGTGAAATTTTCGTCTCCATATCGGCCTGAGGGCAATTCGATTGTTGAACGAATGAACCGTGACTTAAAGCAATCCTTGACAGCTAGAGTCTTAGGTACTGACAGGAACTGGCTGGCCCATTTGTATAGCATGCAACGTGCACTTAATAATCTCCCTAGAAGACCTCTGGGTGGGCGGACCCCATACAAAATGCTCTTTGGCATCCAAATGTTTGTGCCTGACCTTGATGGTCTAGACATGGTGGCGCAATCCGCAATCTTTGATGTAGATAACCATTCTACTATGTTGCAGGACTTACAAGTAGCACGTGACAAACTTGCAAACGAACATTTACCTTCAGCCACAGACGCTGCGCTGCAGATACCGGTTGCCGGCTGGCTTCCAAAGGTTGGAGATCTGGTCCGAGAGAAGGTGGAGAACAAAAGGAATTTGGCCCCTCTTATCGTGCACCGGTTCCAGTCCTTGGCTTGAAGGGTACTCGAACTGTCATCTTACCACCGCTTCCTGGTCGCAAAGAGAACAGATACATCTCAGTGGAAAATGTCAAGCTACAACATCTGGCTGATCCTGAATAGTGTAACACCAGCGGTCTCCTGTCCAGCCATTTCTAGGACACATGTTTGTGACCCTCCAGCCTGAACGGTCACGGATGTTGCCATTGAGATGGTAGATGTGCCTGATCGCCTGCTCGACTACCCGGATTCCCCCTGCAATGAGGAGACCGAGTACACATACCCTGCCAACGAGTCGGTGGCTCACCTACCAACAACGCCACTGAGCCCAACCCGTTATTCCTTTGATTCGGCTTCCACCTCATCACTTATCCCGTCCAGATTCAGTGTTTTTATCTCCTGGTTCAGAGACAATTTTTTGATCCCACCATGGACATACATCTGGTTGGTACTATTCCTGATTTTTCTGTTCATGTCCATTGGCTTTGTCACAGTTTTTTTTCTACTCATCAATAGTCACTATTAACCAGAACGCTCTGCTGTGAACTGTGTTGCTGGAACTTTGGCTCCGCATTCTTCTTCTCACATCATGAAGCGTGACCACACATTTGTGAACATTTCAGCTTTCCCAGTAGCGGATGGCAACGTTTGGGGTGCGGTAAACTTCCAAATTCATGGACCCACCTAAATTATTAATGTACCAAATGTCCTTCGTGTTTCAATGGGTGATGTCGTTAAAAGTAATATTCATTCTGACGATTGGGATGTGCATGCCGTTGAATTGTTAGTTACTGATTTGAAATATTATGCTGCTTTTAATGCTGAAGATTTGTATATGAATTCTGCAAGTTATGCCGATTTATATTGTTACCAGCATTGGGGCAACCACTTTCTCCATAAACCAAGTACTCTGCAGGGTCCCTTCAATTACACCCAATGGGAACATTGTCCGACCCCTTTGCCTGGTAGCTCCCCCACACTTAAAAGTAAGTTTACTTATTTTACAGACTTTGATAGATCAAACCCTGGGTCCTATTATTTTAAATTGAATAATTCGTCCACACAGAAGATTATGTTGACCCACACCAAATTGTTATATTCGGGTTCCTTTTTGAACGCCTTAGCAGTGGGTGGTTATGAACACTGGAAGGACACCATTGACTTAAAATCTATTTGGGGCACCAAATCATGGCAGGTGCAGGGCACGGAAGCATTGCACTGTGCTTGTCTAATCCCGGCCCAAATTTTATTTTTAAACCATACCATCTATCAAACGACCTTTTGGGGTTTGGCTACTTCTAAACAATTGAATGCACCCTCCATTCCCGCATTGTCTTCCACTCCCAACGACAGCTTGCGTTTTAATGTTTCCCTGGCCGATTTGCAAGCGTTGTTTCAGAACAATTCATTTAATGTCTCTACGTTTGTTCAGTCACCCTGGTTGGCTTGGCCAACGGCATCAAATGCCTGCCAAATGCATTTTCATGATTCGGTTCCTGGTTACAAACAGGATAGACCGGATCCAAGGTTTTCTGACTCTCGTACTGTTACAACATATTCTGTTGGTAAATTGTGTAAACAGTGGTTGCAGCACTCTTCCTTAGATTCTGTGAAACAACATCTATCCCTCCTATCAGGCAACATTGATCTGTCCGATTTTGTTCTGGGGCCTCGTGGTCCTCGACCTAAGAGATTCATTTATGAAACTTACAATGAACTCTGGAAGCTTTCTCAAATTGAAGCTGCCTCCCGTCTCCGGGAGATTGATCAAGCAAATTTAGAAAAGGTGCTTGCTGTTGTTGACAATAGTATTAATACCCTGTCTTCCCGCATTTACACATTAGAGAATATTGTTTCCTCTGTTGTTGATATTGTACAAGATGATGTTTCTGTGTTATATCATGGTCAGAATCAGTTGCGTTCAGTAATGCAGTTTGCATGGACTTTGCAAACGCTTAAAATGGGGAAAGTTCCTTGGCATTTTTTTAACACCTCTGCCTTGTTCTTGCCATTTAATTTAACTGAGAAACAGCAAGTCATGTCCATGAAAGATGCAACATACACTTTCTTACATATCGAAAAGATAGAGCCCTTACCATTCTCTGTGGCGGAATTGGATTCTGCAGTGTGGCTAGTTCACGGGGTTATTGCTTTGCCTTTTTCTTTATTTGAGTTCAGTTCCTGCATGAAACATTATCCTGTTGGCCGTTTTCAGCCTCTAGGCAGTGCCTTCTTGCATGAACTTTGGTCCCTGCCTTTCCTATATAGATGCCTTAGGGACGGAAAGGAAGTTTTTCTCACAGGAGAGTCATGCTATTCTACTGTGGGTCATTCCCTGATTTGTAAGAACATTAAATTGCACGGGGCTTGTAACGTTTCGGCTCCGAATCTTGCTTGTGTTTTGAAGGGCATCCCTGCTCCTGCTATATCTCCTACTTTTACTGTGCTTGCAAATGGTAGCTATCTCCTTCTGAATAATCAGGACTGCTGTGGAATGCTGGCTGGCATACCCTATATTGTAACTGTTTCCCACCGGGTTGTGTGCTGTAAAAATGTGCTTTTTCCTCCCCCGCACGACATCATAGATAGTTCCATTTGGCCTTCCATTCCGACTTTGAAGGTGGATTTCAATAAATTGAGCAGAATAAAGGCGCTATTTTTAAACCAGGAGGTTATGCTCACGTCCGCTCGGGAGACATTCATCCTCCAGGTGGCTAGTACCCACAGTGAAATACAGGCCCTGTTGAACACAAACCTCCCACAACATTTCGGTGAGCTGATTCACCGTGTTTTCAATGCATCACGCACCGAAGGTCTTGTGCACTTTTTTTAAGTTGTGGGCTCTGGCCTTGTCACCTCCTTTCAAACTATCTTTGGTGTAATACCGGCTTTTATTCATTCCATTTTTTCCAGCGTCTTTGGCGGCTTTCCGTTGATTCTCGCCTTGGCGGCTGGTATATTGCTTTTGGTCTGTTTGCTGCGCAATGGCTGCACTTCCTGCCCTCCTCGACCAAGGCCGCCTCCAGATGCTCTGTGAACGCATCCTCGCCGGCTTCGGCATCCTGCCTTTGGCGACACTTAGGGCCCGATTCTGATGCGGGTTGGAAAAGCTTCCCGACCGAGGGCCTGATTCTGATGCGGTTAGGAAGGCCTCCTAACGGCATTTGCTCCTTCCAAATCGGATCGGGAACGTGTCTTCCCGACCGAGGGCCCAATTCTGATGCGGTTAGGAACAAATGTTCCCATTGAAGTCAATGGGAGTTCAACCAAATCGTATCTGGAAGCATCCGGATGCATCCTACTCCGCCGGTCGGACTTTCCCGATCCGAGTGGGTCGGACACCATTTCCCAACCGATTCGGTCGGGAAGCTTTTCCAACCCTCATCAGAATCAGCCCCTAAGTGTGTCCTATCGACTTTCTTTTCGCTTTGCGTATTTCACTTGCGTGCAACCTGTGATGTCTTGCATCCGATGTCCTTTCTCGTGGTCCTTGGATTATTGCCTCTCCAATTCGTCTCTGTCTGACCCGGATTTTGTCCAGTTGGTGGGTCCCTTAGAGGCCCATGAACGGGACTGTTCAGGTGATGGCTTAATGGCGCGTGCGGCTGCACTTGGAATTTTGGCACAATGGCATGTCTGGGCGGCTGCTCCGAATCTCCTACGACAAAGTTATATTGAGTATCACGCAAGTTGTCCCACAAGGCTGTTCACTACTCCCTCTTGCGAGGAACATGGATGCAGTTTTGATTTGTTGAACTGGATGGCGTCTCTTTTTTCTGACAGTTCCAACGATGTCCTCTTGGAAGGTGTGGCGTTTTTCTGCACTTACACTCTCATGGATTGAGGGGCCTCCGCTTTCAACGTCCTGCCTCGCTGGAATTTTTTTTTTTTTTTCTTCTTCAATTTTTTTTTTCCCTCTTTCATTCATTGTCCTTCATTAGGGGCTATTCCTGCATGAACGTTTCCGCATTCTGCTCCATCTATTTGAACTCTGTCTTCGTCCTATGGACTGACCAGGGGAGGGTGTCGTGTGGTTTGTGGCCTCATTGTCTGCATTGCTAAGTTGGCTTAGGCCTGGCTGCCATGATGCCTTTTTGCGCACGTTACTTTGTGCCTTTGTTTTTCCAGCCTCTGCTTGTGCCCAGCTATATTAGAACTGTCTGGCTTTCTGCCTTTCACCTTTTCTCCTGTTCCCTGTGGGTTTCGTCTGCACAACATGTACAAAGTCGAAAAACAACGTCCCTTGTTCTTGCTGATCTGGCCAGTCCATCGTACTTAGACATAACACTAGGTACAGCTGCACTGGGGAAATTCGTGTGCTTTTAATATGGTGATCTCACTGTTTGTGGCACTTGGAGAAAAACCTTTCCAGAGAGAAGAGCTGTGCTTGTCTGATGATGTAAACCTTGCATCTAGATATTGAGGTATGAGGGTTCGCCTGACAACGCCCAGAGGTCTTCTATTTTTATAATAAACTAGTTAGTAGCCCGGGGAGGGTGGTAAGGTCATTTAGCCCTATATCCACAGCCTTATGAAATGCTTTCCCCGTTTGTATTTTATGGAATTGTAACTATGCTTATTATTTTATCATTATGCATTCTGCTGTTAGTACTGGCACGTGTACTGTATCTTAGAGCACGATAGTTGAAATAAACATTTTAAACTATACAGTGTCTCTTATTACGCACGTTGTGGACAGGTATTAGTGAGTTATGAAAGGGTGTTCTTGCTCCCGCGAGTCCTGAGAGAGAGAGATACCGTGTTCTGGGTTGTCTAATCATTGGTAGCATCGCTGCTAATGAGACGCTAAAGCTAGTCGGATTGGGATTGTGGGTACTAAGGTGCATGGTTGGTTCACCACTATACTCCGAGGTCCTATTATCCTGTGCATAGCTCTGTGTATGTGCAGAATCCCTACAACAAAGATACTGCCATGACCATGAAGAGCACTCACTCAGGAGTCCCCACAGACCCCTGCCCGCCGCACATCTTCCACAGAGCCGCTGCTGCCATAGCACCCGAGCTACGATCCACCATCAACACCACCTTCGAATCCGGCACATTCTCCAACGACTGGAAATGCACAGAAATCAAGCCCCTCCTCAAGAAACCCTCTGCAGACCCGACGGACCTGAAAAACTACCGACCCATCTCTCTCCTTCCCTTTGTGGCCAAAGTCACAGAGAAGATAGTCAACGCCCAGCTAACAAACTTCATCGAGGAGAACGCCATCCTCGACCCTTCCCAATCCGGATTCCACAGCAACCACAGCACCGAGACTGTCCTCCTCGCCACAGATGACATCCGCATGCTCCTCAACCAAGGCCACACTGCGGCCCTCATCCTACTAGACCTCTCTGCAGCCTTCGACACCGTCTCCCACCGCACTCTCACAGCCAGACTCCACGACGCTGGCATACAGGGAACCGCCCTCGACTGGCTCCGCTCCTTCCTCGCTGGCAGAACCCAAAGGATCAGACTCCCGCCCTTCCTCTCCGAACCAACAGAGATCAACTGCGGAGTACCCCAAGGATCGTTACTCAGTCCCACGCTCTTCAACATCTACATGGCCCCCCTCGCTGCCATCTTCAGACAGCACGGACTCAGCATAGTATCTTCC
Source organism: Calotriton arnoldi (assembly GCA_963921515.1). Classification (NCBI taxonomy): domain Eukaryota; kingdom Metazoa; phylum Chordata; class Amphibia; order Caudata; family Salamandridae; genus Calotriton; species Calotriton arnoldi. Next base: position 1,259,991 of record CAWUFW010003540.1, on the reverse strand, counting down.
GCCGACGACACCCAGCTCATTCTCTCCCTCACGAAGGAACCCAACGCCACCAGTCTCAGCTTACAGGAAGGAATGAAAGATGTCACATCCTGGATGAGCAGCAGCTATCTCAAGCTCAACTCGGAGAAGACAGAAGTCCTTATCCTTGAACCCACCCCCTCAGCTTGGGACAACACCAGTGTGGATGTATGACTCACAGTGTTTATGCATCCCTCAGTGTGGATGTGTGACTCACAGTGTGGATGTCTGACTCACAGTGTCTATGTATCACCCAGTGTGGATGTATGACTCACAGTGTGGATGCCTAACTCACAGTGTCTATGTATCACTCATCATCATCATAAAACTTTATTCAAATCTTTTTTTTTTTTGATTCATAAAAGTACAAACTGTTTAAAATTCATTTTCAATATGGTAAAATGTAATATGATCCGTGATATTGTATTTAAAAATTTCATATAATAACATTAAAATCTTCATCAATACACATCATTTAGTTATTCCAGTTAATAATATTACTTTTCGGCCCAGGTCCATCCTTCATTCGGTTTCATAGACTGGTCTAAAAATATTAGAGATTTCCTCCTTTGTATGGCCCGATTTATAAAACCAACAACAGCACTACAGGCTAATTCAGTCTCAAGGGTACATAAGAATCTCATCGCGTCTTTATAAAAAAATAATTTCTGTGCGATAAAAATTGGGCGTAAAAATGTTTTTCTAATATCTCGGTAAAACCGGCAAAACAGCATAAAGTACATCGTGGTCTGGTTAGCTTTTCCCTCACACGGGCATTTATGTTCTATTTTCTGCCATTTATTAAGTTTTGGGAAGGCCACTAGTTCATGGACTGTACCCAGACGCATTCTTGTCAGATAGAATCTATCTTGGGTGTTTGTAACTTTTACCAAATAATTTGGGAGGCCAGTTGGCTCAATATTAGCCACATATCTTGATACACTAATTTTTTCTTCCTCTCTCCTGGCTCTTTCTTGGCTTACTTTCTCCATATACAGCTTTTTAACATCATTTTTACCAAATTGTAGTATGGCTGTAGGATTTTTTACCGATAGGTCTCTGTCGATATTATTTAATAAGCTGTCCATGTATGCTAACCAGGGAATCTTGTTTGTATGTTCCAAAGCTAAACAATCCTTAATGATATCCCTGGTGAACTTTGGTCCCTCCTTACACCAGATGTCATGCCAGGAGCAAAGCGCTCTTACTTGAATTAGGTCGGTGACATATATCCAGTTCTTTGTGTAAGAGGAATTTTGACATAGATCTCGGCACAGCCAGCATGCGACAGAGAAAATAGTTTTCACAGGATTGCAATGCGGTAAGATTGGCATTGCCCCACACTAAAGAGCCGTAAGTAGCTACGGGTAGGCATTTACTGCCATAAATTTTTAGCATGTCATGAATAGGTTTGCTGCCTATCTTACTACAAAATCTAAAAATCGCCTCTATGGTTCTGATAAGTTTGAATCTGGTCTGATCTACATGAGAGGTCCAGTTACAGTTACAAGTAAATAAAACACCCAAATAGGAAAAACTCAACTTCAGTTAGCTTATGGTCCCTTACATAATGGGATTTTTCCTCAGCCCTGCCTTTGCCACATGTCATCACAAATGTTTTGGAGAAGTTTAATTTTAAGTCTCTCTGCTCCATGTATGAATCAAAGGCTTCAATCAGATCAATCAAGCTCAACTCGGAGAAGACAGAAGTTCTTGTCCTTGGACCCACCCCCTCAGCTTGGGACAACACCAGTGTGGATGTATGACTCACAGTGTTTATGCATCCCTCAGTGTGGATGTGTGACTCACAGTGTGGTTGTCTGACTCACGGTGTCTATGTATGACTCACAGTGTGGATGTAGGACTCACAGCGCGGATGAATGACTCACAGTGTCTATTAATGACTCATAGTGTGGATGTATCACTCTATGTATCACTCAGTGTGGATGTATGACTCACAGTGTCTATGTATCACTCAGTGTGGATGTATGACTCACAGTGCCTATGTATGACTAAGTGTGGATGTGCGACTCACAGGGTCTATGTATGACTCACAGTGTGGATGCCTGACTCACAGTGTGGATGTATGACTCACAGTGTGGATGTATGACTCACAAGGTTTATGTATGACTCACAGTGTGGATGTATGACTCACAGTGTGGATGTATGACTCACAGTGTCTATTAATGACTCACAGTGTGGATGTATGACTCACAGTGTCTATGTAACACTCTATGTATCACTCAGTGTGGATTCATGACTCACAGTGTATATGTATCACTCAGTGTGGATGTATGACTCACAGTGTGGATGTATGACTCACAGTGTCTATGTAACACTCTATGTATCACTCAGTGTGGATTCATGATTCACAGTGTCTATGTATCACTCAGTGTGGATGTATGACTCACAGTGTGGATGTATGACTCACATTGTCTATGTATGACTAACAGTGTGGATGTATGACTCACATTGTCTATGTATGACTAACAGTGTGGATGTATGACTCACAGTGTGGATGCCGGACTCACAGTGTGGATGTATGACTCACAGTGTCTATGTAACACTCTATGTATCACTCAGTGTGGATTCATGACTCACAGTGTATATGTATCACTCAGTGTGGATGTTTGACTCACAGTGTGGATGTATGACTCACAGTGTCTATGTAACACTCTATGTATCACTCAGTGTGGATTCATGATTCACAGTGTCTATGTATCACTCAGTGTGGATGTATGACTCACATTGTCTATGTATGACTAACAGTGTGGATGTATGACTCACATTGTCTATGTATGACTAACAGTGTGGATGTATGACTCACAGTGTGGATGCCGGACTCACAGTGTGAATGTATGACTCACAGGGTCTATGTATGACTCACAGTGTGGATGCCGGACTCACAGTGTGGATGTATGACTCACAGTTTGGGTGGTGTGCGGAGACCTAAAATCTCAGGCTTGAAAGACCCGAGACTAGTGGCACAGCAAGGGTGCAATGGGCCCTAATGCAAGCATTGAAGTTAGGCCCTTAGGCCCCGTAATCGGGAATAAAAAACATTCACAACTGGTGTTCAGATGGCACCTCACCACCCTGTGCCCCGATGCCACTGCACCTGCTGCACCAGTGATAGCCACGCTCCTCCCTGAGACTGCCACAAGAGGGCGACAGGAAAGGGGCATCAAGAGACACCTTTCTATGTCTTATGTCTACTTTGCATCAGTGTACACCTTGCATTATATTGTATTTAACTATGAGCAAAGAGCATATTTGCAGCGATTTGCTTTTGAAATATGACACTATTTGCAGCCCTCATAAACTGTGGAGCTCCTCAGTTTCGAAAAGCTGTGCTGGCAAAATGGAAGTTAAGCCGCGCGCTAGTAAATACAGGCCAATGTCACTTGATGGCCACTTTTAACCTTGGAGTACTTTCGAGCTCCCATCAGAAAATTGCTTCTGAGCTTTAAAGCGCCTCTCAGCACTGCAGGCCCCTTCGCATAGAGGCACGGTCGCTCTGAAGTGGAGGCACACTTTAAAGGCTGCCTGCCAAAATATTTCCTTGTTCAATGGGCAATCATCAAAATGCGCTCATTGCTTCTCCGGCTGTAATTTACACCAAGAGCGCGGCGACGTGGACTGCATCTCATTTCCCGCTCTCTGTTCAGACATTTTTTGTTGTTAGCACGATTTCCACATTAGAGGCTTGATTGCCGGTTTGACGGATGAAGCCGGCGCCGGGCGTCTTGTTTTTACGAAATGTCTTGGCCAATAAATAGGGAAAGGTAAGATCCCTGCACGGGATGCATGACATAAGGATTGGATTGTGCCTAGATATTGTCATTTGTCACGCGGCGCTGCTTCATGGAATGGTGCCCGTGGTGATGAATGGCTGCCCGGGGACCGCTGCGCGCCTTTCGGATGCTCCCAGCCTCCGTGTGCACTGGAGTTCGAAGCTCTGGCGATTTCTCACATGCCACGTCGCCAATGTACATTGTTTTATGCTCCCGCCTTCACTTCCTTTCCCTGCAAGCCAAGGAGAGTTATCAAAGACATAAAGACTTAGCAAACTAAATTAAGTTTGACTAAATTGTAGATCTCATTTTGACGTGGCTGGAATTTTATTTTTATAGTTTAATTAGGGTGTGGATGGAACACAGACTCCTCTTCATATAGAAGTGATTTAACATAGATAGCAACAAACATTGACAAAGCCAATAGGTCTTGCTGTTCCAATGCTTGTGTGCTCAAGAAAGTGGCCTATCCAATGCTTGAAACACACGAAAGGAGACAGGATGAGTGAGCCCAGTAGGCCTAAACTCCAGCAATCGCTCAGGGTAGCATTCCAACCCATCGTTCTTTTGCCCACTATGCCACCTCAGATTAGACCCAGACATATGCACATCAATCTTGATCCTGCTCCAATAGGAACAGTCCAGCCCAACCTGCCGGCCAGGTCCTTAGTGATGTCATGAGTGATGTTATAAATGATGTTATAAAAAATGTCATGAGTGATTTAATATGTAAGGTCATGGCGGGGGTGCATGTTATAGTTTAACTAGTGAATTTCTGTTTTTTTTAGTTCAAAACGTTAATGTTCTTACTGACATAATTACCTAACTATAATATTACATTAACCTTTGCTTTTTTCAGGGAATTTCTAAGGTTTTATTAAACAAAAACAGATCTTTTTATCACGCCTAACGTTACGTTACTTTAACCTTTGTTTTTATCAGTGAATTTACAGCTTTTTTTTAACATAAAGGTATATTTTATTACCATACATAAAGCCAACCCCCGCCATGCAAGGCCTGTGGCAAATCCCCCACCAGCAGCCAATCCCATGCAACGCTGTGGCCAACCCATCCGGAGGCAGCGACCCCCCTGCAGGCAGCCAACCTCACTCTGTGCACAGCCTTTCGATGCACATGGCATAGGGTTGGCTGCAGGGCCTGCAGCCAACTCCCCACAGGCAGCCACAAGGAGACAGATAACCCCACACTGTGTACTGCCTTTGCTTGTGCATTGCATGGGGTCAGCCGCATGGCCTGTGTTGCAGCCAGGCCCTGCTTCCAACTGCCCGTAGGTAGACAACCCCACATTGTGCACAGCCTTTTTTTAAAAAGGGAAGGGGGTCATGTGGTCCCACTCCCCGGGCCTCATTAGGCTCTGGGAACCCCATCCCCTAGGGCCTTATGTTTTTTAAAGGTGAAGGGGGCCACGTAATTATAACATTTCATAAATCGGTTCAATATTATATGTTATGACTTTGAGGCCTCACTTGTTAAGGAATCCTGGACCGTCAAAAAAGGCGCGATTTCTTCCTCCCTTCATCTAACATCTTAACACATATTTTTTGCATCTTTGTATTTTTATTTAACAATATGATGTGCAGGATGTGAGAAGTTGGCCTGGTATATGCTGTCCACTAATTAAAGTGGGCACCTTGCACCAGTCCAAACGACCCTTATGATGTATGAGGTCAAAGATAACCTTTAGAAAGCTATCCTAGTGGTAGCTGTGGAGAGCAGCCTTCAGGCTTAATCTTGAAGGAACGTAAAGCAGCTTGTTTTACCAGAATCTCACTTCTTGAATGACCAAATGAAAGGAGAACCACACAAGTGTTATGTAAAAATATGTATTTATTACTAAAACACTCTCTACTAATCTCGACACGAGATTAGAACATAAAGCACATGTTAGACCTGTCAGCCCTAGGGTGGTCTTACCCCGTTTTTTTCTCTTTGCGCCTCATTTTTGCCACTACCTTTTTATTGGACCTAGGTCTCTGGGTGCCTTACCACTGCCAAACAGTACTGAGGTGCAGGTGCTCTCTCCTAATAAGATGGCTGCCACAGGCCCCTGCTACTGCGGAGTGGCCATTGTACATACACGCACCAGTAGTCAGGATCAGGCTGGGACATAATGTTACAGTATCCATGCCATCCCGCCTCTGGGCCTCATAGACAGACATGAGGGAAGCTTCTAGAACCTTCCAGCTCAGGGAGGAGTTATGCTTTGCCGTCTTTCAGGAGGGTCACCTGACCAGGGGTATAAGAGGTTTGGAGGGAAATCTAGTTAGTCAGTTGGGGCACCACTGGACCTGGGGGAACCTCTGCCGGAGTACAGGCTGTTGGGCCTAGGGGGGAGACCTACACTACTGGTACTGACTGGGCTGAGGCACTGCTGTGCTAAGATAGCTGAGGAACACTTTCCACCCACTGACCTTGCCCAGCGTGAGGGGACCCAGGGAACCACCTCCAGTGTGCCTGCAGGGCACCTACCTGCCTCTTGTGCCCACCAACTCAACCCCCTCACCCCTCAAGTAACCTGAACCAGGATAACCAAGAACCTGAACCAAGCTATTGCAACCTGAGTACGTACGCTATTGCGGGGGATCACCAGGTAAAGCGCTACTCCCTCTCAAGCGCTGTATGCCAAAAGTACCTGCCCCTGCTGTGAGCGCTGTGCCTGGGAGGAGCGCCGCATGCCAAGATCACCGCTGCGGGCCCCCGCGCTATATGAAGAGAGGCGCTCGTGTTGTGCCCCAAAATCCCCGCCACGGCCCGGGTACCGTGAGGAGAGAAGGGCCTCGTGCCCAAGATCACCGCCGCGGGCCCCCACGCTATCAGAATAGAAGTGCTCCTGCCATTTCGCAACTCACCGCCACCAGGAAGGAGGAAGACTGTGCCGCCCGGAGCTTCACCGCGACCCCCCTTCCCCCGTAGCAAGGAGAGGGCCGCCGCGGGAACAGTGAAGGCCGCGCTGGGCCTGGAGAGGGGTGAAGGCCGCGCTGGGCCTGGAGAGTGTGGGAGGCGTTGCCCGGCAACCAGGGCCGACCACGTCACTGGCCGCGCCCCCAAAGAGCCGCGACCTCATTGGATCCCGGGCCCGGAGGCCGACGGAAGCCCGGAACCCGGGGTAGAACCACGCCGGAGGGGCTCCACTGCCAGCGGGAGCCCCTGGATTCCTTTCAAGGCCGCGAGGAGCGCTGAGGGCCTCAGAGAGCGGGCCGCCTCCCCCGGTCGGAGCCCCACGTGCAGCCAGAGGTGGGCTGACCGGGGAGGAGGCGCCCGGCCCCATCCAGGCCTGACAGCATCCCAGGACAGTGAGGTGAGCCCGGGAGGCCCGGGGGGGGGAATCCCTATCACCACGGAGGCCTCAGATCAGGGGCGCTTCCCCCGCCTATCGTCCCGAGTGGACCGAGAGGGGCAGTGGCCCTCATTCAACTGTGCTGACTGCCTCCCCTGCGCAGAGTCTGGGCCCGCATCAGAATCCGGGTCTGGCCTGCTCACCCCTTCCTTATGACCGGCCCTGTACACGAGTTAGGTCCTTACCACATGGGCCTCACGAACAGGGCCTGAGTTGAGATTCCTGTAATTCTACCCATGCGTGGAACTAGCTGCTTTGAGTATAAATGTTTCCAATGTTCAACACATACCGGCATTAAGGTCTCCAATGAATTGAATGTACCTACATGAATTGAGCCTCTGTGTTCACCTGCCAAGAGTTAAAGTGTTCCTATGTTGTAGGTCTACCTACTTTGCGACACCCACTGTACTGAATGTGGTTGCGCCTAGGTTGATACAGGTTCCTCCTCATCTACAGTGTTATGTGCATCTAAAGTCTTGCTACTTGAATGTCGCTAAATGCGTTGAAGTCTATGTTTCGACCTACAACCTATGACCTACAGTGTTACCTACTTGTCAATGAGGTTATTGCTACTGCCTATTTACTGGCGTAAAGTTTTACTGTTATGATGTGCTTAAGTGAATTACGCACTGGTTTTATGAAGCTAAATGAATTGAAATGTTGCCTGAGATTATCTGCCTCATCAATTGCTGATTTGAAATTAGATAAAGAATCTTGTTTTTACCTAACAGCCTGGTGTGGTGTCTCCTTATTGTGTGCGCGTTACTGAATCAGTGTGAGTGTGTGCTGCACAGGTGCTTAACACATTGCCTTCGGGTGCCTTCCTGCCTTGCGCCAAGCTACCGTGTCGGAATCGGCGACCCCGGTTCTAACATTGGTGTTCAGCGGTGGGATAAGGACTTGTGCTTGTGGAGCACCCTACAGGGATTCAGTGTGCGCCGCAATTGGACACCTATTAATATGCAAGCCTTACAATTTGCCCTTCACTGCCTGACTGTACAGACTCCTGTGTTAACCTGTTGCCTACGTCATAGTAGTTTTTCCCTTAAGTTGTCTGGGGCCCCACCTGTCAGGATGGAGTTCGAGCTGGCCAACCTTGAAATGTATACGGTGGCGCAGCTGAGGGAGTTCTGTCGGGGGATGGGGGTGCCCGTCAAGCGAGGCGCCAAGAGAGAGGAGCTTCTGAAAGTCTTGAGGGCATGGGTATTGGCTCACCCGGGAGGGAGAGTGGTCGAGGAACAGGAGGAGTTGGATGCTCCAGGAGAGCTAGACCTACTGCACATAGACATCAGTGAGAATGTGTTGCCGGGGAGACGTTCCAGGGCAGGCAGTAGTGTGTCAGCGAGCAGTGTGTCTGTGCAGGAGTTCGAGGACAGGAGGGAGGAGAGGCAATTGAAGCTAGAGCTTGCTAGGATGGACAAGGAGCGAGAACAGGCGAGGCTAGCCATGGAAGAGAGGAAGCTTGTGCATGAGCTTAGCCTGAAGGAACTAGAGCTCCGAGCATTGCAGATAGGGACGCAGGGCAACTTGAATGGTGGCAGCGTACCCGCTGAGGCTCCACGAGAGCCTAAGTTTTACCTACCTAAGGAGGTAATGGCCAGTTTCAGTGTAGGGGATGACATTGCTAAGTGGTTGGTGGCGTATGAGGTGTCATTGGTAGCCCATGGGGTGCCTGAGAAGTACTGGGGGGAAGGCCTGTATAGGTACATACCTCCGCTGGCAAGGGACACACTCTTGACGTTAGACAAAGGTGATCAGACAAATTACCCTGTCATGAAGGAGGCACTGCTTAAAAAGTTTGGCCTCACTCCAGAGAAGTATCGCCAGAAATTCCGCAACAGCCACAAGCTTCCCACACAGAACTGGGTGGATTTTTTTGATTATGCCCGTAAGGCATTGGAGGGTTGGGTGCGTGGCAGCGAAGTGAGTGATTATGAAGGGCTGTACAATCTATTTTTAAGAGAGCACCTTCTTGATAAGAGTTTTCCAGAGCTGCGCCAACACCTGGTGGACCGCAAGCTGACCGATCCTCAGGAACTTGCGGAGAAGGCGGATACCTGGGTTAGCACTCGGGTGTCCCACAAGGGATCCGTGGGAGACCCCCCGAAAGGTGGACAGGGTTTTCCCCAGAAGAGAGAGGGGGGAGATAAAAAGAAGGAGTTCTTTAAAGGCCCCCAAAATAGACCGCAGGGGAGAGGGGTAGGTTCCCCACCCCAATCTGGATTCCAGAAACCCACTTACCCTGACAAGAGTCAGCAGCCCAGAACTGTCCGGTGCTACGAGTGCGGGGAGGTTGGACACTACAAGGGGGATCCCCAGTGTCGCAAGAGGACCCCAGCCCCCACAGGAGGTAAGAGCCCCGGGGTGGCCAGTGTAGCGCTTGGGGAGGAGTTGTCCCTAGGTAGGGGAGGTGAGTGGACAGGCTTGACCTTAGTTTCCCTGGGGGATAGAGAGATGATCCCACGGGTTCAGGTACCCTCGAACACTGCCAAGTACCGGCAGAGGGTCCTGGTGAACGGGGAGGAGGTGGAGGCTCTGAGGGACACGGGTGCCAGCATGACGATGGTAAGACGTCAGCTGGTGTCCCCAGAGCAGGTGATTCCTGAAGTATTCCACCCGGTTGTCATGGCTGATAATAGCCTGGGTCATTACCCCGTGGCCCAAGTTCCCTTTGAGTGGGGAGGAGTCTCAGGCCTGTTGAGAGTTGCGGTGAGCCCTGCCATGCCAGTTGACTGTCTACTCGGAAACGATTTGGAACATACTGCCTGGAAGGAGGTGGAGTTCAACGCCCACGCTGAGATGCTGGGATTACCAGGGTGGACTTGCGTGGTCACGCGGTCCATGGCTGCCCAGCAAGGAACTCAACCCGGGTTGGAGCCTGAAACAATGGCCCAGCCCACTGCTGGACAAGAGGACATCTCTGAGGATGCACCCGGCGAGATGGATGGGGAGCCCGCGGAGGTGACCCCAGAGTCCGCTGAGGTGGATGTTGTTCCCGTGGGGGACTTGCCGACCCCTGCAGAGTGGCAGGTGGAAGGAGGGCCTACCCGGGAGGAATTCTGTCGGGCGCAAAGAGAGTGCCCAACGCTTGAAGGCATGCGGCAGCAGGCCGAAGCCCAAGTGACTGGTAAAGAGACAGGTAATTACCATGTTTACTGGGAGGATGGCCTCCTCTACAGTGAGCCTAAGGCTCCGGTGCATGGGTCATCAAGGGCCTTAGTGGTCCCCCAATGCTACCGAGCCTTCCTGCTGGAATTGGCACATGAGATACCACTGGCAGGACACCTGGGCCAGGATAAGACATTTGCTCGATTGGTACCACACTTTTACTGGCCCAGGATGCGAGTTGCCTCTGACACCTTTTGTAAGACCTGTACAACTTGTCAAGCGAGTGGCAAGACTGGGACTAAGTTGAAGGTCCCTCTGGAACCGCTCCTGGTTGTCGGTACCCCTTTTGAGCGGGTAGGAATTGATATTGTCGGGCCAATGGACCCGCCGACTTCTTCGGGACACAAGTTCATCTTGGTGTTGGTTGACCACGCCACCCGATACCCGGAGGCAATCCCTCTGAGGACCATCACTGCACCTGCGGTGGCGCGGGCCTTTATGGGGATTTTTACCCGAGTGGGATTCCCCAAGGTCGTGGTGTCAGATAGGGGCACGGATTTCATGTCGGCCTACATGCAGGCCATGTGGAAGGAGTGCGGAGTGACCTACAGGTTCTCCACTCCTTACCACCCCCAGACTAACGGGCTCGTGGAGTGCTTCAATAAGACCCTAAAGGGGATGATCCGAAGCCTACCAGAGGACTTGAGAAGGAAGTGGGACGTCCTCTTACCCTGTCTGCTCTTCTCCTACCGAGAGGTGCCGCAGAAGGGGGTCGGGTTCAGCCCCTTTGAGCTGCTCTATGGACACCCCGTTAGAGGGCCCCTCAGTCTTGTGAAGGAGGGGTGGGAGAAGTCTTCCCAGAAGCTTCCCTGTGACGTGGTCAGCTACATGCTGGCATTCCGCAGCCAGATAGCCAAGCTGTGGAAGGAAGCCTCAGACAATCTGGAGGCTAGTCAAGCCGTCATGAAGGAATGGTATGACCGGAATGCTCGGACGGTGGAGTTGGACGCTGGACAGAAGGTGTGGGTCATGGAGCCCGGAGAGCTTAGTGCCCTCCAGGACCGGTGGACTGGACCGTATGAAATTTTGGAGAGAAGAGGTCAGACCACTTATGTAGTAGACCTCAAGACCCCCCGTCAGCCCCACAGGGTGCTCCACGTCAACCGCCTTAAGCCACACCAGGAGCGGTCAGAACTTACTCTCCTGATTGTGACGGATGGGAGTGAAGAGGAGGAGAGCGAGCCTCTTCCGGACCTTCTGGCGGCCAAAGAGAACAATGGATCGGTGGAGGGAGTGGTCCTCTCCCCATCCTTGACCCTTGAGCTACAGAGGGACTGCCGCCAGGTATTGAAGCGGTACTCCTCGTTGTTCTCCCTCACGCCTGGGATCACGCACCTGTGTACCCATGATGTGGACACAGGGGACAGCCCGCCAGTAAAAACCAAGTCTTACCGGCTGTCCGACAAAGTCAGAACCAGCATCCAGAGTGAGGTGACCAAAATGTTGGAGCTGGGAGTGATTGAGCCTTCCAGCAGCCCTTGGGCTAGTCCGGTGGTGTTGGTGCCGAAAGCGGCCCCACCGGGCACCACACCCGAACTTCGGTTCTCTGTGGACTACCGTGGTCTGAATTCCGTGACCAAGACCGATGCTCACCCGATCCCTCGGGCGGATGAGCTCATTGACCGACTGGGAGCAGCTCGGTACTTAAGCACAATCGACATGACGTCAGGATATTGGCAGATTGCCATGATGGATGGAGCGAAGGAGAAGACTGCGTTCTCCACCCCCGAGGGCAACTTTCAATTTCGGGTGATGCCCTTCGGGCTGAAAAATGCTCCGGCCACTTTCCAGCGGTTGGTTAACCAGGTACTGTCTGGCCTAGAGGCCTTCTCTGCTGCCTACCTGGATGACATAGCTGTCTTCAGCAGCAGCTGGGATGACCATCTGGAGCATCTCCAGGAGGTGCTGCAGGCTCTACAGAGGGCTGGCCTAACCATCAAGGCCAGCAAGTGCCAGATTGGACAGGGATCTGTCGTCTACCTGGGACACCTAGTGGGCGGGGGTAAGGTGCAACCCCTCCAGGCCAAAATTGAGACCATCTTGGCCTGGGAGCCCCCCAAAACCCATACGGAGGTCCGGGCCTTCCTTGGTCTCACGGGTTACTACCGCCAGTTTGTCAAGGGCTATGGGACCATCGTAGCCCCCCTGACTGAATTGACGTCCAAGAAGCAGCCACGTAAAGTCATCTGGACGGCTGCCTGTCAAGAAGGGTTTGACACTCTGAAGCACGCGATGTGCACCGCTCCGGTGCTTAGGACTCCAGACTTTGGAAGAGAATTCATCGTGCAGACAGACGCCTCTGAGCATGGCATCTGAGCTGTGCTCTCCCAACTGAATGATAACGGCCAAGACCAGCCAGTGGCCTTTATTTCTCGAAGGCTACTTCCCCGGGAACAGCGGTGGAGTACGATAGAGCGAGATGCCTTCGCTGTGGTTTGGGCTTTGAAGAAGCTGAGGCCATACCTCTTTGGCTCTCACTTCCTTATTCAAACTGACCACCGACCCCTTCGCTGGCTCATGCAGATGAGAGGCGAAAACCCCAAATTGTTGAGGTGGTCCATTTCCCTCCAGGGGATGGACTTTCGGGTGGAACATCGACCCGGAGTAGACCACGCCAACGCTGACGGTCTCTCCCGGTTTTCCGCCTTAGCGATGAGAACTCCCTAGAGGTTGGGAAGCTCTCCCCACTTTCGGCTGGGGGGGACGCGTGTTAGACCTGTCAGCCCTAGGGTGGTCTTACCCCGTTTTTTTCTCTTTGCGCCTCATTTTTGCCACTACCTTTTTATTGGACCTAGGTCTCTGGGCGCCTTACCACTGCCAAACAGTTCTGAGGTGCAGGTGCTCTCTCCTAATAAGATGGCTGCCACAGGCCCCTGCTACTGCGGAGTGGCCATTGTACATATACGCACCAGTAGTCAGGATCAGGCTGGGACATAATGTTACAGTATCCATGCCGTCCCGCCACTGGGCCTCATAGACAGACATGAGGGAAGCTTCTAGAACCTTCCAGCTCAGGGAGGAGTTATGTTTTGCTGCCTTTCAGGAGGGTCACCTGACCTAGGGGTATAAGAGGTTTGGAGGGAAACCTAGTTAGTCAGTTGGGGCACCACTGGACCTGGGGGAACCTCTGCCGGAGTACAGGCTGTTGGGCCTAGGGGGGAGACCTACACTACTGGTACTGACTGGGCTGAGGCACTGCTGTGCTAAGATAGCTGAGGAACACTTTCCACCCACTGACCTTGCCCAGCGTGAGGGGACCCAGGGAACCACCTCCAGTGTGCCTGCAGGGCACCTACCTGCCTCTTGTGCCCACCAACTCAACCCCCTCACCCCTCAAGTAACCTGAACCAGGATAACCAAGAACCTGAACCAAGCTATTGCAACCTGAGTACGTACGCTGTTGCGGGGGATCACCAGGCAAAGCGCTACTCCCTCTCAAGCGCTGTATGCCAAAAGTACCTGCCCCTGCTGTGAGCGCTGTGCCCGGGAGGAGCGCCGCATGCCAAGATCACCGCTGCGGGCCCCCGCGCTATAAGAAGAGAGGCGCTCGTGTTGTGCCCCAAAATCGCCGCCACGGCCCGGGCGCCGTGAGGAGAGAAGGGCCTCGTGCCCAAGATCACCGCTGCGGGCCCCCGCGCTATCAGAATAGAAGTGCTCCTGCCATTTCGCAACTCACCGCCGCCAGGAAGGAGGAAGACTGTGCCGCCCGGAGCTTCACCGCGACCCCCCTTCCCCCGTAGCAAGGAGAGGGCCGCCGCGGGAACAGTGAAGGCCGCGCTGGGCCTGGAGAGTGTGGGAGGCATTGCCCGGCAACCAGGGCCAACCACGTCACCGGCCGCGCTCCCAAAGAGCCGCGACCTCATTGGATCCCGGGCCCGGAGGCCGACGGAAGCCCGGAACCCGGGGTAGAACCACGCCGGAGGGGCTCCACTGCCAGCGGGAGCCCCTGGATTCCCTTCAAGGCCGCGAGGAGCGCTGAGGGCCTCAGAGAGCAGGCCGCCTCCCCCGGTCAGAGCCCCACGTGCAGCCAGAGGCGGGCTGACCGGGGAGGAGGCGCCCGGCCCCATCCAGGCCTGACAGCATCCCAGGACAGTGAGGTGAGCCCGGGAGGCCCTGGGGGGGGGAATCCCTATCACCACGGAGGCCTCAGATCAGGGGCGCTTCCCCCGCCTATCGTCCCGAGTGGACCAAGCGGGGCAGTGGCCCTCATTCAACTGTGCTGACTGCCTCCCCTGCGCAGAGTCTGGGCCCGCATCAGAATCCGGGTCTGGCCTGCTCACCCCTTCCTTATGACCGGCCCTGTACACGAGTTAGGTCCTTACCACATGGGCCTCACGAACAGGGCCTGAGTTGAGATTCCTGTAATTCTACTCATGCGTGGAACTAGCTGCTTTGAGTATAAATGTTTCCAATGTTCAACACATACCGGCATTAAGGTCTCCAATGAATTGAATGTACCTACATGAATTGAGCCTCTGTGTTCACCTGCCAAGAGTTAAAGTGTTCCTATGTTGTAGGTCTACCTGCTTTGCGACACCCACTGTACTGAATGTGGTTGCGCCTAGGTTGATACAGGTTCCTCCTCATCTACAGTGTTATGTGCATCTAAAGTCTTCCTACTTGAATGTCGCTAAATGCGTTGAAGTCTATGTTTCGACCTACAACCTATGACCTACAGTGTTACCTACTTGTCAATGAGGTTATTGCTACTGCCTATTTACTGGCGTAAAGTTTTACTGTTATGATGTGCTTAAATGAATTACGCACTGGTTTTAAGAAGCTAAATGAATTGAAATGTTGCCTGAGATTATCTGCCTTATCAATTGCTGATTTGAAATTAGATAAAGAATCTTGTTTTTACCTAACAGCCTGGTGTGGTGTCTCCTTATTGTGTGCGCGTTACTGAATCAGTGTGAGTGTGTGCTGCACAGGTGCTTAACACATTGCCTTCGGGTGCCTTCCTGCCTCGCGCCAAGCTACCGTGTCGGAATCGGCGACCCCGGTTCTAACAGCACACAATACTTAATCAATAGAACGTACGTAAGTAGCAAAATATACAACGGGCTCCAGGGGGAGACCGAACCATATACTAAAAAAATGGTATAACAACAACGACTTCAATAGACACAGTGCCTAGAGCACGTAGAATCGCTGGTACCCCAAGGAACCACCCAAGGCAGTGACACAGGGCACCCACGGAGGACGGGTGCAGTGAGGAAACACGACAGCATGCTCTGTGCAACTCTGTGGGAAAGTCGCAGTTGGAAAATTACAATTTAAGGACACTTCTAGGAGGACTTCAAGCAAACCCTTGGGAACATAAGAGGTTCTAAGGCCAGCACCCTTGTGAGTACCGAAGTACCCGAGTTACCTATCCCAGAGGAGCCGGGTGCATCGGGGTCAAGTGGTGTCGGAAACCTCAGTCGTTTTCAATGGAGGGCTGCAAGAAAGTACTGCTGCCAGGAAGGCGAAGAGTGTCCGGTGGAATCCAAGCCTGTATTCGAGGTGAGAAGAACCTGAAAGCAGAGGGGACAAAGTCTGGGTCACTTCAGGTGACCAGGGGCTTGGTAGTCGAATGCCCACCGATGTCGGGTGCTTCAGGTGAAGAGAAAGAATGTTTGTCTCTGCAGCCACGGGGACTAGGAGACGCCGACGATGACCAGGGTCCGGAGGTGAGCTGTCCCACGAAGGATGTCGAGAGCTGAGGGGTCAGTGTCCGGCTGGAGCACCAATAAGCCTTGGCAACGGCAACCCACGCAGGCAGAGGAAACAGGTTACGGTGTGGACCAGCAAGGTCCAGGGGACTCTCCAAGCAATGGAGAGTCAGGGCACGTCTGGAGCAACCAGGGAAGTCCAAGAACAAACAAGATGACCCTCGCCAGGACCCACATGCCAACGGACCAGGGATCGCGAGGTGACCTCGAGCGAATACACAAAGGACCAGCCCACAGAGATATCTTCGGTGCAAATGTTGCTCGGAGTTGGGACTACACGTAGTCCAATGCACAAGCTCAGGGATCGCCAACAAGCATATGCACTTGCAAATAAACGCGGTGCACAGGGGTACGGGTTGCACGGCCCCCACGAGGGATACTGGTCTCAGAGTCGCTGAGAAGTCAGATCTACCTCGGGGACCTTTGGGAACCCACCTCCTGTGTTGCAGAAATCTTCGGAGTCCGCAGGAGCTCTGGAGATGCAAGCCGGTCAGATGCCCTTAGGTGCCTGCTGCTGCAGGGGAGTAACTCCTTTACTCCAAGGGAGATTCTTCTGTCATCCAGCGAAGTGCAGACCGTCGAAGTACTTGGTTTCTTTGCAGAGACTTGTCCAGGTATAATCTAAAGTCCTGGAATCAGGTATCCCACTTTATACCCATAGTAAGGGGCTGGACTGACTCTGGGGACCCTCCTAGGGGAGGGGCAGGACAGAGGGGTGGCTACACCAATGTCCTTTGTCCAGTTTCACGCCAGAGCAGGAGCTAACGGCTCCCAGAACTGGTTCTAGCTGGACTATGCACAGGGACACCACATGTGCCCCCAGTGCAGACTTTCTGGCACTCTGAGAGTGCACCCACCCAGCCCCAATACACTAAATCCCGTCTGGGAGATGGTCACACCTCTCTGTGACAGTAAACCTATTGTCAGGCCTTCCTCTGCTCGAGCTTGGCTCAGCAGCAGGAGGGCAGACTCGTGTCTGTGGCTGGCAGCATCCATTTTGTGCTGCCCAGGTCGAGAAAGCTGGTACCGGGTAGACCGGTGACCCACAGTAGTGGTCCTACAAGGGTGGAATCATACCTCCCACACCAGTTACTGGTGTGGAGGTATGATTCCAAGGTGTTTGACACCAAACACAACATGTTTCTAAGAAGCCGTTTTAAAGTTAGCATTTACCGCGAGGTTATAATGCACTTAAACATATATGTCTAGCTGCATCACCGACAACCTCAGAGAATGGTCTCCGAAGACTGCAGAGGGGCTCTGCTCATGCAGGGGCACCCTCTCACGTAAAACCCAGCACCCTGCCTTCAGGATTGATAAGGCCTGACATAGGAGTGACTGATAGGTTTATATGTGGAGTGATGTAGAAGGGATATAGTGAATCTATATCTCCAGTAAGGGGTGCATGCACCACCTTACACAGGCTGCATTAGCAGACCTGTTGTGTCATTTTGAATGGCCTCTCATGGGTGGCATAATACATGCTTCAGCCCATGGGAGGCCTCTGGGGTACCTATGCCCTGGGTACATGGTGTACCATATACTAGGGACTTATAAGGGTACCCCAGTATCCAATCTGGAGTGTACCTAAAGTACATGCATTGCACTTTACAGGAGAAAGCAGATAGACTGGGGTCCTGGATAGCAGGATCCCAGTCAGACTAGGCCAAAAACAGTGAGACATCAGCAAAAAGTGGGGGTAACTATAAGAAGCAGATCCTACTCTCCTACACAGGATAACTGGAAGAGTGGTGCTTCGGTAGAGCACTGGCATGATTTCACTGAAATGATAAAGGTTGCAACTGCTCAAGAAGCACTGTTTAAGAATCGCACAGAGAAAGCAATTGTTAATGAATAGAAGTGCATCTGCACCGAATGAGGATGGCCGAGCAGTGTGCCGGGGATATCTCTCACTGTTCCCATCTCAGCCTACCTTGGTGCTCACGAAGTATGCCACACTGCTCCTTCGATATGCCAGGCAGAAAACCATTCAACTATGCAGTGGTACCGCTGATCCAACAGGGGGCTACTGATCCATTCTGGGAAGATGCTCAGATGTCTTAGAATACTACTCGCATATGTCACAGTGCCACAGAAATATGCCAGTGTGCTGCTGTTAGAAATGGGGGTCTCTAGTTGGCATAGGTAGGTACCTTTCACCAAATAGGGACCCTTGCTTCTAGTCAGGGTAAGGGGGATACACACTTTAGATAACCCCTGCTCACCCCCTTGGTAGCTTGGCACAAGCAGACAGGCTTATCCCAAAGGCAAAGTGTAAAGTATTTGTATCAACACTCACAGTAACACAGTGACAACATCAGAAATGGACACCACACCAGTTTAGAAAAATAAAGTATCTTTATCTAAACTTAACAAGACCAAAATGACAAAAATCCAACATACAAGTATTAAGAAAAATGACTTTCAAAAGGTTTTAGCAACCGAGTCCATAGAAAACTTTGGATGCGTGATTTCTTGCAAAGTACCTGTCGTTGCGACAAAATTCACCAAGCCAAACAGCCGCAGCGATGGGCAGCGTAGAAAAACAAAGAGATGTGTCGATTCCTGAGACCTTCCTGGATGTGATGCGACAGTTCCGTGGGGCACAGGGGAGCGGTGCGTCGGGTCCGGTCTGTAGGGGGAAGCGATGCATCGATTCTGAGATGACTCCGATCCGCGGGTGATGCGTCAGGGAAAACTTGCTGCACAGGGACGATGCGTGGAAATCCAGGATGCATCGGTTAATGATGCGGTGGCGTCGAGCGGCGCTCCGTCGGTTTTCTTCAGCCGCGATCCCTCGATGCGTCGATTCTTGCAGCGGCGACAGGCACTTCGGAGGTTTCAGGAGCGGGGCGGCGGTGCATGGAGATTCTTCTCGCACCACAGCATTACATCAGAAAAACTGTCCCAAGAAGAGCGATGCGTCGATTTTCGCGTTGCTTTCCAGCTCTCAGCAGCAGAAACAACCTCCAGAGGCCCCACACAGTCACAGGCACTTCTTGGCAGGTCAGCACTCCCAGCAAGGAAGTTCAGGGGAGCTGGGGGTGAAGTCTTTGTGTTCCTGAGACTTCAAAACAGGAGACAAGCTCTACTCAAGCCCTTGGAGACTTTCCTCAAGCAGGGGACACAGCACACAGCAAAGTCTTTCTCCTTTTCTTGGCAGAAACAGCAACTGCAGGCCAACCCCAGACACACAGCAAGGGCAGTACTTCTCCTCAGTTTCTCCAGCTCTTCTCCTTGGCAAAGGTTCCTCTTGATTCCAGAAGTAGTCTAAAGTTCAGGGGTTTTAGGTCTAATACTTATACCCCAAAATGTCTTTGATCTCCTTGTGCAGAGAAGCCCTGTGCCCAGTCAAAACCAGTTCTGTCCTCTCTGGTGCATCTTCCTGGCAGGAGGTGGAGACAGCATTGTGGAAAGGAGACCAGGCCCATTCAGGTGAAAGGAAATCTCCTCCCCCTACTCTAAATGCAGCCCAGGTCTATTCAGCCCAGCCCTGACTCATCAGGCTCTCTGGAACCACTGCTCCTCCCCAGCCCTTGACACTCTAAACCCAGACAGTCAATCCACATCCTAGCAGAGGCACACTGGATGGCTAAACAAGAAAATACCTACTTTCTAAAAGCGGTATTTTCAAACACAGAATGTAAAAATCACCCTCACTAAAAGATGCATTTTAACATTCTGAGTTCAGGCATATGGAACTTTATTTTCTTACCTTGTTCCCAGGGGCAGTTATGTTTATAAGATGTTATAAACAAACTCCCCATTCTGTCCTATGGGAACAGGTAGCCTTGCAATAGTGAAAAACGAAATTGGCAGTAATTCACTATCAGGACATGCCACACACATCAGGGCATGTCCTACCTTTCACATAGACTGCACCCTGCCCACAGGTTAGGGCCTGGCAAGTGGGTGC
Organism: Calotriton arnoldi; assembly: GCA_963921515.1. Classification (NCBI taxonomy): domain Eukaryota; kingdom Metazoa; phylum Chordata; class Amphibia; order Caudata; family Salamandridae; genus Calotriton; species Calotriton arnoldi. The sequence continues at coordinate 1,240,023 of CAWUFW010003540.1, read as the reverse complement.
ACTTGCCAAGTCGACATGGCAGTTAACAACTGCGCACAGACACTGCAGTGGCAGGTCTGAGTTACCGTTTCAGATCTACTCATGTGGGTGGCACAATCAGTGCTGCAGGCCCACTAGTAGTATTTGATTTACCAGCCCCGGCACACTCAGTGCACTTTACTAGGGACTGACCAGTAAATCAAATATGCCAATCAGGGAGAACCAATCATAATAACAATTTACATAGTGAGCACTTGCACTTTGACACTGATCAGCACGGGCAAAGTGCCCAAAGCATCTAAGCCAGCAAAAAGGAAATCCAGCACAGCATCAAAAATACAGGAGATAGAGGCAAAAAGTCAGGGGAAACCACGCCAAAGATGCCAAGTCTAACAGCTGCTCTAATATGCCAATGTGTCACTTTATGTGGTAGGATGCTCCTCAACTTAATATGCCAAGGGTGCATATCAGTATGCCTGGGTACCACCAATTCTGGTGCCGTGCTGTTCAAACATGCCAGGGTGTGGGTAAAATATACCAAGGTACCACTAAGAGTTAGATTACATCTATGTATGCTAGGCACACTGGACACTGGGAGTCTTGCATGTGGCTCCTGGTAGAGGAAGGGGAAAAAGGCAAATAGCGCCCATCTTTCTTGTGCAGTGATACTACTATACTCATCTTTTTTGGTTGTGAAGCAGCAACTACAGCGAAAAATATCTGCTTTTATCCCAACCAGTTAGTGTGCTACACCGAGAGAGGGCAAAACTTTTCAAAGGTCTCTGCCAGCTCTCAGCTCACCATAGCAGCAGAATGAATGATTGAATGTGACAGTACCACATTTACAGTGGCAAGCATAGGGACCACAAATACCCATGGAAACTGATAAATGCAGCTCCTGGGATTCAGTGTTCTGCTCTGCGTGTTGGGGTGTAGCTAGACCTTTGGCCGCCTGTGGCGGCCCCGGTATTTGTCGCCCACCATGGCCGCAGGTAACAGCGGGGGAGAGGTCTCCTCCCCCAATCCTGTCGCCTGGGGCGGTCCGTCCCTCCGCCCCCCACTTGCTATGCCACTGTCTGCGTTTTGGGGTTTGGTGGTGTTTTCTGCGTGTTTGCAACTCTTGCCTTTAATGTTGAAGTGGTTTCATCTTCCAGTCCCTTCGCCACATTGTCCGCTTGGAGTCAGATATGATGGCTTTGTTGGTGCCGTGTGTGCACTATGGTTGTCGGAATGCAACTGCAAGGCTGACTCCAATGTTATGGGCACTTTGCATCATTTCTGGTCCATATTATCAAGTGCCTTTGAAAAAATGTATTTGGTACTCATCCACAGATTCAGGGATCTATGAATAGAGTGACCTGGAGGAACACATTTGGGAGAGAAGGGCATCCTTTGAACGACAAGTGTAAGGAAATCTACAGCTTATTTGTTCAGTTACTAGCAGTAGGAAGGCTTCCAGAACGTGCCTAAGATGGCATGCTCATAGCTGGTGACCTACAAAAACTGCTGCTGGTAGCTAAAAGCAGCAAGTTCATCAAGATGCCTTTTTAGTGATCTCCCGAGAGGAAAGGCAAATCCCTCCTTAACTCTCTTTTGCGTGTCTATGTTGCGCAAACACTGTAATCCCTGCAAGTTCTTCTGTTTTGTAGGAGCTTTCCAAATAAGTTTGTCATGGAGAAGATCTGAAGAATTGTATGAAGTATCAATTCACAATTATCCTTCACACCACTTGAGCCTTTCATTGTTGGAAGTGCCATAAAGTGTATTTTTGACTTTGCAATTGAAGGGTAGCTCTATTTTGTCATTAGCTCACTTGATCTTCCACTGGCATAGCCTTGGATGGATGATGTCCGTCATCAGTTTTCATGAACATTTGGGACCATTTTAGCATGTCCATGGAGATCTGGACCAATGCCAAGATTGGGTAAAGGGCTATCAGTCAGAGAAAAGTCCTCCAGTGCAGGTGAGTCTCTCTGGGCATCCATGCCCAGCTTCTGAAGTATGTGATTTGTTCCTATCAAGTGAAAGAGACACTCCTGTTGATTGTGGTGATCGCCGCAAGACAAAGGCAACTTGTGCACAAGTTATGTCCGCTATCGTGAAAATGACTACCTCTCAGGCTCAGTTGAAATACACTGTATGAAATTCTTTTGGGCCAATTTATGAGTTAATAAACAGGCAGTTAGTTTCTATCAAGGAAAATCAATTCTCTGCCACCTGTAAAGAGGATATCAGGGCACAATGTTCTACAATTAATTATCCGGTAAATGTCAGCGGGCTCTCGCTGCCGTTGAATGTGATGTCGTAAAACTTACTGGAGCCTTTTCTATCGACCTCTGCGAGTGTGGCAGGCAGTATGGATTGTTTCTGTACAAAGTGAGTTTAGCAAGATTGGATTGCTCAGCTGTGAATGTTTTTTTGTCCCAGTAGAATGACTGACAACAAAAGGCAGCCGCGCAGCCCTCTTCCGCCTGAGGGTAGCCCAGCTGAAGAACACGGTGCATACTTCCGGTTGAGGTCTCTCGCGTGGGCTCTTACACTTGATGAAGTTGTGCGTTAGACGAAGGCTCTGAAGGGACATGAGCAGCCATGAGTCTATAGCCCAAAGGCTATTCAGAGCTCAATAATTCTCAATTCCCTTGCAGTCGTGTGGTGAGGTTGCAATAACATCCTTTTTCCCTATGCACCTAACTTCAATTAGCTGCCAATTCAACAGCGCTGTCCCACAATGCACTGACATACAGTCTAGAAACACAGATAAAATTACATACATACCAACCCTCCCAATTCAGGCTGGACACTACCGATTTCAAAGGTAGTCTCCCACCTTTGGATTCCTGTATGCAAAAACCCGATTCCTCAGCAGGCTTCTGCCGACAGGGACAGGTCTTGTGTGACTCGGAGTATGCACTGCCAGTAACCTTCTCCTGCAGGCCAAAGCACAACATGCTTGTCAAGCTCTCTCTGTCTTCCAAAGCATTTTCTCTGTGCTCCTGATAGGTAAGGAAAACACATATATATAAATTTTTGATATCCGATCCTTCAGCAGCACACTACAAGTCCCATACATACCAATAGATCCGATTCAGGTCTCAATAGAAGTCAATGGGAAAAAATACATTCTCCCGATTCTTTTTTTTTTTTAAATCTCCCACTTTCACTTCTAAAATGTTCGCATGTATAAAATGAGCGTAACCATAACTCACTCTCACAGTGGATAACATTACATTATGACACCAGCCTAATTCTGCTCTAATACCAGCCAGTACTAAGCACAGGGCGAACCTTGAGGAAGGTTGCCACCATGGGGCAAGGCATTAACATAATGTCTGGCATTAAAGCCCTCCAGGAACCCTGACCTTGGCAGAATTTCCCTTTTTCTCTCTACATCCTTGGGTTTTAACTTACAGTAAACAATGAAAGGAATGAGCGAGAGACCCCAACACATTCTATAATAACTGCACACGAGCCTCGCATTACAAACAGCGATGGAGGTGCACTAACAAAACTACAGGAACTGTGATCCTGAGCGCAATGAGGAGGGGCAGTGAACATGGGTCGGATCCAAAGGCGTAACTAAAAAGAAAAACTAATTCTATAACTATTTCTTTGGTCTTTCACCTTCATGTAACTATATATAATATAGCACACACTTTAAATGAAAAATAAATGCAAGTTAAATTAATAAGTGGGAAATGACATGCCCTATTTTAAGTTATGAAACATCTGCTGATTAATGTGATCACTGCAGATGTCTGTGTAGTGACTTGTGTAGTTTTAGTGCTATGAGGTTACAGCCTGTGACAGAGAGCACTATGAATATGTAAGGTATTGTTTTAAAGTCGAATTACAGACAGTATAAGATATGCGGTCACAAAATGTGCAAAAGAGTTTAGGTTTAAGATTTTTAAAAAGTGCATTCAAGGTGTAGATGTAAGTAATATACAATCACACTACCCAGTGCACACTTTTTTACAAGCTTCCAGTAAAAGCACTCATTCCAGATTTCGGCTATTAACACTCTAATACAATATCACTCAAAAAGAACAAATCTTTGTCATCACAAAGCTTCAAGTGACTCCATCAGTTACATCTAGTACCAGGCAGATGTTACATTTGTATATTAACCAATCGCCCACATTTACATTTCTTTGAGGCAGCAGGCACCCTGGTAAGAAGGCTTGTTTCTTGTTTAGCTGTCTGTCCCTCCCTTGCTTCACAGCACAGGAGACTCCCTCCCTTCCTCTTCAGACCGGGCATCTCATCTCTCGGAATTAACAGTCCCAGGATGGTTGTCTTTTAAAAAACCAAGGGGAACTGTTTTTGTTAAATGAAAAAAGTATGGGCACATCCTGCCCCTCAGATCCTGCCCATTTGGACCTCTGACTACAAAAAGGGTCCACCAGTGGTTGAAGTGCATTAAAAAAGTATGGACACTGTGATGCTGAGTGCAATGGGGGGCAGGGTGAGTGAGCATGGGGGCGGGGTCAAAGACGTGACTAAAAATCCAAATATTCTGAAACTTTTTTCAGTCGTTAACCTTCAGGTAACACCAAATAAAATAACACACAGCTTAAATGAAAAACAAATGCAAGTTAAGTGATTCAGAGGAAAATGCACTACCGTACATTGTAAAACCTCTATTAGTTAATGCAATTCAGAAGTCTGTGTGTGTAACCAGAAAACCACAGAATTGAATCCTGGTTGGTGCAGTGGAGAATAGTGACTTGTGTATGTTTAGCGCTACGAGATCCTAGTCTGTGATAGAAAGCACTGTGAACGCACTTCCAGTAATGCTGCATCCTTAGCAGAAGAGCTCTCACGACTGGATATTAACTTCTCCAGGTTTTAGTGAAATTGTCTTAGACCATCTGATTATGTTGCTCTAATTACCTATAAAGGATCCACTTATAAGAATTAAAATTCATCGCAGTCCCACAACATTATTAAAACTAATGCTAAATAAAGATTGACATTTCATTTTTGTGAGGTTGCTAAAATGGGAACAATTCAGTTGGGTTATAATTAGGAATTAACACAGGTGCTGTTGAGGATGCAATAAAGGTGGCAAGGTGCCATCAGGATGATGTATAATTTGTTGTGATGCAGTGCTAGGGTGATGGGTTGGCGAGGTTGCTAGGATACTGAGGGTGTTGTGCTGTTGAATGGGCTCTGTATTAATTTAGGGGTTTCAGAGAGGCTGTGCTGCTGGATGTATTGCGCGGCTTGGATTACAATGATTGCTGTTAATAGCCGCGTTGATGCTAGAGTTGCTGTTATCTTGTGCGACCATTATTGCTAAGAATGATGCAATGTTATGGGTGCTTTGCTGCTGTTGGTGCTTTTATAGTGGGGTGAAGACCTGCTACAGCAAGTGAGCAAATAGGTGTGCTGTACAACCCTAAATTCATCCGTTATGTGCTGGATCTATCAACACTAGTTGTGAGAAAATGAGTTGTTGTTTGAGGGATTTGTGAGCCCTTCTCAAGCAACAGCCACAATCCTTGTCAATGTGAACGACAAAAGTCACTAAATTAACCTGTACTTAACCCTCTAGTTGCTTGGCACAAATGCAGCCAGGTTTAACTTAGAGGCAATGTGTAGAGCATTTAGGCAGTAATAAATTAAAAACAATGCATGGAAAATCTCACACCAATTTAGAAAAATAGAGTAATAGTTAATAAATTATTTAACACCAAAATGACAAAAATCCAATTAGTAGAGCTGGAATCATGCAATTTTAAAGGCTTAAGGTAAGTATAGCACCTAAAAGCACAAGGTATAGCACCTAAAAGTACAAAGTGCCACTTTTGGTTATCTGGCTGTGTGAAACCGGATGAAAGTCGCAAGTTCAGCCCATCTGCAATGGAGCATAGGCAGGATACAAGTCCCAAGTTAATCTGCCAATCACTGTGTGGTGGAATTGTTTCTCACGCGAGGCTCCAGAAATGCAAGCTGGCAAACATGAGCGAGCGAGAATTGGCCTTACTTAGTGTGATTACTGCTTCCTAGGAGACTTCTGGTGAGCTTTTCTAACACAGGCGGTAGCAGTCAGAGGGCTCCTTCTCAAGTAGATTTTCTTGAATGGCTGTGTGCTGTTGCCCACCACGTTGTGCTGTTCATGTGGAATTTTCAGTTCGGAATGCGCTACCAGCGCTAAATTGCAGCGACAGCAGTTGTACATGCTTATTTCCGCCAGTTGGCAGAACTTCGCGGAATCTCTGTGAAGTTTTATGTAACTCTGCAGATTTCTGTGGAGTTAAATTCCGCAAGTTCCTCCTCCGACCCCTACTAGAGAAATAAAATAAATATGAGGTGTGGGATGTGAACCTGTGCTCAAAATTGTAGCCTCCTTCGGACTAGCAAAGGTAGGTTCAAATATGGACACTTTTAAAGATTGCGCAGTTGCTGCTCTTCCTCTTCTTTCCAGTCTATCCTCATGGGGTATATTGAGTTAGTATCCCTGTCTTTAAAAAGGTTTATGGCTACTGCTTATACAACAAAAAACAAGAGTCCTACTCAAACATGTGGGCTAATCCTCCCTATAGAAAAAGCAAAAAGCTTTTAGTAGTACAACCCTCACCCACCAAGATTAACCCTTGGTGGCATGCTTCATCATTGGGTTCTTCCCGTTCCGATGTGTAACGGGGCTTGCTGCTACCTGTTTGTTACACAGGAGCACTGTGTAGTATCTTACCGCAAAATGATAGATGATAGGATTTGGAGTGGTTCTAGTCAGGTGAAAAATAACTGTCCGGTAGGAAAAACTGTGGTTTAATCAGTCCTCCAGGCGGTATGATTAAAATATGGGAAGAAAAGGTAGAAAGTACCTCGGCCTCAATGACCCCGCTTTCTTTCCTAAAACTCAGTATACATGTTTCTGCCATCCTTCCTTGGGCATTTCATCAGGACCATGAATCTCACTCCCTGAGACCACTCCTTATTTTTACATTCATATGAGTGCAAAGTGTTATGCCATCACACACACTACATGCAAATGTAAACCATACACCTACTTGGTGTTTGTTCCAAAATATGTGAAATATAAAAAGGAGAATTAACTTGCCATGGTAGAGGGTACTATGTAAGGTCTATGGGTCCAGCAGTGGTGTAGCAATCGTAAACACTGCTTGCATTATAATTCGCCATATCGGGGTGTTTGCCCGTGGGCCTAAAAAAGAAGCATCCACAGTGCTGTGTGAAATGGAGAAAATATGTGAACACATCTGATACACTCGTTGGAAGTGACCCTTGTGATTGAACATTAAACATACTACAAGCATACTGGACAGTACATACATAAAGAAACACTAACAGTGCCTCATAGGTCCCACGGTGACGAGGCGAGCTTGTTGTCACACTCTGCGTATAAAGAGGGAGGCAAATTAGTTACTAAAAATAAATATGCATGATCCTGCAACGAGGACTCACCCGGCTATGCCGTATTTACTTCATCAAGGTCTTGCCTGGTTTAATAACCTAGAATTGCGTCACCGGTACCTGCATGTTAACTGTGCAAACCCACTTACCAGGTTTTTAAACTATGTGTCTTGCAGCGTGTGTGTATCGCGCGCATGTCCCGCTAAAGTTGGTGGGTGCCAGTAGGCTATACCGTGCACCCAGCGGTAATGGGGGCCATGTTTGGAACTATTTCCTGGTTCAAAATATATTCACTAGGCTTGCTCCCGTGGCAGTAATATGAGGTTGAAGGCTGGTATCTCATCTTTCTTTGGAAACACTGATTTGGATTGGAAAATGGGTGGATTTTGACAAAGGCTTCCCAAAAAAACGTTATCTACACTTTCTTGTTAAAAATGATACAAAATTTAACTAATATTCTGGATAGTGCTTATGTCACTAACTCCCACCCTTTCACCTTTGACATCATTTTACTCATTTGCCAGCATCTCTGCCTTGCATGCGCTGCCATATTGCTTAGATTTCTGGGCCTTCTCTGATTATCCACCATGTTTGAGTTACAGGCACACAGAACCTTGCTGCCCCTCAGGCTTGATTGGTGCTGTGTAGCTGTTTATATGTTTCATGTATTATAACCACCAGCTAAGTACAATTATACAGCTACGTACAAGTATGTTTTATGTGCCTATCTCACACACCTCTCTCGCACTACTCGGCGCTGCTTTTAGAGCGCCTCTTGGGTCACTCACATACGACACCAAAAGTTTCCCACATAATATCACAACAAATACAATACTCTGCCAACCACACACATTCCCCATGGTGTAGTGTGCTTGACGTCCAACAACCTGCTTCTATGCCCCACAGTGGGTATGATGTCCTGTATACATGCTATAATGCAATAAAACACAGAATGATGATACATGTCTTCATGCAAATGCTGCGCCCTATGCACTTGGACCCCTCCTTCCAGCTCCAGTCCTGGGGGGGCTGATAGCTGATATTGCACAGTACACTTTCCATGTTTTCCTCTCTCTGGGCACAGTATGGCGAAAGCTAAAGTTGACCTCATCTGCTCACTTCCTAGTCATTTTAGACAACGCGTGCTGGACTCTTTCCTTGGGGCGGGTGTGGCGCAGAGGGAATAGGTCCCTCTTGACTCTTTTCAGGGATCCATTTCACTCTCTCCCCACCCGGGCAGTGCTAGTAAATGGAGACGGAAGTGAATGACTGGCAGAATAAGCAGTGCATACGCAGCACTGCCATGTAGAGGGCTGGATACTAGTGCACCACCACTTACCTCCCAGTTGTATATAAGTCCTAGAACCTAGAAGTAAGTGCCAGAGTCGAGCACTGGCAAACACCAGCACAAATTAAGCAGCAGTTTACCTATTTCTGGTTTCTGAGGGTATGGCCAGTAACTGGTGGTGTCTGGTCTTCTATCACCACTTAAGGCAGCAGTTTTAGTGGGAGTAAGGTGATGGGGCTCAAAATAGATGTTGCCACACTGCTGACATACGTGACCTCATCGAAAGTGGCATTAGCAGGTGCTGATAGGGAGAAGGGTGTATAGAAGCTAGATCCTCTTTTGTGGCCTTGCCGTGTCCATATGGCAGGTCATTCATTACCTCTCATTGTGTAACCTAACACAGGATGAGCCTTTTCTCGATAAGTATATTTTATGTGGATCATCCCATTGACTCAAACTCAATGCCAGTGTTAACAGATGTGGACCTGCAAACTTTTAAATGAATCTGCAGAAACTCCTACGACAGGGCACGGTTGCAAAGTACAATGTGGGGCCCAGGTGACAGGGATACACAAGCAATACACCCAAATGACAAAGTCAGGTGCAAGACACTCATCCTTTTCTCAGCATCCTCACATAGTTTGGCAGTAAGTCGCAACACCTGCCGCTCGAAGACACTTCTCTGTTGAAAGCCCGTCAATGTAGGTTAGCTGCCATGGACACAGGGAGCACCCACATGAAAGCAAGAATTCACAATCATCTATGAATCCTCCAACAATAGGAGCAAGACAGATAAGAAAATATGAAGATAAGCAGCCGCAGGTGGTGCATCTGTACTGGTACCTTTTTAACCAGCGTCTGGACTATGCTAAGGGGTAGAAATATCTTGGTGTTTTATTTGACGATACAGGAACTCTTCTTTCAAGCGGAAAAGTAGTACTCCATTAACCGCCCTTTTAACTTTAAAAAGATCCCCAGGCGGCCCAGCCTCGATCCCCATTAAAGGTCATTGCTGCCAAATTGTTACAAACATTAACATATCAGAGACGTTTTAAGGCATGGGAAAAGTGGGCTCTGGCCCAGGGCCCCAGCTTTTAAGAGGGCCCCCTTACAGAGCCATCTGTTCTGCAGAGCCTTGCCCTAACGACATTGAATAATTCTTAAATAGATTGGTATAAATACTGTTTTCCTTTAATTTATTTTTCATGTGGGTAATGTGTGAGAGTCTCTTACAGGCATTTTGCAGAGAAATGTTGTCTTTGTGTTTCATGCAACATCCATATAAAAGGTTATTTTAGACCAAAACAGAACCTCACATATGAGAAATGGGTGTCACAGAGATTATTTGACTTAATATAAATCAGCTGTTGCTGTGTTACAATATTGAACACACAGGTCACTATCCTTGAATATTAGATGTAAACACATTTAGAATTTGGACGAGTGTGCCTGGTCACTGTCAGTGACCTGGCCAAAGAGGGCATAAAAGCGCTGAAATTGAATCATAAACTCAAGCTGTTCCCAACAGGGGCCCCAAACTACATTTGGCTCCAGGCCCCCAAAATCATTAAGATGTCCCTGTAACATATGGCAGTGTAGCCCTCCACAGGAGAGACACAGCTATCCTTGACACAGTTGTCTAAAAAATCTGTAGACATCTCTTTAGCTTACCAGTCAACTCCTCCCCAGCCCAAATTCTTTGAGAATTTGGGCTGAAAAATCAGTCAATTGCAAGAATGGGGGCTTATTATAAATCTTGGCACAAACTAAGAGCATCACCTGATGACACATTAAGCAAAACCTTATGGTTAGAGCTTTTTAAAAATGAGAGTGTCCCTGCTTGGCTTTGTCTAGCATCTGTGATTACCACTCTTGGAGTACGATCATTATGTAATCTTAACATCGCACCTGCAGGTTTTAAAAAAAACTATAAATCGCTTAATGAGGAAGCAATCAGCAATTAAGGATAAAGACTTACTAGAAAAAAGATCACACAGCTGGATGATTTTAAATGACTATAAAAACCCTGAAACCACAGAGAACTGCGTGCTGGAATCAGTATCTAAAGCAAAAATGTATGGGGTTCCGCTTTGGCCATCTACCTGCACAGCTGCACACTTAACCGTGGCTTCGGCATGAGGCCATAACTTCCTGTCGTCTATGTGAGATGGGTGTCGAAGACTTGATCCACTTTTTATGCATTTGCCCTAAACTTTTAATTGAAAGGAGGGCTCTCCTAAGAACGCCTTTTAACATCCGGGGCATACAAGCAGACGAGCAATTTTGGTCTGCTTCAATCCCCTGGATACACTGCTAAAGTGTCAATTTACCAAGGGGCATATTATCAACAACCGGCGATAAATATCGCTAAGCGCACTTAGCGCTAGGATATTTATCGCCGGCGATCGATGAATTTTACCGCTGAGATAGCGTGCTATTAGCAACGCTTATCTCAGAATCGATAAAATTCCTGGCGCAAGCTGCCAAATGTCCGATTATCGCTGGAAATCCAGCGATAATCGCATCGACATTTGGCGATAGCTTGTTGATAGGGCTGGGCATACTTAACCATGATATCCACCTTCCATTGGATATCATGGCTAAGTCAAACTAAAAGCATGCGTAAGGAAAGTAGCGTTAACCAAGGTTAGCGCTACTTTTCTCATCGCTATGCTTGTTGGGGATTCCCTTGATAATTGGAGAAATGTCGGTTAACGACATTTCTCCAGTTATTTTGGGACGGAACGCTCACTTTGCATCTCATTAGAGATGCAAAGGTGGCGTTATGGAAAAGGGCGATAGGGCAAGGATTCACGCGATAGCGTGGCCTTGCTAATACAGCGATAAAATTATCGCCGCTTTTCGTCTGAAAACAGACGCTAAAGCGGCGATAATTTCTTATCGCCGGCTTGATGATATGCCCCCAAATTCCTAATAAAAGCAGACCTTAAACTTAAGGTGAAGGAGGGATCTCCCATCCCAGGACCTAATGATTAAGGAAGAAGTACTTCCTCCTGGGATGATGATCGTATCTCTTAGTAATTATTAACGTCTAATGAAATTGTATTTCACTGCGTGACCTGACATCTGCCTGACTAGTTGATGTATTCTTCTATATTTTACAGATATCTGCAAAAATGTTTCTTTTAATATTTAACCTTGTAAAGATTTTAATTTAGTTGTGCAAAATGTCCAAGTGGATTACACCCTGGGGATGTTTTTCACAACTATGGGTATCTGATGTTTATACTTCGGGCCAATAACGTCATTAGCATTATATGGGTGGGCCATGTACAATAAGGGAAGTGCAGTAAGGGAACTAAGCAATATTGATTTTACGTTTTGGCAGACCACTTCATCATGGACTCCAAGGAGAATAATGTGAAACAAGGGAAATGCTCAAACAGATTTCGATTCTTATGGAGGCTCTTTACATATTAGAGCATTAAGGACTCTGAGGTTATCAGTAGGACAGATATGGAATCGCAAATGTCATAAGAATGAGTTTAGGAATCAATTAGTGGGGGTAGGTTTGAAGGCATTTGATTTTATCATATGTAATAATTTTAATTAATTAACCATTAATAAACTATCGAGATCTACTATTTGTATTTGAATGCCCAATTAAACTGTGAAATAGAAGCCATATTAATAAGAAAAAAGATTAAATAGTACTGCAAAATTAAACGTCATGTTCTTTTGCACTACCTTTGAAATGTCGAGGAAACGAAGAGGTTAAAGATTCTTACAATTGTATATAACATTGACTGTTTATTCTCTGTATCCTGTCTCCTTTGACATTCCTATTGTTTTTGTTTTTGTATTTTTCATCTATTATAGAGCGAACAATGCCTGATGAGATAATATCTGCCTGTCAATGTCAAATCATTGCTAATTTTATGATAAAACTGCTGCTACTAAACAGTAGTTGTGCAGGTTGCAGCCTCCCCTGACTAGGTCGCCTTGTCGGGTTACATGAAGTTTCTGAATAGCTGAATCTCAATGAGGTGTAAAGGGTATCTGAGCAAACAAGGCTGTCTAACACCCTATTACTGACTGCCACGTAGGTGCCACTTAGCTCTTGAGTTTATTAGAAACAACTCTGGAAACTGTGTGCTACAAGGGATGCTGTGTTTACCAGGTTTTATTTGGAGTTTAACATAGCAGACTGGATGTCTGTTCGAAGTGCATGCCTTTAACACCACAGCTCCCTCTTACTCTCACTTCTCCAGAATTACCTCCTCATAAATTTACCTTACTATATCCTCTTCTTCCGCATAACATTCAACACATGCCTGTACCTGAGCCCGTCTCTATTAAAAGGGTAGTATGCCACAATACCGAGGTCAATGTTATCAAACTGCACGTTTGGACACTATGGGCCTAATTTACAGTTCGGCAGATCGATTACTCCATCACAAACGTAACGGATATCCCGTCCGCCGGATTAAAAGTGTCATAGGATATAATGGAATTGTAATACAGCGGATGGGATATGTGATGCAGTAACCCCGTCTGCCAAACTCTAAGTTAGGCCCAATGCCATCAGGGGAGGCATCTATAGGGAAGTATAGATTTACTATTCTAAGTCAATATCTAAAGCTGATGCTAGCGCTGAGAGAGGAGGAGAAAGTTGATCGAGGTTGGAAAGTCATAGAGACAGGTGATAGTTAGTGTTCTAGCGGTATTTAGAAGGTGGTTGGGGTAGAGCTGAGATTGAAGTGTGGTCATCTAGTACACAGAGTTTGAAGACATTTCCCAGCCACGTTTGAGGAAACAAGTTAATATAAACAGGCAGGAGCTTAGGTTTAGGCATCGATACCCGTCAAGATGCTCCTTTGAGTAGAGGCCACCCAAAGAAAGCAGCGTTGCGTCGCTGGTGTAAAGACTGCACGGTAATAGTGTGCATTTGTGCTCTGCCTTCTTCATTATAGGAGAAAGATCCTGTTTTCATTCTTTGATTAAAATAATGAAAAGATGTGATGGGATCCAACCCACCCTCAAATGTTCCTTTCCACCGGATTCAGCATCCTGTCTCCCAAAGAAACTATCCCATATAGATGATAATGTTTGTCAGAATTTATGTATTCATATTATTGGTCGCAGCGGCAGTAAGCAGGGCCTCTACTGGAAATAGAGGTAGGTTGAGGGAATAGTGTTTTCTAAGAGCCAAAGAAGGCTGTGCATCCAAAAGACGTGGATTTACTCTGATAGGTCCCTCCTATGCTGGGCGCGCGTTACAACTAATTGGGGTTTCACAAACATCCCCAGAAGGAGTCCTGGGAATCTACTGCTTTTATAGATTCCTAGGAGCACTCCTAATAGCCAATATTACCTCACGCAGATTTTCTTAGGACAAATGGAAACTTATTAAGTTTTAGGAAGCAGCTGACAACTTATCTTTTCAGTTAAACTGTGTATTTCCTCAGCAGATCTGTCAGTGCTGGGAAGCCCGATTTTGGGTAGCCGTGCGCTCTATGAAACCCCATTAATAATAATAATAATAATAATTTTCCACAGGTGGTCAGGCGGAAATGCTAATTTACACATTAACGCGGGGAAAACATTCTACCCCATTTAACCCTTATATGGCAGTAGTTTTAGGTGTGCAAATGGTGTGCATTGTCATTGTGAATACACATTTCACTCACACTCACACTCCTAACCCTATCATTAAATTAGCAATGGTGGGAAATCCACTATTGTACTGTTGAAAGTTACGCCTTCCTGATTCTCTTAATCACTGTATGGAATTTAGAATCACACATGAATTTCTTCACACCTCACTTTCATCTAGGTGACCAAAATCTTATGTGAACCGGCTCCAATTTAGAGATTTTTTACAGTAAATAAGTGGGGGTAAAAGTGATGAAGCAACAACATAACGTGAAACAACCAATCGATAATTATTTTTCTTCGATTATGAATAACATAACGTGTATTTGTAAAGCGCATGTTCACCAGTAGGCATCTTGGCGCTGAATGAAAGATGTTAATTTTTACCCATCGGTACTCATTTTATCTATCTCAGATGGGTGAAAGGCTGAGGGGATCCCTGGGCTTTGAACCTGTGACCATGAGGTTGATAGAGCGCCATGTTCTTGTGAAAAATTGTAGGGGTGCATCATAATCACCATTAGTTCGCACCCGCATATATTCAGAGAAGTATCAATGAATGGTCAGTAAGATGTAGTTTAACTTGCAGTTATTAGAGTAAATAGAATCGTAATTGTGCTATTATAATCCTGCAAATGTAATGCAGACTTCAGAGGGTCCAGAATGTCGCCGCCAGAACTCTCCTTGCCATGCCCAGCCGCTGTTCCACCTCTAGCACCATTCGACGGCTACATTGGCTGCCAATGGAGAGGCGGCTGGTGTTCAAATCTCTCTGCTTTGCTTTTAAGATCTTGAAATCTTCCACCTCTAGTATAATATCCGGCCTGCTCTCGATCTACACTCCCTCGCGTCATTTGTGCTCTACTGGCAAACATTTTGTTTCTATACCACGGGTTAAGAGGGCCCGTGCTGGTGGTCGCTCGTTCCGCGTTCTGGCTGCCAAGCTCTGGAACGATCTTCCGTCTCATATCCGGAGTATGGACAACTACTTATCCTTTCGCAAAGCGCTAAAGACCCATCTGTTCCCTCATTAGGTTTCCCCCTCTTTTGTCTTACTTGTCTTTCCTGGCCCTTCCTATCTCCTCTTAGGTTGGGATACTCGCAGTTTGAGCCTCTCTTTTGCTATAGCGCCGGGACGCCCCGTTGCTGGGGCAGCTGTGCGCTCTACAAGTTATCTTAACATAACATAACATAACATAACTGAATCATGTTTAAATGATGCCTAAATGAATCAGCCCATGCGTAATCGAGATGCAGTAGTATAAACGTGTATCATATTAAGTTGCACGTGTAGTTCACTTTCCGCATATGAAATGTATGTATCAAGGCTTATAGAAGTGATTAAGAATTGTGTTTTAAATTGTGTAAAGGCCTGACTGCATATACGCTAAGGAAAGGCCTGTTTGTTCTTATGTTAGCTTATTTTGTAGGCAGAGAAGGTTCTCTTGGAAAGGCTCTCTGGGCACCAACAGTAGAATTTAATTAGCACAGTGGAAGGTTTCTGTTGAACGTATCTTCTGTTGCAGGTGCAAGGACATATGCCTCGTTAGTGAAAGACTGGCTCTTTGTTTTAGGAGTTAGAATGGTGGGAGACACTGAGATGGGAGTATACTGGAATGCATGGATGATACTTTCAACGGAGAAGGTGCCTGGGACTCAAGGTCATCGTAACCGCCCTGGATGAAGTCAGAGCTTCGATGGAAAAGTACGAAAAGGAAGACCTGGCCGAAGAGGCGTGACAGGGGCGTGTTCAATTGTATTTGGGTTTTTATATTAGGGACAGGGCCCCGAGGGAGGAGAGCAGAGAAGAGGTAGGGGAGACCAGAGAAGAGGTCAGAGAGGGATTCGGTGAAGGAGCATCTTAGAATCGAGCTCAAAGTGCTATGTGAGTGCACTTCTTAGGAAGTCTTCACAGCTGACACCTTTTCTTTTACTCTTGCCTGGGAAATTCGTTAAGTAGGGATGTCACTTTAGTAGTAGAGTAGGGACAGCCAATGGGTTTACGCTTGTTTAGATAAATGAGGAATAACGTAGAGATTGGAGCTGTCATTGCTTGTCTAATACTTTTGGAGCTAACGATTCTTCTTATCCTGAGTCGGATGAGACTCCTGCGTAGGATGCTATTTGTATTAGTGCCCATCTATTTCTTTAACCTCGTGTTGAGGTGTTTGCATGTGCAGTTATTCTTGGCTGTAATAAAACCCCAAAATTGAATTCGGAGTCAGTGGTCTTTAAGGTAATTGAATTCTCAAATTGTTGTAACTTGAAGAGGGTTTCCCCTTCACACTGTTCAGCAGGTAAAAAGATCCTGGCGACCTGAAGATTCTTAAGAGGAGATAAAATAAGAATCAGCGTTATCAGTTGGTAGCAGAGTAGGATGGTTACCTCTGATCGGAAGGGGAGATCAAGATTAGGATAAGAGATTATTTGCCCCATAGAGCCTGAGTGATGATGATCCAGTGGATCGTAGGAGGAAGACGTCGGCGATCGCTGAAAACTGACGGAGAGTGACGGTGCGGCAGAAGTAGCAGTTCGTGGTAGAGTGAGTATGAACAGGGTGACGCTTGTTAGATTGCGGTGTTTGATTGTTGTATGATGTCTTGCGGAGTTGGAATGAGAGTCGTGTGAGTGAGGATCGGACCGTGAGCGCGCGCGGGGCCGAGAGATATTGTGGTGTAGAAGACACCCAGAATTGAGATCGTTGACCAGAGGTTGTGGGGGTCATGAGACGTCGTTGATCAACCCACTGAGGATAGGGAGCACATGTGTGAGTGTGTGAATAACCAACGCTGGTCGTAGGTTGTTGTGTGCAACATAGGGAGCGATTGAATCCTATCGATTGAGTTAGAGGTGATTGTCCGGTCGTTCGCGGACAGACAGTTGCCAGATTGAGGTCAACAATTTCGAGAGGCTGGTCGGTCATTGGTGGACCGACAGTCAGAGAGGTAATTGTTCGGTGAGACAGACAATTGCTTCAAAGTGTGATTGGGAGACGTGCGAGCGAGAAAAGGGTGAAAGGAGAAGGAGGGGAACTGTTGCGAGCGGAGGAAGAGTGACGTCAGACAGTGCCGCGCTGGGATAGGCCGGTTGGTGTGAGCCGCGCTGGCATTGGTGGGTTGAAATCAGGAAGTATAACCGAACTTTTGTGTGCGAACGGAAATTTGATTCATCATGAAATGTTTTAAAGTTTTACGACAACTTTGTAGAGGCGATAGACATGTGGTTACTCGGGGTGGAGAGGATACGCCAGCACATTATATGGCTAAAAATGTAGGATTACATACCATAATTTGGCTTGAGAATTGGCATAAAATGACAGAAGGAGAAGGAGAATTGACTTTCCCACGCTATGGCACTTTCAGGTTGGAAGTATTGTACCAGCTAAAAACTATAATGGCTTCTTTACGACCGCTGCCTAGACCGACACAGTTCGAGGCGCTACATGCATGGATCAGGGCAGCGTATGACAGGAAAAGAGACAAAAGCCAGGAAAGGGTGAAGAAATCGATCAGGGCATTTCAAGATGCGAGATGGGATGCATTGGAGAAAAGGTGGAGAGTGGAAACCATTGACGGGGATAGGCTGTTTCCACTGTTGATAAATGTAGGGGAGGCTAAGAATAGGTGGGCTGAAGAGGACGACAGTGATACAGATGACAGCCTGTTAGATAGGTTGCTAGCAGAGAGACCACATCCATTTAATCCAGATTCAGAAGAGGGAAAATCAACTTCAGCAGTAGAAACTGGCGAGACGCAAAATCAGACTAACATGAGGGTAGTGGGAAGAATTTCCACAGGAACAGAGGGAGCGGGAACACAGCCTTCCATTGGGAATATGCGGTTACCGGACTCCCTGACGGTACCGGTTACCATAGGTCCTATAGTATCAGTATATGACCCAGACCGAATAAGAGGGGGAAGTTCAATGCAGACAACAGGGGGAGAGGGAGCTAGTGCTGGAGGGAACGGCTCAGGAACACAAGTGATTCATTTCCCGAAGCCCTTGGAAACAAGCACGCCGTTACCAGCCACAGCAGACTCCTCTTTTAGACAGGAGGATGAGAGACCAGCTAGACCAAGATCTTTATTCGAGTCCAAGTCAGCTTTGAGGATGTGGACACCATCAGTAAGAAACCAAAGTGATAGAATGCCAGGCGATAGGGAACGAGAAATTCCAGAAACCAGACCAAGTTACAGGAATACGATAGAAGAAAACAAGTCACAAGAACAAAGTGGTGACTATGATGAGCGAAATGGCGCAGCTTGTCAAGAAATACTAAAGAGTGTAGTACAGGCAAGGTTGCTGGACGTAGTAAGATTAAAGGCAGAGGTAGACGAAATGATTAGTGGGAGCCTGCCTTTGGAGAGAATAGAGATTTATGGGCCAAACGAGCTGCTTTTCATAGCAAAAGATGTGACTCGTAAAGCAAGGATTGCGCATGAGAAATTGACAGCATTGGCTAGGAGATATGAAGTGGATTTGAATAAAACAAAGACGTTGCAAGGACCGCATAGGTTACAATATAGTGATCAGGAATTGGAGGAGAAAAGGATCACAGGATTGAGGACGCATACTAAAGATCTGATTGTAGGGATGCGTATATGGAATTTGTTGGATAAATGGGAAGAAAGATGGTCAAAGAAAAAATTGGCAAAGAAAAGTGTAGGAGAAACGCCGCCCCCGGGGGGAGGGGCGACGGGTGTTGGGAACTTTCCTTTACGGGAAGTACAGAATGGAGGGTACGTGCATGTACCGTGGAGTAGAGGTGACTTGGCTGCGTTCACAAATGACTTTCTGAGGCTGAGGGAAAAACCTGTAGAGTGGTACAAACAGGTTGAGCGGTTTGTTAAAATCTCGAAAGTGCTGTGGACTGATTTGAACACTTTGTTCGATATAGTGGTGCCGGGAGATTTGTGGTCAGCTTGTAAAATTGCAGTTGAGTGGCCGACCGTTGAACCTGAAAGGGATGCTGTCACAAATGGTCCGTCACCCATTGTTATGAAAAAATTTGAGCAAGTGATCACATGGTTGAAGCTGAAGATCTCGCCTCAAGATATCGATTGGGTTAAGATAGATCGAACTGTGCAGGAACCTAAGGAGACAGTGCATGAATATTATGAAAGGCTCTTGCAAGCTTTTAAACAGTATAATGGATTAAATGCCTTAGACCCCAAAGATATGGGACAGTTTGTCTCAAAGTTTGTCTTAGGATTAAGACCGGAGGTCAGCCTCATGATACAGCACCATTTGATCTGTTGGCAGAACAAGCCGGTAGATGAAATCTTGCGGTATGCGAGGTACTGTAGCGATGAAGTAGATTCGAAGCACCAGAAGCTAAAGGACAAGCTGATGCTCGTTCAGATACAGACGGCTCAGATCCAGCCTAGTGGAGGGACGCTGGGAAGAAGACAAGGGAATTACCAAGGGAACCAGAATGGGCAAGGCCAGGGAAAGGGAAAACCCATAGATCCCAAGACGGGGGTGGATGTGGCGACACTGAAGAAGACCACTGCGTGTCATCTTTGTCACCAGATTGGACATTGGAAACGCGAGTGCCCTTTGAATCCAGCCAACCAGGTGCAACAGGAGGTAGAAGGGGTTCAGGCACCTGTGCCGGAGGTAGTCAACACGGTGATGAAGCCCAGATCAATGAGGGGGACGTATAACCCACAAGTACAGGTCCCACAGCCACCAAGGATCTCGCAGGGAATACGGACTTACCTGCAGATGCCCCTTTTCGAAGGGTATGATGAATACAGTCCAGACCCGTTATCCTGACGGTGCCTGAGGGGGAGGAAGACTGCACCCTTGGAGCAGTCTTGGAGGTAGACCAGAGAGGACCTTTTGTGGAGGCAGACATAGATGGTCATCCTACCACACTTTTGGTTGACACTGGTGCTACCCGGTCTACTGTAAGATCAGCAGTAGTTCCCAACCTACCCCTCTCGGGACAATCGATCCAAGTTGTTGGAGTAGCGAACAAAAGAATAAACAGCCCACTGACCGAACCAATTCCAGTGAGGATAGGTTCCTTCCAAACTAGACATCAGTTTGTGGTGTGCGATACGAGTCCAGTTTGTCTTTTGGGAAGAGATCTGTTATGTAAATTGAATTGCACTATTTATTGCACACCCATGGGAGTGGAGGTTCAGACGAGGGATGATGATGCTACTTTTAAAGTTGCTAACCAGCATCTGTGTATAGACTTGTATCCAATGGTGACCGTGGAGGAACTTCCACCGGATTTGAGAGATACCGTGTCACCCGAGGTGTGGGACTTCACCAGAGAAGAGATAGGACAAATCAAGGGGATTGAACCTGTGCAGATTCAGGTTAAACAGAATGTTGATTTCCCTAGAACGCCTCAATACAATCTGTCACCTGAAACGATCGCAGGGATTAAACCTGTAATCGAGTCTTTCATCAAGCAAGGCATTCTGAAGGAGATCAGAGGTAGCCCATGTAACTCACCTATCATGGGACTACAGAAGCCGAGCGGGAAATTCAGGATCGTGCAAGACCTGCGAAAGGTCAACACGATAGTTGTCCCTTGTTTTCCAGTGGTACCGAATCCATCAGTGATACTGTTCCAGATCCCTTGCGAAGCCGAGTGGTTTACTGTCATTGACTTGTGTCAAGCATTCTTCTCGATACCGCTCCATGAAGAAAGCCAATTTCTTTTTGCGTTCCGGCTGGAAAATCGTGTGTTAACATGGTGTCGTATCCCTCAAGGGTATACAGAAAGTCCATCGATCTTTAATCAGATCTTGAAAAAGAATCTTGAGAGTCTTGTATTGCCACAGAACTCAGTTCTCGTGCAGTACATAGACGATCTGCTTGTTGCCTCAGAAACGGAAGATGCTTGCAGGATAGACACGGTAGCCCTGTTGAACCATTTAGCAGAGAACGGGCACAAGTTGTCTCCAAACAAGCTGCAGTACTGCCTAAACGAGGTACAGTACTTAGGGCACAGATTGGAAAAAGGCAAGAGGAAGGTGTCACCAGATCGAATTGAGGCAATAATGAACATGGCAGTGCCCACCACTCAGAGGGAAGTCAGGATGTTTTTGGGAATGGTCGGCTATTGTCGGCAGTGGATTCCCAACTTTTCCTTGAGAGCAAAGCCTTTACAGAGGCTTACGCACAAGGATGTGAGTGATCCGGTACCATGGGACGAGGAGTGCTTGGTGTCATTCCTAAAACTGAGAGAGGAGTTGTGTAGTGCCCCAGCTCTGGGAATGCCTGATTACAACAAGGCTTTTTCATTGTTCTGTTGTGAGAGGGAGGGGTGTGCATTAGCAGTCTTAGCTCAGAACCATGGAGGTATCCGTAGACCAGTTGCCTACTTTTCAGCTACTTTAGATCCAGTAGCTTCTGCATTGCCCGGATGTCTCAGATCCGTTGCTGCAACAGGTGTCAGCATTGAAAGATGTGAAAGCATAATGATGGGTCACCCTTTAACAGTTTATGTGCCACACTCGGTTGAATTGTTAATGACCAGAGCTAAGACACAGTACCTCACGAATAACAGGTTAACGAGGTATGAGCAAGTCATACTCGCTGCAGAAAATGTGACTCTGAAGAGGTGTTCTGTCTTAAACCCTGCGACATTGATGCCTATACCCAATACTGAGAATGAAGATTGTGAGGACCATGATTGTCTTGATGTGACTGAACTCTGCACCAAACCAAGACCCGACATTGTTGATGAACCACTGACTGACCCAGATGAAATTTTCTTTGTTGATGGTTCGTGTCTAAGAGACAGTGTCGGCCAACTAAGAGCAGCGTTTGCTGTATGTACCATTTCTGGGGTGGTTGAGGCTGCTTGCCTAGAAGGAGTACGCTCCGCGCAGGTAGCTGAGATCATTGCTTTGACTCGTGCCTGTTTGGCCGCTGATCGAATTCGAATTACGATTTACACGGACAGCCAGTATGGGTTTGGTGTGGTTCATGACTTCGGACAGTTGTGGTCCCAGAGGGGATGTTTGACGTCATCTGGCTCACCCATTAGGAATGGAGAACATGTAAGACAACTGTTAGATGCATTGCAATACCCGAAGGAAATCGCAGTTGTCAAGTGCACTGCACATGTGAAGGGGGAGGATTTTGTGTCTTTGGGAAATAATTATGAGGACGAAGTCGCCCGCTTCTGTGCAGAACAAGGATGCATATTTACCGAGGGTTACACAGGAGAGAGCCAAGAAAGAACCGAGCTCAACAAGATGTTGGCCATGGCAGACACTTGGGAGGAGCTCAAGCGACTGCAGGATGAAGTCTCAGACCAGGAACGGAACGGATGGGTCAAAGCAGGATGTGAAAGAGGGGATGTGGATGTTTGGGTCTCCAGTGATGGGAGAGCTGTGTTGCCAGAAAATCTGCTGAGCCCAATGGCGAGACTAATACATGGACCGGTACACCTTGGTAGAGATGCAATGATGCGTGTGTTTAGACAAACGTGGTATAACCCACGGTTTCGTGCGATTGCTGAAGCAGTGTGTCAGAGGTGTGTTACGTGTCAGCAGATGAATGCCGGAAAGAAAACAGTAGTCACCATGAGTCATATTGGGAGGTCAGGAGGGCCTTTCAATAGAATACAGTTAGACTTCATAGAAAAGCCTAGATGCAATGGGTTGAGATACATTTTGGTGCTGGTATGTGTATTTTCACGATGGGTGGAGGCTTACCCAACACGCAGGTGTGACACTCTCACTGTGGCTAAGTTATTGTTGAGGGAACTCATTCCGAGATTTGGGATTCCAACCTCTTTGGAATCAGATAGAGGAAAACACTTCCACAGTGAAATCATGAAGTTACTCTGTGCTGCATTGAATGTTGATCAGAGACTCCATTGTAGTTATCGACCAGAGGCTTCTGGGATGGTGGAACAGGTTAATGGGACTTTGAAAGCCCGGATGGCAAAAATGTGTTCGTCAACGTCTTTGAAGTGGCCTGACGCATTGCCACTCGTGCTGATGAGCATGAGAAGTGTCCCGGATAGGAGGACTGGGTTGTCCCCTCACGAAATTTTAATGGGAAGGGCAATGCGGTTGCCAGCAGTACCGGCTACAGCTTTGATAAACATCACTGATGACTTGATTCTCGATTACTGTAAAGGACTATCTGATGTGGTCCGTTCTGTGTCCCAGCAGGTGCAAGCTGCAGCTGTTCCAGCTTCAAGTGATCTGTGCCACGATCTGTGTCCAGGTGACTGGGTGCTTGTCTGAAAGCACGTGAGGAAGAGCTGTCTGGATGTTCGGTGCCGAGGCCCGTACCAGGTGATACTGGTAACGAGCACAGCAGTGAAGTGTGGAGGATTGCCGAACTGGGTGCACGCTTCCCATACCCGCAGAGTTTCAGCACCCTCGGAAGAAACAGCTCCTCTCGTAAATGAAAATCCAGCTGATGTGGCAGGGCCACATGAGAGGACAAGTCAAGCTGTAAGGGTCGCTGACGCAGCTGGGGGTGCACCAGAGCAAGCTGAAGGGGGTCCTGACAACGAGGGCCTCGACTCTGACTCAGAAGACAGAGGTGGTGCAGTGGGTGGAGTAGAGTCAAATTCAGCCGAAGAAGGAAGTGGTGCACTGGGTATAGCAGGGGAAAGCGGAAGAATGACCAGAATCGAGGAAGGTTGGCCCGAAAGACAGAGGCGACTGAATCTGAGGTTGGCACCCGAAAGAGATCTTGCCCCAGTGTCTGAAACGTCTGAAACAGAAGCAAGTGATGAAGAGCAGACTCAAGAGGGTCGGCGAAGGTCGAAAAGAACAAGAGTACCTTGCCAGAGATACTCTACTCCTGAGTGGACTTACACAGTGACTGATGCAGGGGGTAGTGAGTACGGGGAGGCTGAGGTCTGTGCAGGTGGTCAGCAAGAGCCCGAATGTGGTAGTGAAGGTGGTGCTGTTGTTGCCAGGGCTCGAAGTCGAAGGAATACTGACCCTCACCGTTCCGAATCCCCGCTTCTGAGTAAAGTCCGAGAATTGGTTTTGCATCGACTCGAATTTCCGTCCTTTGGATTTGAGCCGTATTCACATGAAATGGTAATTCTTCGTCTTGAACTTTTGTATCACGTTTTGGAAGCGCTTGCAGAGGATCTTATGGTGGATGAAATATAACCTGTTGTAAATAAAAAGTCTAAAGAAGAAGATAACCTAGATCCGAGTGGAAGAAGAATAAACTTAGGGACTTTCCACAGAAGAGGAACGAAAACCTAGGGAAGTCTTTTTCTGGACTATGTAAATAAGAGACTGTTGTTGAAAGGGGATTTCCAGAGGTTTCAAGTGCTGCTCGAGTTGGTTAAGCAATTCACGAGTGGAGAAAACAAAGACTTTGAGTGTTCATTGCTGAAACCAAGAACTTTTGAGAACTTTCGAGATCATGGAGGCTGGAGATCCAAATCGTAGATCTAAATTGATTGTAGGCATACTTATAGGGGTGTGATAGTTTCTATAATCATAGTAATTGTAGTCTCATATACAGTTCCACATGAGCTAGCAGTGCAGGGGGTGCCAGGGACTCCTACACCTACTACACCTAGCCAAAAAGAGGGAAACATAGGAGCTGACAAGGCTTTGCTGATAGAAGAAAGTCGTAGATTGCATGTAGATTTGTCTAGAAGTGATTTTAAGCTTAATGCTTACGCCAAGCTGCTATATGAGTACGTGGATGCGATGGATGCGAAGGATTGCTATGTATGTATGCAGTTGCCTGCTTCAGTGGATGAGGGTATTAGGTATCACCATCTTCCACTGACGTATGGAATTTCATGTAGTCTGTTGCTTAGTATATTCTATGAAAGAGATCAGTTTGAGTATTTCTTTTCCAATTACGATGCAGTGCTTCCTGAAGTCCCAGCGTATAAACATTTGAATAAGTATGATTATTATAAGTCCGAGGATAGACTTAGGAAGTTCTTCATACCGTCTTTGGAACTGGACACAGCATATGCCCACCGACACAACTTGACTTGCTCATTATCATATGTAGAGAAAAAGTTCGTAGATCAGGTAGAAGATAGATATAGAAAACTAACACAGACACGAGACACAGGGCATAGTACCGTAGATTGGACAGAGGAGGAAAAATTGCACCGAACAAAGGGAAGTTATGGTCCTATAGCTTTGGACAAGGAGCAGAGGGGAAAGCTGTGTGTGAGACGTTATCAGACCTACTATGAAAAGGTTCCAGTGGGGCAGAGTACGTGTGACCATGTTTTCACCATGGCGGATGCAGCAAAGAACTTTCCCCAGGGCCCTGTACAAGTGATACCTATGGTGTATTTTGTGTGTGGAAGGAATGCTTACGTGAGATTGCCTGCGAACTGGTATGGTACATGTTACTTGGGAATAATATTTCCAAAGATTTACCATACAGAGGATTTGGAACTTCTGGACGGTGGAAAGCATTCGAGAGTGAGGAGAAGTGCGAGTGCAGGGGTCGTAGTGGGAGATATCTTTGGAGCTATGATATCAAGTTTGGGAGTGATCTTGAATGATGTGAAGATCCGGAGACTGGCGACTGTGATAGACGAACTTTCAATGAACACAGCAAAATCATTGGTACTGGTGGAGGGAGAGATGTTGTCGATAAGGACAATGGTTTTACAGAATCGCCTTGCTTTGGATGTCTTATTGGCAAAAGAGGGTGGAGTCTGTAAATTATTGAAGGTTCAAGAGTGCTGTACTTATATACCAGACCACAGCAAGGATCTGGAGAAATATATAAGTAACATCACTACTATCCACACGAAGATAGCGGACTTGACTGAAGAGGGAGCCTGGGAAAAAGTTGGAAAAGGGTTTAGTCAAGTGGGGAGCTGGTTTGCGAATTTGGGAAAGGGATTCCTTGGCTATATTCTGAGACCTCTCCTTATTGTGGTGGTTTGCGTGGTTTGTCTGTGGGGTCTGATTAAAGCCTACAAATGGTATCGAGCAGGCAGAGTTGAGAGAGCTCTGAGAGAAAATGAGACGAGAATGGCCAGACTGCAGGACAGTCAATATCAACGACATAAGAGATTGGAGAATTACAGACCAGGGAGAATGGCAACAAGTTCTGTTTAGGTCGGTTCTTTCTCCAAGGGAGTTGAATAAAATGTGATGACAGGAGTCATCAAAGGGGGGAACTGATAGAGCGCCATGTTCTTGTGAAAAATTGTAGGGGTGCATCATAATCACCGTTAGTTCGCACCCGCATATATTCAGAGAAGTATCAATGAATGGTCAGTAAGATGTAGTTTAACTTGCAGTTATTAGAGTAAATAGAATCGTAATTGTGCTATTATAATCCTGCAAATGTAATGCATAACTGAATCATGTTTAAATGATGCCTAAATGAATCAGCCCATGCGTAATCGAGATGCAGTAGTATAAACGTGTATCATATTAAGTTGCACGTGTAGTTCACTTTCCGCATATGAAATGTATGTATCAAGGCTTATAGAAGTGATTAAGAATTGTGTTTTAAATTGTGTAAAGGCCTGACTGCATATACACTAAGGAAAGGCCTGTTTGTTCTTATGTTAGCTTATATTGTAGGCAGAGAAGGTTCTCTTGGAAAGGCTCTCTGGGCACCGACAGTAGAATTTAATTAGCACAGTGGAAGGTTTCTGTTGAACGTATCTTCTGTTGCAGGTGCAAGGACATATGCCTCGTTAGTGAAAGACTGGCTCTTTGTTTTAGGAGTTAGAATGGTGGGAGACACTGAGATGGGAGTATACTGGAATGCATGGATGATACTTTCAACGGAGAAGGTGCCTGGGACTCAAGGTCATCGTAACCGCCCTGGATGAAGTCAGAGCTTTGATGGAAAAGTACGAAAAGGAAGACCTGGCCGAAGAGGCGTGACAGGGGCGTGTTCAATTGTATTTGGGTTATTGTATTAGGGACAGGGCCCCGAGGGAGGAGAGCAGAGAAGAGGTAGGGGAGACCAGAGAAGAGGTCAGAGAGGGATTCGGTGAAGGAGCATCTTAGAATCGAGCTCAAAGTGCTATGTGAGTGCACTTCTTAGGAAGTCTTCACAGCTGACACCTTTTCTTTTACTCTTGCCTGGGAAATTCGTTAAGTAGGGATGTCACTGTAGTAGTAGATTAGGGACAGCCAATGGGTTTACTCTTGTTTAGATAAATGAGGAATAACGTAGAGATTGGAGCTGTCATTGCTTGTCTAATACTTTTGGAGCTAACGATTCTTCTTATCCTGAGTCGGATGAGACTCCTGCGTAGGATGCTATTTGTATTAGTGCCCATCTATTTCTTTAACCTCGTGTTGAGGTGTTTGCATGTGCAGTTATTCTTGGCTGTAATAAAACCCCAAAATTGAATTCGGAGTCAGTGGTCTTTAAGGTAATTGAATTCTCAAATTGTTGTAACTTGAAGAGGGTTTCCCCTTCACACTGTTCAGCAGGTAAAAAGATCCTGGCGACCTGAAGATTCTTAAGAGGAGATAAGATAAGAATCCGCGTTATCAAGGTCGAACACAAAACCTTGCAGGGGATGCATAGGTCCGCTGAGCCACCAGACCGAGCTTCTAGTAAAATACAAGACGTCCAGCCAAAGCATAAGTAATTGAGCACTGGTACAAATACATATTTTGACTTAGAAAGCAATTGTTTTACAACTTTTTGTTTGTGAAAAGGTGAAAGTGTATAAATAACAGAAATCGTGGCTTGATGAAAAGGAGGGCATAAGGTGGCAATAACAGGAAAAATAAAGTTGGGGAGGGCGCACAAGAGATAAAGAGGGGCAGTGAAAATCATGGCTCGTGGGTAAAGAGAAATGAAGGCTGTGGGCGGGGGTGGGGGTGTGGGTGGGGGTGGAAAGATCAGCAACAAAGGCCTTGGAAAAGGCTGACTCAGGGAAGCGTCAGGGGCAGAGCTACTAAATGGGGCTGTTGGGTGGCACATTCATTTGTCATCCTTGTGTGGCCCACAGAGTGTTGCTGGGTCCCAAAATGTCAGAACCCCCTCCTAACTTATTTTTATGCACATTTTATATCCTGTCCTTTCTCTGTTCTCATCCCAGTGCAGCCAAACTGCAGAAATCAATAATGAAATAAATAAATAAAATGTTTTTCTCGTTTTGGGCCGGCGTGTCTTGCACACAAGACAGTAATTTTCTTTTCTTACTTTCATTATGAGATGTGCTAAGTGGGGCTATTTTCATAACCTATTCACTAAAACGGTCCCTACCAGTATTTAGCACTTAATATATAAAAACAGTTGCACTTGTATGAGGCAGGAGATGAATTAGTGCGTTGTTGTTTTTAAAATTTTTATATTGAATTTTCATGCATAAGTGTAAGGAAGTGGGTTTCTGTTGCAGTAACCCCCCACACTTTTTGCCAGACCACTGATGCACTTTGACTTGATGTGCCCTGGGTCCCTGCCAATCAGGTTCCCAGGGCCTGTGTTCTTTCCCCAAAACTGTACCCAATTGGCATCTCTGGCCACAGGTCAGCCCCTGGTAAATGGTACCACAGGTACCCAGGGCACTGTGACCAGGGAAGACCTCTAAGGGCTGCAGCACTTATTGTGCCACGCTTAGAGGCCCTGTACCTTTACACACACACACACTGCCTTTGCAGGCTGCGTGTTTTGGTGCAGAACAAAGTGAAGAGTCGACATGGCACACACCTCTGTGGGCCATGCCTACAACCCACTGCCCTGGCATAGGACAGTCACCCCTCTAGCTGGGTGCACCCTACCAGTGGTGAGGGTACAGGTGCATGAGCCCTGTACCCCTACAGTGTCTAAAGTCCATTCTTAGACATTGTAAGTGCAGTGCTGCCATTAAGAGTATATGGTGCTGGGAGTTTGTCATTACGAACTCCACAGCACCATAATGGCTGCACTGAAAACTGAGAAGTTTGGTATCAAACTTCTCAGCACATTAAACCCACACTGATGCCAGTGTGGGATTTAATGAAAAATGCACACAGAGGGCATCTTTGAGATGCCCCCTGAAAAACGACCAGCCTCTGGTGGGTTCCCTGACTGGTACACACCAGCCTGCCACCACGAGACATGTTTCTGGACCCCTAGGGTGGGAGCCTACGCTCCCTGAGCCCAGAAACAAAGCCTTTCCTGGGCGGAGGTGTACACACCTCCCCAGGCCAGGAAGAGCCATCTGTGGCAGGGGAGCTTCAAAGGCCTGGCAGCCTTTGTAATGCGACCCCCAGCCTCTCCTGCTATCAGGAGCAGGCCCCCTTCCTGTCTCCCCTCCTTTCGGCGGGAAGACAGGCGGGAAAACTAGCCAGCCCAGGAGGTGTGCCCACCTCTGCCAACTCCACCCCTCAGGTGGGGGAGGCGAGGTGAAGCCCACTCTCCAGTGCTCGCCATCTTGCAGATGGCAGGCACTCCCCAATCAGGACTAGGGATTGTGCTCACTCCCCACGTGGGGTGAGCACACCAAGGGTGTAGTCACCCTAAGGTCAGTAGCCCATTGGCTACTGACCTCAAGATCCCTAAAACGCCCCCTAAATACAGTATTTAGGGGGCAGCCCTGAACCAGGAAAGCAGATTCCCGCAACCTAAGAAGAAAAAGGACGAAAGAAGACGCCCAGCAGAGGAGACTGCAGAGAAC
Source organism: Calotriton arnoldi (assembly GCA_963921515.1). Lineage (NCBI taxonomy): Eukaryota > Metazoa > Chordata > Amphibia > Caudata > Salamandridae > Calotriton > Calotriton arnoldi. Next base: position 1,210,183 of record CAWUFW010003540.1, on the reverse strand, counting down.
GACTGACTTGGCCCCAGCCCTACCGGCTCGTCTGCAGTTTCCAGAGATCCTGCGCCAAAAATTGTTTTGTCCTGCAGCTAGCGACCTCCAGAACCCCTGGGAGGACTGACTGCCTTCAACAAAGACCGGATCTCCTGTGAACAGCAGCCCTGTTCAAAAGAAACTCTGAAAACAGACTCTGAGCCTGCTGAGCACAAAGAAACCCGACGCCTGGAACTACCACTGCACCCGTCGCCTACGGCCCAAGTTCGAGTGGCCCACCGGTCCCAGCGAGGTCCCCCAGCGCTCCAGAGTCCGAGTCCACCGTGGGTTGACCCCTCCAGGACTCCCCGACGTCGCCTGCAGCCTCTGCACGGAGACCCCCCCAACCGCGAGTGGCCCGGTAAGGGGAAATCCGACCTCAAAAGACACCCCTGCATCCAGCCGCCCTGCGCCCTGGAGAAAAGAACCCGAGGTGCACCTACGTCACCGAGCCCTCCAACGTACCTGCCCAGCTGTTGGTTCCTCCCGGAAGTCTTCCTGGACCGAGCCTGCAGCTGAAAACCAAAACCGAAAATCCCCATTGAAAACAACAGGGCACCCGACGCCAAAACAGCACTCTGCACCCGGCCGCCCCAGTGCCGCTGAGGGTGCACTTTTTGTGCCTACTTGGTCCCCAACTTGCCCTGAGCTTAACCCTAGGAGCTTTGCACCCACAACCCCGTGGCCTGCTTGCCAGCAGCCACCAACCGGAGTCCCCCTACCTTCCATAGGATAACATTGGGCCTCAACACTCTGCACCCGGCCGCCCTAGTGCCGCTGAGGGTGCAACAACAGTGCATCACTGACCCTGGGAGACCCCTGAGTCTAACCCCAGAACCCTAACTCAAAAGACCGATTACTTACCTCGAAACCGATAACCTGTTTTTCCTCATAGAGTAACATTGACACTTTTTTTTCTCCCAAAAAGTTTCTGTCGACTTTTGAAAAGTAAGATTATTCCTTAAAAATCACACAAATAACCAAAACGCATTTTCTCAACTGTTTTCAGGAAATGTCCCAGTGCTGAATCTAGGCATCCAGCACTGAGTAAGAAAAGTAACGTTAAAGTAACTTACCTGTGAATTGAATTTCCTTCCATAGGATAACATTGGTGGTTCTAGGTGAAAAAGTTTCTGTGTCAACTTTTGAAATACAAGAATATTCTTTAAAAATCGTACAAACTACAAAAACGTAATTACTTACGTATTTTAAGTAAATGTCCCAGTGCTGAATCTAGGAGTCCAGCACTGGATCACAAAAGTAACGCAAAAGTAATTTTACCTGCATTTACCTTAAAAGCCATTCATTTCAATGTACTGCATTTGCTAAGTATTGCAACCTACTGCATCCCCTGTAAATCAAATCAAGTACAATCTTCATTGCTTTTTAAAACTGTGTACAACAAGTAACTTATTACTGAAAATAATTGAATGCTTACCTGTATCAGGCTTGCTTGGTTCTAAAATAAAATAACAGTATATTTTTTTATACAAAAACAATTGGCCTAGAGTTCAGTTTTTGAGTGTGTGAATTCATTTGCTGACTGAGTGTGTACATCAAATGCTTAACACTGTCCTCTGATACTGCCTTACTGCTCGACCAAGCTACCACTTTAGAGAGTAAGGTTCTATCTAACTTTAACCTCTGCCAAACCTCTGGAGACCCTTGGACTCTATACACACTGTACCTCACTTTGGTGCAGTATATATAGAGCCAGTTTCTTACAATAAGCATGCAACGTTGCATACAAATAATTTTGAGAGGCATGTTGTCGAACATATTTTACATCAATCCAAATGTAACAGGTCTGGCCCGAGGGCACATCTGTGCAGAGGCACACATAACACCAATACTGTCCCACCAGTTCCTTGAGGGCCTATCGACTACCCCCTGGCTAAATGCTTCCGCCTCCCATCAATCATCCATAGAGACCGCCTCCTCTGACGTCTACGATGGGCCCCAGATCTTTTCGAACTTCCAGGGGCATCCCCTCAGGTTCTACACCAGCCTTTCAGCCCTGCTCCACCATTCCACATTGTTCTCCTATTCCTGCAAGGGCGGCAGCCATGCAATGTTACAAAAGGGAAGGGAGTGACAATACGGGGGTTGTTCTCTCCAGAGACCCAAGGACACCAACTGTAGGGTAAGTGTCACCTGACTGTATAGTACAGCAGACAGCCTAAGGCCAACTTTATCCCAATATTCCTGTACTCGTGGGCATTCTCAAATCGTATGTTGTAGGGTACCTCTATGTCAACATCCCCATAGGCACGGATCGTTCACAATTCTCCCCATTTGGAACATCCGGGTTGTGGTGTAAAATGCCTCATGGAGCAACCTGAATTGGATCAACCGGAAACCCGCTCTAATAGCTACTCCTCCCAGGTATGGACAAGCCACCCCCCAGTCACCATCCTCACGTTTGGCGGGGTCACCCTCACATTTGTCTAGCGTCTAGCAGTTGAAGGCTATTTTGCAGGAGCATGGGGTGGATCTGGGATAGTTGTGCAATTTGTTTTCCAGTGAGGGAGTTGTGCAAAACCCACAACTTCGTAACTCCAGGTTAAAAAACAGTTGTAAAACATGCACAATTTCATGGGTGTGTTGAATTCCTCTTTCCCGCTCCCCCCCCCCCCAAAAAAAAGCAATGTAGCACATAAATTTCCATGCTTACATATTTGTTTTGCAGAATTCTTCTGCAAAAATATTCTTGCTGTACAATACAGGCGGGAGAACATTGCTGGAATATCACAATTACTTCCCTATTCCATTTGAGAAATTGCAGTTCATAATACTTTCAGTAAATCACAAGTAAAGAGGTATTCACCATCTGTTGGTAGAGGCAGTGCAGGTGTTTCTGTGCATTCCTGCACACCTGCTTCTGGGTTATTGCCTGGTTTCACCAGGAAGCACCAGCTCAGAGTCAGGGTGCTTGAAATGCTGTGTGTATTTCATCAGCCACCTATCACTCTGGAGGTGCACCCCAACGCTCATCAGCCTAATCATTCTAGGAGAACACTACAATAAACTTCATACACCAGCATGTACTCAGAAGACCGGTGCTAGTACTGTGCTCACACCCCTTTGAAATGGTGGCTCACAATCCTGGAAGGAGCTGTTATGTCTGACGAGTCCTTTGGGATGCATATGGGCCTGAAGAAGTACTCGACCGTAGGAAGTGAAAGCAGTGTGGTAAGCACCCTAAACACGAAGAATTGTTCTCTGCTGATGAAAGTGAAATAGCTTAAAACACGTGTGCATAGATTTCCAGCAATGGCTGCACCTATATTGAATGGCGAATACCTTTAACTGTGAGTACAAATACTACAATGAGCTCCATGTACCATAATGCACGTGGAAGGACTGAACCTTTGCAAGGTTTGAGAAGTTGGTAAAGTTTTAAAAAACCTTTGTGAAGTGGAATGCAGGGAAGATGTCCACCATAACCATCACCCACACCTACTTATTACTTTATACACCTCAGCGAGAAATGACCAAGGGACTTTAGGTGAGCACATCATGTAAAAATGACAGCTATATCTGTAACCGTAGCAAATAATGACTAAAACTTGCTAACGCACAGTAGTTTCCCTGCCTGCACAGGCACGAGCAGGGAAACGTGTTTGCTCCCGCCTGGTGGGAGCATTTTTGAAACTCTCGCCAAACGGGAGCAAACACAAAGTCTGCTCCCAGCGGGTGGGAGATTTAAAAATGATACGCCAGCTGGGAGCAGACTTGTGATCTGTTTCCCTGCCCGCACTGATGCAGGCAGGGAAACAGATCAAGATATTGCACCCGCCCAGAGGGAGCAGCATAAAAAGCTGCTCCCTTTAGGAGGTAGGAATGCCGGCTCCCGCAGCATGCGTGAAGCCGAACGGGGGCCTGGGGGCCCAGGGGCTCCCCCTCTGGCCCCATCGTGTGTATGGTGAGTGCCCTGGGTGGGCACCAGGGCACCCACCTATCATAAGGACAGGCTCCAGGGGATGGGGTCCCTGAGGCCAAAATAGACTCCGGGAGGGGAGCCATGCAGCCCCTTCCCCTTAAAAAAAACACTGTCCTGAGGATGGGGTTCCCAGGGCATTTTTAAGGTTCGGGGAGGGAGGCCCCTTCCCTTAATTAACATATTGGGCACTGGAGTCCCCTGGGCCAGAAAACAGCTCAGGGAGAGGGGCCGTACCCCACCCCTTGTTAAGTTGATTGGACCCTGGGTAATGGGGTCCCTGGGTTTGAAAATAGCTTGGGGAAAGGGGGCACGTGCCCTCATCCCCCATAAAAAATATGCTTTGCCCCAGGGGATGGGGTCCCCATGGTCATAATAGGCTCAGTAAGGGGATCCATGCAGCCCCCTCCCCTTTAAATAAATATATATATATATGGCCCTGGGGATGGGGTCGGCAGGGCCTAATTAGCCTCGGGAGGAGGCCACATACCCGCTCCCCATTTAAATAAATAAGCCTGTGGGGGATAGGGTCCTTAGGGCCTAATGAGGCTTGGGGAGTGTGGTCACATGGCCCCCTCCGAATTAAAAAAAATACGGCCCTGGGGCCTAATGAGAATCGGGGTGGGGGGCCAGGTGTCCCCTTTAAAAAAAAAAGACAGTCCTGAGAGATAGGATCCCCAGGGCCTGCTAGGGCTCAGGAAAGGGGGTTGTGCAGCCCCTCTCCCCTTTGAAACAAAAAATGGCTCTGGGGGATCAGGTCCCCAGGGCCTATGAAGGCTAGGGGAGGGGGGCAACATGGTCACCCTCCCCTGTTTTATTGGTTTGGCACTGCAGGCTGGGATCCATAATAAAAAGGGAGCCAGCTGCTCCCCCTTTTTAGTATATTTGGTCCTCCCATTTTTATTGTATTTGGCCCCGGCGGATGTGGTCCCCGGAGCCTATTAAGGCTTGGAGAGTGGCGCTTCAGCCTCCCTCCCCTTAATATATATGTTTTGGCCCCAGAGGATGGGGTCCCCAGGTCCCAAAGCCCAACTCTATGCTGTGCACGCCATAAGCTGTGCCTGATGTGGGGTTGGCAGCCTGCTTGGGGTTTGGCTACAGGGCCTGGCGGCAGGCCAAGCCCTTCGAACAACCACCTGCTGCTTGCAGCCAAAGGCTGTGTGCAGCACATGCTTGGCTGCCTTGGGGATTAGATGCAGGGCCTGACTGCAACACAGGCCTTGCGGCTAACCCCACGCCACACACGACTAAAGGCCATAGGTGGCATGAAGTTGGCTGCCTCTGGGTGGCTGTCTTCAGGAAGTTGGACAAAGGGCCTGGTTGCAAGACAGGCCTTGCAACCAACCCCATGCTGCGTGTGACAAAAGGCCATGTGCAGAGTGGGGCACCCGCCATGCAAGGCCAAAGGCTGTGTGTAGCGGGGTATTAGCTTTACATATCGTAATAAAATATTACTTTATGTTGAAAAAAACCTTAGAAATTCACTGAAAAAAACAAAGGTTCAAATAACGTAGTTAGGTGTTAGACTTGGTATCTTTGGCGTGGTTTCCCCTGACTTTTTGCCTCTTCCTCCTGTATTTGTGATGCTGTGCTGGATTTCGTTGTTGCTAGCTTAGATGCTTTGGGCACTTTGCCACTGCTGATCAGTGTCAAAGTGCAAGTGCTCCCTGTAGAAATTGTTGTTACAATTAGTTCTCCATGATTGGCACATTTGATTTACTGGTAAGTCCCTAGTAAGGTGCACTAAGTGTGCCTGGGCCTGTAAATCAAATGCTACTAGTGGGCCTGCAGCAATGATTGTGCCACCCACATGAGTAGCCCATAAAAGGTAACTCAGACCTGCCAGCGCAGTGTCTGTGCGCAGTTTGCAAACTGCCATGTCGACCTGGCAAGTGCACCCACTTGCCAGGACCCAACCTTCCCTTTTCTTACATGTAAGGCACCCCTATAGCAGGCTAGAAAAACAAATGAATGCTGTTCCTTTTATGAGAGATTTAAGAGTTAAACAAAGGGAATACTTGCCAACCTGACCAAAATGGTTCAAAGTTGGGAATCCATTGTATTGGATTATATTGCCCTCACACACCAGATAAGGTGTCATACTTCATCATCGGGCTGCTCCTCGTCGGGTCGGCGGTGCAATACCCGACGGGCTCCCTAAAATAGGGGCACTTTAACGGAGATCTTTTTCCAACAGCCGTGTAGGTGATGTGGGGGTAAGGGGTCTAATATGTGTAGATGAATGTGTATTAATGGTGAATCTAAAATAGGATTGGGAGTACCAGCAGCGATAACTTTAATCAACGGGTCTCCTACCTTAACTAAAAACAAAGAATATAAGGCGCTAAGATGAGGATTATGTCTCAAGTTATAGCGCTCTTATAGGTGAAAGGTCAACATGTTTCTCGCCAAATGAATAATCTACGGGCGATTCGTCAGGACCAAAAAACAGGTTTATACTAAAAAAATCTTTTTATCTACAACTTAAAACTCAAAGGTTGTTATGGCTGCACACTCACATTAACCATATGACTCACTGGTCATATACCTGGTAGTACTGGAACTACCCCAAGTAGTAAACTAACCAGACATCACAGTACCCGGTAGGTTTGAACACAAGGAGTTCCTCATGTATAGTGTGCAAGTAGCACATCGTCGGTTGACCTACCCTCTACTACCGGGACCGGTATAGCAGGCCCAAGGTACCCCCCTGGGCAGGGTGCAGTGTATGTGAAAGGTAGGACATGTACTGTTGTGTGTAGCATGTCCTGATAGTGAAATACTGCCAATTTCGTTTTTCACTATTGAAAGGCTATCTTGCCCCATAGGACAGAATGGGAGTTTATTTGTAACATCTTATAGATATAACTACCCATTAGAGCAAGATAGAGAAATAAAGTGTAGTATGCCTGAACTCAGAATGTTAAGATGCATCTTTTAGTGAGGATGATTTTTACATTCAGTGTTTGAAAATACCACTTTTAGAAAGTAGGTATTGTCTTGCTTAGCCATCCAGTGTGCCTCTGCTAGGATGTGGATTGACTGTCTGGGTTTGGAGTGTCAGGGGCTGGGGAGGAGCAGTAGCTCCAGAGAGCCTGATGAGTTGGGGCTGGGCTGAATAGAACTGGACTGCATTTAGAGTAGGGGGAGGAGATTTCCTTTCACCTGAATGGGCCTGGTCTGCCTTCCGCAATGCTGTTTCCACCTCCTGCCGGGCATCAGCACCAGAGAGGACAGAACTGGTTTAAGCTGGGCACAGACACTCTCTGCCTTCAGAGAACAAAGACATTTACTGTATAAAAAGAGGGGCTCAGATCCCAGAACTTTAGACTACTTCTGGAATCAAGAGGAACCTTTGCCAAGGAGAAGAGCTGGAGAAACTGAGGAGAAGTACTGCTCCTTTGCTGTGTGTCTGGAGTTGGCCTGCAGTTGCTGTTTCTGCCATGGAAAGGAGAAGGACTTTGCTGTGTGCTGTGTGTGTCCCCTGCTTGAGGAAAGTCTCCAAGGGCTTGAGTAGAGCTTGCCTTCTGTTTTGAAGTCTCAGGAACACAAAGACTTCACCCCTAGCTCCCCTGAACTTCCCTGCTGAGAGTTCTGACCTGCCAAGAAGTGCCTGTGACTGTGTGGGGCGACGCATCGCTCTGCTTGCGACAGTTTTCTGACGCAACGCCGTGGTGTGAGAATAATCTCCACGCATCGCCGCACCGCTGCTAAAACTAACCCTGGGCATAATACTTTGCTACGCTCACGAAGCATGCAAAGTTTGTGCTACTACGCACTACGCAAATTGCACGTAGCAGAGTGAATAACTGTACTAATAAACGTAGCGTAGCAGGAGTATAATAAACTCCTTCAAATGCTTTGATAAAGCAATTTTTATGCTAAAAAGCATATAACCAATTCACAAAAATGAATGTTGACAATAAAATATCAAGCAATGAGAGAGGTGATGATTTTGGAGTCCCCCTAACCTAGGGGAGGACCAAGCAGATGCCTTGAACACAAAAAGCATATCATGTGAACGATTCAATGGTGGTCCCTTCCTCCTAGGACCACTCCAAGCACAGTTATGGGCAAAAATACAATCCCAACCAAGGCCCTGCAAAGCATTATGGGACGAGATTAGCAGTGGGCAGTGAATATTATAGTGTCCAATATCAAAATAATTCTACAAAGAGCTGCAGTTCAACTAGTCGTCACTGGGTGTCGTCCCTCAAGAGTGAAATGCAAAAGTATTGAAAACCTTTCATGAAGCTTTTGCATTTGACTCGTGAGGGACGACACCCAGTGACTACTAGTTGAACTGCAGCTCTTTGTAGAATTATTTTGATATTGGACACTATAATATTCACTGCCCACTGCTAATCTCGTCCCATAATGCTTTGCAGGGCCTTTGGTTGGGATTGTATTTTTGCCCATAACTGTGCTTGGGGTGGTCCTAAGAGGATGGGACCACCACCTAATCATTCAATAAGATGTGCTTTTTGTTTTCAAGACATCTGCTTGGTTCTCTCCCTAAGTTAGCGAGGATACCAAAATCATCACCTCTCTCACTGCTTTTTGTTTTCACTTTAGTGAAATGACTATATGCAATTTTAGCATATAAAGACAGAGATATTTATTTTATCTTAACTTGCACTGTACAAGTTTGCTTTTGGTAATTATTGTACAGTGCAGTGAGTCAAGCACACAGCTAGCACTACGCCCAGGCTTAATAATAATAACAAACTCCTTCAAATGCTTTGATAAAGCAATTTTTTATGCTAAAAAGCATATAACCAATTCACAAAAATGAATTTTGACATATCAAGCAATGAGAGAGGTGATGATTTTGGAGTCCCCCTAACCTAGGGGGAGGACCAAGCAGATGCCTTGAACACAAAAAGCATATCATGTGAACGATTCAATGGTGGTCCCTTCCTCCTAGGATCACTCCAGCACAGTTATGGGCAAAAATACAATCCCAACCAAAGGCCCTGCAAAGCATTATGGGACGAGATTAGCAGTGGGCAGTGAATATTATAGTGTTCAATATCAAAATAATTCTACAAAGAGTTGCAGTTCAACTAGTCGTCACTGGGTGTCGTCCCTCACGAGTCAAATGCAAAAGCTTCATGAAAGGTTTTCAATACTTTTGCATTTCACTCTTGAGGGACGACACCCAGTGACGACTAGTTGAACTGCAGCTCTTTGTAGAATTATTTTGATATTGGACACTATAATATTCACTGCCCACTGCTAATCTCGTCCCATAATGCTTTGCAGGGCCTTTGGTTGGGATTGTATTTTTGCCCATAACTGTGCTTGGGGTGGTCCTAGGAGGAATCGTTCAATAAGATGTGCTTTTTGTTTTCAAGACATCTGCTTGGTTGTTGGTTCTCTCCCTAAGTTAGTGAGGATACCAAAATCATCACCTCTCTCACTGCTTGTTAATTTTTTGTTTTCACTTTAGTGAAATGACTATATGCATTTTTAGCATATAAAGACAGAGATATTTATTTTATCTTAACTTGCACTGTACAAGTTTGCTTTTGGTAATTATTGTACAGTGCAGTCAAGCACACAGCTACGCACTACGCAATTTGCATAGCTACGTGTAGTTGAAGCTGTACTTCACGTAGCTACGTGAAGTGCTACTACGCAAACTACGCCCGGGCTTAGCTAAAACCAACGCAGAGCCTGACGCCGCTGCAAGAATGGACGCATTGAGGGATGGCGGCTGATGAAATCGACGCAGCACCACTCGACGCCGCCGCATCGTTCGCCGACGCATCCCGAATTTCCATGCATCGTCCCTGTGCGGCAAGTTTTTCCCAACGCATCACCCACGGATTGGAGTCGTCTCAGAATCGACAGACCGGACCGGACGCACCGCTCCCCTGTGCCCAGCCAAACTGTTGCATCGCATCCACGAAGGTCTCAGGAATCGACGCATCTCTTTGTTTTCCGACGCTTCCCATCGCTGCAGCTGTTTGGCTTGGTGAATTTTGTCGCAACTACAGGTACTTTGCAAGAAATCACGCATCCATAGTGTTCTATGAACTCAGTTGCTAAAACCTTTTGAAAGTCATATTTTTAACTGTGTATGTTGGATTTTTGTCGTTTTTATCTTGTTAAGTTTAGATAAAGATACTTTATTCTTCTAAACTGGTGTGCTGTCCATTTGTGGTGTTATCACTGCATTACTGTGTGTTCTGAGTACACATACTTTACACATTGCCT